>CM075493.1:33597500-34797500 GCA_037950675.1 Hypophthalmichthys molitrix
CTTTGAGCACCTGTACGTGTGCGTGTGTGTCTGCATTTGCTCACTTGTGTTAACAAGCAGCTTGCCAGGTGTTGGGAAGCAGCGTGTGCTGTGTTCCTGTGTGAATTTTGCCAGGTAATTAGGGAAAGATTTTTTAAAAATCCTTTTTTTCTGTTAAACAAGGATGTTTGTGCTGTTTTATTTTTTGAGGTGGTTGCATAAGCAATCGTGTATGTGCACAAATCATCTTTTTAGTTGAATCATTCCTCTGCTAAATCACATCAACCCAGAGGTACAGAGAGACAGTGAATCCCTCCCATTTCCAGTTCATTTTGAGGTTGATGGCATAAAAATGAAGTTATAAAAATCCCATGTTTTTAACTACAGCCCCTCTGAGGAAGAACATTTCTCCAGTTTTCACTATTTAGTTTGTTTGCTGTTTTTGTTAAGTTGTTCATTCAATGATTCCTGGAAACTGTATGTAAATACAGTAGTATAATATGAACTATTGTGTTGCACACTAACAAGACTGACATTTGCACATTTTAAAGGTAAAATGTATATTTTTCAAAATTAGATGGTATATTCAGCAGGTTTTACAACCTTTTTCTTATGCAAACATTTGTTGGCTTATTATTGCTTCACTCCTGGCTCAGCCTCTTTGTTGACCTTCTCATGATTGTTAACTAAGAGAGTCTGTTACATCCTACATTCATCTACCGTCCACAGTCCTTGTCCTGAGACACAGAGCCAAAGGGGAGACAAGTAGTTTTCCAACGCTGTGTTGGTGAAAACAGCAAGAATGAACAGAAGCGCAAACAACGAGAGCCGCTGTTATTGCATTTACAGAAATGTTGTTGCCGTGGCTTTTTAGCACTGTAAACTTAGTCTTTGTGTCCAATAGACCTTTTCTACTCTAGAAACAAAAGTTGGGGATGTTGTAAGTTTAGATCAGCGTAAATGCAATACGTGCTTAACAAATCAGTAGATATTAAATGCAAAATAATCTCATGCTCAGTCTCAGTGTCTCATACTGAAGACTGTGGAAACAATATTTAATCTCGGTGTACAAATGTTATAGCAAGCAGGAGAATGTGTTCATGTTCTGATATTATGCGTACACAATTCTGCATGAAATAGTAAAATAAACAGATTTGTACGGAAAATACTCACATATTCTTGAGAAGCATATGGCTGTATGCATAAATGCATATGTTATTGGAGCACAGTCTTCACAACACCTATATACAGGGCTTGACATTAACTTTTTTGCTCACCAGGAATTGTGGCTAGTGGTTTTCCAAAGTTACTAGCCACTCAGCATTTTCACTGGCCACAATTTTGACATCGATACCATGGGGAAAAACTGTCATTTTATTTACGTGAATACTCGCCAAGACTGGCATTTTGACATTGTTTAGTGTGTGTTTGACTGTTAAAGCGCAATAAGCAGTGAAAAAGAGTTGATGGATTTGGTTCATGGCATCAAGCCTTAATAAAAGAGCAAAACATCTGCATAATCTTCAAGCAGAGCATATTCTGCTTTCTTTTGGTACTTATTGCATCTGGATGGAGTCAACAGTTTCCTCCATCATCTTCTATGTTGTCTGCTGAACAGAACGCTGTGCAGTAACTTTAAATAAGTGTTCATTTTGTTGCAGAAATACAACAATATGAACCAGATTTTATGCTAAATAGACCAAAATGTAACCGACATGTAATATACATAGAGCAGAACTCCTTTTTTTGTTGACAAAAACAACTAAGCATGTGATAAAATAACAATAAGAAGCCCATACCTGTTGGTTTCACCATAACATGTTTAAAAATTAAATGCATGTTTGTGTTTGTGAAGAAATAAGTAATGTATCTCTCGGAGACCCATGTTTGGCTGCTCGTCCTTCTGTTTTCCTGTGCAGTGAAAGTTCTCAACGGTTATTGTATGGTTGACTCTGGCCGTCAGCCGATGATCTGGTGATTAATATGGCGCTGGTGGGCTATGATTAGTGACGCTGACAGTCCATGCATCTCGGCTGCGACCATCCCTCTCTCTTTCGTGTAACCTTTCTCTCTCTGCCACTCTTCCTCAGCAGGCAGCATTCCCTACAATTTATAGTCCATCAGGGCTTCTCTCTCTCCAGCTTGCTTCCACGAGAGAGCGAGAGGTGCTAATGGAGCCTCGCTCTTATCACAGCCTGGGAGAGGAATGATGTGGAGGGGAAGACGAAAGATGAGCACGAGAGAAAGGAGGATGGTGCCGTGGCTTGCTGCAGCTTTGCCGATATGAGCGTTTGAATGGAAAAATCCCTCCAGATGCTACGGAGGCGGCTCATCAAGTCTCATCTTGGCTCGTGCGGCAAACCGCACGCTTTCAGTCATTCATTCACGGGCTCGCACGGACCGGTGCGCTCGCGCTCGCTCTCGCTACCCCCCACCGGCAAAGTTTTGTCACCGCACTTCCACAGTTATCAGCTTTGGACCTTGTAGCGGTGGTATCAGTGTAATGCAGGAGTTTGGAGTTCACACCTGTAATCTGTTTCAAAGCTGATCTTTTAGACTGAGGGAATCCCTATGTAAATAGCGCTCTGTTTACATGGTGTGTCCAAGCCTTTTCCTTTGAAATTACCTCTGTGAAGCGGCCAGGCTGTTTTGGCAACGCAGTCAAAACAGTGAGCGGCCCTTCGCAATTTTTCCTAACCCCCTCCTCCTCCTCCTCCTCCTAGTTTTTCGCCTTAATGCCTGTCTACGCGCGGCCCCGCGGCTGTGTGACTAACACAGACAGAGTCTTTTTAAATCAAAATCAAAATAAACTCTCTTCTGAGGAGGGCGAGTGGCCTTTGCCTGTCTGTTTTTATTAGTTAGGCGAAAAATGAAGGGGAGCTTGACTGTGCTTTCCTGTGTGCGGAGAGATTCTGCCACTTTATTCACGCGCCATATCGAGGAAGATGTCATGAAGTGTGAGGTTATCTAATCCCCGCTGAGCGCGTGGACGCACGTCTCTGCATGTTAATGAACTCCACTATAAGAGCAATAAAAAAGATATTAAGCTGTATAAAAGAAACGCTCAAGGGTAGAGAAGAAGCCTGCATGGCAAAGATCACATCCACCGATGTTTTTTCAGATTTGGAGATCTGCGTGTTCTGTGCTCTCTTTACTACGGCTGATTTGTCGGAAGATTCTGCACTGATGCACAAATATTTTAATCATTTTAAATAATTTAGAATGTTTGCATTTGTTTAAATGTAATATTAAAGATTTATTTACATTTACAATCAATTATTGATTATTGTGTTTACTGAAAAAGCATATATTGGGTTGGAATAAAACTTTTTGGGAAGTAGGAAATCATTTCCACCTGGAGCCACAGAAAAGTCATGGCTCAATGTACCATGATTATATGAAGAAATGTTCTCTAATGGTTTTTCACAAGTGTTTAAACCTGTATTTTGAATTGCACATTGCATTGTGTTTTCTGCCAGGCCGTTATCCAGTTTTCTACAGTGTAGAGGCCGGTTCTTGTGGCTGTTAATATAGATCAATTCTGTGTGAGTATGAGTTCTGCCATATAATTCAATGTTTTATTTTAATATAATTGCATGTGACCCCCAAAATTCATTTGAATGTGGTGTCTAAACGTTCCCACCAGAGTGAGATATGATCCGATTGGAAACGACATTAAATTCTCTTTCTCATCCAGCACTGCCCCCGTCCGGCAGTAGATTTTGGGTCATACAGCTGGGCATAGAAGAGCAAGCTGTCAGACTTGTGCTGGAAATCCTCTCACAGGAAGAGCTTGTGATTTTGTGATGTTGCTGTGAGCGCAGGTGAAAAGACGGCCTTGAAAAAGAGGCCTGGGTGAATGTTACTGCTCTCCTGCATTCATGTGGCTCTCGTCTGCCCAGGTGGAGCTCTCCTTCACCCCTGCCCGTCCTCTGTGCCCCTGCTGTCGGAGCTTCAGGGTACGGTTGTGCCCTGAGGCTGCTCTCCGTTGTCTGTCATTTAGAGTAATCTTCCTTTGGGTTAAGAAAAGAATGAGATATAGGAGAGATAAACCGACAGTCCGATAAATCCAAAATAAACCCTCAGCCTTGTAAATGGATATGTTTTAATTTATTTTCAGCTGATTTGTATGCTATAATACAATTGCACAATGGGGTCCAAATGTCTGAAAACCACAAGTGATTTTTTTTTTTTTTCTTTGCAAATTACACCACTGTTCTAAAGTTTGGGGTTAGTAATTTGTTTTAAATGAATAATGTGATTCAGCATTAAAGGATGCATTAAAGGATTAGTTCACTACAGAATTATTATTATTATTATTTTTACTCACCCCCATGTCATCCAAGATGTTCATGTCTTTCTTCAGTCAAAAAGAAATTAAGGTTTTTGAGGAAAACATTCCAGGATTTTTCTCCATATAGTGGACTTCACTGGGGTTCAACGGGTTGAAGGTCCAAATGTCAGTTTCAGTGCAGCTTCAAAGAGCTCTACATGATCCCAGACGAGGAATAAGAGTCTTATCTAGAGAAACCATTTGTCATTTTCTAAAAATGCTTGTCTGGCACTAGCACGATGCATCACGCATTACGTAATCATGTTGGAAAGGTCATGCGTGTACCGCGGTAGGGCGAAAAACTCCATCTCATTTTCTTCAAAGTCGTCTGACAATGTTGTTTTACCTTTTTTTTTTTTTTTTTTTTTTTTTTTTTAAATTGTAAAGGCCAATTGACTTAATGTTTGCACATTTGCTTTGTAAACACTTGCTCGATACTTCTGCTTACGTCACACATGACCTTTCCAACGTGATTGCGTAATGCATGGCGCATTGCAGAGCTAGTGCAAGACAAATATTTGTTCTTAAAGTATAATACATTTTTATTTTAAATAAATGACTGATTGTTTGGCTTATTCCTTGTCTGGGATCATGTAGAGCCCTTTGAAGCTGCAATTTGGACCTTCAACCTGTTTAACCCCACTGAGGATGTCCTGGAATGTTTTCCTCAAAAACCTTTCGAATTTCTTTTCGACTGAAGAAAGAAAGACATAAACATCTTGGATGACATGGGGAAATTATCAGGAAATTTTAATTCTGAAGTGAACTAATCCTTTAAATTGATCAAAAGTGACAGTAAAGACAATTTTACAAAGGATTTCTATTTAAAATAAATGCTGCTCTTATGAACGTTGAATTACATATATATTACATATTAAGTTGAATATATAGTATCTGAAAAAAGGGCAGCACAACTGTTTTTATAATAAGAAATGTTTCTTGCAAATCATCATATTAGAATGATTTCTGAAGGATCATGTGACACTGAAGCCTGGAGTAAAAAAATAGATTTTTAAAATATATAATATAGAAAAGTTGTTACTTTACAAATCATAGGAGACTTCCCCCAACTTTTGTATATTACCAGCAAAATTGTTTGAATAAAGAATTTGATAATTAACCCTTTTTGTTGCTTTAAAGACGTCAGCACTTAAACTCCATGAAATCCACAAGTTTGTGTAAAACCTGAAGATCGTGTTCTCCAGCATGATTTGAGAAAGATCTAAAGGAGAATCTCCTGCTGCAAAGTAAGCAAGAGTTTCTAGTTCACAGTCAAAAATTTCCCTATTTGATTAGGGACCATAGTGGAGAATCTGAAATCTTTCTATTCATTTTACATCATAACATGTATTCTTTGACATTTTTCAAAACCATGATGTCCAATGTGGTCTCAGACTTTTGGCCCAATGTACGTAATCTGTATATCGGCTTACAGTGACACTGCTTTCTAGATACCAGCATTGGCCATTTAAAAACCCAAATTCAACACGGCCTTCCCGTGAGTCACCAGCTTTTGTGCATTATAAGCATGAATACTACCCATTGCGCCAAGAGAGAGTTCTTTTTTGAGGTCTTTTATGATATAGACCGACATTTAGAGAATGAGTTGCTTTAAAGTGCCCTCATAGTTCTCTCAGTGTTACGGTCTCAGTGAGGGGCTCTTTGCGAGTGATTTATTGGTCTAAAGTGCTCCTTCGTGATTCCATCCCTGTTCTTTTAACTCAACTCATCATCCTCTCGCTGCACTTTGGCTTTGTTGTTTTGCTCGGTTCCTTCCCTCTTTCTCCCTCATTTCTTTTAACCCCTTTACTGGCTTACTTCAATCCATACTCATTTTTTTTTCTTTCAGGAATCCCTTTTTTTCCCCACCCTCTTCTTCTTCTCTGCCAGTCTCTGTCACTCTCTCTCTGTTTGTGTGTGTGTGTGTGTGTTTCTCTCTCACTACTGATTTGATTTGGTTGTGTGACGGTGTGTTTTGAAGCCCCTCGGGGCCAGCAGTTTTGGGTCTGCAGTCTGTGTGGGTTTGATTCCTCTCGCAATCGTGTCCAGAGTCACTCTCCCTTAAGCAGACAAACCAGATTAGAGTCGGCTTCTTTTTTCTGCCAACGCTGTAAACTGACAGTGAATTATCCTGGTTAGTTTACACGCAAAACAGTCTTACTGGATTCCAGGAGCCGGGGATGTATTTTGTTTAGACAAGTTCTCAGCGGTGTGCCATAATCCCATCTACAATGCAGATGAAGTGTGTGGAAAGAAGAGGAGTGTTAGAGGGAAAGCGGGCATGACTGGGCATGAGGCGAGAGGATAACTCCGGACAGCTGCTCTTAGGATTAACAGCACACTTTGAACTGACACTGGGCTGAGATGCCACGTATCTGTGGGCTTCAGCTCATCACCGCTCTTCTGAAAAGACCAGCTTAAATCAGCATGAGTCCAGGTCGGTTTGTGCTGGAAAAACTATTCATCATAAGAAGAGGGTTAATAAGGTTAATAAAAGCTTAAGTGAGGCAAAGACAATGACATTCAGTGTGAACAAATATTTAGTGTAGTTTGTTACTTCATGATTGAAATTGTGTTGAATTGTGCTAACTAACTTCAACATTGGTATTTTTGGCACATTGTTTAAATGTTCTGTTCTGTTAAAGTCACCATAAAAATCAAAATAAACATTTTTTATAGTTGACAATTAAATTTGTTTTTGTTCAAGAAGCCATTTCACTTGGATATACGTCGCAATAGGGAAAAAAAGACTAATAAATTATCTGTTCAATGCTGACTTTAAAGGTGCAGTAAGTGATTTCTGAGAAACGCAGTTGAAAGGGGATCAGACCGAGCAGCGCAACACACATGTAGCCAATCAGCAGTAGGGGGTGTGTCCACTCATGATGGGGGAGGAGAAAGAGTGAGCCAATCAGCAATAGGGGGTGTGTCCACTCATGATGGGGGAGGAGAGAGAGTGAGCCAATCAGCAGTAGGGGGCATGTCCACTCATGATGGGGGTGGAGAGAGAGTGAGCCAATCAGCAGTAGGGTGCGTGTCCACTCATGATGGGGGTGGAGAGAGAGTGAGCCAATCAGCATTAGGGGGCGTGTCCACTCATGATGGGGGAGGAGAGAGAGTGAGCCAATCAGCAGTAGGGTGCGTGTCCACTCATGATGGGGGTGGAGAGAGAGTGAGCCAATCAGCATTAGGGGGCGTGTCCACTCATGATGGGGGAGGAGTGAGAATGAGCCAATCAGCAGTAGGGGGCGTGTCCACTTATGATGGAGGAGGAGAGAGAGTGAGCCAATCAGCAGTAGGGGGCGTATCCACTCATGATGGGGGAGGAGAGAGAGTGAGCCAATCAGCAATAAGGGGCGTGTCCACTCATGATGGGGGTGGAGAGACAGTGAGCCAATCAGCAATAGGGGGCGTGTCCACTCATGGTGGGGGTGGAGAGAGAGTGAGCCAATCAGCATTAGGGGGCGTGTCCACTCATGATGGGGGAGGAGTGAGAATGAGCTAATCAGCAATAGGGGGCGTGTCCACTCATGGTGGGGGTGGAGAGAGAGTGAGCCAATCAGCATTAGGGGGCGTGTCCACTCATGATGGGGGAGGAGTGAGAATGAGCCAATCAGCAGTAGGGGGCGTATCCACTCATGATGGGGGAGGAGAGAGAGTGAGCCAATCAGCAATAAGGGGTGTGTCCACTCATGATGGGGGTGGAGAGACAGTGAGCCAATCAGCAATAGGGGGCGTGTCCACTCATGGTGGGGGTGGAGAGAGAGTGAGCCAATCAGCATTAGGGGGCGTGTCCACTCATGATGGGGGAGGAGAGAGAGTGAGCCAATCAGCATTAGGGGGCGTGTCCACTCATGATGGGGGAGGAGAGAGAGTGAGCCAATCAGCAGTAGGGGGCGTGTGCACTCATGATGTGAGAAAGAGAGATGGCTGAGAGACATTACAAAAGAGAAAAGCTCAGAGGAATATCACTGGAAAAAGAAGGGCTATGATCAGACAAGAGCTTTAGAACCCGCGTTAATATTAGAAAAGCTTTCCAGCACTGGAGAGACCTGAGCGGGAAGGCCTGAAAACGGACACTGAAGTTATGTTGTTTCTGCTCCATATGTGAATAACACTGGTTTTGCTGTTTCACAGAACCAACATATGCTGTTGTTGTAATGTTAGCTGTAGTAACAGGAGAGTTTTGAGTGTCATTGATTGTCTGGAGCTGCTGGCGACTAACAACCAACTCTTGCTTTTATTTACTCTGGTGTACTGTATGTTCATTTTTTGTTCTTCCTTGTCATTCATTTGCCACCTTCGCATAATTTTTAACAGAGCATTATTTTGCTCTGCTTCAGCTCTGATAAAGAGACCTCCACTCTTGCATTGCGCGTTTGTGGCGTCGCAGTGAATGGAGGGGTGTGTTTGTTTAGGTTGAGTTCAAATATCTCAGAAAGTGTTTCTCAGAAATCACTTACTGCACCATTAACGGTTCATGTACTGAAATACTCTGACAAGTGACAAGATATCTATTGGTGTACATTTATTTTTTATTAAATGTACTCAATGATCAAAAAACTGACAAAGTTAACATTTGTTTCAATCAATTCCCCCATTAATGTGCACAATGTGTATGTATACATGCAATTTCTCTCCTTCTGAATATCTAACCAATCCATAATCAGAGGTAACCATTCAAACCAATCAGCTTTCAGTCTCACATTAATACATCATCATCCTTTTTTCAAAATAGTTATTCCTCAAAAGTACAAAAAGAAAGCCGTTAAGGAACCAGAATTGTTACATTCATAATGATTCTCATACCCTGATAACAAGTCTCATGGGTACACTAGCATTCACTGCAGACAATCAGCACTCAAAACACAACATATGCTGGTCTTTTCAGCAGTATGCTACTAGCACACATGCTCACATGAAAACACAGGCAGTGCGATTCATTAACACACGGCTACGACTTTATTATCTTCCCTTCTGCTGCTAACAATGTGCTGTTAAGCAAACAAAAAGCCGCGTGTCGTGAAATGTGCGCCGTTTACATCTGCCCACATGCGTGACTCAGTAACATAAAACAAAGGACTATTTTACAGCCTCTTTATTTGCCCGAGATGTAATTTGTGTAGTTTTTGTGACAACAATGCCATGTTTACGTGTCCAGCATGCATCATTTGTCAGGGATATGTCGGAGCTGAGTTGCAGTAAATCTGTCCTTGAGTGAAGGAATCATGGCTTCAGGACATGGGATAAACACCTGTCTAAAGGTTTCTCCTCCTGCTTTCTTTTTTTCCCTCCTCTGGTGAGCTGTTACAAAGTTGTCAAGCGGTACTGCCACTGTCAATGAGGACTGTAAAGAGGATTTTGAGTGGACCAGTGCCTCTGTCCTTCTCTCAGCTGAGAAAATCCCCTCTGTATTCCAGCCCCTCTTGGAGGATGCAGAAAGAAATCCCTGCCATTTTCCCCACACCAAAAACCTCCATTTGTGGGAGCTTAGCTCCATTCCAATCCCACCCAGCAACAGCATTTTTTCTAACAGTGATGGCTTGGGCTTGAATTCAGAGCAACTCAAGTGTTAGTTTGCTGGTGAAACATAATCCGTTGGGTTTTAGGAGTCATACGTATACATGTCACATTCAAAATGTGTTGATTGTTGATTACAGGACACATATTCATTGTAAATTTGAATCAAAGGTTGTACCTTCACTGGCAGGTGGTGCAAATTGCCTGCAATAGATAATAATAGATTGTGAAGTCACTTGCGAGTCGCTTTGGTTAAAAATGTCACCTAAATGAATGTATATAATGCAAATGTAGATGACACTCCATTTCATTTCAGCCTATGCAAGCACACGCACATACTTGCACTTCTCACATCGACACAGGAAGACACAGGGCACATGCAACTTCATCAGAAACAATTAAATCACTCTGAAACTTTAAATAGATTTTATGTAGTATTCAAATTTTATGATTTTACATATCACTGTAAAAAAAATAAATCTGTGAAAATAACAGAAAAAGTACTGGCAGCTTATTACCTGGAAATTATCCAGTAATTTTATGGACATTTCTGTTAACCCTAAAACACAACAGAATGAAGTGCAAAATTCTAAATACAAGTAAAATGCCTGGAAAATATAAATACGGAAAATTCAGTTAATCTAATACAGTAAATTGTGCCCTATCTTTACGGATTTTTTTTTTTACAGTGTATTACATAAATCAGTCCAGTTCAATAATTGTGTAAATATATCTATTGCAGTATAAACAAGCATTTTTGCACTGTATTTACTGTACCATCATACCATACACCCAACCTTAAAGGTTTAGTTCACTTCTGAATGAAAATTTCCTGAGAATTTACTCACCTCCATGTCATCCAAGATGTTTATGTCTTTCTTTCTTCAATCGAAAAGAAATTAAGGTTTTTGAGGAAAACATTCCAGGATTTTTCTCCATATAGTGGACTTCACTGGGGTTCAACAGTTTGAAGGTCCAAATGTCAGTTTCAGTGCAGCTTCAAAGAGCTCTACACGATCCCAGATGAGGAATAAGAGTCTTATCTAGCGAAACGAACGGTTAAAAAAAACAACAAAAAAAAACAAAACAAAAAAAAAAAACATATATATATATATATATATATATATATATATTGCACACATGACGTAATCGCATTACAAAGGTCGTAGGCGGAAATACCGATCTAGGGTCTACAAAGCGAACATGCAAAGATTAAGCTAAACGCCCTTTATATAAAGAAAAAGCAGCAATGTCAGACGATTTTGAAGGAGAAGGTTTTTCACCCTACCGCTGTACTTCTGCCTATATATTTAAAATATATTTATTCCAAGTGAAATATATGTATATTTAAAATAACTAATTTCTGTAAGGGCAAAGCTGAATTTTCAGCATCATTACTCCAGTCTTCAGTGTCACATGATCCTTCAGAAATCATTCTAATATGATGATTTGGTGCTATCTTTTTTTTTTTTTTTTTCAGAATTCCTTGATGAATAGAAATTTAAAAAGAACAGTATTAATTTCAAATAGAAATATAATATTATACATGTCTTTACTGTCACATTTGATTAAGTTAACACATTCTTGCTGGATAAAAGTTTTTTTATTATTTAAAACTAATCTTACTGACCCCAATCTTTTAAACCGTAGTGCATGTCTTTCTTAACCTGTTCATAACACATATTTCACATGCAGAGAAGTGTAAGAAATCTTCCAGGCTAGAGAAACTTCAGCTCTGTCCAAGCTTTACAGGCATTTTTCATCAGACCGCTAAATTAATTGAATACAACAGTGAGTACTTTTGTCTCAGAGTTTCAGAAAGGATTTTTAGCTTTGCTCAGCCTCTTTTTCCCCTGGAGTGTTTCTTTCCAACCCTAATAGGAAGATTTTATGATAAAAGTTTCTAGTCACTTGAAAGCTTTAGTTCCCATAGTGATTTCACAGATGCACGTTCAAGTTTGCATTGTATTTCACAGCCTTGAAGGATGTCTTTCAGGTAGACTCCTGTTTGTCGCTCTGAGAGTTTCTTTTTGTCTCTCTTTTCTGCGTTCAGGTTAAAATGTTTTATTTTATTTTTTTTTTTTTGTGGATGTAGCTCGCTGGTAATGGGGATGTTCGAGATGGTCAACAAGTCTGAGAAGTAAGGTCAACGATGTATGCCTTTTTTTTTTTTTTAAGAATAACTGTAATATTTTTTTGCAGCAGTACTTTAAAGGGGATTAATTTAGAATCTTTATAAATGCAACCTCTTAGAGAGGGTTCTAGTGTGTTTTCAACACGTTAAACTTTATCTGAGGAGTTGCAATTCTTTTCCAGCCATCAAAACACCACTTGTGTAACAAATGCAACACCCTCAATTATAAATAAGACAATTACAGACTTCAAATTGCCTGCTGTGAGCATTGTTTCCGTTATTATGCGTGATCCACAGGTCTCGCTTTTTTATGGACTATTATAGCAGTGTTTTCAAACCTGTTCCTGGAGGCACACCAACAGTACACTTTTTGGATGTCTCTCTTATCTGACTCATCTATTTCAGGCCGTGAGCTGCGTTCAAAATCACATACTGTTTATTAGGTTCTTCATTTGATTTGAAACTTACCTCACAAGCATTAAAGAAGTATGTACAATTTAGATTTAATAAGGGTAGTATGAATGAAATTCATATTCAATTGTTTGATAAGGTGGATACTTGATTCTATCCATCGTTTGCTGATTGAATGGAGGCAGATCAGCTTGCAGTCAATTGTAAGAAAGGGGCAATATTTAAGTTGACTAAATGATTAAATGATTCTTCAGTCATTTAGTCAACTTAAATCTGCAGCATCTTGTATTGTGTATTATAATTATAGAGTACTAAGTGTTCCTGTAGCTCACACAGTAACAGCATGGCGCTAGCAATGCCAAGGTCATGGATTGATTCTGAGAAAATGTATGAACTGATTAAAATGCAATGCAAGTAAGTCTAGGAAAGTCAAATTTATTTGTATAGCACTTTTGACAATATACATAGTTTCAAAGCAGCTTTGCAGAAAATTGTGATGTTAATGTTTATAATATATTCATATCCTTGTGCCTTATAGTCATATTTAGCAGATTAGAGCTGGGCGACAGTAGTTTACATTTTGCGACTACAAGTAATCAAGAGGTTGAGATATGCTATGTAGTATGTATCGCCCTATGTGAGTATATTGTATTTATGTGAATATACTTATTTCTGTCATGACAACTCTCTGAAGATTTTTGCATAGTAATGGATATGTTAATGTTAATGTATTTGGTCTTGCCGGAATAGATCTGCTACGCTGCTGCAGAGCAAGTACAGGAACTTGCTACTGCCAAAACATATACCGATATGCTGCTGTTAATATGTAAGATATACTGCTGCTGCACAAATAGCATATATCAATTACACATTGCAAATTTATACAGGTGGAGCTGGGGAAGGTGGAGGGTTTTAGACGAATGTTGAAAGCGTGTGCGTGTATTTGACTATTCAGGCGCAAGGAGAACTGATCGCGCGTGAGAGAGAGCGCTTCTGTTGTGTGTCATTCAGTGTGATTCCGCCTATCCTGCCTTCACTAACAGCAAGTTAATCGATAAAGAATTGTGATTGAATTGTAATTTTATGATACGACGAGCTTGGCTACCTTTCATTTGACTGTAGGCTGAAATTATATTCAACCCGCCAAAGTGGCTAGTGGGAGTGGCTGTCTTATACAGTACCAGACAAAAGTTTGGACACACCCTCTCATTTAATGTTTTTTCTTTTGTTTTTATGACTATTTACATTGTAGATTCTCACTGAAGACATCAAAACTATGAATGAACACATATGGAATTATGTAGTAAACAAAAAAGTGTGAAATAACCGAAAACATGTTTTATATTTTAGATTCTTCAAAATAGCCACCCTTTGCTTTGTTGACAGCGCTGCAAACCCTTGGCCTTCTCTCAGTGAGCTTCATGAGGTAGTCGCCTGAAATTATTTTCACTTCACAGGTGTCCCTTGTCAGGGTTCATTTGTGGAATTTATTTCCTTCTTAATGGGGTCGGGGCCATCAGTTGTGTCAGGTTGGTACACAGATGACAGCCCTATTTGACAACTGTTAGAATTCATATTATGGCAAGAACCAATCAGCTAAGTAAAGAGAAACGACAGTCCATCATTACTTTAGGAACTGAAGTTCAGTCAGTCCGGAAAATTGCAAAAACTTTGAATGTGTCCCCAAGTGCAGTTGCAAAAACCATCAAGCGCTACGACAAAACTGGCTCACATGAGGACCGCCCCAGGAAAGGAAGACCAAGAGTCACCTCTGCTGCTGAGGATAAGTTCATCCGAGTCACCAGCCTCAGAAATCTCAAGTTAACAGCACCTCAGATCAGAGCTTAGATTAATGCCACACAGAGTTCTAGTAGCAGACACATCTCTACATCAACTGTTCAGAGGAGACTGCGCGAATCAGGCCTTTATGGTCAAATAGCTGCTAAAAAAAACACTACTAAGGAAAAGCAACAAGCAGAAGAGATTTGTTTGGGCCAAGAAACACAAGGAATGGACATTAGACCAGTGGAAATCTGTGCTTTGGTCAGATGAGTCCAAATTTGAGATCTTTGGTTACACCCGCCGTGTCTTTGTGCGACGCAGAAAAGGTGAACGGATGGTCTCTACATGCACGGTTCCCACCGTGAAGCATGGAGGAGGAGGTGTGATGGTATGGGGGTGCTTTGCTGGTGACACTGTTGAGGATTTATTCAAAATTGAAGGCACACTGAACCAGCATGGCTACCACAGCATCCTGCAGCGACATGCCATCCCATCTGGTAGTTAGACCATCATTTATTTTTCAACAGGACAATGACCCCAAACACACCTCCAGGCTGTGTAAGGGCTGTTTGACCAAGAAGGAGAGTGATGGAGTGCTGCGCCAGATGACCTGGCCTCCACAGTCACTTGACCTAAACCCAATCGAGATGGTTTGGGATGAGACGGACCGCAGAGTGAAGGCAAAAGGGCCAACAAGTGCTCAGCATCTCTGGGAACTCCTTCAAGACTGTTGGAAAACCATTTCAGGTGACTACCTCGTGAAGCTCATCGAGAGAATGCCAAGAGTGTGCAAAGCAGTAATCAAAGCAAAAGGTGGCTATTTTGAAGAATCTAAAATATAAAACATGTTTTCAGTTATTTCACACTTTTTTGTTTACTACATAATTCCATAAATTCCATATGTGTTCATTCATAGTTTTGATGTCTTCAGTGAGAATCTTCAATGTAAATAGTCATGAAAATAAAGAAAAAACATTAACTGGTAGTGTATATATATATATACGCATTATATATATATATATATATATATATATATATATATACGCATTATATATATATATATATATATACAGGTGCTGGTCATATAATTAGAATATCATCAAAAAGTTGATTTATTTTACTAATTCCATTCAAAAAGTGAAACTTGTATATTATATTAATTCATTACACACAGACTGATATATTTTAAATGTTTATTTCTTTTAATTTTGATGATTATAACTGACAACTAAGGAAAATCCCAAATTCAGTATCTCAGAAAATTAGAATATTGTGAAAAGGTTCAATATTGAAGACACCTGGTGCCACACTCTAATCAGCTAATTAACTCAAAACACCTGCAAAGGCCTTTAAATGGTCTCTCAGTCTAGTTCTGTAGGCTACACAATCATGGGGAAGACTGCTGACTTGACAGTTGTCCAAAAGCCGACCATTGACACCTTGCACAAGGAGGGCAAGACACAAAAGGTCATTGCAAAAGAGGCTGGCTGTTCACAGAGCTCTGTGTCCAAGCACATTAATAGAGAGGCGAAGGGAAGGAAAAGATGTGGTAGAAAAAAGTGTACAAGCAATAGGGATAACCGCACCCTGGAGAGGATTGTGAAACAAAACCCATTCAAAAATGTGTGGGAGATTCACAAAGAGTGGACTGCAGCTGGAGTCAGTGCTTCAAGAACCACTACGCACAGACGTATGCAAGACATGGGTTTCAGCTGTCGCATTCCTTGTGTCAAGCCAATCTTGAACAACAGACAGCGTCCCGCCTGGGCTAAAGACAAAAAGGACTGGACTGCTGCTGAGTGGTCCAAAGTTATGTTCTCTGATGAAAGTAAATTTTGCATTTCCTTTGGAAATCAGGGTCCCAGAGTCTGGAGGAAGAGAGGAGAGGCACACAATCCACGTTGCTTGAGGTCCAGTGTAAAGTTTCCACAGTCAGTGATGGTTTTGGGTGCCATGTCATCTGCTGGTGTTGGTCCACTGTGTTTTCTGAGGTCCAAGGTCAACGCAGCCGTATACCAGGAAGTTTTAGAGCACTTCATGCTTCCTGCTGCTGACCAACTTTATGGAGATGCAGATTTCATTTTCCAACAGGACTTGGCACCTGCACACAGTGCCAAAGCTACCAGTACCTGGTTTAAGGACCATGGTATCCCTGTTCTTAATTGGCCAGCAAACTCGCCTGACCTTATCCCCATAGAAAATCTATGGGGTATTGTGAAGAGGAAGATGTGATATGCCAGACCCAACAATGCAGAAGAGCTGAAGGCCACTATCAGAGCAACCTGGGCTCTTATAACACCTGAGCAGAGCCACAGACTGATCGACTCCATGCCACGCCGCATTGCTGCAGTAATTCAGGCAAAAGGAGCCCCAACTAAGTATTGAGTGCTGTACATGCTCATACTTTTCATGTTCATACTTTTTAGTTGGCCAAGATTTCTAAAAATCCTTTCTTTGTATTGGTCGTAAGTAATATTCTAATTTTCTGAGATACTGAATTTGGAATTTTCCTTAGTTGTCAGTTATAATCATCAAAATTAAAAGAAATAAACATTTGAAATATATCAGTCTGTGTGTAATGAATGAATATAATATACAAGTTTCACTTTTTGAATGGAATTAGTGAAATAAATCAACTTTTTGATGATATTCTAATTATATGACCAGCACCTGTATGTATATATATATATATATATATATATATATATATATATATATATATATATATATATATATATATATATATTATATATACACTACCAGTTAATGTTTTTTATATATATATATATATATATATATATATATATATATATATATATACAGCTTTTAATATATCACTGGGCTAAAATATAGTTTACATACATGTACTGTATGTATCTGGGTATGGTTGGATATACTTATAGTAGTTAATTTGTTAATTTGGATAATGGTTAAATGTAATGTTATGTCAAAGACTTCTTTAAAGGGATAGTTCACCACTATCTCCATTTACTGTTGTTTCAAACTGTATTCTTTATTCTGTGAAACACAAAAGATATTTTGAGGGTTTTTTTTTTTTTTTTTTTGGTCTATACTGTACAACGAATGTCAGTGGAGTCCAAAACAACATTTTGTATGGACAAAAACATTCTTCAATACATATTTTGTGTTCAGCATAAGAAAGAAGGGGATGCAGGTATGGAAGTTTTGGCTGAAATATCCCTTTAAGACTAGTTGTTAAGACAACTCACTGACTAGCAGTGTTGGGGGTAACACATTAAAAGTAATCAGATTACTTTTAAGTAACTAGTAAAGTCCCTCTACTGTATAGACATGAGTTTGCATTTCCTTCAGCCTGAGGCTTATTCATTTCACTTTTGGTGTGAAAGGACCTTTACATTTGCCAAAAATAACTTTTTTTGTTGTTACAGTTGTCCAGCCCAGATGAGAAAAAGTAACACAAAGTACTGTAAAGCATTACTTTCCATAAAAAGTAATTAAGTAACACAGTTACTTTTTTAGGGAGTAATGCAATATTGTAATGCATTACTTTTAAAAGTATTTTCCCCAACACTGTTGACTAGTCATTAAAAATATGTAGTTTTAGCACATCCCCACTTGCTAAGGTAGATAAAAGGTGACCGGTATGTAGGCACAGCAGACGCCCAGAGAGGGAGGCATGGAGCTGTAGCCCCAGTATCAATTTTCATTTTCATCTCCTCAAAACGCCCAAAGGTGCTGAGAACCACTCGAGCGTCCAGATCTCCCACAGACAGAAGATAAACTAGCAGACCCTTTTAATTTTAATCCGGAGTAGATGGAGAGTTGAGCCCTGCCCTCTCTCTTTCTCAGCCTCTGGCGCTCGTGTCAGTAAGGAGATCATTGTTCTCTTTGCTCCTTGCTTTCATTCGACTCCCTCTCAAGTCCCCCTAAAACCCTTCATCCCTCCACCTCAATCAGTTCTCTGTGTTTCTAACAATGACTCATAATTTAAGCGACTTCACACAGTGTGCAATCAAACCGGCTCTTTTCGTAAGGGTTGACTGTGTCTCAGGCGGTATATAGACACACACATAAGGCTGATAAACAATATGGCTAATGAAAAGACCATAAGGACCTGCATTCCGTGACAAGGAAACAAAGCCTCGTGAATGAATATGCCAGCTTTCTAATTACAGACAATTGACATTTCCGAGTCCTCTGGGGTATCGATGCTGGGCTGACAGTAGCAAATGCCAGCGCGGAGACTTCTCCGTCACAAAAGATATTCACTTCAATGTTTGTCGAGAGTCTAATCAAACAAATTTATATTCATGGCTGGTGACCTAAGTAAGTTGATTCACAGAATTTATGTACACAAGGGAACAAGACGTTTATATCAGCACACTTGTAGTACCAAGGACATTTATAAACCTCCGCCGTCTCTCACCCATTTGTGTCAGGAATTATTAATGCTTATTATGGAGAAATTTAGCTGTAAATCAGCCCACGGCGATGGCAGATTCAAGACACGTCACCTGCATGGATTGTCTTCATCATGAACGTTTGTTTTGTGCCAGATTGGGTTATGAAGATGTCCATGAATGCCTATGAGGATTTTTAAATATGCTAAGTGATGCACTAGAGATGGAGGATTTGCTTTTAAAAATAGTGTGAAAAGTTGCTAAAGTTGTCATGTGTGAGAACCAAACCCAGACCCCTCAGTGCTTGATTGACAGATGAGTAGGTGGCTTGTTGTTTGAACATTTTGAACGCATTAACGTTTGCACTACAAACACAATGTGATCAAACGTGTGTGTGTTCTTTAAACTACCTCCACTGTGGTTGAATATCACGTTTTGGTCCTATTTGCACCTGCGCCATCCTGTTACAAATAGATTGCCTGAAATGGAGGCCAATATCAGGGATTAATAGAACCTAAAACCACATTTACACCATTCATCTTTGATATTATGCATGTTATGCACTGATTCCATTTAAATAACATCTTTTTTCCTTCAGAATGTTTGTTTTTAGCTGCAATAAAAAGGATTTGATCTCAATAACACTGAATGACATCTGCTAATGTCATTCATAAATGTTACTTGACGAACACCTACAGGCATCCCAACTGTCAGAGACTAATTACATGCAACTAGCAGTGTGATCAGTTTATATAATAGTAGTAGTTTATATCTATTTTTGGCCTTTTTCATCACTTGTATTGTGATAGTGATCATGTAGAGTTGACAGGAAACTTGGCAAATGACACAAGATGGTCTCAAGCTCGAGCGTCTTGGAGAATGTGCTGCACATCACTAGGCAACAGATGACATTTTAACCACAGAAAATTACAGGAGGAGTTGCTGCCACAGCCTACAATATATTGCCTTTAATGGAGACCATGCAGGTTATCCAAAACTACCGAAACCACTGCTGAACGTTTGAGGCCTTAAACCCCATTCGACTCTTTCACCCCCTTTATAGAGGTCACCGTAAAATCGACTCCCCATCCTACACCCTTTTACGATGCTTTCCAGGTGCCCAAGAATGACGCCATACAATCTGTTCACTCATTAATTAACTCAAGCAGCCCTCAATATGCAAACATTTCTCTTTTTTTTAATGGCTGTGCTATAAAAAAGGATGATAAAACGGTAATTTTGTCAACTGGGCCCCCTATGTGAGAACTCTCTGAAGACCAACAAATCTTGAAAGCTCGCCATAGAAAAAGCAGAGATTATGACCTCATTAATAAGCATTAAAGACGAGCAATGCAAGTTTAAGAAGTGTGTCTCTGTGGACGTGTGGGATGCGGCTTCGTTGAGTTCAATGTATCTGAAAATTACCCTTCGGCCCCTACCAGCAAACTCCTTCCTGCTAGTATTGGATTAAGTCATTGTGGCTAATTACTCTCTTCCTGATAGTCATTTCTGTATTTTTCCAATACAGAGAGCTATGTTCTGGTCATTTGCACAGTGCAAGGGACGTTAATTAATCATTTTCTACTAATACCCCCATAGCAGATGATGCTAGCTAGACTGGGGTTGATCTTTGACTCTTGACTTTGAGTTGAAGTCTGTGGACTTTAGACAACACCCATCACAGAGCCATTTGGCTAATGGCTTCTTTATCCCCTAGCGTAGCAGAGGCTTGTTATAAACAGGATGCTCTTATTGAAGAGGGTGAATAAACCTAGAAGGCTTGTTTTTCCGCTGAGGTCCATTAGCTGGCCTTAACAATATTTGTTGTTTACACCATGCATACAAAAACACTACATGCAAAATAGTCACCGTAATGAAAGCTGCATTTTATATTCCTGAATATCGTTAGTCTTCTCTCTCTCTTTTAGTCATTCTCTGTCGGCCTCTGACTCGAACACTTTCTTTTTCTTCTGGGTCCCGCATGCATGTTTCAATCATTGTTTGATTTCCAATGTTATGAGCCGCATGTAATGTTACGGTGTTGACCGGTCAGAAATTAATAGCTTGTTGCGTGACACTGGGAGAGCGGTAAAATTCACCATCAATTCCGCTGGCTGTCCCCAAGTTTAATTACCGTTGGAATGCTGACTGGGATTTTCATTATAGCAGGTTGAAGAAGGGTCAAAGTAGATTTGCAAACGTTCACTTTCTCCCCCGGCAACATTTTATCAGGTGCTTGAAATGCTGGAATAATTATACATCAAGCTGAATAAATAATTGATTCTGTAATAGTCCCTTTCTTGTCTTCTTGTGAGCCCGGACCTGAATTTTCCGCCTCCCTCCCTCTGGGCTCACCTGCTTTATTTCAATTCAGTTTATTTGGATAGCGCTCACAAATGGGAGAACTATCTGTCTGTCTGTCTGTCATACCAAAAGCTGCATTAAAATTAAATATTATAACATCATTTTCGCTTATATTTATAAAAAGTTGCAGTCGCAGAGTTGGAATCAGATAAGCTTAATGTTCCACCACTAAGATTATAGCTGACCTTTTTCATTGTTTAAGGTATGAGGGATTAAATGAGAGTTAAAATCTGTGTTGGCGAACATATAAAAAGGGTGTCAATCACCAGTTGGCCGGTAATATTTATATGAAATGTAACAATGCATTGTTGTGAGAACATGATCGTGAACGACACTCAGGACAGTTGACAGACCAGCACTGCATTGTCACCAAAGTTTAAGCCTTGGCAATTTAAATATTCAAGCACAAGAAGATGCAAAAAAAGAACTCAATTTGTTACTTGCATGCCGCGTTAACCGTAGAGAAAGATGTGTACCAGTATCAGTGAATTGGATCCGCGCATTAGCTCTTAAAGTGACAGCAGCCTAATATTCCTGTTGCTGTCTATGTTTTTAATGTTAATCAAACAACAAAGTGCAAAGAAAAAAATCATTCACTACTCTTTACTTTTGTAACTTTAATAAGAATTAATCTGTTTAATTTATACAGTGAAGACTATCCAGTGTTACTTTACATTTGATTATTTTATTCAATGTCTCTACCTGAAAACTGCTGTCTTTAATAATGTTTTAAATGTATATTAGTTAGGCTAGTAGTTTTAGTTGTGGTATAGAAATTGGAATAGAGAATTGTGGATTTTGACTGGTATCTAAAGTTTTGGTGTCATAACTGCCTATTGTTTAATTTCCGGTAAGAAATATTTATGGCCGGTAAATCTTCTTAAAGGGGACCTATAATGGCCCTTTCAGAATACCCCACAGATCATTTATTATAGCTTGTCAAATTTGCCCCATTTGGGTGTGAGCAAAAACATGCCGTTTTTGTGTGTCCCTTTAAATGCAATTGAGCTGCTGCTCCCGGCCCCCTTTCCAGAAGAGGACGGAGCTTTAACAGCTCATGCTTCAGTTGCTCAACAACAACAAAGCTGGAGAATCTCACGCAGCCAAAATGAGGATGATCAGTAATGATGTTCAGCCTTAAGCCCGGAACACACCAAGCCGACTGTTGGCTGTTGGGCAATTTTTGTTCATCAGCCAACTAAGTTTTCTCAGTGTGTTTCGCACCGTCGGCTGAAGTTGGTCCTCGTCGACTTTTTTTCGGCTGATTCAACATGTTGAATCGCCGTTGGAGCTCGTCGGTCAGTGGGGTTATCTGATAATTCTGATTGGCTCTTCAGCTACTGCCACCTGCTGGTAAGGAAAGGCAGTTCTTCTTACGCAGGCGCTGAATGGACGTGCTACTTGGCCTTCGGGTGTCGAGCGTTGGTTTGGTGTGTCAGGGCAACTTTGGACCCAGACGCTGCCAACGTGAGCCAACCCCTCAGTCTGCTTTCGTCGCCACTAGTTTGTCGGCGTCGGCTTGGTGTATTCCGGGCTTTACATTGTTCAAACCGGAGTCGACACTGATGGAGAGACTCAGGAAGAAGTTACAACTTTTAGAATGAAACTGGATGTTTCTGAACGGTTAGTGGATAAATTTATGTAGTTGCTGTGGAGTTGATTCAACTCATCCACTGGCATGTGCCGTCATGTTAATCTTTTGTGCAAATCCAGCATTGAATTGACCCTCGTTTGTGAAGCAGTCCGGCGTAAAATGACAGCATGACAACAACACTCTACTACAACAACTCTTCCTCTTCTCTAAAGCAGCTCAACATGGCCTCACCCCCTTTGTTGTGTGTTCTCGGGGGCGGGGTTTATGTAAATTTTAGGGTTTGTGATGTCACTAACCCAGTAAAAAACTTGTTGTAGTCCATACCAGCCGTTTGTTGTAGTCCTTAAAAAGTGATTTCTGAAAAAGAAAATATCTCCCTTTGCATTGAACTTTGAGCGTCAGAACTTTGCAGATGATGTTTTTGCTCAAACAGCAACATTACACACTAACTAAAGTTAAAATTGTGAAATCATTAAGGTCAATCATTAAGTCAACGGCCATTGGCAGGTGTGGCATAAAATTAGTTTTAGGCCCTGTTTCTTAATAAACTCTCTAAGTTCATCAAAGTTTAATGGTTGTTTAGATGTTCTGTTTTGTTCAAAAAGTTATACCAAGTATCTTTGCTAATAATGTAACACTGTCTTGATGTTTTTAACACAATTTTCAGGGGTTATGTTCTTTCCTTAATGGTGAATGTGAGGTAAATTTGTGTGTTCACACATGCATCTGCTATTATGTATTGTGTTTTTCTAGCTATGTGTGCGGCAGAGCTAGTGCAGGGGAGCGGATGGAAGAGAAAAGTCCACATTGAATTAGCTTCCATCACTGCGCTCTAATGCTGTATAATGGCTGCAGACATCTCATGGGTAATAGCTCAGGGATTACAGAGAAGGCATATTGCTCTTAGTGACACCACTAACCTTATTAGAGAGAGAGAGAGAGTGAGAACGAGAGAGTTCGATGTGAATTTGCACTGACTGGAGCCTGAAGAGATGTATTATTATAATAGAAAGTACCTGATCCAAATTACAGTTATTTACTGTATCTTGTGTACATGATGACAGCCATGTTTTTTTCTTTCCCAGTCTGTGACATTTCACACATGAAACGCTCAACTAAATATTTACCTAATGAATTGGACTTTTAATAGTGTATCGAGGAGCTGCGTAACCTACATGAAAGCCTTATTGCATGCGTTGTTATTCCTACACAATGGGAAAAACGGACTGCAGTGTGTCTGACCTCTCAGTCTGCACATCTACAACACACACATTGTTTGCCTCTCTAGAGCTTGTAGTACATGTCTTTGTATGCATAACACAGCTAGATAGATACAACCCAGCTATTCATCTGTGTCTGTTCAAATAGGCACTTTCAAGTGAGGCAAAACACTTTGAGATGTTTGCAAGTGGATGTGGTTTTTAAAAAGTGGGTTTTGCATTGGTGTACGTGTAAAAAAACAAAACGAAACAAAAAACATGTTTTGTCCCTATAAGTGTGTCTGAGTTTAATAGTAAGTGAGAGAAAGAGATATAAATGGCCCAGACTTGTTGAAAGCAAGATTGTAGAAAATGACATTGCCAGCCGGTTTAATCGTCTGGTCATCTGAATCGGATGATTTGTTCCCTGCCTGAGATTGCTTATGGGTTATGAGGACACTCTTTCACCCTTTCTTTTCTCTGAGACTTGAGTAGACTGTCCTCCACAAGTGTGAAATGGTTTAATTTACTCTTTCATTAATTGCTTTGGTGGATCTCGAACTAAGCCACGCGAGGGGTTACTGAATAGCCAGTACTAATCTAAAACTCCATTAACTCATGCTGGGGGAGGATTTCTGAATACACGAGGGGCGAATCAAATAAAACACTTTTTTTTTCCTTCTTTTTTTTTTGTCAGCGTATTGCTTGGGATTGACAATTGTATTTATGGTAAAATCAAGTTTTTAATGTTGTTTATATGTCTATGTGGTGTTTTTAATATGCTTTAAGACAAACCATGTGCAAATTCATCAGTCTACACCATTGCTGAGTATTTTCTCCTTAAAACTGCAGTGAACCAAAGACGGTCTAAAAAACGCAGTTTGAAATCGCCCCTGTTCTCTACGTCACAAACATGTTGTAACCAATCATGTCAACATGTGGGCGGGTTTAGGATATCATTAACTGTGCTCTGAAGCAGGGAGTCTCAAGAGAAGCCAGGTTATCTTGGTATATTTTTCTGTTGATAAGAAAAATCGGGTACATTTAGCAATATAGCGGGTGAGTTATGTATATGATATACACTACCAGTCAAAAGTTTGGAATTTTTAATGTTTTTAAAAGAAGTTTCATCTGCTCACCAAGGCTGCATTTATTTAATTAATTGTGAAATATTATTACAATTTAAAATAACTGTTTTCTGTTTGAATATATTTTATAAAGTAATTTATTCCTGTGATCAAAGCTGAATTTTCAGCATCATTACTCCAGTCTTCAGTGTCACATGATCCTTCAGAAATCATTCTAATATGATGATTTGCTGCTCAAAAAACATAAATTATCAATGTTGAAAACAGTTGGGTACAGTTTTTTTTCAGGATTTGATGAACAGAAAGTTCAAAAGAACAGCATTTATCTGAAATACAAAGCTTTTTGTAACATTATACACTACCGTTCAAAAGTTTGGGGTCAGTAAGAATTTTTATTTTAATTTTTTGAAAAGAAATTAAAGAAATTAATACTTTTATTCAGCAAGGATGCATTAAATTGATCAAAAGTGACAGTAAAGACATTTATAATGTTACAAAAGATTATATTTCAAATAAATGCTGTTCTTTTGAACTTTCTATTCATCAAAGAATTCTGAAAAAAAAATATTGTACACAAATATTTTGTACAATTGTACACAATAAATGTTTCTTGAGCATCAAATAATCATATCAGAATGATTTCTGAAGGATCATGTGACACTGAAGACTGGAGTAATGATGCTGAAAATTCAGCTTTGATCACAGGAATAAATTTATTTTAAATTGTAATAATATTTCACAATATTACTGTTTTTACTGTATTTTTAATTAAATAAATGCAGCCTTGGTGAGCAGATGAAACTTCTTTTAAAAACATTAAAAATCTTACCGATTCCAAACTTTTGATCGGTAGTGTGTATTACTATGAACAGTATGACTTTCTCCACTGACGTTCTTAGTTGTTCAAAGGATACTGATTTTTAGAACAGACTGAGATGGCGATTGGGAAGATGGTTTGTGTAACATTAGCAACACATTATTAGCCATTTGATAACGTAGTCAAGCCAAAGGCTTATCATATTAATTACCGTTATGTGTCCGATACTATAGAGAGCGATACATAAAACTTGTAGACGAGCCTGTATAATTCACTCTTCCTCTTCTTCTTCTGAATCAGTTTCTGGTTCAAACATATATGGCTGAATTAAACCAGTATTTCCACTTGCCATCATGTAGCGTTTACTATAACAGTGAAGTTGAGCGAGTGGATCAGATATTCTGAGCTGGTGAATCCGCGAGTGGAGGCGGGGCTAATTTGCATATTCATGAATCCGCGTATACTAAATGAATCAAGGGTATAGAGTTACATTCAAGCTATTTTAAGGCATGAAGAATTTTTTTCACAGAAAAAAGTTTAAATGTCATTTTGGTGATCAAAGATGATAAAAGTAATTGACTACAGGGGGACTTTAAAACATGAACATTCTTGAAAATAAAAGTTCTTAATCCTACCCAATACCTAAACTTAACAACTACCTTACCAACTATTAATAAGCAGTAAATTAGGAGTTTATTGAGGGAAAAGTCGTAGTTAATAGTTTATATGTGTTCCATATACTGAAGTGTTACGGAAGATTTAAAACTTTAATACATTTAATGAACCTTTTTTTTTAATCGTCAGCTGCTTATTAACAAAATACTCCTCTAAAGTGTTTTGGCAAAATCTTCTTTCTTTATGTCCGTCTGTGCTACATGGCACACTGGGCAGCAAGCATAGTCATATGTTTGGCAAAATAAGCTCACTAAAAATCAGATTTTTAATTAACGTTAAAAATGTTACACTTACCAAACATGGCATTAGATGTGTACAGGGGGTTTGGTAAACACTGCTCCTGTACAAGCTGTTTAATGCACAATGACTCTTACAGGGATGTTTTCCTTTCACTGGGTAGAAGATTGCATTTGTGTCATCCATTGATTAGCATCTTGTTTTGGTATCTCTTGTTATACAGCAGCTACAAAATAAAGGAGCAGAGCACGCTAGGACAGATAAATGAGGGTGTTTCCCTGGATACGTGTTGTTGGAGACAGGGATGTGGCCATTTGGGGAATTGGACAAACAGCCTGTGCTTATTGGACATGTATCGATCGCCATTATTAGCCATTCTTTGCATGAACACTGAATTTGTTGTGTTTTTATTCTTATTTAGGAGATGATTTGAACAGTCTGAACAGTTCAGAATTTTAATTCTCCTTCCTTTCTCTCTCCATTGCAGTGAATAAGCACAAACCATGGATCGAGACGTCTTACCATGGTGTCATCAGCGAGAACATGGACACTGTACTGCTAGACCCTCCCCTGGTCGCACTGGACAAAGACGCTCCTGTCCCTTATGCAGGTATACGACTTACCTAACTTATAACACAGCGCTCTGGAATACTCGATTCTGATTAGTCAGTCGTGGCATTTGAGGTGTACAGGCATATGTGGCTGCAATGTCTTGCACTGTGCTTGTTTTACGTCTCGTTTTCTTTTTCTTCTCATGAACAAATCATTTTAACTGGGATCAATATTTTATGTCCATTATTAAAGTAGCATTGTAATAAGTGAAATAATGTACATTCAGCTGGTCATTATATTAAAGGGGACCTATAATGCACCTGTTCACAAGATGTAATATAAGTCTCTGGTGTCCCCAGAATGTGTCTGTGAAGTTTCAGCTCAAAATACCCCACAGATCATTTATTATAGCTTGTCAAATTTGCCCCTATTTGGGTGTGAGCAAAAACACGCCGTTTTTTGTGTGTCCCTTTAAATGCAAATGAGCTGCTGCTCCCGTCCCCCTTTCCAGAAGAGGGCGGAGCTTTAACAGCTCGTGCTTCGGTTGCTCATCAACAACAAAACTGGAGAATCTCACGCAGCCAAAATGAGGATTGTCAGTAACGGTGTTCAGCCTTACATTGTTCAAACCGGAGTCGACACTGATGGAGAGACTCAGGAAGAAGTTACAACTTTTAGAATGAAACTGGACGTTTCTGAACGGTTATTGGATAAATTTATGTAGTTGCTGTGGAGTTGATTCAACTCATCGACTAGCATCCAGCGTTGAATTGACCCTCGTTTGTGAAACAGTCCGGTGTAAAATGATTTGCGTAAATATATAATACTTTACCGACTTTCTTCTCCACATTTCTTTCATAAATGAAATTCAACCACAGTGTCCTCAGTGGCTCAGATGCCGGGAATCTATGGAGACTCTTATGTTCGTTGGTACATCCAATAACAGAACATTTGTAATGTTGGTGCAGACATTGTACATCTCCAGCTGCTCCAGTGAGGAAACCGAAATAGCGGACTGCTGCGGCTCACTCAGGGTGGGATCCATGCTAATAGAGCAGATCGTGACCAGTTGTGGGCAGGGCTTATCCCTAGTCTTATGTAAGAGTCACTGTTTTATGGGGATGATTTATGGGGATTATAAAAAAAGGAGTGGGTGGATTTTTACCATTATAGGCTGGTTGTTTACACACACTGTGGACACACCAGTGTTTAAACACCTTATAAAAGTGAATTTTGCATAATAGGTCCGCTTTAAAATAAACACACCCCTCAACCTAACTGTACATTTTTTCCTTTCTAATTAAATAATTTTTTTTCCATATCGCCGTATGATTGTTTTATGATTTTAGACAAGATCTTTGTCTAGTTTAGACATGATTGGATCATATAATTGTACTTTTATTTGTATACTGTTATAAGTATTTATATATATATATATGTTTTGGAACATTATAATTATTTTTATATAATACTGATTAATAATTATTAAATATGAAAAACTATATTATTTAAAGAATAATTTATTAATAGTACGTTTTTAAAGCAATCCTTTTTAAGACAAAGTCTTCAATACAGCATGCTTCATTTTGAAGTATGCAGCACATGCAGAATGTATATCTTTTTAATTAAATCGCAGCCTTTTGCAGTTTAATCACGATTGTAATCATTTTGATTAAAGTTGCAGCCTGTTTTCCCCATATCTAATCTATTCCAATGAGACATACAAGCTCACTCCAGAACATTCAGGATTATTCCGAAATTTATAGCATGGGATGGTAACAATAGCTTGGTTCTTCAGTGTAGTGTTCCTCTATTCCTTTGTGTGTAAGTGAGGGCGGTTGAGTGTGAGATTTTATGTGTATTGCAGCATAGTGCTCATATAAAAGAGATTTAGTCAACGCTTTCCTCACTGTTATGGAGACAGATCCGCCTGACCTTCCTGCTATTTAAGAGTGCATTTCCTGCCTCTATCTCCATTGTTGTGGTGACACACAGCCCTTGTATAAGTAGATCTTGTCGGCCTTTCCATGGCCGCGCGTTCAATAAACCAACCGGCCTTGAAAAACAACTCGTACAACGTGCGTTTTGGCTTTCGAGGAGGAGTAGCCAACACTTTGAGCGTCAATCACCTCTCACAGAGCAATGAATGACAGCACAGCTTTATGACTTGCGTGGTGTTTATGAAAGACAGATTCCGACTCGCTGGTTTTCAAGTGCAGGTTGTTCAGATGGGGTGGTGGCTGACAGATGCAAAGTAATTAAATAAAGTGATTTTTTTTACACAAAGAGGAATGTGTGGAAGCATTATGACAGGTAACTCTCCACAGCTCATTAAATGACAATGCCTAGAATTAATCTCCTCTCTGACAGCCTTGGCAAAAAGCACTTTTCAAGCTTTTATATATTTATTTTTGCAGCTTGTGCTTGAAAAGCATGCTGTGTGTGGTGCACTTGATAAAGATTTGTTGTTCATACCTTGGAGAATCTTTTAGCTGACAGCATGCCTCTTTCTTTACAGTACTACCATCAACCACTGGTGAGGACTGATTATCTTTGCAGTACGTTAATTCGTACTGTAGTGTGTTTTTTTTCTTGTAATATCACTTTTAATTCCAGATTTTTTAAAGTCGACATTTATGTGATTAAATTCGAGTCGACGTCGAGTAGTCGCTGATGACGTCATTAATGATAAGCCTGAACCTCGAGCTGAGACTGAACGCGGGTTGCCTTGTGCACAGCTATGGTGTATGACACAGTGCTGCCCACGAGGCTATTGTCCTACATAACAGCTTACTTTTATCAGTTCTTTTGTCTTTGGGTAATTACATTTCTCACTGATTTCTGCTCGTTCTAAATCAGATACAGATAAAGTAGCACAGTAAAGATTACATTTATATGAATGCATTAATGAGAGAGCGATTGCGTGTGAATTAATTCTACCTGTTAGCAACTCTCTACTAGTAGTGAAGCTGATATAAAAAATATATGCAGGAACTTTTCAGTTTCTAAGCAATTGTATTGATAAATCACAGAACAGTGTTGACTATACATTTCTGTGCTACTGAATGTTTTTGTGTGCATTATCTGCACGTTATGTGTGAGCTACACTGTTTAAAACGTGCATTTACCCGATCAATATTGAGCATCCAGATAGTATAATCAAACACATCTTGTGGAGCGCTCTGGAAATGGAGCATAAAAGTGGATTTCGTATCCTGTTGCGCCCCCTGTAGACCATGATCAGTGACTAGTTGGCGTCAAGCTTAATGGATTAATTTACTCACCCCCATGTCATCCAAGATGTTCATGTCTTTCTTTCTTGTGTCGAAGAGAAATGAAGGTTTTTGAGGAAAACATTACAGGATTTTTCTCCATATAGTGGACTTCACTGGGGTTCAACGGGTTGAAGGTCCAAATGTCAATTTCAGTGCAGCTTGGAAAGGTCACTCGTGACGTAGGCGGAGATACCGATCCAGTGTCTACAAAACGAATGTGCAAAGACTATGTCAAACACCCTTTACAAAAAAAAAAAAGTTAAAACATTGATGTCAGACGATTTTGAAGTTGGAGGAGGAAATGAGATGGAGTTTTCGCCCTACCGCGGTACGTAATGCGTGAAGTCATGGACGCGCAACGCAAAGCAGTACAAGATGAGTATTTGTGGTTAAAAAGTATAAAAATTTTATTTTTTTTAGAAAATGGTCAATCATTTCTCTAGATAAGACCCTTATTCTTCTTCTGGGATCGTGTAGAGCTGCACTGAAACTGACATTTGGACCTTCAACCCGTTGAACCCCAGTGAAGTTCACTATATGGAGAAAAATCCTGGAATGTTTTCCTCAAAAACCTTGATTTTTTTTTTTTTAGACTGAAGAACGAAAGACATGAACATCTTGGATGACATGGGGGTGAGTAAATTATCAGGAAAATTGAATTCTGGAGTGAACTAATCCTTTAAAGCATCATGGCAGAGCATTAAATTCGACTAGTCTGTGCAACCCCTAGTATGAAATGAAAATCCATTCTACATGCATTTTTTTTTTTATTGTGAATGGTTCATCCATCCATACGCTTAATTTTGTTTACATTTATTGATCTTGGAATTTTTAATTAAAATATCATAACTCGATCTTCTGGTGAAACGGCAACGTATGCCAGACTTTAATTTACTTCCAAACATTAATTTACTATTTCTATTTCTTACCATTTTAATATGCTAATTTGGTGCTCAAGAATCATTTCTTATTATTATCAATATTGTGCTGCTTAATATTTTTTCAGGATTCTTTAGTTCAGTTGAATGTGTCAGCATTACATTTCCTTCATTCATTCTTTCAAAAAAAGTCTTACTGACCCCAAACTTGACCACAAAGTAATGAGAATAACTTTAAAGCTCAGGATCTTTTTCCTGCATAATCCACATTTTTTGGGAAACTTGTGCACTTATTACTTTGTTTTATCAATGACAGATTAATGGTGGATGGCTTCTGTTGTTAAAGCGTCACCGGAAAATGAGTGTTGCGCTCTAATTTAGTGACAGGTGATATTTCACTGCCTTTTCACGGGGAGCCAATGGATACACACGAAAGATTGCTGCCAGGGAGACTCAGAGAAAAGCGGGCTCTCCATCTCAATCCGTCATTCTCCCTAATTCTCTTCGCTCCCATTCTCTCCGTCTTTCTTTCTCTGTCCCGTTCTCCTCTTCCACATCAGACCGTGAGTTATGCGTGAGAGGCTTTGTCATCAATCCTGTTTTCGTCTGTTTAGAGAATGGAATGCAGGCGTCCTTCTGGCACCGCATTAATTGGGGTGTGGGAACACGACCCGGGATTGTTAAGTGCTTCGCCTCGCCCTCCTTCGTCTTTTTTTCCTGCCTTGCTCGCTGTCTCCCATGTATCTGCTTGCTTTGATGTAAAATAACGATGATGAGCCTCAAGTCGATGATATATGCTGAGGCAGGGATCCTGAAGATGAATTGTTATTTCTGGGAACAAGACTTTCCCCTGTAGAGCAGATAGCGTAGGTCTTGTAGTATGCACAGAGCATTCTCAATCAAATTACCGTGAAGGATGAGCCGGAGTCAGTAGAGGAAGGAAAAAAAAAAGAAAAACGGCAGCTTCATTTGCTAATTCTTTATCTCGGTTGTGGCTTCACCAGCCTCTTTCTCATTAATCTCTCCTCTCAGATGATGTACAATGCCATATTGTTCTGCTAAACTTTGCCTTCCTCGCACCAGATTAGCTAACAAAACCCAAGCTAGGATGCGGTCCAGGGAAACTATGGATGGATTGCAAAAACCACACATGAGAGTGAAAATAGAAGGATGTAGTGAAAGAGAATCGCAGCGCCTGCAGTTCAGACAATTGTATTGTGTTCCTTTTATAGAAGCAGGACCTGAATTGAACGATGAAAATGTTTTTGATCGTGTTTGGACCGCTCTGTCTAAAATAACCAGTAGACTTTGCAGTTGGATACGCTAGTGAATCTTGCTGTTAAATTATTAAAAACAATGTGTTAAAAAAATTTATTTGGCAGTATTTTGATCTTGTTAGTGGATGAAGAGAGTGTTGATTATGTGCTGGTCACAATCCTCTCTAAGGTGTGACAGGCTGTCATTTAAAATTAAGGGTGTTGTACATAATGCAAAAAATCACACATGTATTATCAGCTCAGTATATTTCCCACAAGGTCACTTGCTTGATGTGAATAAGAGCTGATTGGAGTGTCATTTATATCATATTTTGTGACAAACAATTTAAGAGGTGCATGGTTGGCTATTATAAACAATATAAAGTACATTAAATGTTCCAAAAATGTCAAAACTATGTAAATTTACTTGCTTTGGACCTACAGTTCTACACACATTCATCAGTAAATAAATAATGAAAGTTGATTCGTTTTTTTATGTGGGCTTTCTAAATGATAAATGCAATTAGTTTTATATGCTTTTGGTTAATTAATCTGAGATATAGATGCTTAGAGGATGCTTAATAAAGCAGATTAGGGGGCGGTTTAAACAGGCAGCATAAGAAAAAAAGCGAGCAGTGGAACGTTTAACCAAATGCTTTTCATATAAACAACCTTGCCGGGTGATCCTAAAAAAGAAAAAAATCTGATTTGCCCTGAAAATTTAACCATGGTAACTCGACCACCTATATTTTGAACTGTGAAATTGTTCACTCCAGCTGTGGATGAAAGTCTAGGAATCACTCAGAAGTGTGTCTGACTGAGTGAGTTTTGTTATGATGTGTGCGAATGAGAGTGTGCCCTAGATTTCACCTATATGAAGTGAATGAACAATGTGCCCTATCTCCGTCCTTCTTTGGAATTACATTTAGTGATCCCTGAGGGTCGAGAACCATGCCTGAGGAACTCTTTTACTAACTTACGATTCTCTTACTCATATAGTTTCATCATAGTTTATTCACTCGGGGAGACAATTCCCACTGGAAAAAAATCACATTCAGACTCCGCTAATCAGTTTAGGAAGTCTTGCGTTTTTTGTGCGATGCTGTATATGCATTTTCATGATTCTAATTTTTTTCCCTATTGTTTTCTTATTTTTAGTATGGAACCGAACCGAATCGGCTGAGCCTAGCATTGTCATGATTTCCCATGATGCTTTGCGAGCGCTGAAAATGCAGTGCCTGTTATAAGTGTGAACTATTGTTCTGCACATACTCTGTGGCCCGCTGGGAGGTATCCAAAAGATGTCCCCAGATGTTTTTCAAGAAATTCACAAGCAGCTTCCATTCTTCCCAGGTTGTCAGCATTATATGTGGCGGAAAAGAAACCATGCGAATCATACGGTTGAGTGATAATTGAAAGAAAGAAAGCTGAGAGAGTTCTTGTTATGAATCCATCCATGCTGTCAGCGAGGTGACGTGTTCAATTTCGCTGCCAATACCTCTCGTTTTGTCTCGAATGTTTGTGTTTGAAAATTGAGAAGTGTTACCAGAGACTCGAGGTGAAAGTCAAATTAGAATTCTGAGAATGTGTTAGATCCGCAGGGATCCACGCTGCCGATTCTCTCATGCCTTCTCTTTCTGAAGTGTAGTTTACTGCATATATCTCTTGCATGGTGTACCACCTCTACCACTGAGATATATTTTGATATATAGATGTTGTTTCAGTCAGCCTTGGGTCTCTTGTTTATGCTACCTGCAGAATTAAAAGGGGACTTATAATGCAAAATTTTTGAACACCAGTGTGTCCACAGTGTGTGAGAACAACCAGCCTATAATGGTAAAAATCCACTCACTCATTCTTTTATAATTCCCATAAATCAAAAGCAGTTTCTTCAAACGAGCTGATTCAGACTCAGTAGAAGCCCCGCCCACAGCCAGTGACGATCTGCCCTATTAGCATAGACACAGCCCTGAGTGAGAAGCACAGAGTCCGGCATTTCTGTCTCCTCACTGTAGAAGCTGGAGTTGTACAATATCTGCACCAAAGAAGCTTTAGAAGTGTTGTGTTTTGGGATGTACCAATGATCATAAGAGTCTCCATAGACTCCCCCCATCTGAATCACAGTTTCTGACATTTTCAGTGCGTGAGATTGTCCTGTTTTGTTGTTGCCGGTATGCCGGAGCATGAGTTCTTGAAGCTCTGCCCTTTTCTGGAAAGGGGGCTGGAAGCAGCAGCTCATTTGAGATGTTTTGGGATGTACCAATACACATAAGAGTCTCCATAGACTCCCGCTATCTGAGTCACTGAGGGCATTGAGGTTAAATTTAATTTATGAAAGAAATGTCCCAAAGAAAGTAGGTAAGGTCTTGTACTTTTGTGCCAATCATTTTACAATGAACTGCTTCATAAATCAGGGTCTGTTCAGTGCTGGTTTTCACTAAGGTTGATTCTGAAAGATGAGTCAATACCAACGCTTCGTGCTCAAACTTCATATCCAGAACTGATGCTGCCCTTACAAGCTATCAGAATTATCATAAACAAGAGTTTCCAAGTTAAAAATTGCGCATGAACACCCTTTCTGACATTTTTAATGCGTGAGATTGTCCTGTTTTGTTGTTGCCGGTATGCCGGAGCATGAGTTCTTGAAGCTCTGCCCTTTTCTGGAAAGGGGGCTGGAAGCAGCAGCTCATTTGAGATGTTTTGGGATGTACCAATGCACATAAGAGTCTCCATAGACTCCTGCCATCTGAGCCACAGTTTCTGACATTTTCAGTGCATGAGATTGTCCTGTTTTGTTGTTGCCTGTATGCTAGAGCATGAGCTCTTGAAGCTCTGCCTTTTTTTGGAAAGGGGGCTGGAAGCAGCAGCTCATTTGAGATGTTTTGGGATGTACCAATGCACATAAGAGTCTCCATAGACTCCCACCATCTGATCCAGAGTTTCTGACATTTTCAGTGCATGAGATTGTCCTGTTTTGTTGTTGCCTGTATGCTAGAGCATGAGCTCTTGAAGCTCTGCCCTTTTCTGGAAAGGGGGCTGGAAGCAGCAGCTCATTTGAGATGTTTTAGGATGTACCAATGCACATATGAGTCTCCATAGACTCCTGCTGTCTGAGTCACTGAGGACATTGAGGTTAAATTTAATTTATGAAAGAAATGTCCCAAAGAAAGTAGGTAAGGTCTTGTACTTCTGTGCCAATCATTTTACACTGAACTGCTTCACAAATGAGGATCTGTTCAGCGCAAGTTTTTCACAAAGGTTGATTCTGAAAGATGAGTCAATACCAACGCTTCGTGCTCAAACTTCATATCCAGAACTGATGCTGCCCTTACAAGCTATCAGAATTATCATAAACCAGAGTTTCCTAGTTAAAAATTGCGCACAAACACCCTTTCTGACATTTTTAATGCGTGAGATTGTCCTGTTTTGTTGTTGCCATTATGCCATGAATTCTTGAAACTCCGCCCTCTTCTGGAAAGGGGGCTGGGAGAAACAACTCATTTGATTTAAAGGAAACCACACAAAAATGGCACGGTTTTGCTTGCACACAAAAAGTGGCAACTTTAACATAATATAATAAATGATCTGTGGGGTATTTTGAGGTTAAACTTCACATACACACTTATATTACATCTTGTAAAAAGTGCATTATAGGTCCCCTTTAAGAAGCTGGCCTACCCTGCAGTAGCTAGTGTTCTTGAAACTGATTATGGTAGTATGCTATCAGTTCAGTTATTGAAATAATAAAAAAAAATATTTTACATGCTAATTAAATGGTTAAGTATGGAAATATTCCTGTGAGGTCTCTTTTAATAACTGAAGGAATTCATTACGAGGGTTCATATGCCACAATCTCAAAGTATTATCTTTGACTTACACCTGAGAGAATTGAAATGAGCGCTTCAAGAGGTAATTGGTCATTAGAACGACACATGCTTATAATACTGAATATTTAGACTTGCATTTGCAGCTGCGGTAGCCAAATAGAATAAGATCTGACAACATTTTCCGATTAGTGCTGATGGCACCTAAAAGCCCCTTCTAACTGGAAAATGTCCACCACTGTAGCCTTAGTGCTGATTAAAATGACACATCCACCTCCATGAGAGACTGGGAATTCAGCCAGACATCATTTGCGAGCATAATTTAATAACATCTTAAGGTGTGTGGATGAGAACGAACTAAACATTGCTGGTTTGAGGATCTCTTTAGAGATCCCCCGGCTCTGTTTAATTAGCTCCTGACTGATGGCATGATTGTAAAGTGCCTGGTGTTACATTTCATTTAGCAATTTTTATGGTTTAGTATTTTGCATTTTCAGTTTGGTCCCTGAATGCCCAAAGTTTCCATTGAAATGCATAACTTGTTATTTGGCTGACCTGGTACTTTCACAGAATTCATCTTGCAGGAGGGTTCCTTGAAAGAGCTCTTAGAAGTACATTAGCAGCAGACTTATTATGATGCCTGATTCCTTTGAAATAACAAAGAAGGTTTATAATACCTGGAGAAAGCGATCTGTTAGCATTCCCTCTCATCACAATGGCAGTTGTTCAGCTGGTGCAGGCCTTTCCGTAATTATGCGACCTGCTTGCAGCCATCTGTGCTTATGAGAACTCTATTTTTGGGCACAAGCGTTTTTGAGCCAATGTTGTTGTTGTGTTTTTTAAAACTTTTTAAATGTAGTCTTTTTGTTGGCTTGCTGTAATCAAAATAACAGATTGCATATGTGTCCCTGCATAAGTTTTGGAGTAAAAACAAACTTTTGGTATGCTAGATAAACATCTGAAATGTTCTACTGAGGTAAAAGTTGGGTAATATGATGCATCTATCACTAAACAGGCTCACTTTAGGGGCATGGAGAAGAACCATGCATGTATGCATATAAAAATATTTCTAATGTTATTAGAAAGCCACTTTAGAAGACCACTTGAATATATCTTTGAATTAATTCATTTAGATCTCTTAGAGAAGGGTCAGGGTATACTTATTGCAGTTTAAACCATGTATTTTATAGCAGATACACTATTTTCATCAGTTCTCTTAAAAAAAAAAAATTATTACTGATTAACTTCTGATCTTGGCAAAATATCTTCTTTAATATAATGTTATATGAGTGATTAGGCCTTTGTTGCTTGCAAAAAAAATCTTTTGTGAGAGTACATTTCTACTTTTGAATGGCTGTCAATAGAGAAAAATACTTTTTGCCCCCTTATTAATATATTCTTTATGCAACACAAAATGAGAAAGATTATCAGTTAAAAATGGCTTTTGGTCTGTTCCTTACACATATTTTATGGCTTCACAAGATTTGAAATATTGTGCACAAGTCATAAAGACAACTGTTTTGGCACTTTTATGGTGCGCCTTTTGGCTCTTTAGAGCTTAGCAGTAAAAATCAACAGATTTTTTTTTTTTTTTTTTGCTTGGGAAATAAAAGCAACTCCCCCTGACACCTAATTTTGTGTTTCACAGAAGAAGGAAAATAAAATGAGAGAAGGAATGACATGAGGATGAGTAAATGGTGGTCCTTTAATTAAAATGTTTTACTCATACTTCCCTTGGACAAATTCAAGCTGCAAGCGGGAATTTATATTACACAAGGAGCGATAACCTTCCAGCTAAATGACTAACATTGATTTAGATTTTTAGCATATCATACTGTCTATAACTTTGAATTACCAGTCCATATTCTGCAGACACTATGGAAATCCATATTGGCTCTTCACCCTCCTTCCTCCAAAATTACATTTGCTAAAAGTGCCTGGTGCCAAGTTGATGAGAAAACGAATTTTCCTCTAGTGAAAAAATGATTTCCCAAGCACAGGAAAGGATCTGAATGGAGGGGGGCTCTTGGAGAGCAAGTGTTAGGGCGTTGATCAAACCTCTCAGGTTCTGCTCGTGATGAAGGTACAGGAGAAAGGAGAAAAGCCTCCCTTTCCCCTCCCATCCTCCCTTTTCTTTTGCGCTTCATTTAATCTTTTTGCTGCTTTCTCTTTCTGTAGAGTTGAGATGGGTCTGGACATAAAGGAAGGTAGTGCACATCAAAGGATGTTGTCTTCAGGGGCCACTAAGATCCAGACACTGATCCATTCTCATGTGAGAGTGAGAGTCGATGAGTACAGCATCTTCCCACTTCCTTTCTTGTCTCTGGGTCTTTTGAGATGATTTGGCCTGAAAGCAGCTGAGATGAGGAAAGGAATGAGACAGCGGATTGGACAGGGTCACTAGGGCCTTCTGATTGTTGGCAAAAATGAAGGAATGATTTGGATTTGCTGTTCAGGCAGTGAGATTGCACAGAGCAGGAACCAAAAGTAAGATTGCGCATTCCCTTTGGTTCTCGGAGAGAACGCCTTGTCAGACTTTCAAGTACTTATGGCAAACTCCTCTCTGAGGGGGGAATTCACTAAACAGCTGCACCAATTTTGCAGGCAGAGTTCAGCACAAAACATTATTCACTAACCACCCACAATCCAATTTAACTAGACACTATCTGTAGTGTTGTAGGGCTGCATTATTTAAATGAAGTCATTCTTTTCAGCTGTTACTTCATGGAAACCAGGCACATCCTGATTTTACTGAGTATTAAAGGGCATTCCTGGGTCAAGCATGTTTTGATGGTCCTGTAAAAGTTCTCACCCAAACCCTAACCAAAAACCTAACCCTTAATCTAGAGGGAAATGATACACTCTAAAAAAAATGCTTGGTTAAAAATAACCCAAGTTGGTTTAAATGTGGACATTTATTAGACATATTAATAAATGTTCATTTCCAACCTATTTGGGTTCATTTTAAACCAGCCATATAGTAATTTATATTCAATAGTTGAGTTAAGTAAAACTGCGCAGCAGGTTAGGCAAACATTTAACCCAACCGTTGGGTTAAATGTTTGCCTAACCTAAACAAGTCATTGTACTATAAGAATATCCTGTAAGTTTCAGAAATGAAAACTTCCTTGTTAGTCCAATAAAAGCTTTTATTGACACCAGACTGATCCTGTAATGTGCCTATCTATCACGGCTCAGCAGAAGAAATCAACGCCTACTTCATCATTGCAACGTTAGCCCCGCCCATTGGTGTGCTAGCGTGATGAGGAGGAGAGATGAGCGATACAGGACTAAAAATAACATTACTTTTCAAAGGATCCAATGCTAGGAATATGGTTAATTATTTTCAACAATGTGAATGTCTCAGTTGAGCTTTATTTATTTGTATTCAGTACATTTCACTGTGGATTCTTTGGGAAATCAATCGCATTTTGCCGCAGACTTTGCAAACAGACTTTTACGATATGGACTCGACAGTAATGCAACAACATGTAAGTAACTGTGTTAATTCTAATGCCTGGTCTGATATGTAATGATTCATGTACAGTCAGATGTGTCTGTAAATCAAACCAGTGAATAAATGGTCAACTTCATGTTGTTTCTCTTAGTAGGATGAAAAAATTAAACGGTGATTAAAGAACGCTCCCTTTACAATCGTAGGAGCTGTCAATCAAACAGTGCAAGTTTACCAGTGACCGAATTCTGGACTCTAGACTCCCTTTTTTTTTAACACAGTACTACATTTTCTGATGATCAGTAATTCATCAAATGATTAAATTATGGGGAAGTGTGTATATTAACACACACAATATGTAGTTGTCGTACTTTCAGCTTTTTACTTTTTTTCACCAGCACTTTCAGTATCCTCCAAAACAAGCACTCAAAATCGGCTTGTAAAAAGGGAAATTTGCAGTTTGCAAACAGCATTCAGCACAGATTTTTTTTTTTTTTTGGCAGTGTTTATGCATTTAACCTGATTTGCATAATTCCTTTAGTGATAAGGCCTAAAACAGTGCATGTGCAAATGAACTGCAATATCTATGGGCACAATCCATTCTTAGTTAACTAGTCGACAGGTTTCCATAGATCTGTGCATGTTTTATTCAATTCATTCATACATATAATATGCAAATATTTTCTGTATGTTATACCCTGGATATAAAGCACTTATTATTCATAGGAATCCTCAGCTGGCCAGTTTTATCATTTAATCTTTATTAACCTTTTACTTTCATTTTATATCCTCTACACATTTTTACATTCAGATACATTCTTAAAAGACATATCAGCTATTAGCTTAAATCAGTCTACTAAATAATTATCATTTGGCTCCATTTGCATATATTATTAGTCATGAGCTATGAGTCATCATGAGCTAAAATTCAGCCATAAAAGCACTACAGAAATAAAAGGTTATTTGTTGGAAATGTGATCCAGATTACACTGTGATTTGTGTGTGTGTGTGAATAATAAAGTGTATATGACTGTATATGACTGGCAGCATTCAAACTAAGCCGATTAGAAAGTCATAACCTCAAAACATCAGTAGTACTTGTTAATGGGACCAAGCTGTGTAATGATGTAAACTATAAAGCAAATTTAACAGGATTTTATGCCTGGTAGATAATTTTAGGGCTGTATGATAAAGACCCGGGCTTTTGATAAAACAAAACCAAAAACAAGCGTATAATGAACAAGTAAAATAAGGTTAATGTGGCAGATCTAATGAGATTGAAAGGCTCTGTAGTTCCTAGAAAGGTTCAGAGTTCAAAGCACTCATAATAAAAAGCGGAGCGTCGGCTGATGCAGGTAATCCGCTACCCGCCGAGCTGATGCCATTGTTACAAATCTTCAATCACAGTGCTCTGTGGCTGGATTCATATAGCAATCTGCCTTTCATCTCCTGTGGATGGAGAATAAAGAGAAAATTTGTGTATATTTTCTCCTATGTAATTTTTTCCTGTTGCCCATCATCTTTAGATTGTGTTTGTGAAATTAACGGGTTGCATTTGGGAGGGTTTATTTCTATGGCAACAGATTGACATGAGCCTGGAAATGTTCTGATCAGATCACTGTTTTAGCTGATTTACTGGTTTTGGTTCCAGTCTAGTATTAGCATGATCAAGTCATTTGCATTTGTTATTGAGGTATAAGCTAGGCTTTGTCAGACTTGATTATTTATGCTTTTTTCTTCTTCGGCAATTTATACACAATGAAGTTGTAAAATTATGGCAGAAAATGCAGCCATAAATTAATAACACAATTTGGGCTACAGCAGAAGCAAACAATAAAAGTGATTTCTGGTGCTTGCTCAATTTGCTTAATTACAACACACTAATGCAAGATAATTGTTCAACATTTTGTCGCAACTTTATTCATTAAACTTAAACAACTTAAATTAATTAATTGCAATAGGGACAACATGAAGAAAAAGTACATACTCTCACAGGGCGGACTTTCCTCATGTTTTTGCATAGTGATTCATTTAAAGGGGTCAGATGATACTTTTTAATGTTTTCTTTTTTCATTTAATGTGTAATAACTCTGTTTGTGCATGTATAAGATCTGCAGGTAACACTTTAGTTTAGGGACCAACTCTCAATATTAACTAGTTGCTTATTAGCATGCATATTACTAGAATATTGGCTGTTTATTAGTACTTATAAAGCATATATTAATGTCTTATTCTGCATGACCTTATTCTACATCCCTTAATCCTACTCAATACCTAAATTTAACAATTACCTTACTAACTATTAATAGGCAAATTAGGAGTTTTATTGAGACAAAAGTCATAGTTAATAGTTAGTTAATAGTGAGAATTGGACCCTAATCTAAAGTGAGACCGATCGGCGTTAGAAATCAGTTAGTAAGATTTATTTATAATGCTGTTCCTGAGCATTTCTACCAAAAAGTTAGCTTGTGTACAGTGCATTTTACGAGAGTCCTGAACCTGGGAGAGTACAACTCTGGCTATATACATCTAAATAAATTAAAAATATACACTTGATTATGTTTTTTAAAATGTATTTCATGTTTTCACTTGAACATGTTTTCAGGGGTTTTTGGAATGAGGGGTTTAAAGCAGAACGTTTCCGATAGTCTGGGAATAGAGGCACTGCAATAATGTACAGTACAGTATGTGAATAATATTTTGTTTAAAGTATGTTAACCTATCCTATTACACCAAATAAACAAAATAATAAACTTAGCATCCCCTTTTAAAAGTTAATAGCCAAATCTATTTTTATAAAAGTTCTTTATAAAATGTTGTTTTTCATCAGGTTAGATATTATTAATCATTCAAACCCCTTTATCTATACTTCTCTACTTAACCTTTGGACTCACAAATTTACCACCCAGGTATCTTTGGAATACTTATTTCAACATACTACAATTTGAGACACATTAATAAATTCAAATACTATTTAGTATGTGATTTGGGATGCAGCAACAATGTTAAAATGAAGAATGTGACAAGGTTAGCATTTAACATAGTGTTATTCTAGTATTTAGAATAGTTTCTGTTATGTTAGAGTTTTGGGGGTTACCATTAGGGGCACCAGAGGAACCTTTTCATAGTTCCCTAGAACTGTTGGCTGAAGTACCCAGATTTTGTCTTGTTCGCACCGCAGGAACTAGGAACGATTTCAGTTCTAGGAGCTCCTTTTGGGGGAACTAAATGAGCTCCTTCTATAGAGTAGGGTCTAAACCAGCACTATAAGAACTATGAGTGATGTGAGTTTACGTTGATTGGTCAAAGTCAAATGCATGTCAAACACCAGCATCTGGCATTTTTAAAAAGGCGTGTAAACATATTTACTTCACGAACATGGAAAACAGCGATAACGACATTTACCTGTTGTCTGCAGGGTTGTGGTCTTTTCTCCGGCTTGATGATATGTAATACTGAAAGTTGTCATTTTGTCTCTTAGCCCCACTTTTTGCTATTTCAGTCGCGCAAATTCCAATCACAAAACCGCACAACAAACACAGCTCTGATCACGGCATCTTCCATCCACCGGTTTTTAGCGTTTGTAAATGCCGCACTTAAAAAGGCCGCTACCGGCCGCTTCAGAGTTCCTATTGCCGGTGCAAATGCAACCAGGAACATGGTTTAGGGGAGAAATCAGTTATCTGGGAACTATCCTAGTGGCTAGTTCCTAGAACTGAGTTCATAGAACCGTGCATTGTGAAAGCCCCTATTGTGGTTAACAGTGGAGCTTGTGCTAAAGTTGTGGATGGCTATGTAGTACAAGTTGTGCAACACACTGTCTTAAAAAGCAATTACTGCATAAATGCCAGTGATGGAATTCTGCATTTGCATGCCTTGCATTTTCTGCCAACATTATGCACCACATGTGGTAAGAATCTATGGCTGTGTTGCCTGTGTAGCCTCGCTGCCCTATCAGCAAATGACTTTGCAGACAGAATTTGTGCACAAAGGTACATCACGAAACTGATTTCAGTGTAACGGTGTAATGATCTACAGCAAAATAGAGAGTTTTGGTAAAAACTAAGCGAATATTTAATTTCTCACTAGAAATTACATCAAAAGTGGAAAAAGTTGGTCAAAAACGTACATTTACACACAAAATGACACCTTTCAGATGCCATCTTTATTTTTTAGCTCAACTGTCACAGAATGGAAAGCACAGGATTGTGGGATATCAAAGGCAGCGAAGGATACATCAATACTGCCTTCAAAAATCAATCGGATGAAGGAATCTCAGGAGACAGGACGTGAAGCGTTTTGCTTGCTAACGTGCTATTGTGCAGCTGTTATTGTTGTATTTACATTTCATATTTCTGCTACAAAAGTTATTTGAGTAAAGTTTATGGCTTAATTTAATCATAAGAAATCTCATCTCAAATGTGTTGAATCACTGGTCCCTACTAAATCAAGTTCAGCCAAAGCATAGTACATTGTATTTGAGTATTGCTATATTTGCAAAGCTTTCAGTTAGTTAAAACTAATTAATTTAGTTTAATTATTTAAAATAAATTGAAACAACCTTTTTAATAACAAAGCAGTTGCTCAAATAAATAAGTTTAATGTTTATATAATTAAACCAATAAGTCAGTTTTCAGTATTCAAAAATTCTGCTTTAATTCCACAACATCCTGTCAATCTTGTTCTCTTTGCTGTATGTGATTATAGAGCTGGGAGCTGATCACAGCAGAGGCTAATCACACTGTAGCAGTCTGTCCGCCCGCGGCGGCTTGACATGACATGCCGCAGTTTCTTGCCAATATCTCTGGGTGAAGTTTAGATGCATCGTTAAATTCAGCCCTGACTCAACGTTTGACTTCCAAGTTTGTAGACAAGAAACATACGACTGCAAAGCAAATAACTGCACAGGCATTCAGCCTTGAAATGGAATCCATGGTGTGTCCATGTGATACACAAACGGAGGGTTGGCACTGTGAGAAAAGTCGAAAGAAAATTAATGTATGTACATACAGAGCAATACCGCTTAACCTTTCAGTCAGTAAGAACCCTCAAAGCCTTAAGTGCCACAATTCAACCAGAACGTCTGGTGTGGGCTTATGTGGATATTTCTGCCGTTTTCACAGCTATTAACTGAATTCTGATGGAGCCACATTATAAATGCAGTATTGATTGTTGAATAACTTCTGCAGCTCTTTGTGAGCTGACTTTCTTCTGGATAAGAAGTGTCTCCTTTCTCAAATAATGTTCATTATCATTCTCATCTTGAAAAGAACAGCCCATTTTTGGAAATGTACACGCAAAGAAGCAGTCCAGTTGATTTTGTTGTGTTTATTGCCAGTGTGGGCTGGAATAGGAACAAAAACTAGCGGCTCGAGGGTAGTTTGCTATTGTTTTTCATTGCGACAGTGGGTTAAGAGGTTGATAATGTACCGCTTTCCAGTTAACAACAGTGCTGTTATTGGATTGAAGCCTCTCTCTTTGTTTGTGGTTGTGATTATTTTGATTGAGTTTTATTTTTAGATTAAATTAATGCTATTTCCTGTTGGTATTCTCTTTGATGTGAGACCTAGAAGGTCATTTTGTTGTTCTGCAGCTATTTAGCAGAAAGAATGAGACAAATGATGTTAAAGATATGCCAGTAAAACACAGTTAGTTACGTCAGTTTGCAATTCTGAAAAATGTATCATTAAGAGTTTAAATTTGGATTACACATAAATGGAACATGAGCTATTGTGCTTTGGCAGCTTTGTAAAGACTTGCAGATTATTATAGAAGCAGTTCTCAGTGTAAAATAATATAAATAATTTACAGATGAACCATGAACTGGACACCATGACTTTGCCATGTTCCTGGATCAACATATTTTGATCAGCATTTCTGTTCAAAAATGTAGCCATAGTCCTATCCCTACCCCTAAATCCTAACTCTACCCATAAGTTATCTTTAAAATCAGAGAAAAATGATAGGTGAATAACACTGATGTAGAAGCACCTAAACTGGTTGGAAGCCTAAACTTGACTTAAACGGTAAACTTGCCCCTCAAATCTAATTGGTTGATTGGAATGTTGTTCCAGGTTCAACAGAGATGTTGTACTTGGTGAAATCATGTTCACCCCATGAGGTATCATTTTGTTCAGTATTTGGTTTGATATATTAGAGCAACACTTTAGATTAGGGTCCAGTTCTCACTATTAACTATGACTTTTGCCTCAATAAACTCCTACTGCTTAGTAATAGTTAGTAAGGTAGTTACATTTAGGTATTGGGTAGGATTAAGGGATGTAGAATAAGGTCATGCAGAATAAGACATTAATATGTGCTTTATAAGTACTAATAAACTGCCAACATCCTAGTAATATGCATGCTAATAAGCAACTAGTTAATAGTGAGAAGTGGACCCTAAACTAAAGTGTATGTGTAAGGCTAACAAAGACGAAATACAGGAAAATTGTGCCTGCATATACAGGAAAATGGAACATAAGCCCTATTCATACAGGATTAGTATTATCTGGGGACCTTGTGTGATTTAGAAATTAAAATTTCGTGTGCATACATACGGGATAAGCGAAGCCTGTGATTTTACTCGAATTTACTGACTTGTCTCCCGGATGTGCACTATTTTGGATAGGTTATTGCTTGGAAATGTCTTGCCGTTATATGTGTAGCTGTATGATATATCATAAACAGAAGAATGTTCCTTACCGCATGCTGCTATACATGTCATCCATCTTCATCTAATCATTCTTTTTTTTTTTTTGTTCACTCTTCTGATGGTTTTCAGCTTTCTCTTCCTGCTAATTGTATAGTTGTATAGGGCTGCACGATTTATTGCGACTAAACCGCACACGATTTGGCAAAGGGTGTGATTATTTTATGCGCAGCTTGTCAGAGCTGTACGGCTCTGTGATCAGTAGTAAATGCTTCTCCATCTGAAAGCCAGAGGGCGCTCTTGCACAGAAACTCAAAATATGCCCTTCTGCAGAAGAAGAAAACACGGGTCATATCGCTTTAGCTGAATAAACAGAAGAATGAAATTCTTTGATTGATTTAACATGACTAATAAACGCACGACTGCCTTTTTCTTTGTAAGAAGCCACATCATCTCACAGAAGGATGCTCAACTGTCATTATGAAGTGAGTTTTGGAGTAAAACATGTTATTAAATGTTGTCTTTTGTTGGACAAGATGTTAATAAATGCTTCTCATGTTTGGAAAGATGTGTTGCTTTTTCAAATGTACATTATAAGCGATTGCTTTCAGATGGATTAGCATTTGGAGCCATACTTCATTGACAAGCTGCGCATAAAAAAATAATCGCAGCCTTTGAGATTTCATAATGACACTAAGATTCGCGTTTAAATTAAGTGTTATTTTTCGTTTCGTGCGATAAATCGTGCAGCCCTAGTATGGTGTATAGCGATATGACCCAGCACCCAAAATACCATCAGAACACTCCAACGCAGCCTCCATTTTGATTGTTAGTCTTAGCTGATGCATATGTTGACTTTAAAAGTAGCACATTTTAAAGGTAAAACAACATTGGACTGTTAATGGAGAAGAGGGGGTTTACTTATTACCAACTTTACTCGTCTTGTACTTCACCGCTAAGCTACAGTGTTATCATGGCTCTGCAATGCTCTTAGGAGTTTGCCCTCTGATTTACCGTTCAATCTCTTTTGCTCTCTCTCTCTCTGCTCCTCAGATAGTCTCCTCGTCTGCTTGATTCTTATTCGTAGAGTGATTATCATTCTTTCTCTCTTTTGTTCTTTAGCTTGCTAAATCATCACCATCGATTTTCCTCCCTTCCATTGTTGCTTGGCCCCTTTGTGCAGGGAGTGATAGTCCACTAATGAAGGTGTGTGTTTTTTTCTAGATGCATCATTAAGTGTTATGGAACGTCTATGTCCAGTGCCGCCCCCTCTTTTTTAGCACATTAACCAAACCCCATGTTACAGATTCTCCTTTAAAGACAATATTCTGACTCCATCTTTTGTGCCATCTCTGAAGCATCACACAACTAAATAAACACTCCATAGAGTCTGAATATTGATGATGATTTGTGCTGTCACTGATACACTGGTACACTGAACATCCAGCCTATTTGCTGTTCAAAAGTGCCATTGATCACAATCAATAGGCACTGTGCCCAGTCACAATGGGCCAGTGAAGCTCTTTGAGGGATCTGGATTTGAGGCATCTGTCCCAAAGATATATAGAAACATAAAAAATGGAGCATGTGGTGCTTTAAAAGTGGCAGAGAGAAAGTAATGAATGCTGAAAGACCTGTTCAAGGATAGTGCATTGACCCCAGGCATAATGCACACAGGATGACTTAATGAAATGTGTAAGGGTGGCAGCTGAATCCAATCTGCTTGTGCTCTCCCCTTCACTGTCACCTGTTTGATTGGGGGATCGTGGTCCTGACAGGCCAATTAGATTCATATTTGCATATCTCTTTCGCTCCGTTTGCCTTGTTCGTACGAGCGTAAAATAGGCTAATAAGGCGGCAGAACCTGTGTTCAGCAAGATTCATTCAGAATGCTTTTAAAGTGTGACATTCATGTGCTTCCCCTCCACCTCTGACTGGGCCCGGGCACGGGTGGATTGCTGATGGAATCTGAATCCCACCAAAATAAATGGAAACGCATCTATTGTTTCTTCCTGAGTTTCTTTTTTTGTCCTTGGTAAAATTTTGAATTGCTTTTCCATTCAAAGTCTGGCTGACTCACTTTGACACACAATTTTTCTCTCAAAGGCAAATGAAATTAAAATGCCTGTTATGCTTTTTCCAATATTAACCTTTCATGCTGTGTGTAATATAGCTGTTTGTGAATGTAAAATGTCTGCAAAGTTTTAAAGATCAAAGTACATGACAAATAAAGTTATTGTCTGCTAAAAGAAAGAATATATTCTGAGCTGCTGAAACTAGTCGACAACAATTCCAGTCTCACTTACTGTTACATATGTAACAAATTTGCATAATGCCAGCCTATGGTTTTCATTGGCTGCCCGTGAACAATGTCTACTTTGACCCGCCCTTTGACCTGTTGTAGCTGAGGCCTGGAAGAGTTTGGTTTGTGGTGTCGACATGTCGTGAAGACGCTCTTTTCTGCGCTGCGAATCTGCTTTGCTGTACTTCAAAAGTGTGAGGACTCCAGCTGGAATTGATACGTTAAAACCAACGCCATTGTTACTGTTCATATCACTGTGTATCGAGTGCTGAGGAAACCTCCTGAGCTGAAATACAGATATGGTAATGGATATAATAGACCAATCACAACAGACTGGGCCATCTGACCAATCAGAGCAGTGGAAGCTCTTGGAAAGGAGGGATTTAGAGAGACTGAATCCTTTATCAAATCATTTCAGACAGTGAGAAAAGAGGTGATATATTATGAGAACATTAAAGTGTTTTTTGATACTGGATGCATGTAAACCTATTGTAGGAGACTCCAAAACAAAATTATGGACCTTTAAAATAGAATAATGGGGGCAATAATTAATTTTGGATAAACAAATTTCATATTTCTAAGCCCACTGGGAGCATATTAAAGGGATGTTTCACCCGAAAATAACTGAACTGCGACAAACCGACTGTTGCAAAGCACTTGAACTATCTCAGAAATAGAACGGGGAATCCGTTTACTGTCGGGAATTTGTTGTTGCGCCGCGCTGCATCCAGTGTAGACAATATCACTGTTTATAATGGGTTTTATTATCTTTTGACGCGTCGCGCCACTCACGTCCGGTGTAGACACGGTGTTAGAGTTACTTTTCACATTACATTGTTTATTTGATTTTTACAAATGAATTAATCAATACATTTTCAAATTTCAATTTTTTTTTTCAGTTAGCATGATGTCCGAGACATTTTGTGTTCATTTTAAGAAAGGAAACACTTGTTTGCACCAATGAACAAATTTGATTAATTCATTCCATATGTGTTTATGCAATACAAATTACAGATATGTATATAGTGTATCATATCATTGTTTAAATTACAGTAATTGGGAGCAGAGATATTTAGTAGAATATCCAAGCTGCTTTTCCATAAGTATTGAAAAATGCTAAACCGGTTCAATTTGATTTGAGTTTCTGGGATTGTCAATCTATAAAATATGCCACTGGATTTGTGCATCTGTCCCAAAGAGATATAGACACATAGAAAATGGATCGTATTGTGCTTTAAACCTGACAGAGATCATATCAGCGGTTGTGCACAATATTGTATGACTTTTAAAGCCATACAGTAGATTTGTGTAAGGAGAAGACTTTCAGGCAGCCAATTTTGAGTGAACTGGCCCTTAAATGTTATACAATGGCTTAGTTAAGTTTGGTGGGAGGAAAGACCATGGGACAGAATTCAAGGTGAGCTCTCGGACTGCTTTCTCTGTAGCGGGAACCTCATTTTCCCTCATCTCAGATGACAGTCAGGACAAATAATAATGGTAAATTGTCAAGGACTAGGTCAGAGAAACACTTTTCACGACTGTGCCGTATGAGTGATGTTGGGGGGGGGGGAGATACCAGTATGCTCTTCCATTCCCCAGGCTTTTCAAATATTCATGACCTTTCTTGTAGCAGTACAGAGGGTGCAAAAGCAGTTCGTGGCCTCATACATAATGAAAGGGTAATGGACATTCATCATACCTTTTTTGAGACATAGTACTTTAACAGCTTTAAGTGAAATCGAATGCCTTGGGCATCAGGCACTGTGATTTCTTTCTTTTTTTATGCTTTCTTTTTTCTTCCCGTCATTTGAGCGACATGACTTACTGATGAGCACTCAGGCCTGACATTTCTCAATAGCCGAGCTTAAAGAGTCTCGATGACTTATCAAACACTAGCAGCATGCTAAAGAGATTGGTGGTGGATGACACATTGGGCAAGAACTATCATATTGAATGTCATGTTTTAGGTGCACTGTGTTTCCTGGTGACTAACTGAGAAATATCAAACGATGTATCTGTTTACATACACTGCAAGCTGGATATTACCAACAGCCAATGTGGGTAATTTTTTCACAATAATATCACAATATTACTGTTTTCACTGTATTTTTGTTCCAATAAATGTAGCCATGGTGATGAGAGTTCAAAGACATAAATATCTTAAACAAACTGTACTTACTGACATAAACAAACTGTATTGGCCTTAAAGGGTTAGTTCACCCAAAAATGAAAATTTGTTCCACACCCGTAAGACCTTCGTTAATCTTCAGAACACAAATTAACATATTTTTGATCAAATCCGATGGCTCAGTGAGGCCTGCATTGCCAGCAAGATAATTAACACTTTCAGATGCCCAGAAAGCTACTAAAGACGTATTTAAAACAGTTCATGTGACTACAGTGGTTCAACCTTAATGTTATGAAGCAACAAGAATACTTTTTGTGCGCCAAAAACAAAAAATAAATAATGATTTTTTTTTTTTTTTCAACAATATCTAGTGATGGGTGATTTCAAAACACTGCTTCATGAAGCTTCTAAGCTTTACGAACCTTTTGTTTCGAATCAGTGGTTCAGAGTGTGTATCAAACTGACAAAGTCACGCCCATTGAACCATTGAAATTTCCAAACACTTATGATGTAACAAAGCCTCGTTTACTGAAATACGCTCCGAACCACTGATTCGAAAAAAAGGATTTGTAAAGCTTCGAAGCTTCATGAAGCAGTGTTTTAAAATTACCCATCACTAGACATTGTTGAATAAAGTCATTATTTTGTTTGTTTGCCACACGAAATGTATTCTCGTCGCTTCATAACATTAAGGTTGAATCACTATAGTCACATGACTTTGTTTTAAATATGTCTTTAGTACCTTTTTGGGCATTGAAAGTGTTAATTTTCTTGCTGGCAATGCAGGCCTCACTGAGCCATTGGATTTCATCAAAAAATATCTTAATTTGTGTTCTGAAGATGAACGAAGGTCTTATGGGTATGGAACGACATAAGGGGGAGTAATTAATGACAGAATTTTCATTTTTGGGTGAACTAACCTTTTTATTCATTTGTTTTAAAATTAGAAAGGCCACTAAGTGTCCATTCAGCTGGGAGCGTTTAGAAGAGGACAGGGAATCATCAAGTCTTAAAATAAGATACGTCTACTTGGTTTAATCCAGGGACTAATTAATTCCTCTGTATCTTCTTCCTCCACCTATTTAACATTTGCACATGTGGACAGACAAGGTTTGGGGTCAATTACAGTGGTGTAATTATTGTAATTGGCTTATTTCCAGCCCATTACCCTTCTTTATGTCGCCCTTAACATTTTGTAATTTGATGTGCAAATGATCATGGGATCACATTGATGAATGATGCAGCACGTCTGAGAGAGTTCACAGCCATTAATACTGCCGGAAGACATGCTGTCTAAAGCAAGGTGAGAGGAAAACTCACCTGCTGCAATTGGTGCAAGGCTTCAGGGCACTTGATATCATGCTGAGGTGCAAATTTAGCTGATCCAAAAATAAACAATTCTGTGATCATTTACTCACCGTCATGTCGTTCCAAACTTGTAAGACTTTCTTTCTTCTGCAGAACACAACATTTTTTGTCCATACAATGAAAGTTAATGGGGTCCAATTTTGTTTACTTCAAAATATCTATTGTGTTTTGCTGAAAAAGTGCCAATGGGAGTAGAAAGTTCTGCACATAATCTACTGACAACGCACAAATGAATGAACACAGACGCAGCCGGATGATTTCCATAATGACCAACGCAATCTACCAAGAGCAGCGCAAATAAGTGTCTGGTTTAAGACATGCTTTTTTGGGTGGTAAATAATGGTGCAAATACTAGTAAATTGACTAGGGCAAACCTTAGTAAATCACCTTGCGTGATTCAAATACTCTCCCCCCATAAATTTTGCATCTGAAAGGGAAATTCTTACAAACTCATATGCAATAAGGTCAGCCACAAAAATAACCTTTTTAACCATGTCAGCGCTCATGTTTCACTGCGTGTCTTTAGTAAATCCTGACAGTAGTTTTTTAACACCAAAAGAGGGTTTGCGCTGGCGCAAGCTGTTAGTAAATCTGGCCCAAATAGTTTTATGTCAAGTCAAGTCACCTTTATTTATATAGCGCTTTTTACAATGCAGATTGTTTCAAGGCAGCTTTACAGTGATTACTGGTATATAATTTTGGCTGCACAGCAGCTCTTAACGAAAATGGTGTCATTATCCATCTTAAGTAAATTCAGTATTGATTCATTCCGTTGTAAGAATCAATAGTTTTTAATTTAGTTAATTTATCTATATCAGCACTGGAGTAAACAGTGATGTCATCATCCAGCTCAGTTCAGTTCGCATACAAGGGTGTCAATGCAGGCAGATCAAAACACTGTTGAATATCAAATGTCAAGTGTCCCCAACTAAGCAAGCCAAAGGCGACAGCGGCAAGGAACCCAAACTTCAACAGGTGACATCAGGTGGCAAACAGGTGTTAAAATGGAGAAAAAAACCTTGGGAGAAACCAGGCTCAGTCGGGGGGCCAGTTCTCCTCTGGCGAACAGTGCTTTATTATGATTCAGGCAGGTATCATAAGTCCGATAGGATCGCAACAGTCAAAGTATTTATTCCAGTTCCATCCAGTTGAGGATCGTATTCATCACGGCGGTATGGACGGTTTGTTGAGGAACTGTGCCACTGGTTGTCGTGTCGATGAGGCCTTCACAGTGGATGATCTAGTTGACTCAATCTCTGCTGACACTTCAGGGCTGCGTTGTGGTCGTGTCAAGGCGCAGGTCCTCGATCTCACCTGGATACGGCCCGGATCCGGCTGACTACGGTAAACCTCAGGATAAACAGAGAGACTAATATTAGCATAGATGCCATTCTTCTTCTGATGTAACGAGTACATCTGGTGTTATAGGAAGTGTTCCCGGTTCTGGCTGACCTAATTTATGCGGCCTAACAATCCTTTATGTCATCGCCAGAGTGTTTAATGAAAGATTTACATGAACATAATACTACATATACCTACTAACCACAGGTTCATGTGCAAGACTGTATGCGAAATGCCCTTTATAGTCAGAAATATACTAAGGGAAAAATTTTTATACTGTGGATATTTCTGTTCTTCAGGGTACTGTAGTTTAGTGACAGATCTAGTACAGCAAGATCAGAGTTTATTGGTAAATTTTCCACCTGCCCTCAAGAGCACTGTGATTTATGAGAAAAGTTAGACCAGACTATGATCTTCTAGATGTACAGATAGCAAAAACTCTTCCATCACACCAGTATCTGCCTATATAGAATCACTTGTTAATTTTCCTCATTTGTAGCTTTGATTGAAATTATTTAAACAAGGGATGATTCAACTGTTTTTGTCAGCAAACTTAACTATCAAAGCGGTCATCTCTGAAAAGTTCTTATTTTTGTGTCACATGGCCTTGAATACTCTTTAGCTGTCTTCTTATTTTAGGAGGAATTGAAAGGCGAGGAGAGTGGATTTGGCAAAGTGGTGCTCTGGAAAGGCATTGTTAACGACTGACGGAGCAATGGATGAGGGTGTGGGGAGCCATCAATCAGAGCTCCAGAAAATGAAGTTGAAATCAAAGCAAACGTATACTTATGGACACTTTTTGCTTTTGAACCTCTCAATGGGTTGATTCCCTTTACAACAATACATTGTGACAAGAAAAGGCTCTTTCCCCCCCCCTCCTGCCAGGGGAACAGCTTGTCGGGGGAAAGACATTTAGTCTTTCCTCTGTGATGATGTTGACATTTTGGAAAGTGCTTTTGTCAACGGTGGTCCTTTGACTCTTATTGTTCACTTCCCCAGACGCTGGTAAATGCAGAGCACCTTCCTTATGTCGCTCTGTGGGGTTTTGCAGGGTTTTTTTTGGCCTGCCTCACCTCCGGCACTGACTGTTATGAGTCACATGACCTTTCACTTCCATCTTAGTAACGAGCTTCATGATTAAGAAAGGTCAGGCCATGCAGGGTTCAGACACTGTCCATCTCAGTTTTACTCAGTCCCCGTGATTTCAATCACCTGCGGCTCTTGTGATGGCGCTGAAACATCTTTATCAGACCTTTGTAGAGTGCTGGACATCTCACTTGTACCTCTAATATCCTTCAGAACAGCAAATTGCTCTCCAAAATTGAAAAGGGCAAATGAAAGTAAACCACTATTACTTTACCATGCTTGAGCCTTTATTAGGGCAGAAGACATTTCAGAGAATGTTTAGGATTCCTTCATTTGAAAGCATTGATAGTGTCTGTCATAAAAGTAGAAGGACGATTCTAAAGGCCTTCCAGCCTCATTTAAGATACTTTCAAACTTTTTTTCCCAGGTTTGAAACCTGAGAAATGTCCTGGAACAGTCAGCTTGCTCCATTTATCTTGCCGTGCTCTTAAGTGTCCGGGAAAGTAGACTTTGGCTGCGAGGAGGCTTGCAGAATTACTCTCTGACCTCTCATTGCTATGCAGAGAAATGAGGCAAAGCAAAGAGCGACAGAGTCATAACTCAGGACACTAGGTGTGATTATTCTCTTTGAGAATCGTAATTCAGACTAATTCTGCTGTTTTCGCCTGACGTACCGTTGCATTGAAACAACGGTTGCCCTGGAGACAAAGCAGTTGCCGTCAAAAGCCCCAGCCTCTGGACATCCAAGCTATACCTCCTAGACTCTCTCCCCCTCCATGTTTTATCTTGTCTCAGAGCCAGTTCTTTCACATTTCAGCTGGCACATTCTTGGCTTTTGCAATTCATGGGCAAAGCACAAAGGTTTTTATTGGTAATCAAGAGAGACAGTTGCTCATTAATAGTCGTCTCACCTAAGGCTAGTGTGGGATTCATGTCTTTAGTCTAAAACATCACTATGCATCAATATAAAGACAACTAACCTTCTACTGCAGCTGTTTACAGAGACTTTCAAGGTCTTAATCATTGCTGGTGTGAAAGTCTTCTAATACTTGTTATTGGCGTAGATTTGAAAAAGCCCTGTGCAGTACTTCTCACAGAATTCTTTAGGTTCTGGTACAAAGATTAAAGTCTAACATAGATCATTGATTGTTTTTCATTATTTAAAGGGTTAGTTCTCCCAAAAATGAAAATTATCCCATGATTTCCTCACCCTTAAGCCATCCTAGGTGTATATGACTATCTTCTTTCAGACAAACACAATTGGAGTTATATTAAAAAATATCCTGGCTCTTCCAAGCTTTATAATAGGAGTGAATGGTGCTCCTGATTTTGAAGTCCAAAAAAGTGCATCCATCCATCATAAAAAGTAATTCATACGACTCCAGGGGGTTAATAAAGGCCTTTTGAAGCGAAATGATGTTTTTTTTAAGAAAGATATCCATATTTAAAACTTAAACTAAAATAATAGCTTCCTGCAGACGGTCTACACAAATCAACCTTCTCCACAAGAGTAACCCTCGAAGCGATGTATGACGTAAGATGTAGGAGTAGCATAAGTTTAGACGCCTCTTGTGGTTCAAACAAATAGGGCTGTGCAACAAACTCAAGCTCCTCTTCTCTTATATCCAAATCCTCTGATATTTCTCTTTAAAAATTCTCATTTTAGACTTCTAATTTGTGACCGGTGTTTTGTTTTGCTCTCTCCTCTGTGCTTCAGCGTTCGTCAATACGTCATGCGTCGGGTCAGAGGTCACTCTTTTGGTGTAAGTTGGTTTAAGTAGGCTGCCTGCTGGAAGCTAGATATTTTAGTTTATAAAGATTTGAATATGGATATTTTTCTTAGAAAACCCATTGCTTTGCTTCAGAAGGCCTTTATTAACCCTCTGGAGTCATATAGATTGCTTTTATAATGGATGGATGTGCTTTTTTTTTGAGCCCCATTCACTACCATTATAAAGCTTGGAAGAGCCAGGATGTTTTATAATATAATTCCGATTGTATTTGTCTGAAAGTAGAAAGTCCTATACACCTAGGATGGCTTGGAGGTGAGGAAATCATAGGATAATTTTCATTTTTGGGTAAGCTTACCCTTTAAGAGTGGAATTACAAATCTGTATGCAAGGCACTGAAAGGATTTTAAAATTTATTCTATGCATGCTGCGTTTATTTTGTGCTTTGTGTAAAAATAAATGTGATTTGATTCATCTGTCATGCTGACAGTCTGTCAGACCTTCCATGAAAGGCATAATACATAATACTGCATGTGGAAAAACCTAATTTGCTCTAAATATTTCAGTGTGTATATATTTATAATAATTAATAATTATTAAATCATTCACATATATTTCCATAATATAAAAGTATTTATTATCATGTACATATTTAATTCTTTACCCCAGTGTTTATAATCTAACATGACATATTTCCATTCTGTTTGCGTGTATCAGTGGAATGCCCAGGCAGCATGTAAAGACGATAACACTTGTGTATAGAACGCTGGATTTACCACAGCCGCACAAACAGAAGTGCATTTCTCGAGCTTAATCCAAGAATGCATCAACACCCTCACAGAAGCAGAGAAAATTGCTACCATGGTAAAGTTTTCACGCTCGGTGTCTGTGATATTGTCATACCTCCATATTCTGCACATTCTCAATAGTTGTGCCACATCCATGTACATTAGTCTATATTTTTCAAATATATTTGCAATAAACAGGCGTGTATCCATTCAAAAACCTAGAATTTGGCTAGTGTTAAGTTAAAGTGCATTGGGAACGGTTACTATTTCTTTTTCCTTTTGCTCTCATGAACAGATTTCTCTTTTTGTACATTAGCAGCTAACAAGCAAGAGCACAGCCATGCGTTCAGCATAACTATTTGGATGAAGATTTGAATTGAAAAATTAGCATGATTTTTTTTTTCACTGCATGAACTCTGATGATCATATTATCCAGCATGATTTGAGAACGATCCAAAGAGTATCTGTACTACAGAGTTCACATGACGAATCTTTCAAATTTGATTTCTTTAGTGATCTAGAAAGTGCAGAATCTGAAATATTTCCTCTTTTTTTAATGCCATGTTTATTTTTTATTTTTATTTTTGAAAGCGTGAAACTTTATTTCCAGGTTTAAATGACATTATGTGGTCTTGGATTTGTGCAAGTATGACTGAGGATGCAAACATGCTGCCAAAGTACTACTGCAGAAGTAAACATCATTGGCTTGGAAAAGCAGTTATGTACAGAACAGTTTTTAAGGGATTCCTCCCCAGCCATCTTTCTACCTGACTCCTCCTACTTCTTCCCTTGCGCTTCACTCAGTGCTGCATCCTCCTCAGGGGGGACAGGGAGTTCTATTTTAGGCCTTGATGTTTTGCTCTCTCATGTCCCCCCATGGCTCAATGTCCTTACTCTCGGCATTTTGAAAAGCACTAGTGCTCCGTGTGCCCCTCTGTATTATTGATACGCAAGCAGAGTTTTACTGTAAAAAGCCATCTTCACCAGCCCTGGCACAGGGAGTTAGAGAGTGTGTTTGTGAGAGAGAGGAAGAAAAACTGTGCAAACTATTTTCTGACTGACAAAATATACCATTGGCATCATACAGCTGCAGAATAAACACAAGTTAAAGCAGAATACATAATCTCCTATTCTCATTCTGTCATCAGCTCTTGCTGCATTCAGAGCAGGAAATGAGAAAGCGTTCTTTTTTTTATAACGGTATCATTATAATCCCACGCTTAATTAAAAGCTCTAACTGAAGACCACATTGATGCGTAGGTCTGTCATATAATTACATTTTTTTTCTAATTTGATTTTATGGGCAGTGCATCTAGCAAAAGGTCTAGAAGGTGCAGATTTTTATTCACATTTTATTTCAGCAGTGAGTAGAAGCTCATGGAATGAGAAGCAAAAAGTGGGACACAAGAAAAAAAATACAGACTTCCAAACTTGGCTTGTTCAGAAAGAGCCAGAGGGCTGAGACACACTGCCTGGCTCCATGTTCGGTCAGGTTTAGTCTTTTAGTCTTTTAATCTTGTCATTGCAGGAAACCTCCGACTAGACTGTGTGTGTGTGTGTGTGTGTGTGTGTGTGTGTGTGTGTGTGTGTGTGTGTTTGTGACCTATCAGGACACAAATTTGTATAATGACATGGGTATGACATAGGTATTACAAAGAGAGTGTGACTTATGAGGGGCGATAGAAAATACGGTTTGTACAGTATAAAAACTATTATGCCTATGGAAGGTCCCCACAATTCACAAAAACAAACCTGTGTGTGTGTTTGTTTGTGAAAAATGTTGTATGTCAAAAATCATTATAGCATTCAAAACTTCTGTAAGGTCTGTAAGCCGTTTTTATGTTTTTGAAAACATAAAAACATTCTTATGTCTCATGAATTACACACACACACACACACACACACACACACACACAGAACTTACTTTCACCATGGCTGCATCTACTTGATCATCTTCACAGCTGAAAACTGTTGTGCTTAATACTTTTTTTGTAAAATCCGATAATTTTTTTTTTAGGATTCTTTGTTGAATAGAAAGTTGTTTTTGTAACAATGTAAAGTTGTTACTGTCTCACACACACACACACACACACACACACAGATATATATATATATATATATATATATATATATATATATATATATATATATATATATATATATATATATATATATATATATATATATGGGCATACATCATGGCGATTTCCAACGGAGGCAGTGCCTTTATTTTATTTTGATTTTATTATTTTATTTTATATTTTTATTATTTTATTTTACTGTTAGAAATAATTTTTCCCAGCATTAAATTTTATAATATGGGCCTATTTTATTATAATTTTTATTTCATATTATATACTATTCCAAGAAAAAATGTATTAGGCTTGCACTGTAAGTGATATAAAAAAAAAATAAAAAATATTTGCAAGACAATTAAAATTCCTGATCGTGATAGGCCTGATGCTCTCTCACAGGAAGTGTTGGTACTGACCATTCAGTGTCTTCCTCTCTCTAAAGAGCGGTGTGGAGAAGGTAGAGGAAAAAGGCAATATTCCTACACAGCTCCCTCAGGACTTGACATTAAAAAGTATTTGCTGGAGAAAACTAGATAAGAGAGACAAAAGAAAATCACAGCACCAATACCAAGGCAGAGAAAGAACACAGACCTGCCATCGTCTTTTCATTTATTATCGCCGTCATTAATATGCTGCCATTTGGACACGTCCTGATAATCCCCCATGGTTGCTTGCTCAACACTGCGTGGGAAGGATGCTGTGTTCACAAGTCACCGGCCCAGGTGACCTTTAGGTGCCCTTTACCAGCCCCGTGTGTGCAGTGATGAGAGGGCCGCACAATAAAACCGTTATCTGTAGTCAAACAGGAAGCGGGCAGTCGACATGCTGATACACTTTACTAACTTGTACCACCTGCCAGATTACACCAGAGGGACGGAGGGGGACTTGCAATCTCAATTTATACACACTGAGAACTTGTGTTACATTTTCCTGCATGTTTAATACAGGAACAAAAGCAGCAATTAATAAGCACCAGGAACATAATTATTCTCCTTTTGTGTTGCAATAAACATAATATAACAAATTAATTGTGCAATTAAACAAGGTGCAGATAAGGCCTTGACATTTTGGGTTTTGTTGAATAGCATTGGTGTGCACATTACTCATTTAATAATTATGCTGTCCATTTGTAGAGCCTGGATCAAAACTATTGTGTTCACAAATGAGTAATCATCTGTTTATTTAGATGGACTGTAATTGTGCACCATTGCACTGAATAAGTAAATGCCATCCCACTGCCAGGACTTCTGCTTGTTTGATTATTGTGACTTTGTCTTCATTGTCTTTAATTGTGTCAAAATTTTACCCGTTGGTGGGGACTCTCACAGCGCTGTATATCAACCCGACTGGGAACGGAGAAGAAATTATGCCGTTAATGATTTTGTAACTGTCAGGTTTTTTTGGTGGGCAGATTTGCTAAGTGGAAAGAGAAACCGTGGTCACGCTGTTGCCAGTGTGTCTCTGAGGTGAGGCTCATCTCTTCCTGTGGGACACTGGGCTGCCATCTGCTTCCAGCCTGGAACTCCATCCTCTATTAAATTCTTATTAACAAGCCAATTTAAAATATACAGCCATTCAGCATGGGGTGTTTAATATGTAAACATCAAATTAACCACTTTTAATACACTTGTAATGGAGATTAATGGGTACTGAAACGGTATAAATCATAGTTATTTTCGCTGAAAAAAATATATAATTTTTGTTTTTAAATAATATTAGGCAGCAAGTGAACATTTTGTTCTCAAAGTTGATGTGTTAGAAGTAGGAAAAATGGGCAAGTGTAAGGATTTGAGCGAGTGTGACAAGGGCCAAAATGTGAAGGCTAGACGACTGGGTCAGAGCATCTCCAAAACTGCAGCTCTTGTGGGGTGTTCCCGGTCTGCAGTGGTCAGTATCTATCAAAAGTGGTCCAAGGAAGGAACAGTGATGAACCCGCGACAGGGTCATGGGCGGCCGAGGCTCATTGATGCACGTGGGGAGCGAAGGCTGGCCCGTGTGGTCTGATCCAACAGACGAGCTACTGTAGCTCAGATTGCTCAAGAAGTTAATGCTGATTCTGATCAGAATACAGAATACACAGTGAATCACAGTTTGTTGTGTATGGGGCTGCATAGCTGCAGACCAGTCAGGGTTCCCATGCTGACCCCTGTCCACCGCCGAAAGCGCCAACAGTGGGCATGTGAGCATCAGAACTGGACCACAGAGCAATGGAAAAAGGTGGCCTGGTCTGATGAATCACGTGGATGGCCGGGTACATGTGCGTCTCTTACCTGGGGAACACATGGCACCAGGATGCACTATGGGAAGAAGGCAAGCCGGTGGAGGCAAAGTGATGCTTTGGGCAATGTTCTGCTGGGAAACCTTGGGTCCTGCCATCCATGTGGATGTTACTTTGACACGTACCACCTACCAAAGCATTGTTGCAGACCATGTACACCCTTTCATGGAAACGGTATTCCCTGGTGGCTGTGGCCTCTTTCAGCAGGATAATGTGCCCTGCCACCAAGCAAAAATGGTTCAGGAATGGTTTGAGGAGCACAACCACGAGTTTGAGGTGTTGACTTGGCCTCCAAATTCCAAACTAGATCTCAAACTAATCGAGCATCTGTGGGATGTACTGAACAAACAAGTCCGATCCATGGATCCACCTCACAACTTACAGGACTTAAAGGATCTGCTGCTAACATCTTGGTGCCAGATACCACAGCACACCTTCAGGGGTCTAGTGAAGTCCATGCCTCGATGGGACAGGGCTGTTTTGACTGCAAAAGGGGACCATCACAATATTGGGAAGGTGGTCATAATGTTATGCCTGATCGGTGTATATAAATGAGGTGTAACTGTACACAAACATGGCGGTTCGGTACAACAGGAGGATAAAACTAAACATAAAAGGATAAAGACTGCACATTAGTATAATATTAAATTCTAAACTATTAAATTCAGTTGCTATTTATTTTTTAGATATAATGATCAAAAATAAAACATGTAAATTGCACATAAGGCGGGTTTTGCATTAACTTCTAAATCTAATTATACAATTATTTTTCAGTTATTTTTCTACTCTAATTAATTTTTGAAATATGATCATTTACACAGTTGCTGTCATAAGTTGTTTTCATGACAAATTTATTTAAACATATTAAATAATTAAGACATTAAAGACAGGTAAAGTAAATATAATTAATATATAAGCTCATGTAGTGCATATATTTAGTGAAATGCTTCATTTCTCTAGTGAACTAACATGCTGTGGACACTAAATGACTTGCCTGAGGTAAATGTAATGCTACGTGAGATATTATTCTCAAGCTGTTTTATTGATGTCTTTCCGCAGTTGAAACACTGGTTGAGAGATTACATGTAAACATATATATGCATAGATCATCAGTTCTTCTTCTTCTGCATTTTTTTTCCTGTTGTGGCAGTTACCAAACAGCGTTGCATTACAGTGCACACCCCCTTCTGGATTGGAGTGTGGATCGCCTCTGACTGATTGTATTTGTCGTCTGACTGTATGCACCGAACCGTGATGCCTGTAGCCTAGCGTGACAGTTCTGGACGAATGTACCGTTACACCCCTAATATATACACACATCTACAGTAGTATTATCTTAAATTTGTATTTTGTGAATTATGTGTTGGTGCTAAACCACCAAATTAGATCTGTGAAGTTTGAATCCTTTTTCGGGCAAACATCTTTTTGTGATTCAGTTTTACAGGTCGGTGTTTACCAAATGTTGTTTTGTACATACAGTAGCGGAAGATAAAGTCTAGTCTGACCACTACTAGAGGTCATAATTTTGTAATTAGCTTTCAAACGAGTAAGTAGGCCCTCCTACCCTCTCATAAACAGTGATTTGTTCATGTTTTAATGTTCACAATACAACCTCATTCATTAAGGGACTCAGAGCTTCGTATCAGTTGACCTTGCTCATGGGTAAAACAACGTTACTCTTCAAGACGCTGTAACATTGAGATAGCGATGTGTGTGTTGGGTGTTGTAGCAGACCAACAACCGTAGGCCATAATTAAGTAGTAAAATCCATCATGAAAAATGGCTCCACGGCTGTTGTTTCATTTTAATTGCTACAGTGCTTTGAATTGTTTTATTAAGTGCAGATCCTGGCACGGTGGAAATAACGGTTTAATCAGAGGCCATTTCCACCTCATCAGGAGAAATAAACTGTTGGCAGTAGTCCAGTGATGTAATCCCAGACTTGCATTGCTCAAGGCTTTTCTGAGTGTGATGTGAAAGTGAAGAGAGATGGATAGACAAAATCGGACAGATATGGAGAGGGAGGAGCAGCTGATCTCTGAGGTGGAATCTGTGTCTGTGATCTTGTCTGATTTGTGTGTTCTGTCTCTGACAGTATAGGGCAGCAAAACTTTCATGTCTCATTTGACATTCAGAAGTTTGACACTGTGTGGTTGGTCTGGCTTGACCAGGTTCCTTATGGCTAGTTTCCTGTCCTCCTCTCATCACTATGCTGTGGTCGCTTCTCTCACCATTTTGGAACTGGCAGAGGTCATGGCCTTACCACACGTAGCATTCAGGCGTGAAGACTGTTGACAACACCCCTTATGTCCATGCTAGAATATGTTCCTGATTGAATATGAGCATGGAAAGACTCCGAAAAGGTGAGAAAGACTTAAATTAAAGGGCTAGATCACCCAAATATAAAAACTGTCATCAAAACCTGTATAACTTTCTTTCGCCAGTGGAACACAAAAGAAGATATTTTTAAAAAAAGGACTTTAAAAGCATGGAACAAAACCAGACAAACACACACACATGATGTACACTATCATTAAAATGCCCCTATTATGCTTTTTTGAATATTACCTTTCATGCAATGTGTAATGTACCTGTCTGTAGCCGAAAATGCATGATAAATAAATGTATATAGCTGTAGCTATTCCTGTTGTATACATGTGGAGAAGATGCTGTTTTCTGCTCAGCAAAAGCAAATTCTCTTTATAAACACTTCAAAAGGTTGAGGGTGTGAAGAGTCAGTGGTTAAAATTAACACAGCGATACAACAGCAGAATAACATTTTCACGATTGCTTCTCAAATCTTCGTGAGGTGAAGTGGGATTTACAAAACTCCAATAAAGATAGGACAATAGCCAATTTATTTGGTCCAACTTGCTCCTCAGAATTATGTAGAAGCAACTAATCAACTATGATTAATTACTGATGGATATATTTTCTACTGGGTTTTCAAAATATGACACATTAGTTTTGTGTTTTATATTGTGCTAGGCTAACCGGCTAACTCACGTTATCACTGTCTTACTGAAATACTTCTACAAATCAGCCGTGGCTCACTATTACCTAAAACTGTGCCCATTAACGCAGATTGTCTGTCATTCTTACAACTCTGAGTAATGATAAAGGATGGAGCAAGATTTGTTTTACAAACTTTAATGTTACATCAGTCATTCACGTTAGTGCTTGGCTAACGTTAGCAGTATTATTGATACAGTTAATTGATACAGTCCCCATATGTGCACAGCAATAAATTAGAAATATACACAGGTTTGTTGATGGACATACACTTGTTAATGCTGATGTTGTGGAATTACAGTTGCAACATCTCATATACGTCAAAAGGAGAAGTGTATCACTGAGAAACGTCCTGCTCAAGTCGTCCTTGCTATGGAGGTTCGGGTTGAATAACTAGTTCTTCCAATGTTTCATCATCGGACTCGTGGTCGGATTGATATGGTAAAATTGACGCCATCGTTACTGTCTGTACAGTTTGTACAATCGCTGAGCTCTGGAAGCCTCCGGAGCTGAATCAGTTATGGTAATGGCCGTTTTGCTTCTGGCAGGCACTGTAAGCGGCAGACCAATCACAACAGACTGGGCCATCTGGCCAATCAGAGCAGAGCAGGCTTGTGGAAAGGAGGGGTTTAGAGAGACTGAAGCGTCGGACAAGTCGTTTGAGAATCATTGAAAAAATGTGCAATGTATATTATGAGAAAATTAAAGCATTTTTTGGCCTTTGATGCATGTAAACGTGTTACAGGAGACCTCCTAAACAAAATTATCAACCTTTAAAATAGCATAATAAGGGCTTTTTAAATGTTTGGGGTCAGTAAGATTTTTTTTTAACTACTTTTGTTCAGCAAGAATGCATTAAATTGACCAAAAGTGACACTGAAGACATACATAATGTAAAAAATCTAAACGGTCGCCACTAAAATATTAAGCACATCCATTTTTATTATTGATAATAATAAGAACTGTTTCTTGAGCAGAAAATCATCATATTAGAATGATTTCTGAAGGATCATGTGACTGGAGTAATGATGCTGAAAATTCAGCTTTGATCACAGGAAAAAATTAGTAGAGTACAGTAGAGTAGCTTGAGATAGGACACAGATGTAAATTTAATACACAAACAATATCTGTAAAACTTTTAACAACCTCGTTTTTAAAGAGTGAAATTTAAATATTATTACTGAGTTAGAACTGATTCTTATTTAAATGAAAAAGTACTCTTACTAGATCACCGCAGATTAAACCACACATGGCTCCTCACTACGAACAAAACTGCACGATTTGTAAATTATTCATGGCGGGCCACGTATAATAGATTTTAATAGACAGGCTGCGGGCCGTTTGAAATTCATCCCCGGCCCGCTCTACGACTTTAGTTTTGTACTACACAAAAGTAGTGATTCGTCTTCTTTGCAAACCAATAAGAATGTTGTCTTTTATGTTTATATTATACATGTTCTCTCTCTTTCTCTACCTCTATGAAATGAATCACAAATGAAAGGGCTGGTTAGCGGTTTGAGAGGGATTTAACTTAAAAGGCAAAACTAAATGCAAGGTCACCTTTTTGAATAGTTTAAGTGTTCACTTTTTTAAAAGGTACACTCTCAGAAAAAAGGTACAAAAGCTATCACGGTTGCGGTACCCTTTCAAAAGGTACACCTTTGTACCTAAAGAGTGCATATTAGTATCTCAAAGGTACATATTGGTACCAAAAATGTACATATTCATACCTAAATGTTACATATTAGAAACTTTTTAAAGGGTACCGTCCCAATGACAGCTTTTGTACTTTTTTTTCTGAGAGTAAATATGGTATGATAACAGTATTTATCTGTTATAAGCTTTATGATCTATTAGCAAGATATTGAATTAATTTATGGTGTGTCTTTGAGCATATCTCAGAAACGTGTTGCTGTGGTGACTGTGGCTTTGTCAGTTGTATAAGTGTTTGCATTGTGTTATATTGAAATATAGGCTGAAAATCATTTACATCCAGCACTTTGTGTGTGCGTATGCGTGGGAGAGTGAGAGAGCTTTTATGCATACGTTATGAGAGATCAGAGGCTGGTGTTTGGTGGTCTTTAAACCACATTTTAGAAAGTTTCCATCAAAGATTGTGTGCCACACCACTGGAAGCCACATGCTAGATACGTTAATAATAAGTCTACATGATAGAACAATTGCAGACATACAGTAATGCTGATTCTGTCAAGGTGCAAGATACAAAACACCTGCTAGGAAAAATCACGTCAGTGAGTGTAATATTAGTACAATTGTATACAATTGTAATTCAGAGTGTGGAAGAAGAATATTATTAATTAAGTAGCAAAGGTCAGGGATGATGATGGTGAGTCTGAACCCTGGAGGAGGTCAGCTTTGAAGCTGTGAATAGCAGTGAAGCAGTGACTCCATTTCAATGAAGTTCAGCTGAATGGAAAATCAGAGTTCGTTCCATTGCTGATGGGGAAGGATGGTTCCTGCACAGATATGCGGAGCTATCAGAAGTTGCAAGTCATATGGTTTGAAAATGGGTTGACGACAGGGGGCTGGAAATAATTTGCTAACATGTTGTGTGACCAAATCTGTGCTTCTCAACATGGATTTAACCTTTATAAAGTCTCTCATGATGCTCACTGGAAGGTAGACATCATTTCCTAACATGTTGGAGCTCCAGATTCCAATCTCGTCAAGGAATGAAAGGGGTAGTTGGCTCAAAAATGAATATGTTTGTTCATGTTGTTCTAAACCGAAAAGGAGACCAATGAAAGAATGTCCATTTGGATCAATTCTGTACAATAGTAGTACATCATGACTAATTTTTTCAAGTGCACCCAAATATTTAATTAGGCATGCACAATATATTCATAACATATAATTTATTGGTTGATTTTTTCTTTTTTCATATCGGTGGTCATTTACCCTATTTTTACATTTAATTTGCTTTTTCTGTCATCTAATGCTCACTTAAAGGTAACTTTTAAAAATGCTAATAATTTAATAACACTGTTAAATGTCAAAATTAATGTGCATTTTCATACTGTACATTATAATGTTGCGATGCCTAAATTTGCTTTTATCAATTAAAATCAGGGCTTGACATGAACTTTTTTGCTCACCAGTCACTGTGGCTAGTGGTTTTCCAAAGTTAGAAGCCACAATTTTGACATTGATACAATGGGGAAAAACTTTCATATAGATATTTTTAATATTATCTCATAATTTGGCAGCAGGTTTATTAGGCTGCTGTCACTTTAAGACCTGACGCATGGATCCATTATACTGTTACACATGCGTTTTCTTTCTCAACTGTTTAGGTTCACTTAAAAACAGAACTGATTGTGTTTATGTGAATACTCGCCAAGACCGGCATTTTATCATATATTATATTTTGTGTGTATTATATTTTGTGTGTATTTGACTGTTTAAGTGCAATAAAATGTGTGGGTTTGTGTGTCAACTCTCTGTCGGAGAGATGAGAGAGAGAGAGAAAGAGCAGCTGGTATCATTGATCCATTTCCATTTTGCGGAAAATGAGTATTGGAAGCATTTCAGATATTTCAGTATCGATATGTATCAAAAAAACAATATTTTAAACAACACTACATTGCAATTTTAACAGTAAAACTGTCACGGCCACCATGATTTTACTGCGGTAACATTATATTTATGGTTGTTTTTTTATCAAAACCAATCAAAGCACTTGAAAAATTATCAGCAAGTATGGTTTTATAAAAATCTCACATGGTGACTTTGTTTCTGGTTTTCAAAACACTGATTCTCAGTGTTGTCTAATTGTTTTTGGACTTTACTGGCCACAAGCAAAGTTTCATGATCGATATCTGAAGGTTAAATGTCATGAAGCACAGTTCTGGATGCTTGAAATTGATCTCTTCTGCTCTGACTGTCTTTTAAGAGAGTAAAATATGGAATATTGAGATGAGGATGACTGGTTAAAATAGACTTGTTTCAGTGGCTGGCAGGGCTCTCTCAGTTCTTGGCACACACCGATGGCTGTTTGATCTTTCGAGTGGAACAGATTGTCAGTGTGTTGTCACTGGGAAAGATAATGTCTAGGGAAGCCAGAATGGACAATGTAACAGTGTTTTAAATAGACTCCAAAATAAAAACACAAAGGTAAACATGAGTCACCAAAGCAGAACGTTTGTGATTATTGTGCAAATGTGCCTTTGTTGTTTGTACGCTCAGAGTTTGACATTCATTTCCCAGCTTAACTGTTTATGTGCATCTCTTAGCAGTTTTTTGAAGTTTAATCTTAACCTTTTTTACAGAGAGATTAATTGATACTGCAGAGAGACATTTATCATACGACTGTGTTAAGACAAGCATAGACATCTGGGATAGAATGATATCGTAAACTCAGCATATTATGTGTGCGAGGTCTACGCTTGGCCTTAATGCACTTAATAGTGGGGCAAATCAGCTAGCATCCCGTTTCCAATTACTTCAGAAAATAAGGAGTGGAATTTCCAACCAGTCATTACGTTTAAGTGAATGATGTTTTACCCAACATGATTATTTCCCCTTAGGGATCAATAAAGACCTATTTATCTGTCGTTCTCAAACCAGTTCAGCACATAGTGGCGTAGGGATGAGCAAACAGCTTGTTTTTATCATCTGTGGGAGATCTGGTGTTGTTTCTGGTAAGATATCCAAGAAACAGGCAAAAAAAAAAGAAACAAAACAATATCATGATCTCAGATGCATTTTATAGAGCGGTACACTACTATTCAGAAGTTTGGTGTCAGTAAGATTTTTACTTGGTTACACTTTATTTTGATAGTCCACTTTAGACATTCTATAATATAATATCTATAAGTAACTTTGCAACTACATATCAACTAACTCTCATTAGAGTATTAGTAGAGTATTCCAAATTATATGACAAAAAGTGTAAGTAATGCATTCATTTTAAGTAATGTATTCTGATTACTTTTTGATTACTCTTAACCTAAATCGTTTATCACATTGATTTGAATAGGATAATCTTGTACCATATTGACTGACTAGTCTGATTAAAAGTATTTTAAAATGTAATATAATCTAATTACAAGTACTTAATTTTTGGAATCTGATTACGTAATCCAGATTACATGTAATCAGTTACTACCCAGCACTGCTTGCAAAGCTACTTAGAGTCAGTAAAATGTCTTTTGGGGGACCATAAAAGTAAAGTGTCAGCAGATATTAAGCAGACAGTCTACTAATACTCTAATGACTGCTAGTTGACATGTAGTTGCAAAGTTACTTATGGTTAGTAGAATGTAGAAGTGCACTATCGAAATAAAGTGTTCGTTTTTTTTTTTTTTTTAATAAATTAATACTTTTATTCAGAAATGATGCATTTAACTGATTTCTGAATGACTGGAGTAATGGCTACTGAAAATTCAGCCTTGCCATCACAGGAATAAATTAAAATATATAATTATTATATTATATTTTTTTTTATATATATAAAAAAAAACAGTTATTTTAACTGATTCATAATATTACAGTTTTTACTGTGCTTTTGGGCAAACAAATACAGCCTTAGGCTACGTTCACACTGCAAGCCTTAATGCTCAGATTTTTTTTTTTTTTTTTTTTTTTTTTTTTGTAAAGCTGTTCATATTGTTGTTTTAAATATGTCCAATATCAGATTTCCAGTGTGAACAGATCATGGTTCTGAACTGATCTTCATGCGCAAAAGAACGATACAAACGAGGTTGCCAGGTTTTTATCACAAAATCCACTCAATTGCTTCTCAAAACTAGTCCATAACTAGTCCAATCACGTTCCGTGGGGCATCCCAGTAAAAATCACATTCTGGGGGTTAAATATCGTTTGCGCGGTCGCTTCGACTCATGGAGTTGCAAAACAACCCTCAGCAACAGTGAAAAAAATTAACCTAATTCTGCGGGAAAGTCGTGGACTTGGCAACACACACCGCGCGCTGTCATATGGAAGTAAACACAGAGGGCATTACAGTAAGCGATTATGCATTTATTTATAGTGTGATCTGCCGCGGAAGCCAGCAAAATTATGCGCAGGCAATATAAAAAAAAGAGCAGAGTTTTAAAACTTTTATGATACGAGCCCTCATTTTTTGCTTGAAATTATAGAACTGTCTCAAAATTTCTGACACATCACTGCCCTTCTACTGACTACATTTCGCAACTGTCTTGAATTGTCTTTGAATAGACTCCCATGAGCGCAGAATCGTGACGAATGTTGATCTCGAGTGACGTAAAAATCACATGAATCCTGATATGATTGTTCATACTGCGGTCGCATTACAAAACATCTGACCTGTACCGGATTTAGGACCACATATGGGAGTGGCACAAATCAGAATTGAAAAGATCAGATTCAATATAGTTTGTACTGTTCACACTGTCATGGGGAAAGCAGATATGAGTCACATGTGGGAAAACAAAAAAACAAACAAATCAGATTTGGGCCACATTTACCTGCAGATTTAGACTTTTATAAAACATAAAATCATACAGACCTTTACCAAACTTTTGAACGGCATGTAAATACATTGTAAATGCTAACATGAATATGACATGCTAGCATAAAAATAATTTGTGGATGTTGATTGGCCACAATATCAGTGTATGCTGATGTATATCAACAAATAGTACTTGAAGAGAGCAGTATAATAGTTTCTGCCCACACCAGCCTGTGTAGATTGAATGCTCAAACTAGCACACACTTAAACCATCACATTAAACACTTTTATTAGCCTTTACATCCAGTCTATGTGGTGTACTGCATCCCAGTGTGAGTTTCAACTGCCGTTCAGCAACCTCCGAGCGCTTTAACCTGTGACCGTGGTCTGCCAAGAGGAATGCCAGTGAACTGCATGCTGGGAGGTTCACATGTGGCCTTAAGGCTGGTGAAGCAGAGAATGAGAGGTGGGGTTCAGTCCAACTGGGCTACAGCTTTACTTATTGAATAATTAAATTGAGAGAACTGAGGTCATCTGGAATGGGAGGCCGAGAAGCAAACAGAACTGATGGCCCAAGGGAGGGCCTACAGCTCTATTTATAGTCTATGTTCTCCTGCCTCCATTCTGCTCTTCACACACTGTAAATCAATGAGATAAGCACTCTGGACTCGGGCTGTACAGTACTTTCTCTGCTGATACACTCGACTTCTTTCAAACTCACACACTCAACACCTTTCTCACTTTCTCTTGCTTTCTGAGGGACGGGAGATCAGTGTCCCATTGAGTTTCTGCACACTATGCTTTATTGTTGACTCAATAGCTGGGAACTGTACATTAACCCAAGAATGAAAGCTGTGTTGTTTTCAACAATGCTTTTACAGAATATCTTTCATTGTGTTCTGGAGATGAAAGGAATGCATACAATGACATGAGGGTGGGCCAGATTTACTAAATTAGCAAGAGCGCGCAATTCTAAAAAAGCGCCAATGGGAGTGGAAAGTTCTGTGCGTGATCTACTGACAACGTGAAAATTGAAGAACACAGACGCAGCCGGATCATTTCCATAATGATCAACGCAATCTACCAAGAGTAGCACAAATTAGCGTCTGGTTTAAGACATGCTTTTTTTGGGCGATAAATAATGGTGCTAAATTTTGCGTCTGAAATGGAAACTCCTACAAAGCCATGTGCAATAAATTCAGCCACAAAAATAACCCTGTCCACAACTTTTCAGCACAAATTTTTCACTGCGTGTCTGTAGTAAATCCTGACAGTAGTTTTTTTAACGCCAAAAGAGGGTTTGCGCTGGCGCAAACTGTTAGTAAATAAGTATTGAGTATAATACATAAATAAGTTGGGTTAACTCAAAAATATTTGGGTAATCTGTTACATCAAATTTTTTGAGTTATGATGTTCTCAATTTTAAGTAAGCAGAACTATCAAGTTTTGAGTTTGTAGTACTCATGCATGATAATTGCTCCTAACTTGAAGTACTGAGTTAGCGAACTCATACATTTTGATAGCAATTGACATAAAAGATTTAGTTAAATTAACTTTATTTTGAGTTCTTGCAAATCAAATGAGTTATTTACTTCACTGTGAACCCGAATAAGTTGTCAGAACTCAAAAAAGTTGAATGACAATTTAAGTTAAGAAACTCAAAGTTTAATTAAGATTTTCATCTTGTATTCTTACATTTGTATTGTTCGTAACTTGAAATATTTGAGTACACTAATTTATACATTTAACTTAAAATTATCAGATTATCTCAACGTAAATATTTTGCCCAGTTTCAGTTAAACTTAAGTTAGTCTAAATAAAAAGAAATGAGTTCATACAACTCAAAACAATGAAACAGTTCAGTTTGCTTAACATATGTCAGTGCTGTGAACTCAAAAGAAAAAGAAAGTTCTAAATACTCATAACAGTTAATTTAACTCAACTAATTTGTTTAATTTAAGTTTGTCCTATTCAAACCAATTAAGTATTTTGAGTGTTAGGGTTTATAATGACCATCTTTAAATTAAGCAAGGTCAAAGAATTAATTAATTATTTGACCATGCTTAATTCTAAAGATGTTCATTATTCTTCTCTATATTATTTTTATTATTATTATTTGTTATTGTTATTATTATTTGGAACTTGTTATTGTTGTTATTATTAGTTTTATTGATTTAGTAAATTTTCCATCACATGATATGCAGATTTATTATGCATTTTCAACAGTCTGCATCAGTTCTGCTTTTTTAGTTTGCAGACATATCTTTATTTTTCAATTAATTTAGATTGTTAATGTAAAGATTGAGGTATTTGTCAATATTTGGAGAAAAAAAAAAAATGCGGTTACATTACATTTATGTGTGCATATATTTGGAAATAATTATGAATAATTCCAAATTAATCAAACTGGATCATTGCATGAACGTTACGTTAATAAATTCCCACCAGGCTTTTTAAATGTCACAGTTTTAGTAGTATGAATTGACCTGCCTCACCAGCGAGAAAAGCACTAAACTAGCACTAAGTAAAGATTCGATCCTTTATAACTTAAAAGGATTATAATCAATGGGTCTAAAACTTGTCCTTGGTTGGGGAGCTGCAAGTCTGATTGATTCTGTGACCCCTTTTTAAGCTATAATGAAAGTAAGGACAGCATTGACAATTAGACATTGCATTTCCTAAGAGCCTTGCAAAAATCCCAAGGAATCTGGAATATCCATTTAGTGTCTCTCTGAGCTTTGGCGGTGATCTCGAGGCTGAGCAAAGGTTGTTTTGCTCATTTTCCGGAAGCACAGTTTGCTATGTGAATTATAATGGCGGAACTTTATGAGATCAATTTAGATAATTACATCCCTTCATTCCCTAAAGCTTCAGGAAAATTATTATGAATTTTCTTCATATCACTCTGTGTTTTGTTCTTTTGATTGAGGCAGGAGAAAAAAAAAAATGACCATAGAAAGATCCTGTTTATTAGCCAAAGGGTCAAACAGATGACTTTGCCATCTCTAAGAATGCATTGAGGTTTTCTTCTACCGTAATGAAAAACCCTTTAGGAGTACGCTGAATCCTCCAGTGTTGCTTTATAAAAGACACCTTTGGGATTCGTCCCGTGTTGTAAACATTAGGTCAATACTTTACACCAAGACATTTCTTGTCAAAGAAAGAAAGATTCATTTTGCCAGGCCATTTCATTGGCTACTCTTCTCCCTCTGAATGTCAAAAGCAAGCACTCCTCCCAAATGTTCAGCCATATGCACTCTATGACATGACATTCTCTGCTGAATGACCTTTGCTAGAGCTAACAGTAATACTGTATGAATTGGATTGTACAGTTATTGCGACAAAGGCTTTTTTTCTGTCCTTTTCTTTAGGACCAATGTTTGCAACCAGAGTACATGGACCTCTGAGGCTCCAAAACATATTTGGACACTTAAGCCACAATTAAATTTAGATAAATATCTTTGCATTATATAAAAAATATCAAAACAAGTTATGTTTATTTTAAAACATATATTGTTAACACTGTAGTGAACACACATTCACTATTAACTATGACCTTTCCCTCAATAAACTGTTAATTTACTGCTTTTTAATAGTTAGTAAGGTAGTTGTTAAGTTTAGGTATTGGGTAGGATTAAGGGATGTAGAATATGATCTTGCAGAATAAGGCATTAATATGTGCTTAATAAGTACTAATAAACAGTCAATATTCAGGCTAATAAGCAACGAGTTAAAAGTCCCTAAAAAAAAGTCTTACCAAATACTTTAAAGTACACATTTCAATCAAAAAATTCATAAAATGTAGCGATAAGTGTAGAACATATATTGTTATTGTGATGAAGTACACTTTCTGCTAAGACACTAGTATGAAATTGAGATGAACTAACTTTATATATCCATGAAAAATGAGTTCTTAATTTGTTTGCAAATGGCACTTGTTTTGTTGGATATTTTGTATCTAATGCAATGATTTTTAATTTTAAGTGTGACTAACTGTGTCTTCTGAGGGTCACTAGATGAAGTATTTTGAACTAAGTCAAGTTTGGAGTCTGTAAGATATGTTTTTTAATGTTTTGTTATGATGTCAAAGCTGAATTTTTTTAGCATCATTACTCCAGTCTTCAGTGTCACATGATCCTTCAGAAATCATTCTAATATGCTGAATTGGAGCCCAATAAATATTTATTATTTTTTATCAATGTTGAAACAGTTGTGCTGTTTTTGTAGAAACCATGGGTGTGTCTCAATCAGCTCCCCAGTACACTAGTCAGGGCACTGATCAGGGGTCGGCCATTCTAAGGGCTGATTCAATCGCAAAATCCCTCCAGTGCATTGAAGGGTGCGCTCCCTAAAAAGTCCCACAATGCACCGTGAAAACCAGGGAGCATCGATTCTCACTACGTTCCTGTAGCTCAGTGGTTAGAGCATGGCACTAGCAATGCCAAGGTCGTGGGTTCGATCCCAGGGATTGCACATACTCAGATACAAATGTATAGTATAATGCAATGTAAGTCGCTTTGGATAAAAGCGTCTGCCAAATGCATAAATGTAAATGTAAATGTAAATGTTCCCTGAAGCGTGAAACATAAATCATGTGAGGCAACTCACTATGCAACAGATGTTTTATATTTCAGCATAAACAAGCTGAGCAACAGCATAATAGTCATCGGTGTCCCAATGTGTAGTGAACCTTACTGTCATTACCAGTGCCCGAATTTTGCAAGCCTGTACCGTTCGTGGTCTAGCTTTATTAAACCTAGCCAAAGAGCATGTGATGGTCTGTTTGTGGGTGATTTTTATTTTCACAGTTTTTAAGAAAACCTCAATCAATTATGTCAGGTCTGCCTAATGATACATATCTACTGTAGTACTTCAGACTTTCATTAAATGCACTTTAGCCTTCATCTTTCTGTGTGTGCGTGTCAGTAGATTTCGATCAAAGCGCCACGTGTGCTGTAAATCAATGTTAAACTACATGGATATGCCAGAGCTAAAAATGACTAATGATTTGATGTGCACTGGTCCATCCTCAGGCTCTCTTCACACTCTTGATAGGACCATTACCCCATCCAGACACAGATATATGCACACTTAGGGCTTGGAGAGAGATGAAAGAGGCGGCCAACGCTGGAGAGGAGTGAAGGAGGGAAGAGTGGCTCTCAACAGCACCTCAACCTCCCACCGCATGGCGGGCATTATTGAGCCTGTGTGTGTGTTTAATAGAAAGAGAGGATAGAGAATGAATGGGGGTTGGGGGTGGGATAGAGAAAGTCATTAGCGAAGAATGTAATCCAGCGAGTAATTAAAGAAAGGGAACATGGGGCCGGCCAAGTGCATCTCCGAAGGGTCGGATGAATCGAGGCTTTGCCTGGTGATGGTTTGTGTGAACAGGGTTTTAATCAACCCGACCCACATCAGCTCAACCTACAACTAGATGAAAAAAATATCAAAGACGATTGTGCAATATGTTGGGAAAGTACAAGTCCAAGTTCTCCTGGATGTTCCCTGCGGCTTGAACAAGGTTCTGGTTGTTTCTAAACTTGAGGTTTTTGTAACAAAATGATTGTTTCTTATTATTATTATTATTATTATTATTTTTTAGCAGAATTAATGGAGAAGGTGTATATATGGGCTAATATTGAGTCACTTGCTCATTATAACAAAATAAACCCAGACCTGCGTGATACACAAAGTACAGTACACACTATCGTATCATTCTGAAGGGGTTTATTTTGCAATCATTTCTTTCTCAAGCCAACATATGTTCTCAAGTTTAAACTTATTAATATTATTATTATGAGACTAAATTTGTTCAACTCAACAATTCAATTCAGTGCTCACGAGCTGTTTTGTGTGACACCCCGAAGCCAGATCACTTTCACTTCTTCTTTGTGCTTGAACGGACAAATATGTACAAAAATATGTCAAAATACATAGTATCTTGGTATATACACTACCGGTCAAAAGTTTGGACACGGTAAGATTTTTAATGTTTTAAAAAGAAGTTTCGTCTGCTCACCAAGGCTGTATTTATTTAATTAAAAATACAGTAAAAACAGTAATATTGTGAAATATTATTACAATTTAAAATAACTGTTTTCTGTTTGAATATATTTTATAAAGTAATTTATTCCTGTGATCAAAGCTGAATTTTCAGCATCATTACTCCAGTCTTCAGTGTCACATGATCCTTCAGAAATCATTCTAATATGATGATCTGCTGCTCAAGAAACATTTATTTTGTACAACTGTACAAAATATTTGTGTACAATAACCCGAGTTTGAGTCCCGGTTCAAAGTTTTGGCTTTCTCAAGCCAACATCAAAGTTTGTTCACAAACTTTAACTTCTAGTTAGTGTCTTGTTATACATGTACTGTACATAACTACTTATCGAAACAAGTAAATAAATGAATATGAAACATAGATTTAAGTTCACTGTTAAGGTTACTGACCAGTATTTATAAAGCAGGATGAAATGGTATAATGTCAAAATATTGTGAATTCTTGTTTTGCCTTACTTTAATTTTTATATAATATAAACATATGGCAATTTTGCTGCATGTTTTAATGTTGTGTGTGTGTGTGTGTGTATACAGTATATATATATATATATATATATATATATATATATTACACACATACAGTCAAACCAAAATTTATTCAGACACCTTGAACATTTCATTCATTAATACAGTTTATTCACTATAGTTTAATGTGACAAGATCTCAGAGTTAAACTGTGTCAGAAAAAAAATAATCTTAATTATGTCAGATAACACTTAAGCAAAACATGGTCAGGTCAAAGTGTCTGAATAATTTTTGGTCCCAGATTTTTATCATTTGTACTGGTAGTCCACTGTATGAAAATATTTTGGGTATAATATGTCACACTTTATTTTGCTATCCTCACTTACATAAATGAACTATAGTGTCCTGCACCCACTAGTAAAAATATATCAAAAATGTCTGAATAATTTTTGGTTTGACATATATATATATATATATATATATATATATATATATATATATATATATATATATATATATATATATATATGAATTATAAGAGATGCACCGAGATTTCCCAAAATAGTATGTATATAAATCATAGTATATGTATAAATCAGCATATTACAATGATTTATGAAGGAACATGTCACACTGAACACTGGAGTAATGATGCTGAAAATGCCATCACAGGAATAAATTACACTTTATATTATAATATATTGCAAAATATATTAAAATAGAAAACTACTTATTTTATATGTATATGCACAAGGAAGTGAGTGGAAGACATTTATTTTGAGAACTATGAGAATTGGCATTTAAGGCCATGCGGACAAAGTTGAACAGTTTAATTGTAGGAAAATGTGAAGGGATGCCGTATAATGCAGGAACTAACAATGGCAGTGCCAGAAATGGAGCTCATGTGTTTACTTCCTGGATACTGCAGTCAAGTATGAACACCTGCTAGCTAGCATCCAGCAGTGTGGTAACTTGGCAACCTTCAGCGATTACATTCCTTTGTGCAAAATTGTCATATGTTTCTTCATGTGGAGCGATGTGTTAGTCCTGTTTGACCTTGAAGATGAGAAAATGAGAAAAGTGTTGTGAGTAGACATTGTTTTAACGGATGCCTTTTTTCACACATGCTAACAAGGCTAACTTTCAAAACAAGACTCACACAGATCTTACTGAGAGCAAATTTACTGTGGATATTGATCTGAACTTCTCAACGGTGAAGTTTCCGGCAGTTCTGTCATGAAACGTTAAAAAGACAGTTTGAGCTCTTAATTAAGATTGTGATTAGGCCTGACAGCATGTTTACACAATTAATTATGGAAGCGTAATCAATCTTGACCTGGTGACTTTTCTGTGCAACTGTATCATCTGAAAGTTTTGCTTTTGTTGCCTCAATATGCCCAAAACCATCTCTGACAACAACGAGGAACTGCCGTCTGCTGTTGCATGACTCAACCGTTATGATCTGTGATCTATCTCTGGCTGCGTCCCATACAACACATCTAATTTGCGCTCTTTCCAAATACAAAACAGGAAAATGAATTGGTTTACGAGATGGAGGTCATCCAGGTCTCTGGAGTTTACCGCTCATGCTCCTTGTAAACCACCCTACTACAAATGAATTTCTGCAGTAAGCAGTACAAATATTACATGGATGATTTCATTCATTAGTCTCAAATTGGCTTACCCAGAACTCCCTTCTTTATACTCCCAGAGCTGATGTGAGGTGGTATTAAAAACATGGCACATCTGTCGGCCCGATTTAATACTTCCTTCAACACTTTCAAAGAGGAAGTCCAAAGAGTTTAGGCTCCACGGAGCTCTCCACATGATTACAGACCTCTGCCGTTTTCATGCTGTCATTTGGAGACATGATGGAAATTAGCTCACGGTTTCCCTCCATCATTACGCTGTACATATACATCCACATTTTCTGCGCTTCCTGTGCTGTATGGTTTGACCCTTTTGCCCTTTCTTCAATTGAATCTGGAAAATGCATTTGCAACAGCAGACGGAGCGGAAAATGGGTTTACCCGTGACTCCTAAGCGCTAAGTGGAATTTTATATTTTTTTTCTTTTACCGGGGAATGTTTTTTTTTTTTTTTTTTGTGTATATGCATTGTGATCATTGTTATTCTTATATGTTGTTCTTTCCCATTTGCGTTACAATTCTCATCAGAAATGAGCGCAGGATCGCAGAACTCCAGTGTGCGTATCTGTTTTATTTCGGCTGCCGTCCTGTTCCATTGTGCTACACGTTTAATTTGGATAAAGCATTGTGGGGCTAATAGAAAGGGTAGATTTAAACGCCAAGTCTCTGCAGGAAAAGGGACTGCGGAGGGTAAATTGTTATTTCAGCACCGAGGGAGGAGGGAGATTTCCGAGCGGAGAATCAGATCTGCTTAAAAAAGAAGAAGAAAAAAGAAATTGAGAGAGAATGGAATGGAAAGCGAAAGTTAGGCTTATCTGTCCGCAGCAGCAGGCTTGAGCACACAGCGTAACGACACGTCCTTGTTTGCTCCAGAGACCTGCCGGGGTTTAAGTGATATCAGCTGTCTCAGGGTCAGAGTTCTGACGCTTTTTTTGTGGTCATTTTCCAAATCCCTAAGAGAGCCGGTATGGCCAGATAGAAGCGCTGCCGAGAAAGGACCCATGAACAGATACAGCGGCAAGACAATGTCCTTTCTTGTGGTCTCGGAGTTATTGTGGTGTCGCTAGATTGTGTGTCAACATTATCTGTGATTGTGTGGACAGAACTGGGTGACTACAATGCAGTCTCTAGAAGAAACTGTTTCCAAGGCTACAGCAAAACTTGAACGCTGTCACCTGGGAAATGAAAGACACAAGTTAACGTCGATATTCAGCCCTCGCATTAGTCATGACATAATCAGTTGCTACATAGACATCCTAAAACTTCAGCAAATGCTCCAATTAAAATGTAAATTAGGTTTAGCAAACCTTATGAAAAATACCATAGAATTACCATAAAATAAACTATAGACAACCACCATGGTACAGTGATGTTTTGTTTTATTTATTTTTTATTTTATATTATATTTATTTTTTAATATAATATCACCAGTTTAGTTGACAAAATGAATTACAGTGTAAGTAAATATTATAAATAGCAAGTTGGAAAGAAATTGTATGCTCCTAATTAGTATGACTACTATAGATAACCATCCCCTATAAATAAGTATTGTAACAGCACCATGGTACAGTGATGGTAGTATACCATGGTCGTGAACTTCATGTACTATTATTTTGTTTTGTTTTGTTTTTTGTTTTGTTTTGTTTTGTTTTGTTTTGTTTTGTTTTGTTTTGTTTTGTTTTGTTTTGTTTTATTTTATTTTATTTTATTTTATTTTATTTTTTTATTTATTTTATTTTATTTTATTTTATTTTATTTTTTATATTTTATTTTATTTTTTATATTTTATTATTTTATTATTTTATTTTTTATTTTATTTTTCATTTTATTATTTTATTTTATTTTATTTTTCATTTTATTATTTTATTTTATTTATTTTCATATTATCTTTATTTTATAGTTGAAAAATAATAAAAATGTAAGTGTATATTACATCTAGCTAATATGAAAAAACAAAAAACAAAAAAAAAACTGATTGCTCGTATTTAGTACAGCTTGCTAAAAATACATTTTGTTGCAATAATACTCTGACTATAGTGAATACATATTTCATTATAACATCATCTCCAATGGGACGGCCACTTGAGAACAAGAAGGAGGCTGTCGGTACACACAGTCATTATTACCACATTCCAAACACTGTACTTGAGCACTGTGTTTTCTTGCACGATGTGATTCCAGCTCTGCAATGAGGCAATTACAAGAGCAGACAGTTATTCTTCCTCTCGCAGCACGAGTAGATTCAGTTTTAAAAGCACACCGTGTCCTTTATATTACTGTTGCGGGGTTGGGGGCCGGCCTGCTGGGTGGAAGTTATAGCAATGATAGCTTGTTGAGATGCAGGTGGAAAAAGAAAGTCATTCACTTGTTCATTCTGCCTCCTGTGTCTTGTCGTTTCTTCCAGGAGAGATCTGTGCGTTTAAGATTCATGGGCAGGAGGCCCCGTTTGAGGCCGAGGTGTTGAACAGGACATCGGGAGAAGGGGTGCTGAGGGCCCGGGGCCCCATAGACTGCGAGCAGCAGAAGGAGTACACCTTCATCATCCAGGCCTACGACTGTGGAGCCAGCCCGAGTGGAGCCAACTGGAAAAAGAGTCACAAGTGAGTAGAGACACTTTGGCTAATCCGCTCTAGTTCGATTGTCTCAAGCTTTAGTCCACTGGTGGACCAGTAAATGATAAAGTTTACAAATTTTAAGAAAGTGTTTTCTCAATTAACTTTACTAACGTACCTCACAGTTGTGCACCTATGTGTAAATGTTCTTAGCTAGATAATAGTCAGATCATTCAAATTAATTGTCTAAAAGTAGGAGTCTAATTAATTTTGTTTAGCAAATCAGTGACTCAAGACTGGTGAAAAAGACATCAAATCAAAAAGACATTTGAGGCATTATGTAGTCCATAATTATTGTTTTATTCTTGATGTGGTTTGTCACCTGAAAAAGTTTGGTTTAAGTTTAAGTACTGGAAGTCATTTTGGATAAAAGCAACAAAATACTAGCTGTATAGCTGTAGACTACAAGCGAGAAGAGTGATCGTCTCTGTGATATGGACTGTGTGAGTTAAGGGACTGGTGTCCTGCTGTGCAAATCATGCATGTGTTTAATTCATCGTCTCGTTATCAAAGTTAAAAGCAGAGTGAAGCTTTACCACATTTGTGGAAGCTTTTGAGTCAGAAGAGCCATGAGGAAACCAACTGCTGTGCTGACAGCCTAAACTATTATCTGTTTCCTTTGGAGTTGTTTTTAGTATTAACATGTTACTTCATAGAGCCCCAGCACCATATTACCATTATGGTAGTGTTCAAAAACCATGTATTACCATGGTACCATGTCAAAACAACAAAAAAACTGAGTGTTTATGAACAGTCTGACATCGTGTCTATACCGGATGCAACTGTCTACACTAGATGTGTCACATGACAAAGCAGCCATTGCAAATCCATTTGTTCTCAGTGTCAAAAGTAGCTTGAGCTCTTGAAGTACATCAGAAATAGAACGCGGCATCAGTTTACTGTCGGGAATTTGCTGTCATGTTGCCTCGCGCTGCACCGCATCCAGTGTAGACAGCATCACTGTTTATAATGGGCTTTATTTTTACATCTTTGACGCTCTTCACCGAGCACTCACACAGATACACACAGGAGCATTTGAAAGCAGGTGTCTGTCAGCGGATCCCAGATCTGTGTAAGCGCTCGGTGAAGAGCATCACAGATGTCTATTTACAAAGTTTTGAAGCGTTGATCATTGTAGCCAATCACAGGCATATCTGTTGAGTGCGTGAACACAATGGCCAATCAGAGGTGTTTAAGAATCCATTTTTTAAATTTTAGTACCGACTTGGTACCGAAGTCTGTACTTTTGACAACCCTAAACTAAACATGTAAAATTCCTTTATTTCAGTAGTGTAAAATTACTCTTAAAGGCACAATATGTACAATTTTTAGATTAAAATATCCAAAAACCACTAGAACAATGTTATATATTTTGTTGACTTGTGTTCTTACATTATCCCAAATGTTTCCAAGAACGTTTAAATCCAGAGAAATAAGCAATTTTAAGCAGGACACGGACCGTGTCTGTGCGTCGCCCATCAATGACATCATACCCGCGTTATCCTCGATTTCCGGTTTTATTTTGTAGAAACCATGGAAACACCAAAGACGCTTTATTATATTATGTGTTTTATTAGACAGGTGAGAGACTGTCTGGATACATTCATTGACAGAAAACTAATCATGTTATATTGTTTAAATCTCGTTTTCTTGATTTACCGCGAGTACCATGTTTTACTATGACTAATATCAATCTAGCTTACTGCAGTGTGCAACAAGTGTCTCATAGCAGTCGCCGAGTGAACACACAGAGTAGCATTATAACAACTTTCAACACACAAATGTATCTAATATTACCGGAAGAAACGAAAGCGCTCATCTGTGGCATAATAAAAGCTCCACTGCTCTTGAGAAGTGTGTTGCGCTCGTCTCTCATTAGCAATCGCTCCAGCAGCCTCGTTCCGCTCCCACACCCTGCTTCATACTACAGTAACGTTAATAAATCTTTAATACATTAGCTCATCCATTAATATGATTTCTGCTCGAGTCCTTTCGGATTCTTTTCCACCGGCTGTAGACGTGAAGACAACACCTCTCATGATTCCACGAAACCAAGGCGTCATCAAGCTACGCCTTTGTGTTGAATTAGCGACCTCTAGTGGGGAAAAATTACATATTGTGCCTTTAATGCTGGAATAGAATCACACATTTTCCGACTTTTTAAATAGTTACTGTTTTCATTTGTCAGTCGTGACTGTGCGAGTTTGTTGTATCCAGATGGTATCATCTACAGAATGCCTTTAGCTTGTAGAATGTTATAAAACAATCTTTATATACAGTTTTATGTAAAACAATTGGTAGACTGCTGTTTTCTTCCCTACTTCATTAAAAGGAATTAAATTGCTGCTTTTTAAGCTGATGAACCCACTGTTTTTTTTAGCTGAAGTGTTGGACTGAAGACTCTTACACTGACTGATTGAAGTGAGACAACAAACACTTCATCGCAGATTAACACTAGCACAATCAGTTTAATTATTGTTATGAGCTGATTAATTATTTTGTTTATGCGGGTCTGTTTTATTATTATTATTATTAAATCATTCAGTAAACTCAGTTCTAGAACAATTGAAAGTTTTAAGGCCCATTTACACCAAGAACGATAACTATATAGTGTCCACACCAATGGACAATAATGTTTCATTATAAGCACAAGCTACAGTTATGTCATCTGTCGATTTAAAAAATTTGAGCTCTTTAAAGTTGGATGGATTTTGATTGGCTGTTTTTGTTTCTTGTTCATCAGCTGGGAAACAAAAAAATCATTCTGAAAGTGATTTTAATGATGCTGTTGTTACTGTTATAGCTGTGTGTTTGACTACACTACACTATAGAATTAGAATGATTATTAAAACTTTATAGTTATCATTATAGTTATCGTCCTTGGTGTGAAAGAGCCTTTAAATTTTGTACTCGTCACCTTAAATCTTAAATCAGAGTGAAGTTTAGTGTAGCCTTCTCTTGCTCTCTCCTTCCCACATTCTTTTTTCTCTATCTGTCCCTGGCGGCACTTCAGGAAATAAGTTGGCTACAGGCGCACACACACACACACACTCGCACACTTTGCTACACACCCAGTCTTGGCTGGCCCTGCATTGATGACCCATCAAGATGTTTACAAAGTTGCCGGAAGCTCCGTACGTGCACGACAATCTCTCTTACAATAGCAACTCACTGCAGCTGGAACACAGCTCTGATGAAGTGCAGGAGAGAGCCGTGCTTCAGGCACCTACTGCTGTGAGAGAGAAGAAGAAGTGCTTTTGATTTCACAGTTTGGGCCGTTCTGATGAATGTCTCTTGACACCTCGGTACGGACGGGTGTGCGGGAACGTGTGCTTGCAAGAGCGATCACAGATTACAGGATCTCAGCGGGATAATCTAAATGCAGGTCCCATTAACGTAATGTCTCCATTTAGGAAGATGTACAACAACATGGGAATTTATGTTTCTGTCAAAGAAGGTCACAGCTGGTTTGACTGAACAGACACTGAGCTGGACTTCTTTAAGATTTTATGTGAGCTCTGTGTACTGCAATGCAACTTTCTTTCATCCCTTTTTTTCAGGCTGGTTATCAAATTATTTGGTTAGGGAAAGTAGGGTCATGTTCATTTTATATTAGTCTTTTTATTCGATTTGATGCGTATTAGATTTCTCTTATTTAACTTTAGTTAGTATGTAATGTTGCTGTTTGAGCATAAACAACATCTGCAAAGTTCTGACGCTCAAAGTTCAATGCAAAGGGAGATATTTTCTTTTACATAATTCACTGTTTAAGAACTACAACAAACGGCTGGTAGGGACTACAACAAGCTTCTTCCTGGGTTAGTGACATCACTAACCCTCAAATTTACATAAACCCCGCCCCCGAGAACACACAACAAAGGGGGTGAGGCCATGTTGGGCTGCTTTAGAGAAGAGGAAGAGTTGTTGTAGTAGAGTGTTGTTGTCATGCCGTCATTTTACACCGAACTGCTTCACAAACGAGGGTCAATTCAATGCTGGATTTGCACAAAAGATTAACATGACGGCACATGCTAGTGGATGAGTTGAATCAACTCCACAGCAACTACATACATTTATCCACTAACCATTCAGAAACGTCCAGTTTCATTCTAAAAGTTGTAACTTCTTCCTGAGTCTCTCCATCAGTGTCGACTCCGGTTTGAACAATGTAAGGCTGAACACCGTTACTGACAATCCTCATTTTGGCTGCGTGAGATTCTCCAGCTTTGTTGTTGTTGAGCAACCGAAGCGCGAGCTGTTAAAGCTCCGCCCTCTTCTGGAAAGCAGCAGCTCATTTGCATTTAAAAACAGCGTGTTTTTGCTCACATCCAAATAGGGGCAAATTTGACAAGCTATAATAAATGATCTGTGGGGTATTTTGAGCTGAAACTTAACAGACACATTCTGGGGACACCAGAGACTTATATTACATCTTGTGAAAGGGGCATTATAGGTCCCCTATAATGATGCTTACATTATTTTTCCATTTTTTTCCTTTGGTAATTTCCCCAAACATTTTTTTTTTTTTTCATGTGAAGCACTAATACCTTTTCTTCAATGTAAACATTTACTATCCGTGTGGTCTCATGACAGTGCTCAGAGATTAATTTCTCTCTGTCTTTATTAATTTCTCTAACATGTAATGCTATTCACAATTCTCTTGCACAGTTCAGAGGTGTTATGTCAGTGTGTCTCAGGTCTATTAACACCTTGCTCTATAAAATGAACATCTCTTCTGTTCCTGACCCTGATTGGTTGTCCTCTGTCCCTCCCTCTGGTTCTGTTGCAGGGCGGTGGTTCATATCCAGGTGGATGATGTAAATGAGTTCTCCCCAGTCTTCAGGGAGCCGTTGTATCGTGCCACTGTAACCGAGGGCAAGATCTATGACAGCATCCTACAGGTGGAGGCCTGGGATCAAGACTGCTCTCCACAGTACAGCCAAATCTGCAACTATGAGATTGTTACACAGGAGACACCTTTTGCTATTGATCGAAATGGTAAGTCTTGGATAAGGACGTATGTGAAAGGAGTGTAAACGGTACACAGAAATCATACTGTAAAGTATGCATACTGTGTCAAGTAGAAGTGTCTTGCCAGAAATACTTGAAATTTGCATTTTTAATTGCACTTAAAGGGATAGTTCACCCAAAAATGAAAATTCTGTTATCACTTATTCACCCTCAAATTGTTCCAAACCTACATGAGTTTCTTCTGTTGAACACAAAAGAAGATATTTTAAAGAATGTTGGTAACCAGACAGATGACGGTAGCCATTGACTTCCATAGTAGGAAAAAATACTTTGGAAGTCAATGGCTACCGTATATCTTCTTTTGTGTTTAACAGAAGAAAGAAACTCATACGGGTTTGGGACAACTTGAAGGTGAGTAAATGATGACAGAATTTTCATTTTTGGGTGAACTAACCCTTTAAGTAAACCTTTCAAAGATACTGAATATAACTCAAACCTCACTAAAGGTTTGAGTGAGCTGCGCACTCACTAAATGCCAGTTATTTTTATTCTTCAAAGGAATTAATACTTCTTTTCACCAAGGATGAATTAAATTGATCAAAAGTAACAGTAAAACAGGCTGTTCTTTTGAACTTTCTATTTCAAAAGTACTAAGTAAGCAATACTTAAGAATCCTGAAAAAATGTATCCACAAAAATGATAAGCACAAAAATAATTAAGTTTTCAATGTTTATAATAATAAGGAGTGTTTATTGAGCTCCAAATCCTCATATGATTTCTGAAGGAACGTGACACTGAAGACTGGAGTAATGATGCTGAAAATTCAGCTTTGATCACAGGAATAAATTACATTTTACATTCTATTCTAAAACAATTATTTAAAATTTTTAATAATATTGGACAATATGTTGTGTATTTTTGATAATAAATGCAGCCTTGGTGAGCATTTCAAAAACATTAAAAATCATACTTTTGAATGGTAGTCTGTCCTAAAAATGCTTATTGTCTACTTTTAATTCTTAGTTCTCATTTAAAAAAAAATGCTTTAAACAATATAAATTTATTTGATAAGCAGCACTTCATAAGATATATAGATTTGAATTTCAGAGGCTATATTGTTCTGTTGTGGCCGGGCTGTCTTTTTTTCTACCTGTCTTCTCACTGTTTTTTCCATTACATGTAGAGTATAAAAGTGATAAAGACATTCAAATCATTGTCTCACCTCCGTACATCACCTGTGATTCCTCTCCTAGGTGAAGATGATTGAATTTGATTTGTTTTAGCTTTCATTTTCTGTATTTGTCTTTCACGAGTGCAGAATTGGTGTCTTATTTGGTTATCGTTGAATGCATGAGTGAATTAAACGGCTCATTGCCCAGCTGGACGGTCAGAGCTCCAATCTTTGACACTTCCGGGCACATCAGAAATGACTCTAAGGTGCAGGAGTGACGTTAGTCCACGGATCACATAGCCACACCGCTGCAGATCAGACACCTGTCTCTCTGCTGTGGCTGTCTGCTTCCTTCTCATGCTCTCTGGTGGGGTGTCAGCTGTCTCAAAGAGCTGCGCTCTCTTTCATGGGCTCAAGTCTGTCTCATTCACTTCCTCCTGCCGCCTTGGGCCCTGCCAGCGTCTGTAGTGCGACTGGCATTGACGGGGCTTGGTTAGTGCCAGGCGAGAGCTGAGTGATGCATGGGCCGCCCGAGTGGATTTTGTTCTGAGGGCTTTTGGCTCCATTATTTACTGTGGATCAGAGGGCAGAGAGAGTTATTAAATACAACAGGCCCACTGGCACTGTGTTCTCCGGTCCAGAAAGAGGAGGAGGAAGAGCGTGAAGAGAATGGAAGAAAATGAGATCAGGAGAAAGAAGGGAGATGTACAGAGAGAAAGATTAATAGTTTGAGTATACAAACGTGCACTAATGATGTTAGGTGGAAGGGACAGAGGTTGTTGGTGGTGACATTATGAAACTTGAGATAATTTGTTTTGTGCACCCAACCTCGATTGTTTTTTGTGCACCCAAGAGCTATCAGCGGAAAATATTCCTAACATTGTTTCCAACATAGAGACGGTGTGAATGAAACGTGACACAAAGAGGCACAGACATTTATTTGATACTCACTTTTGAATGGAATTTGAATATGAATAGCAAGAGAAAGAGAAAGAGAAAAAAACAGAAAAAGAGAAATAAGTGTAAAAGAAAAGGGATATTGGGGGTTAGATTGAATTTATACCATCAGCAGCACTAATATGCTGGAGGCCATTAAATGAGTCTTCTTTGTTCTTTATGCTTTTATTCTGTAAGAACAGAAATTGAAACACACGCTGAGGCACATGCTTAAAGTTTCAATCAGAAGTGTCATGCCTATTCAGACTGAGGCACACGCCCCCTCAGATTTTGAATGCAACTTTCATAAAAAAAAAAAAAAAAAAAGTGTCTGTGATAATTATGGTGTGTGATGTATTGCAGATAAGGAAAAGTGTAAAACATTGTGGCAAAATTGACTTGTCTAAATTGTCAAAATCAGTCCAATTTAATTGTACATTCAGCATATTATTTGCTTTTAACTGAAAAGTCTGTCATCTACCCACAGAACTTTTTTTTTTTTTTTTTTTTTCCTGTGGAACACAAAAGAAGATATTTTAAAGAATGTTTCAACTCTTTTTGTTCATACAATGAAAGTCAGTGGGGTTTAAAACAACATTGACTTTCATTATATGGACAAAAAGCATTGAGAAAATATTAAAACTAATCTTTTTTTTGTTGTTGTTGTTGATGATGTTTCACAGAAGAAGGTCAGTATACTGACCGTCCATTTATGCTGCTCTTTTTCATTCAACAAAATGTGTCCTGTGTATTAGGGATGCACTGATACCACTTTTTTTTTCCAGAAGGAGTCTGACACGATACTTTTATTTTTAGTACAGATACAGAGTACTGATACCTGTATTTTCATTGCATTTTTAATTGATATTAATAAATATTGGGCAGAGAAACCAAAATAATATTAATCAAATTAGTTTGCTTATCAAATAGATATTTCCTTCAGTTATGTTTATGCCTAATTATGCTTGTTAAAATATATTGTAGGAGCTACTGTTTCTTTCACTGTTCATTTTATTGCTTTATCATATTTTATCTTTAATTTAATAGCAGAGTGAATATTTAGAGCTGCTCCAGCAGGGCTCAACCAGTCAAGAGCAGTGAGTGATTTTCTCTTTGTCTTTTGTTGTGAGATTAACAATGATTACAAAGACAGCAGCAGGTTTATTAGGCTGCTGTCACTTTAAGAGCTGCACGTATCCAACATACTGTTACACACGCTTTTTCTTTCTCAACTGTTTACATTCGCTTAAGACATAACCGACTATGTTGCACAAGGACACTTGCCTATACATTTTTACATAATTTTGACTTACCATTTTAACATTATTTTGTGAGAATTTGTCCATTCAAGCGCAAGAGAACTATTTAATAGGCTATTCGCACGCTGTCTGAGAGGCAGCTTTCTGGGCGCGCGCTTCGGATGTTTGCGCACAGAAAGCTTCTTGAAAATGTCATGTGATTACCGTACCACTCGCTATACATAAATCATGTAACCGTTCATGTTTTTACTTGCACATACAATTTAGTTTGAACTCAAATGACGCATGTGAGCTGAGTGAACAATCAACAATCAAAAGCACGCAACAGAAGTGCGCTCTCTCTCTCGCTCTCTTTACCGTAACTTAACATTAGTAATATGCTCCTCATTTTACTGTCTTTGCTATTGCCATATCCGACCGAACTACAAACTTTCCGGCAATGTCTGTGAAAAAGTGATGTGTGCTCGACAAGCTCACCGCTGCGCGCTCAATCCACTCCGCGTTGTTTTATCAGTTAATATTAAGTAAATATTTAATCTGTTTAACATTGTATTAGTCAAAACATTTACTTCATAGACATCCTTCTCTGATATACCCATTCTGCTCTCTGTTTGCTCTGTTGTTGGTCTTTCATTGTCACAAGCACTGTTCTGTTCGCAAGTATCAGTTGTTGGTATCATTTTAATGAGTAAGAGTACAAGAGCGCAGTATACGCATCCCTACTGTGTGTGTGTATCCTACTTTGTAAATGTAGGATGTGTAAATGTATCCTGTGGTATCTATTTATTCTGATATTTTTCATTAACAAAATGTATGATGAGCTACCAAGTTCAGCAGCAATTTTGCGTTTTATGAAAATAAAAAAAAATATTAATATATGTGACCTGTGCTGGCAAAATGAGTCAGAATGCACACAGGCTAATTACGAGCTACAGTCAAAACAAGTGAAAAATGTCAATTTTGGTCAAATTTGAGGTTTTCACAAGAATGAGTTCATTAAGCCCTCGTCTAGTGATGCTCCAAATAGCAATTAAACATCTAAAAGTATATTTATTTGTATGTTTTCTGAGAGGAGTACCTTTCCTTTGACCATGAAAAATGCTGTTTTTCTCTGCTCACTTCTGGGCGATTGGCGCTTCCTCTCAGCACAAGTTTGGTATTGTTTTAAAGCACAGCATTCCAACTTTGTGAATATTCATAGCGAATTCTCGATTGGCATGAGTCTGAACCAATGAAATTTTCAAACTCATGCTGATGTAAACAAAACAATCTTACTCATACTGACTGACAGATCTGAAGCGTGCACACAAAGACGCCTCAGAGCGCGCAATCCCAATATATACAGAATTACAGTATTTAAAAAAAATCTGTCTTGGCGAGTATTCATTATCTGTAATGTCGTAAGTGAACGTTTGGTTAACTGTTGGGGAAAAACATCTGATGTATAACATATTAGATCCGTTTGATACAGTAGGTCTTAATATATAGGCTGTCTGTTTCATTAATGTTAATCGAACAATTGTAAAATCATGGGGAAAAAAGATGAATATATATATTTTTCCTATAGATATGGGCTTTGACTTTGTTTGTGCCAAATTTGGTGATATTTTCAGGGATTTTAAAGTATGATTACAAGGTGATTTTGTTTTGGAACCTTCAGAAAACTTTAACTCGATTTTTCTCAAAATTGACTATCGACTTCAAACAGGTGTAGCTCAGTCATTTTTTGTTGGATTCCAACAAATCATACATCATTTCGAAGATTTTTTTTAATAGAGAATGTGACAATAACATCATTGCGACTCATTTAGCCAGCAAGGGTCACATATTATTTCAATAACAATGTTATTAATGTATTAAAATATGGCACTTGAACCTGGCATCATTGAATGCCACTTTTCTGCCCGCTTTCTCCACCAAATGAGTCAGAACAGCCAATGTCAAAAAAGATGCATGATGCCCCTGGCTTGAACTGCACTTGTAAAAACGGAGAGAATTTGAGGATCTCACATGCTTGCTCGCCCTCTTTGTGTTGTTTTCTGTTGTCATACTCTTGGTTTTATCTGCGCAGCACAGACGGACGCCCATTGATAACACACTGGAGGAGAACTGTTCCCTTTAAAACTCCCCTGCTCTTAATCATGCCACCTGACATTAGCTGCTGTAATCAGCTCTATCAACTGAACTGGCTCTCTTACACACACACACGCGCAGACACACACACACCCCTCCTGCTTCCTCCCCACATACCTGTTTGTTAAAGTAAAGCTTTGAGGGGTTTCAAGACACACTTTAGCTTTGTGGCTCTGAGGATTGGTGCAGACTTGGTCTGGGAGCCCAGAGCGACTGACCTCTATTCCTCTTTGCTGTCTCCTTGACAGCACGGCTGGTCTCATTGAAATGCAGCCAGCAGGTAAAAATAACCACAGGCCCACGGACGTGTGAGAGCATCAAATCACTAGCTGCTAGTTCAGCTTCATCTGAACTCTGTCACCATGGAGTGCATTCGGACTCGTCGCCATACACCAAATAGCAACCTCGCAGCTTTCTATAGCAACTGTGGGAGCTAAATGCTAAATTATACACATCAGCCCTGTGACAAAAAGCACTCATTACTGAAATGACAGGTAGAGGATCCATGTCATTGCGGTTCTTTAACCTGGAGCTCTGCAAGTGTACAATCTGTGGTTTGCTGGCACATCTTGAGCTGTTAACCAGGAAGCGTACTCACTAAAAAAAGCTTTTAGAGCATGGTCTGGCTTGCCTCCAGAGGTTGGAAAGTCAAAATGTACCTTTAGCTCTTAGCTGATAAAGAATGACTCATACAACGTCAGATCTGTACATTGATTCTGTACAGAGGTCCAGGTTAGTAATGATTGATTGTATTTCATATGTCTTGATTGAATGAAAGTGCATCTTACTTTATGGAAGCAGAACCAGTTTTCAGTATATGGTTTGTTGTTTACTGTACAGAAGCACTATAGTTTGTGCGTGTCTCTCTTGCTCAATGCCTCATTTAAAATGAAATGTGTTAATTGAAAGATTTCAAGCTGATCAAGAGCTTTTCTTAAGCCCTATTAGCTTGGTAATTGAAAACACAAAGAAAAGAAATGGTTCATTCATCTTTATCTTCAGTAAAATTACGTGATATTATACATTTTAAAAACATTAATATTTGATTTGATTAAGAATAAATACATTATCCTTCAAAAGTTTGTGATCAGTACAATAAAAAATTTAAATAAAAGAAAGAAATACTTTTATTCAGCAGGAATGCATTAAACTGATAAAGTGACAGTGAAGACCTTTATAATGTCTTTTTCAAATAAATGCTGTTCTTTTAAATTTTGTATTTATTAAAGAAACCTGAAAAAAAGTATTACATGGTTTTAATACTACAGGGATATGGTATTACGTGATTTTCCATAACGCCGATTTTCACCAAACCGTTCTCAAAAAACAAGCGAACAAATTTGATGAAGATTACATCAAAATGGATGTGAGGCTGGTATGTCATCACAAGCATGACCTGAGGCAACTTGCAGCATTTCGGCACAGTGCCACCTACTGGTCAGGAGATATGAAAATGGATATTTTTGCTTATAACTTCTGAATGGTTTCCCCAAAATGAATAAAACGGGTCTCTTTTGATTTAGTGCAGCAAGTCGAATGACACCCAGTTTTCCCATATCAGCCATTTTGGGGCCAATTTTGAAATTTGTAGCTTTTTTGATTAATTTTGCCTATTTTAATGAGATTAGTCTTGATAGAGTCATACCGAAAACAGCAATACCAACTATGGTATGGTGGTTGAAAATGTTGTCCACCATTTGGAATTTCGTTGTAAATCTACTTTTTCGAACTTGTTGGTCCAATTTTCACCAAAATCGACATCTTCAGACCATGCCGGCAAAAAGTTATTAAAAGATTTTAGATTGACCAAACCGTTCTTTAACAGTGCCACGTAATGGTCAAGAGTGATAAGCAATTAAAACATGTTACTGGTGATTGTATTTAACATTTTTCAGCTGTTTTGCCTAAATTTATCAAAAAATATATTTTATTACTCATTGTTGGTCTGATGCTTCCAGCAATGCTTGCATGACTTATCATGCCTTTTTTGTGCTTAGCCCCGTCAATTGCTGCTTGCAGCTATATTTTTAAATTGCAATAATATTTAACAACATTACTGTTTTACTGTATTTTTTAATCAAGTAAATTCAGCTTTGGTGAGAATAAGAGACTTAACATGTAAACATTTGAATAGTAGTATACATTGTAAATATTTTTTTAGTTATTTCTAATCAGGCACTGAATATAGTACCCAAAAAAAGTTAGAAGGGCTTTGTTGAGAATGGGAATACAATTTTGAGTGACACCAGAAATGTAAATTTTATTTGTTTTCTCCATAGATGAACAGAAGGGCTTACTGTAGAGCTCTGTGTTCAGAGTAAATATATATTCAAAGTATGAAGTCAACATTTGTAATTTTATTAAACATAAGCCCCACTTTTGTTTTTTTTATTTGCCATGAATGCAGATAATAAACCATTACAAACACTTGTGAAATGTAAAATATGGAGATTAGATGTAATTGTCTTTATTGTAATTAGCAGCACTGGAAACAGTCTTGCAGATATAATCCATAATTGCTGAAACAGGGACACTTACTCTGTTGAAATTACTTTTGTGATTGAAAACATTTGGCCAGAGCCATTATATGGGAGCTTAATTATTGATTAAAATGCATATGCTGTTGTAGTATCTCTGGCAGCTGCAACAATTACAAATTGCTCTTTTAAGTTTAACTTTCCATGTTCCGCTTAGTGTGTCCACTTTTATTTAACAATGTCTCTCACATATCATGGGCTTGTTTTTTTCTCTGTTATTTATTTATTTTATTTTTTTTTTATCTCCAGGCAACATCAGGAACACAGAGCGACTGAGCTACGACAAACAGCAGCACTACAAAATCATGGTGACTGCTTACGATTGTGGCCAGAAGAGGGCGATGGAGAGCGTTCCGGTTCACATTGATGTCAAACCAGTGTGCAAGCCTGGCTGGCAAGGTCAGTGGATACTACTAACCGAACACTATGTTACCTTAACTTTTGCTGTTGCCCTATTCCTTCCGCCATTCAAATTAGCTGCGTATCATGATCAAATTTTTTACGAACAGCTAATATTTTGTTATTGTATTGTAGATGTAGACCCGACTGCTGACTTTGACATCACTGCTTATGACTCAATTGGCTTAAAAAGCCATTAAAAAAAGAAACAAAGAAAGAAAGAAAGAAAGAAAGAGAGAGCTTTCAAATTGTCATGTGGCAGTTGACTAACTACCATTGAGATGAATGGGAATTCTAGCAAATAGCTTTCTCCAGGTATTATTGACTTTCTGTCTATCTTTCAAGGCAACATCAAAGTAAAGTCTTTGTCTGTTGTTGCAAATATCTCAAATGCCCTTCAGTAATAGTTTTCAATATGCTGAAGGTCTTATGGAGGTCTTTTTTTCAATGTAAGAAAGAGGAAGAAAGAGTAACGGAGTGCCAGATATTCAGATAAAAACTTTTATTTTGAGTTCCTGTCAATTCTTGAGTCAGCTTTTTTTGGATTCAGAGTGATTTTGACTTAAAGGGTTAGTTCACCCAAAAATGAAAATTCTGTCATCATTTACTCACCCTCATGTCGTTCCACACCTGTAAGACTTTCGTTCTTCTTCAGAACACAAATTAAGATATTTTTTATTTTTAAATATTAATCTCCAACACACATTCATGAGAGCACCACTACGCATGCAGATGCGGTTACATGAACGCGCATTGGAGATTATAAAATTGTCTCACCGCTTCATAAAATTGAAGTTAAACCACTGGAGTCATATGGATTACTTTAATGATGTCTTTACTACCTTTCTGGGGCTTGAAAGTGGTAGTTGCGTTGGCTGACAGAAAGCTCTCAGATTTCATCAAAAATATCTTCATTTGTGCTCTGAAGATGAACAAAAGTCATACAGGTTTGGAATGACATGAAGGTGAGTAAATAATGACAGAAATTTCATTTTTGGGTGAACAAACCTTTTAAATTTCACACAAAAATGAAAATTCTGTCATCATTTATTCACTATCATGTCGTTCCAAATGTGTAAGATCTTCATCTACAGAACACAAAAGGAGATATTTTGAAGAACATGTCCAGAGAACAAAAGTAAATGGGGTCCAAAACGATTTTAAAATAAAAACTAAAATAAAATAAAATACTGAAACATTTTTTTAAATGTCTTCTTGATGACAGTGATGACAGAAATTAAATTGTTAGTGAACTATCCCTTTTAGGGGTGTGCCCGAATACTAAATCCGTATTCGGAAGGGTACGGGGGAAAAAAAAAAATGCAGTCTACGGAGCCCCGAAAGGGACATGGTTAGTTTTTGCTAGCAGGAGCCTGTTACTTTGTACAACAGATTTCACTTACAACGTAAAGAGAGTAAGGAGAGATGGCTGATAGGACAATGGTAAATGGTACGCCTTTGTTTTGAATATGCCTTACATATTGCACCTTTAAAAGAACGATTTGTTCACAAATAAGACATCACTACTTCTCTCATGACCGTACCAAAAAGAATTTAAGTGGATGTTAAGATTTTCTGTGAATAATGACTTAAATTGCAGAATCGAGTTTCTGTCTCTGCCTTATATCCTCCCTTATCCTCCATCCACAAAATGGTCAGTATTGTGACTCTGCGGAGTAGTCTGTACTCCGCGACCTCTGTGATCCCTTGTTCTGTTCTGCTTTCATCTGTGGCATACACTGTTAGTGGTCTTAACTAGACAGATCGATATCCGTGGACTCCTTCTTCCCACAGGGACTGCACTGCCGCTTCAGCCTACAGTTTGTCCACACACACTCACTCTGACCTCTCGGAAACAACCCAGTATTGCTTTAATATCTCATGCTTACACGACAAAGAAGACAATGCCTTTTACATATGCTGTGGTAATGGATTTGTTCTAAACAGTCAGTGGGCAGAGCTTTCGACATCATTAAATCAGAGAAAAGGACGAGGCAGCTTTTTTCACAGTTTAGCTTCTTTCACACATCGATTGAGGCATGGAAAATATCTGCAGATGGATTCAATTCACAGGCTTTTTTTTTTTTTTTGAGCCATTAAGAAGCGGATGTCAGGGGCTGGAGAGACAGACGCCTAATCACTGTCATCTGAAATTGTGTTTAGAGCGTGAAAAGAGGGGAGAAAAAAAGATTTCTTTCTCTTTTCTGCCAGGAGGAATTAGTCAATCCCAAGTCCTTCTGATAAAGGAAACTAAATCAATCCAGACAAAAGTCAAACTTTGTAAAACATTCAGCCGCTACAGTCCACACTTTTGAAATAATTCAAGACTTTGCATTACAGGGATATTTCTGCGAAAAAAATGTTGTCATTATTTACTCAACCTCATGTCATTACAAACCTGTATGACTATTTTTATTCTATGGAACACAAAAGAAGAACTTTTAAAGAATTTTAACTCTGTGTGTGTGTTTATGTATATATGTAAATTTATTTGAATGTATTAATTATTTATAATTGTATGGAAACAGCAGCATGAACAATCTTATTTTTGGTTTTTGTTCCATCAAATGAAAATCAGGGTTTGAGGGTGAGTAAATGATCCTAGAATTGTAATTTTTTTTGGTGGACTGTCCCTTTAAGACACAGATCGTCTCTCTTAAAAAAATCTTAAGTTTTTTAATTGGAAACAGTTTTGCCATTCAAACTTTAATCCCAGGTGTTGTCACATATCTTGTCGCTTCTTCCTTTCCTCACACTTATCAAGATGACAGCACAGAGAGTGGGAAACTGTTCTGAAAACAGCATCCTGATTGATCCAATTAGAGGGAGCATGTTTGTTACCAGTTTGTAAAGAGAATGTGGTGTGAGGTGACATGGATTTAGATGAGTTATTACCTGGAGAGAGGAACGCAGCTCTCTATGCCAAGAAGAGACTTATTCCATGAAAGGGCAGCTTCCAGTCTAAAGCAAGCCAAAATGTCAGAGTCAAGCGTATTAGCCACAAATCTTGTAAATCCTCAACCCTCTGCTATACAGTTTTCATGTTGGGATTTTGGCAGTGATACAGTTCGCCAACCGTGTCTGTTTGACTCTGGGTAATTCGGTTTTCTCATGAACAAAGCCACAAAGTTTGTGTTCACAAGAACTTTTAAATCACTCCTGCCATACCTACTCAGTTTTCAGAGTCAGGAATGCGTTATTAGCATGATTGTTCACATTTACAATGTTGACATTGCTTTTTAAAGTAGTTGTTGTATGTATTTATATAATAAACAAAAATATTTAATTGTACTTCCTACAATTAGCATATTTAGTATTGTTTTTTTAGGTAATCTCACTTTAGTAGTACTGAAACTAAATAAGTTGTTCTCAATTAATACTCAATATATACAATGTTTTTAAAAGAAGTTTCGTCTGCTCACCAAGGCTGCATTTATTTAATTAAAAATACAGTAAAAACAGTAATATTGTGAAATATTATTACAATTTAAAATAACTGTTTTCTGTTTGAATATATTTTATAAAGTAATTTATTCCTGTGATCAAAGCTGAATTTTCAGCATCATTACTCCATCATTACTACATCATTATGATCTGCTGCTCAAGAAACATTTATGATTATCATCAATGTTGAAAACAGTTGTGTACTTTTTTTTCAGGATTCCTTGATGAATAGAAAGTTCAAAAGAACAGCATTTATCTGAAATACAAAGCTTTTGTAACATTATACACTACCGTTCAAAAGTTTGGGGTCAGTAAGAATTTTTATTTTTATTTTTTTGAAAAGAAATGAAAGAAATTAATACTTTTATTCAGCAAGGACGCATTAAATCGATCAAAAGTGACAGTAAAGACATTTATAATGTTACAAAAGATTATATTTCAAATAAATGCCATTCTTTTGAACTTTCTATTCATCAAAGAATCCTGAAAAAAAAAATATTGTACACAAATATTTTGTACAGTTGTACACAATAAATGTTTCTTGAGCAGCAGATCATCATATTAGAATGATTTCTGAAGGATCATGTGACACTGAAGACTGGAGTAATGATGCTGAAAATTCAGCTTTGATCACAGGAATAAATTACTTTATAAAATATATTCAAACAGAAAACAGTTATTTTAAATTGTAATAATATTTCACAATATTACTGTTTTTACTGTATTTTTAATTAAATAAATGCAGCCTTGGTGAGCAGACAAAACTTCTTTCAAAAACATTAAAAATCTTACCGTGTCCAAACTTTTGACCGGTAGTGTGTGTGTGTGTATATATATATATATATATATATATATACACACACAGGGCTTGACATCAACTTTTTTGCTCACCAGTCACTGTGGCTAGTGGTTTTTCAAAGTTAGTAGCCACTCAGCATTTTCACTGGCCACAAATTTGCCATCGATATCATGGTGAAAAACTGCCATATAGATATTTTTAATATTATCTCATAATTTGGCATCAAGTATATTAGGCTGCTGTCACTTCAAGACCTGACGCACGTATCCATTGTACTGTTACACATGTGTTTTCTTTCTCCACTGTTTACATTCACTTAAAACATGACTGACTGTGTTTACGTGAATACTCACCAAGACCGGCATTTTGACATTATTTTGTGTGTATTTTACTGTTTAAGTGCAAAAAGCAGTGAAATAGAATTCTACTTAGTACTGAGAGGTGGCTTTATGTGCGCACACTTTGGGTGTGAGAACAAAATCTGTGGGAATGAGAAAAATCCAATACGTGCAATCCCACGCTGGAATTCAAGCCCTGTAACACCAACAGTATTTATCCAGAGCAAATGAAACGAGTAAGTGAGGGGAGCAGGGTTTGTGTGTCGATTCGCTGTCGGAGAGATGAGAGAGAGAGAAAGCACAGCTGGTATCATGTATTTATTCAGTGGAAAATGAGTATTGGAAGCGTTTCAGATATTTCAGTATCAATATGTATTGAAAAATCGATACTTATGACAACATTGCACTACTTATATATAAAATTCAACCCGACAAAGTGGTTAGTAGGAGTGACTGCGTTACACGCCACTCTTGCATTTTCAATACAAGATCTTGTCCAAAAATTGATGCACCTCTTGATGGAAATAACATCACAACTTTTATTTATTTTCATCAAGAGGTCACAATATTACTGAATTTCTTTATATATATATATATATATATATATATATATATATATATATATATATATATATATTACTGAAAGTTTTTACTGAATTTTGATCAAATAAATGCAGCCTTGGTGAGCAGAAGAAATTTCTTTCAAAAACATTTTTAAAAAATCTTACCAACCTCAAATTTTGAACGGTAGAGTAGATCACTTCTTCTCAGATTACAGTAGTTTGATTGGCACTGTAAAAATCGTTGCCTCTTTTTCCCTCTCCTCAGGCACCGCTCGTTTGTCCCAGGGTCACTACTGTTTATCAGGTGCAAGTATCATCTAAAACATGATAGGACCTTAAGATGTGTTGACAGTCGCTGGCAGGCTCCTACGCCCAGAGAATAAGCAGTCATTGGCTGAGAGATTGCATGGCTTGTGTTGTCAGTGTGATTCATAAGAAGTGAGGTGGAAGTGAGGACTGAGTGACGATCCTGACAGGCGCCGCAGAGGTGAAGGGCGAGGATTTCTGGTTGTAACGCTTCCCGCTTGCATAAGCGTGTAATTGGGCAGCCTCTCTTTGTCTCTGGTCAGATCCTGTCTGTCAACACTGATCTCTCCATCTCTCTGTCCAGTGGCCCGTCTTGCTGAGCCATCCACTGAGAGTGACAGATCTCTCATTGAGTGCAGAAGCCATAGAAAACTGGCGCTGCCAATCAGGTCTACACTTGTACATGCATGCAATGTACATGATGTATACTGAGGGGGAAAATGTATGGCTGGACTTGAGTTTATCCATTAGGGACAGACTGAATGTGAGTGAAATAATGCCTAATAAATGGGGTATCATTATCTAATAGGATGTGCAGTATGAGTGACAGATGAAGTGAAAGTTGTTAAGATGAAAGGTGATGTAGATTGTGATATGAATTTTATTTTGTTTTGTGTTTTGTTTTGAATAACCATATTTCATGTTCACTTTGAAATTTTGTCAATATTTTGTCTATAGTATTCATTGATTTTAGTCCATTCTATGACTAAAATGACATGCAATTCCCTTCCAAAAGTTATATTTTTGCCATTATCAGCATAAATCCTTATGGTTTGTTGGCATAAATCAGAAATAATTAATTTATTGTGATTAAATATTAATGACTCTCTCCTTTCTAAATATATATTTATAATATAATATAAATTGTATTTAAATATATATATATATATATATATATATATATATATATATATATATATATATATATATACATGTAAATATTTCTTAAATATATACGTGTATTTATACATTATATACACAGTATATTATAGACTCTATTATTATATTATATTGTATTATTATATATACTGTATTATTAGTATATATACATAATATACATATACACAGTACACACACGTATATTATGTAAACAGAAACTTTTATTTTGGATGTGATTAATCGCAATTAATCATTTGACAGCACTAATATTTACACTACCGGTCAAAAGTTTTTTTTATGTTTTTTTAAAAGAAGTCTCTTTTCCTCACCAAGGATTCTTTTATTTGATCCAAAATACAGTAAAAACAGTAATATTGTGAAATATTTTTACAATTTAAAATAACCATTTTCTATTTGAATATATTTTAAAATGCAATTTATTCCTGTGATCAAAGCTGAATTTTCAGCATCATTACTCCAGTCTTCAGTGTCACATGATCCTTCAGAAATCATTCTAATATGATGATTTGCTGCTCAAAAAACATAAATTATCAATGTTGAAAACAGTTGGGTACAGTTTTTTTTCAGGATTTGATGGACAAAAAGTTCAAAAGAACAGCATTTATCTGAAATACAAAGCTTTTGTAACATTATCAACATTATATTTTTGGAAAGAAATTTAAAAAATTAATACTTATATTCAGCAAAGATGCATTAAATTGATCAAAAGTGACAGTAAAGACATTTATAATGTTACAAAAGCTTTATATTTCAGATAAACGCTGTTCTTTTAATCATCTAATAATCATCTATATAGCTTGTTTTGTACCTTATCAGTACAAAGTCATCACAATATGATGATGATTTATGCTGAAATTGTCCAAAGCCTCACTTTGCCTAGAGCGTTTCCAAACTTTTGAAGGGCATTGTAATTTACTGCTGATAATGTGGAGAATATCAAAACAAGTCAACCTGTAACATATTTTCATCAACAGTACGTTTTAATTAAAATTGTTTAATTAATCATTTAACACATTCTGAATTACGTCAAAACAGAGCTTTGGTTCAAATGCAGACTTGCACTATTCAAAACTAACAGATGTCACTGTTAGTTAGTGGAAATACAGGATTTTTTGATGTGTGGGCAGACAGGTTTAAATCTGACCAGCATCATTTCCTGATCTTTTTCCATTTTTCCGCTCTCTAATTGTTTCCCGTCACTCTCCACTACACTCTCTGATTAGATTTCAAAAAAGCACAAACATAAAATTAGAAGAACCCCATAAATTTGCAAATGCACCACTTCCAGTCACATAATCAGCATTACAATCATCCGTGAACATCTCAAGGCAGCCTCATGCTGAAAACTCTGTGACAGAAATGAGGTCAGTTTCCTGGCCAACTCATTTCCTATCCACCTGTCATGTAGCCTTTTTCTGCACCATGTCATCCCAATGCCCACCCTCACCCCCTATTATTTTTCCATACGTCGCTGGGAATCCCAGTCTGTTCTTTTTACTCCAGCAATTCCAGTAGTGATATTAGTCCCTGCGCTGCTCTGCCACGACTTCTTGGCTTCCGTGGCATTTGTGAATAAGCAATGAATGTTTAATGCTGCAGTTAATGTTAATCGCCACCCTGAGGTCCTGAAATGGTCTTTCTATTGTTCAGAATGATTCTGGCCTCTGGCTTTGGTGTGTTTGGATAATCGAGGGAATTATTCACTCTCCAGGGAGTAGATGAGTCATTACGCAGCACACACACAACGTTGTTTTGATCCCAAAGCGCTGTGTTCCTGTTGCACATGCTTTCCTTGTGATGGTGGATTAAAAGCAGACCCAGTGTTTTAGATTCTCTTTAGGTGTTTTTCATAAAAGTTTGTTCGGTTGCATGTGTTTTAAAGTGAGCTATAAAGCCTTTATGCTCAGTTTATCTGGGACGGAACGGCTACCTCAGAAATTCATGAGGAACTTTTTTAAGACCTTTCCCTCAAAAGAGGCAGAGACGGAGGCCTGTGGTACTGTACTGTCTCCCCATTTTATCCACAGTAGTGCCAATGAATAATGTAATAAGATATTCAGTTAGGGAAATGGGCTGAGGGAATATCTCTCAGCTCAGGTGAATATAAAGCACTCGCTTCTCTGAATTATACAGAGAGAGTCCATAAAGGCCAGCGAAGAAGAGTGAGATGTTTTATCTTTAGGGTTATTCTTACTCTGAGCTTCATGTTTTATAAAGAGCACAAGACAGAGTAATGGAACATGTATGAGCACATACTAAAGCACATATGACGTGTCAGCCTTGACCAAGAGGAAAACATGTCAAAGTAAGAAAATAAATCATCATGGATTCTGTTTTTTCTTTTGACCTTGCAGTTTGCTTTTAACCACGGCTTTCATCACAGTTGGTTTTACCTCTTCACATTTGTACCGGAAGATAAAAAGGATTCAGCTCAGATTTACAAATCTGATACGTGACGACCTCAGATGCTGTAGTGACTGTAGAACTGATATGAAAGCAAATAGCTTGTGTGTCACAGAGATTTTAATTTGGTTAAAGGGCATTGAAGTATGATGTGAAGAAGTTGTGTAATTAATAATAAAGGTGGGAACAGAAAACACCACGTTCACTATATTTTAAAAGAGTATTTTAAAATATTGGTGTTGTTTTTTGTGATACTACTACTACTAATAATAATAATAATAAAAATAATTATTATTACTAAGCAATAAACAATTAACCAAATAATGTAGCTCAAAAATACATAAATTAATGAACCAAATAATTAGCCTATTTGTACATTCTAAAAAATGCTTTTTTAAATAAAAACATGGGTTGGGTTGAAAATGGACAAACCCAGTGACTAGGTAGTTTTATTTCAATTTTATAGCAATTTTTAAACAATAGTTGAGTTAAATAAAACTGCCCAGCAGGTTGGTCAAACATTTAATCCAACCGCTGAGTTAAAACAACCCAATCGCTGAGTTTGTCCATTTTCAACCCAACTTGGGTTGTTTTTAACCCAGCATTTTTAAGAGTGTGGGCTGTTCGAATCAAGGAGCTCTATAGTACCTGGAGAAAGCTATCCATTAGCATTTGCATATATCATTTATATTATTATCTGTAACTCTTCAGTTCTCAAATTGCTACCATGTGTTTTCCTGACAGGTTGGAACAAGCGTGTGGATTATGAACCTGGAACCGGCAGCAGACAGCTCTTTCCCAAGATGCACCTGGAGACCTGTGATGGCCCTTTGTCTTCAGTGCGAGCCATGGTGGAGCTACAGACCAGCCATATTGGGAAGGGCTGTGACAGAGAGACATATTCTGAGAAGTCTCTTCAGAAGCTCTGTGGTACGGTCAACTTCAGCACAAATCATTTATCAGTCAGTCCAGAACTGCCTTGACTTGGTTTGATGAGGTTAAAGGGTTAGTTCACCCAAAAATTAAAATTCTGCCATTAATTACTCACCCTCATTTCGTTCCACACCCGTAAGACCTTCGTTCATTTTCAGAACAAGATCTTTTTGATAAAATCCTATGGCTTAGTGAGGCCTCCATTGCCAGCAAGACAATTTACACTTTTAGATGCCCAGAAAGGACATTCAAAGTGTTAATTATCTTGCTGTCAATGCAGCCATAGGATTTTATCAAAAATATCTTAATTTGTGTTCTGAAGATGAATGAAGGTCTTACGGGTGTGGAAGGACATGAGGGTGAGTAATAAATGACAGAAATAATTAATGACATTTTTGGGTGAACTAACCCTTTAAAGAGGTTAATACAAAATGTAACATTTGCTACAGGTACGCTCAAAACAATTCGCTATGGAATAGGGACGCACAGTATTATAGATTGTATAATTTATTGTTCCATATGTAATGATGGATAACAGATATTTAATTGTGCATGCAAATTTTCTCCTATTTTTACATTTAGATGAACTTTGCCCTCATCTAAATTAATCTTTAAAAGCATTAATAATTTAAAAAACAAATTTTAGCAAATCACAGAATAAATATCCTTTGGTCATACTGTAGATTACAATGTTTGATGCCCAAAATCACTTTTAACTTTCAAAACAATTGATTTTAGTTTCATTGTTAATTTATTTAGACAGAATTTTAATATCAGCCATTTATCAATTATGAGTCATAACATGAAAATAATTACTATCTTAGTATGAGGAAATTTCAGTTCATCCCTACAATTGACCTGACCATATCTCAAGATTTTATTCCTCATATTGCATGTCCAACACCCTTGTAAATGGGTCATTAAACAATTTTCATGTACCTCAGTAAGTCAGTCATTTTAATCTAATGAAAGTCTCTCTGAGACGGATGCATTATGAAGTCAAAACCGTTCTGGCACATGATTTGTGAAGCATTAAGTGTGTTGATCTTTTTACTGTCTTGGCTCTCTCTCAGTAATAATCATCTCCCCTGTTGACGCCAGCCGCTTTTGCCCAAGAACTCTGTACAGTTAATGGAAATAAGTGTTTATTGTTCGAAAATGGAAGTGTTTCTGAAATAGACATCAAGGCTGCCAACCCAATGTGATATATTTTTTTTCAAAAGCACACCCGAATAATTTAGTTAAATATGCATTATGTAAATTACAAAGTCCTAATGTGTAATCATTAGTGCAACCTTGAAACGCTGACATTTTCTCTTTATTCTTGACTGGACATCTGATAACATGGGCCGCCACTGAGACTCATATAGCAATAGAAATTGCTTGCGTAATGCAATCTCATTGACCTGTACCTTTACGGTATTTCTGGAAATGGATTCTCTCTGAAGAGCTCAGACGCTCACTTGGAGACTGACGGTGAATTTATCGTCCAATATCGATTGGCAGAAATAAATACTGCATAGCTTAAAAGCAGCACCGCTCCCATATTCTCTCTGGTTTCTGTCTCTCTTTGGTCCTGTGGCGAAGTGAGTGATGTGGAGCTGTGGAATGAGAACACGCTGCTCTGACATCGGCGCGGCTCATCGCTCATTCTGTCCCTCTGTGCTGGCCATCCTGTCACCCCTGAGTGAGGGGAAAAAAGATTCAATATCCTCCTGTACTCCCAAATAAAACACGCAGAGAGAGGCATGAGTGAGCGCGGGAAGGAGGGAGGACGACAGGAGGCTAATCAAAGATTGATAGGTGGCGCTGCTCTTGCATATTTAGGGCATCTGTACCAGACTTGTCCTCAAAGTAAATGTGTACACAATCAGTTATATCTCAGAAGTTTCTTATACTGCACTCTTTTAAATGGAGAGTTCACTCAAAAATGAAAATTTTTGGCACATATTTATCACATATGCTTCCAAAGTGATGAGGAAGCCAAACTCAAACTCTTTTAACCCGCATGAGCACCCTAGCTCAACGTGCCACGGCTCCGACGGCAATGAGTTTTATAATGAGACGATTGCTTTCAGAAATGACATTTCAGTCAGGGTTGAATGTGGGTCTTAGAACCAAATGTTATTTGCTTTTCATCTCTAATTTGATTTGAAGTGTGCTGTATGCACAGTATATTCGAATGCCAGGGCAACTAACATGATTTTAACTCTTTATGACAGACAGCTTGTAATTTTTCATCACTGCCTCTCGCAGTAACCTGAACTAACCTCTGTGCTTTTATCTCCGCAGGAGCAGCCTCGGGCAGCACAGACCTTCTCCCGGCCCCCAGCGCGTCAACCAATTGGACGGCTTCCTTGCTGACAGACAGCGGCCGAGACAGCGACCTCATCTTTAGATTTGATGGGCGACAGGCGGCCAATATCCCAGAGTGGGTTGTGCCACAGAACTTGACAGATCAGTTTACCATAGCAACATGGATGAAGCACGGGCCAAGTCCTGGACTGAGAGCCGAGAAGGAGACGTTGCTCTGTAATTCAGATAAAACTGGTGAGCTGTCGACTCAATATGCATGTTTCAGTATTAAAGGGGTGGTTTATTATGATTTCACTTTTTTAACTTTAGTTAGTGTGTAATGTTGCTGTTTCAGCATAAACAACATCTGCAAAGTTACGATGCTCAAATTTCAATGCAAAGGGAGACATTTTCTTTTACAGAAAGGACTACAACAAACAGCTGGTAGGGACTACAATGAGTTCTTCCCGGGTTAGTGACATCACTAACCCTCAAATTTACATAAACCCTGCCCCCGAACATGCAACAAAGGAGTGAGGCCATGTTATTGCAATACAGTACTTAACACAAATGCAATAGCATGTCATAAAAACAAGATGACAACATAAGTTAACTGTAATTAAACTAAACTATACCTGTTCTATCTTCATGCATCATATATTCTCTGGCTCTGTAGGATCTTACAACAGTTCCCACACTGTTGTCATTTCCTCTTGAGTCTCTCCATCATTGTCCGACTCCGGTTTGAACATAAAAGGCTGAACAGTTTGGGACAAAGTTGGGAGCATGAAATTGTCCAAAATGTCTTGGTATGCTGAAGCATTAAGAGTTCCTTTCATTGGAACTAAGGGGCCAAGCCCAACCCCTGAAAAACAACCCCACACCATAATTCCCCCTCCACCAAACTTTACACTTGGCACAATGGAGTCAGGCAAGTACCATTCTCCTGGCAACCACCAAACCCAGACTCGTCCATCGGATTGCCAGACAGAGGCTCTGTGATTTTAAGTGGCCTACCACTTCGTGACTGAGTTGCTGTTGTTCCCAGTTGCTTCCACTTTGTTATGATACCACTAACAGTTGACCATGGAACAAATAGTAGTGAGGAAATTTCACGACTTATTGCACAGGTGACAACCTATCACGGTACCACGCTTGAATTCACTGAGCTCCTGAGAGCGACCCATTCTTTCACAAATGTTTGTAGAAGCAGTCTGCATGCCTAGATGCTTGATTTTATACACCTGTGGCCATGGAAGTGATGGAATACCTGAATTCAATGATTTGGAGGGGTGTCCCAATACTTTTGGCAATATAGTATAAATAAATAAATAAATAAATAAATATATTAATGGTAGTGTGTGTGTGTGTGTGCATGTATATATAATGTTTAAAAAAACAAACAAAAAAAAAAACAGCATTTTTTTGAAAATGTCATCTTTGATCAATTTAATGCATCCTTGCTGAATAAAATATTATTAATTTCTTCTTTTTTTTTAATTATCTCCCCAAACTTTTTAATGGTAGTAAATATAGCATTTTTAAATATTTGTATATACTTCCCATCTCAGGCTTTGACTCCAGAATTTTTAGAATGACCAGAGCAGCCTTTGAGATTCTATGCGATGAAATTGGTTGATGATTCAGTCACATGACTTGACACAGTGTCATATTACTTTTTGATGTGCCTCTTGGCATTTATTTGGCAATTGTGTTTCAGTCACTTTCATTCATTCACTGCTCTGTTTTCATTCTGTTTTTTTATCCCACAATTCTGATAAAAATATGTGAATTGAAACCTGGGGTATGACCGTTTTAAAACAGTATAGTCCAATCAGATGAGGCCTTCCACAAGTATATGGAATATACTGAGGTGTAAATTTTCAATACAAAAATGTATAATTGCTTTAGTGAATCAGACGCTAACATAAGCCTTGCCAATAAACGGTGATGTTAGCAAGCACAATTCATTGTTAGTGAATTCCCTTGTGAGTGTTTACAGTAGCAAATGATAGTTTAATATGTTGATTTGTGAATATTAGTTTTGATGTCGGACAAGAACCCTACATTGTTTACTTCTGTTGCATTCCATCTAGCTAATTATGAAAGCAAGAAAACTTCCTGAATAGTTCTCAAATATTTTAGATTACATCTACAGTTTACAGGTCTGGTGGTCAAGACAAGATGGCCAGTTTGTTAAAACTGAAGAGATCAGTGCTGCAGATGTGTCAGACTAACCCGAGAAAAGTTTTATCAGTACCGTACGATGCCCAGCAGCATTAGGGAGAGCGATTAAGACTATGGATTAGATCTGGATTAAAGAGTGGTTCAGAACACAATTCTCCGGAGGTTAAAGGGAAACTCTAGCCAAGAAGAAATGCACTGTGACTGTCAGCGGCCAGTTCTCCTAAACTGAGTGGCACTGATCGGGGCCGACTGCTTGGCAGGACTCTTTCGAGTTCATTGATCCCAGGCGTCATGTTGAGTGGGTGTGAGACTTAATCAATTCAACACGCACTAAAAGCAGTCGCACGAGAGACACCAGGCAGCGGTGCAGAGGCAGCGTTGAGGTGAGCAGAGAGGGGCGCCGTACGGACGAGACGTGGCAGCCACCTTGATCAATGAGAGGTTTCTGAGAAAGAGCATGAAAGCAGTCCAGACTTGCTTTAAGTGTAGACACGTGATGGACAGTGGAACATGTCGACATCAACGGGAGAAGAAAGCGCTTTGACAAGAGTCTCAGATTGAATGGCAGCTCTTTTGTGATCATCTTGTTAGGATTTTGCTTTATAACAGATTGATAGTTGGTTTGGATCAAGCTGGAAAAATAGGTAATACCCACTTAAAACACGGTTTGTTGCATGTATGGTCCCCATGTAGATCTATCCTATGATCCCCCAGTCTTTAATTAAGCACTTTTAAACCACTGAAGCAAGATAAAAGATGCAAAAGAGAACTCAGTTCTGTACTGGCGCACTGTCTGTGAAGCAGCTCTCTGTGAACACACACACGAAACACATACACACAGAAAGCTACTTCTCAGACAGCGTGCCAGTACCGATTTGAGTTCTCTTTTGTATCTTATCACTTTTAAATGAAAAAAATGACCCACTCAGAAGTCAAAATGCCCGTTTTTGCTGAGTATCCTCATAAGCACAGTCTAAATGAGTTGTAAATGAACATAAACAGTTGGGAGACGATCGGATATGTGTTGGATTAAGGATCGGATATGTGTTGGATGTGTTGGATTGTGGATTTTATAGCAAAAAAGTGCACATTTTAAGCTGGTCATACCTGGATTTTTGAGCAGGATTCAGGGAAATTTATCCTTTCAGTCAGTCCATCATCCCTAGTCTATTCCCTTTACAGCTTCAGCAGAACTACAGTTTCTTTTCATTTCTCTCATCTGAAGTCTAATTTTTATGACCCTGACTTGTGTAACAGTCAGGAGTTTTTCTTACATGACTATGTTTTAGACAAGCTCTCAGAGCTAGACATGGAAATCTATAAATGTAAATCTTAACTCAGCGTGAAGTTCCTACTTTGACAGCCAATGTAAGTGATTTCCTGAGTGTCCTCATTTACATTACATATACAGTAAGCCTTCTCTGTGTTTTTCTTTTTGCAGAGATGAACAGGCATCATTACTCCCTGTACGTGCACAACTGCCGTCTGGTGTTTCTGCTGAGGCGAGACTTCATTCAGCAGGACTCCTTCAGGCCGGCAGAGTTCCACTGGAGACTGGAACAGGTGAGGGGCCTCCAGGAGCCTGTCACACACACACACACACACGTCAACATCACAACCAGCACTCTGATAAACAGGACGGGAAAAATGCCACGCAGATCGGGCTCCATTTATAGTAATCACTTGTGAAGTGAAGTTCACTCTGTATAATTTTCAATTACCTTTTTTTGAATTATTCATTATCTGTTTGACTGCTCTATCCATTGCGAAGAGTGATCTGTCACCTGTAAAATGATTATTATCAGAAGGACAAATTGGAAAGCCGATGCAAAGACAGCACTCATATTTTCTCTCCCGGTGCTTATTTGGCTCATTTGTGACTTGTTTGTGTTTGGAAACACCTTGATTTTCTCAAATTTCCAACATTTCCCTTGGCTAATGTTGAGTGCAGACTAATCTTTTGATTGAGAGCACCTAACGGACTGTGTGTGTGTCACCGTGCCTCTCAACGCCTGCCAAGGGGAACAGAGAGCTGAGGTGAGACACATGTAATCAGTATGAAAAGCTCTCCACAGCAATGACCTCTCACAGTGAACATAATGATAGTCCTTCGCCCACACCAATCCTTAACCGCAAATTACACGCACATACACAGTCTCACATCCAGACGTGCCTTAGCACACACAACTTCTCAAACCTTTCTGAGCTGCTGTAAATGGATAAAAAGTTGCATATCAATTCAGTAAACACCCTTATATGCTGCTGAAAGACTTTTTTGTCCTTTTCAAACACTCAAAACAGGTCAATGTCTGAGAGGCCTTTGATCAATAGTCTTGATCAATTACTGTAAGTAGGACTCTGGAGTGCACCAGTGAAGCAGGTTTTGGTCCAAATGCATGTGAGTCTCACAATTTTTTTGCAGAAGTTCTGATCAGCTCAACTAAGATGCGAAGAATTTGGCTGCGTGAGTAGCATTTGTTTCCTCTCTGTGGCAGTTGTGGTTAAAGATCTGGGCTGGTAGCCGAAAGCTCATATACTTAAAACCCTTATAGGACAAGACATGAGCTTTTGCTCTTGTGCCCTTGAGCAATGCATTTAACCTCAGGTCGCTCTAGAAGAACTGACCCTGTAAAGGGGCGTTCACAAAGATAGCGATTTGCAGTGACAAAGCAATTATAAGCCACACACTTTCAGCTGCTGATTGAAGGCTACATAAACAACAGAGACTGTTAGCGATAGGGGTGGGCAATATACTGGTAGACATGATTAACCGGTATAAATTTTTTAACCGGTAAAGAATTTGGGCTATTGTGGTTACGTGCTCACATGACATTGCCATGCTGCGCGCATCATTTGCATGCATTTTTAAGCATTGCTGTTTAAAAATTAAGTGACTTTAAACCATTGAAGCGCAATAAGCAGTGAAAGAGAACTCATTTCAGTTTATGCTCACACTGTGAGATGGTTTCTGAAGCTGCCTTATTGATATTGAATGGTCAAATACACACACTTATGTGTCAAAATGGCTTTCTTTGCAAGTATCCTCGTAAACACAGTCATGGGGGACCTATTATGCTCCATTTAACACAATGTAATTTAAGTCTCTGGTGTCCCCAGAATGTGTCTGTGAAGTTTCAGCTCAAAATACCCCACAGATAATTTATTATACCATGTTGTAAATGCCCATTTTTGAGTGGAAGGAAAAACATGCTGTTTTCATGCATGCATCTTTAAATGCAAATGAGCTGCTGCCCCCCTGCCTCATTTTCCAGAAGAAGGCGGAGCCTACAGCTTGTGCCTCTACCAAAAACTAACAAAACATCTGTTTGGTTTTGATTGTCATCTCTATCGCGGCCATGCTTACTTGACAATGCAGTTCTCCATTATCATGAAAGTTTATTATCTGCATGCATTTTAAAGCCATATCTAAACTTCCGATATATGGTTTTCTGAGCGCACACACCCAAAGCACACACACAGAAAGCTGGCTGTCAGGCGGCGTGTCCTGTGAGTATTAAACTGATTCCTCTTACATGTCTTATTGCTCTTAAACTGTCAAATACACACAAGGTTATGTCAAAAACACACAAAGTTCACATGAACACAGTCGGTTATGTCTGTGAACGTAAACAGCAGGGAAAGAAATCACATGAGTATATTAGATCTGTGTATTAAAGTGACATCAGTGTAATATACAGTACCTACTATTGCATATGCTGTTAATATGAACCAAACAAAAGAAAAGCAGAAAATCACTCACTGCTCTTGACTGAATAACTTTAGTAGCTTTAATAAGAATACATTTCTTACTTGAATGCTGCTGTTAAATGATCTGGCGAGGAGATAAACATGGTGGACTGTGTACTCACTCAGGGGAGGGGCTAAGATAATAGGGCAGAGTCTGTCAGCAGTTGTAGGCGGGGCTTCTGGAACCGCTCGTTTGGAGACACCGTTTATGATTTATGGGGATTATTAAAAAAAAGGAGTGGGTTGGATTTTTATCACTATAGGGTGGTTGTTTACACACACATCTGTGTTTAAACACCTTATAAAAGTGAATTTTGCATATTACGTACCCTTTAAGTGAACGTAAACCGTTGAGAAAGAAAGCGCAAGTGTATCAGTATATGAGATCAGTGTATTTGGTCTTAAAGTGACAGCAGCCTAATATGTTTTCTGTGTTATTAATCTTAATCAAACAACAAAAGACAAAGAGAAAATCACTCAATGCTCCTGACTGAATCTTTTGTACCTTTAATAAGAATATATTTGTATTTAATTTACACAGCGAAGACTATGCAGTGTTTTTTTTTTTGTTTTTTTTTTTTAATTATACAGTTTATGTAGTATTTCTTATTTAATGCTTGAAGTTTTTCAGGTAGGTCTTTGTTCTGTTGTAGTTTTGTCCTATTGCTTGTAATTACTTTCTTTGTTCTTATTTTATCACTGACTGTTTACTTGTTAATAAAAGTGAGGTTGGTGGCATCAGAGATTTGTTTGAGACAATTATTAGCAAGTAAACTTGTGCTTATTATTAATGCTTATTACAAAGTTTAAGGTCTTCACACATTTTCTGCTATTTTTACTGGTATTTATTGTAGGATAATTGGTCACACTTTAGATTAGGGTCAAATTCTCACTATTAACTAATTATTAACTATGACTTTTGCCTCAATAAACTCCCAATTACTGCTTATTATTAGTTTGTACTAGTTGTTGTTAAGTTTAGGTATTGGTAGGATTAAGGGATGTAGAATATGGTCATGCAGAATAAGGCATTAATATGTGCTTTATAAGTACTAATAAACAGATATGCTAGTACGCAACTTAATAGTGAGAATTGGACCCTAAGTGCAATATTGTTGCAAGTCAGGTTTGGCTACACAGAGCAAAATGTATATTAAAATAGATATTTTAATCTGTTATGATATTTCACAATATTACTGTTTTTAGTGTATTTTTGATTCAACAAATGCCTTGGTGACACTTCTATCAAAAACATTTTTAAAAAAAATAGCATAATATAATACAAAATGACATGCATTTCCAATTTTTATGTATATTGAGCTATATAAATCATAATTAGTGTTCCAGGGAGGCGTAGAGTCAATGTTCACTGCAATTATTATGACAATAAACAAACTGCTCAGTCTGTTTCTGCCTCAGTGTTCTTGACAGCTGTACTTAGTTAGTTACAGGTCAGAGGGAAAATGAGCTCCTTTCAAAGCTCCGGCTCCTTTCCCGTGGCCAGTCAGAGCTCAGTCAGTTGAACAAGTAAACAGTATGGGGTCAGTAGACAGGCTGCCATAAAACAACGTCAGGGCTATACCTACAGTCCTGTCAACATCCAGCGCATAAAACACTGCAACACTGTAGTCAACAACCTCTGACTCCACACAGCTGTTGGTTTGTGCTGCACCTATATGCTGTGATATTCTCTGTCTTTTTTGTACATTTATCTTTCATGTCCACTTTGTTTATTTTTGTAGGGAAAAGTATTTCTTCCCGCCTGATATATGCTTGTAAATGAAGAAGTGCATGAAAAGGAGAGAGCGAGAGAAGGTGTGAAAGAGCTTGTTTACACTTCAGTGCATTTTCTCTCTTCCTGTTTTTCCTGCCATGTACCTCTTCCCCAGCACGGTTTGATAATGGTGTCTCTCCAGCTTGGAGACAGTAAACAGAATATGCTCGCCTTGATCTCGGAGCACAGCACAGCTCTGTTCCCAACATGAGACACATCTATTTTTCTTTCTTTTCTCTCTGCCCTCCCTCTCACTGCTTGCCATTGATGCCTAAACAACAGATTATCCTGTTGTAAATGTCATCGTAGTTAGTTTTGCTCTTTCTTTAATCCCAACCAACAATCTTTTGACTCTTGGCATGACATTTGATCCACTTTGCAGCTTATTCTGGCCAAGAACTGCCCACTTACTGTAGACAGAAATAAAAAGACTGTTAAAGTGACCAGTTTGTTGTTATATGAGACATTTAGGGGCGGGTTAATCTAAAATCACTGCAACATATTTATACTGTACTGATTTTAATGTCATCAGACATTAAAAGACACAATTAAGAGACACGGTTCTTCTAAGGATGTTTAGTAAATGTAAACAGAAAAATGTATACAATTTTTATCTCAAGCACACCTAAAATATTAAATAGATTTCGCTTTTCTATATATACTCTAACATAAAAGTTTGGGTTCACTAAGATTTTATTCCAATTGCAAAACTTTTACTTTGCAAGGATGCAATAAATTGATCAAAAGTGACATTGAAGACATTTATAATGTCACAAAAGATTTCTGTTCTTTTAACTTTCTATTCATCAAAGAATCCTGAAAACAAAGCAAAACTGAATGACAGTTTCCAATAAATAAATAAATAAATAACAACTGTTTTCAATGTTGATAATAATAAATGTTTTTTTTTTGAGCACCAAATCAGCTTATTAAAATGATGCTGAAAATTAAGCATTTCCATGACAAGAATAAATTACATTTAAAGAAAATATTTGTATATATTATGCATATTTTATGCACATTTTTAAAAATATTTTTATAGATATAAAAATATATAATATATTTTAAAATTATAATATATAATTTAAAAATATATATTTTTTTAATCAAATGAATGCAGCCTTGGTAAGCATAATAGATTTTTTTTTTTTGTTGTTGTTGTTCGAAAAAACATTAAAAAACAATCTTACAGACCCCAAACTTTAGAATGGTTGTGTAAAATATTTACCCTATTTTCTAAACTTTTTTTTAATATTATTAATTTGTTTATTTATCTATTTCTTTTTATTTTTTACTTTTATCCTGTACATGAAAATGCTGACATGGCATAGAACAACAAAAAAAAAGAAGGATTTACATCTGCCCAAAAGTAATATGTACTAAATATTTCACTGAATATTTCTCTTTCTTTTCTTAGTAATAAGTTTAAATAAGTTTACTTGCTACCAAGTGCTTCTGATGCTACTAAACAAACTTTGGCAATTCCAGTGACTAGATCTTCCGGTAAAGCACCACCCAACCCAGACCTTTACTGACACAATTTTTCTAGATTCAATGCCACAAAGCCCGTCCTCACCAGCTCTCATTAGAAGCAGGAACACGAAGTTGCTACTTGTGATTTTGAATAGATGTTGCCATTATTTTGTGTGATATACCTCAGATGGTCAGTCAATGGTCCATAAGAGTCCGTGTTGTACACGAAGATGAAACTTTTTAATATTGTGTCAGGTTTTTTTGTGCAGTGTAAGTCCCACAGACACACAGCTTGCTAATACTGTACTGTGAGAGAGTCACGTTACACAAGGTGCTTGTCAGCTGAGTAGAAGGACGTGAGTGTGTTTGCGTCAGTCAGTGAGGGAGGGAGGGGCCGCAGGTGCTGTGGTATTTCTGTCACTATGGCAGAGGGCTGATCTAAGGCACCTGTAGACGATTTGATTGACGCTGCAGTCTCCACCCCAGCCTAGCGGCCTGCGGCAGTGTGAGCGTCATGTTCTATTAAGGAGCCGACATTGATCTAGTAAAATAGCTTTGCGGTGATAGCGCAGCAGACACACTTTAAGTTGGAGAGAGAGAGGAAGAGGGAAAAAGACGCAGGGTGTTGGCTGTTGGGCATCTCATCCAAATGCTGCTCTTTGCACGCTCATCAGCACTCTGAGAGGACACTCAATGGCTTCCGCTGCAACTCCATTTAGCCCTATTGATTTTGCAATCTTCCTCACACCTGCCTCTTTAACTTTTCCCCCCCTTCTTTTCGACGAGAGGGAAAGAATGATGGAGAGGGAGGGAGTGATGCCAAGTGAGAGGAAGGAAATATTTGATGGGGGTTATTCTGGACTATTTGTCTTTTTTATTGCTCACTTACTAACTTTGTTTCTATTTTCTCTCCTGCTATAATAGCATGGGTTAGATGCTTTCAGAGTAATGGCTATAAGTTTGGTTTTAGGTTTTGGTTCATGTTTTTATGTCTTTTATTTTGTAGTTTTCATGGTTCCTGTTTGTCATGTGATTCCCTTATCCCATCATGTGATCCTGTCAGGTTCTGATTGGTTGTTCTGATTATGTTTCCTGTTTTCTCATTGGTTCATTGTTTGATTGTTCACGAGTGTTTCTTGTTAGTCATTGTTCTGTGTATAAATAGCCCTCATGTTTCATTGTTCATTTGTCTAGATTTGTCCCTGTAACTGCTGTTTGGCGAGTCCATGTCAAGTCTAGTCCAGGTTTATGTTTGTTATGTTCATAGTTTTATCATCTCAAGTCTTTGTTTCTTTTTGTATTTGGTTCACATTTGTGTTAAATAAACTGTACATGGGTTCTTACTCCAACTCGCCTTCAGTGGACTTACTTACAATTAGATTATTTTTGTTTGAAGGAATGAACTAAAAATTCCAAAACTGTATTGCTGTTATTAGACATTTTTCAAACATTGTATGCAGCTTTTTGCCATCCATAGTGATTATCTGTAAAGCTCCAAAATAGCAGAAGTAGTTCATATGATTAGCTTTATTTCAATTCTTACAATGTGTTTGTGTGAGGATCAGACCAAAATTTAAGATTTTGTCATTATTTATTCACCCTCACATCATTCCAAACCTTGCATGACTTTCTTTCTTCTGTGGAACTCAAGAGTTCTCTCAGTGTTTATTGGACCCCATTGATTTTGACTGTATTGACCAGATTTGCCCAAACTTTTTATTATAAAGGACCAAAATATCAAACTTGATTGAGGTCTGTGAGCCAGAAGTAAATGTTGCTGTTTAAACAATTATATTTGTATTAAAATATACATTTTTAAAATCAAATTTACTTAGTTTATTCTCTACATTTCTAAAGTCAATGAAAAAGGTAAAACAAAAAGATAAATTAAAAATAAAGATATGCTTCAATGGCATGATCATGATTTGGTACACTCTTAAAAATGCTGGGTTAAAAACAACCCAAGTTGGGTTGAAAATAGACAAACCCAGTGCTTGGGTTAAATGTTTGTTAAATGTTTGATAATTGTTGCCTCTAGTAATTATGTGTTTGATTTTTAATTTCCATTAAAAATTTCATTCAGTTCATTTAAGCCAGCCATATAGTAATTTTTAAACACCTAGTTGAGTTAAATAAAACTACCCAGCAGGTTGGTCAAACATTTAACCCAACCGCTGGGTTAAAACAACCCGATTGCTGGGTTTGTCCATATTCAGCCCAATTTGGGTTGTTTTTAACCCAGCAAAAAGAGGATTTTATTTAACATGTTAACCCTGTACCCGTTATTTTTTTACTGGCACTTTTCAATTCATACTGTTTTAATCCCTCATTTCCTTGATCGGTTCGCTCTCTAACCCTTCTTTGCTTTTGCGCTTCTTAAAAAACATTCAAATGATCTTATGTGCACATACTTTTCAAAATTAGTAATAAAACAGTCGCTCTTGGCAACAGGGACAGCTAGTACATTTGCTTAGCATAGCATCAAACATTATGAGATTGATATCATGTTTTGCGCCAAAATCACTATATACCCTATATATACACGTCAGTCTTTTTTGAAATAACTTCTGTTGTCCATGTTGCTTCTTAACACAGAGTAAGACGGAAAATATATTATATGATACAGGCTATGTCGATTAGAATTGCATTATAGATATACATTATTCTTATGAAAATATCCGAGATGACTTGAAAAACACAGATATATCCTCACAATTGTGTTTGTCTAAATGTTTCATCAGTCAAAACATCTCTATCTGCATGTTATTCAGCTATAGCGATTTCTAATGTCCATATAAGGGATTTCCTGGATGTTTAATACTTCTATGAATCTCACTTGTGGACTTTGTGTGCGAGGACGCCCTCTGGTTTCCAGTATGAATGAAACAAATTACTTGAGTGTTTAATGCCCCATATTACTAACATCGCTTCATTTTGTGTAAAAATAGAAAAATAATATTAAAGTACTTTGTAACGTAGTAACTTGTAGTTTTTCAGCAAACTACTTATTTACTCATACTTGAGTCATATTCTTTTTTTAGTACATCTATTTATACTCGTATATTATTTAAGTAGCAATACTTTTACTTAAGTACAAATTTTCACCAATTTGTGAATAATTGTTTAAATTTTAGTCTGTTTTTCATACCTCTTGTATGTTTTTTAAATGAATTTTGTATGCTTTTAAATGCAGAGGATGTCATCCAGCAATAAGGCCTTTGATCTAGTCCCCAACCTCCCCTCAGTGTCAGTGCACATAGTTCATCTGGTGTTTTCGGGCAGGCAAGGCTTTTTCTATTAAAATGAGCAATGCACCCTGAACGGTTGCATTGAATTAGAGCAATAAAAATGAGCCATAATTTTTTTCTCTACAATGACCATTAAACAGAGACTTATGGAGGCCACCCATGAGTTCTCAGCAGATCTGTGAAAACACTGGTCAAGAAGCAAGGCGAGTCATCCGTTAATGGCTCTTCAAACACTGGCCTAAATCAATAGTCAAAGATTTGTGTGCATCGACGCTTCTGCTCATTGATCGGAGGTGTGTGTGCATGTACCGAGGGTCCGTGCGTGACCCACCTCGACCAATCGGTACGGGTGTGGAAAAGCCTGAGCAGGCGTGTCATTTCTCCCTGATCATCGATCCGGCAGAAAATTACACTCCGTCCTGTCAATATGACATTCATTGTACGCTTATCTACTCACAATTACACACACCACATCTGTGGCTTCCTCCGGCGATGCATTTAAGAACCTGTATTGTTTTGTGTTAGATGGATTGCGATCCATGCATGACCGCTTACTTGCTTTAATGAATACATGAAGACTAATGAGATCTCACAGAGGGGAGCGTGCAGCTTATCGAATGCTGTAAAACTTAAACTATAGACAAACAGATGAGTCCTAATAGTGCCTAAAGCTAATATAGATCTTGAGAGGAACATGTGTCATTTGATTTTCCAGGTGCTTACACAGATTTACAGCAAATACACCAAACTCTTATCTGCTGCTTGTCAAGAATGTGGAAAGTCAATGTATAATGACTTTTTTTATTATTATTATGTTGTCTGCAATGTTGCTTACACAGACTGTAGGCAAAAGACAGGATTTTAAAAGCTACAGCATGTTATGACCGATCACATGTAACTGTCTATATCACCAAAAATTATTAGTCATTTTGTTTGCCAAGTCCCACCTATTTCATAGTTCATCCAATCTGAAAAGAAGCCAGAACTCCAGCAATGTGTCCAAAATCAAATACTTCCCTACTAAGTAGTATGCGACAAACAGTACGCCAACAGAGTAGTATGTCCGAAAACATAGTATCTGAAAAACAGTAGGTGAAAAGTCCCCAGATGACCTTACTACTTTCATGTGCATTAAAGGGGTCATGAATTGAGAAATCAAATTTTCCTTGAACTTTTGACATATAACAGGTCATTATACTAAAAGAATATCCTGTAAGTTTCAGAACTGGAAGCTTCCTTGTTAGACAGCTTTTATTTAAACAAAGCCCAGATTACGACTGGTTGTGGAATGTGCCACTTTATTATGCCACAGATAGGTGAAAGACCGCCTCTGCAGAAGATCAACAGTAAAACTTTAGTATAGGGAACACATATAGACTATTAAATAAGACTTTTCCCTCAATAAACTGCTAATTTACTGCTTATTTATAGTTAGTAAGGTAGTTGTTAAGTTTAGGTTTTGGGTAGGATTAAGAGAATAAGGTCATGCAGAATAAGGCATTAATATGTGCTTAATAAGTACTAATAAATAGCCAGTATTCTAGTAATATGACAAGTAGTAGGTAAATAACGTGATGCTAACGCTGGAACGAGCAACTAAGCTACAAACTTGCCTTTGAAGGGTGCAAATGTTGTGCAGTGTCAGGTTGTGAGAAAACACAGTAGCTGCATTGGATTTGCAGAGAGCCTGAAGTTAAAAAACGATGCTGTGCCTTCTATATTGCATCCGACATGAACGAATAGACACCTTTATGTGAGTAAAAAGGTTTTTACTGTGTCACTATTGCTTTGCTACAGATCGTTTGATATGTACTGATTATGTATACATGTCTAACCAAAATCGCCAGTGATTTCTGATATGTAATGATTCATGTACAGTCAGATGTTCTTTGTCTTAAAATCGTTTATTGTCAGTAAATCAAACCGGTGACTAAAAGGTCAACTTCACATTGTTTCTCTTAAGGCAGGAACACACCAAGCCGACGGTCGGCCGTCGGGCAGGTTTTGTTCGTCGGCCGATTGTTTTCTCAGTGTGTTTCGCACCGTCGGCTAAAGTTGGTCCTTGTCAGACATGTTGAATCAGGGTCGGTTTGGTGTGTCAGGGCAACTTTGGACCCAGATGCTGCTGACGTGAACCAACCCCGCAGTCTGCTTTCGTCGCCACTAGTTTGTCGGCGTCGGCTTGGTGTGCTCCTGCCTTTAGTAGGATGAAAATAATCTACTATTTTAAACGGTGATTAAATTATATATAGAAAGCAATCAAAGAACGCTCCCTTTACAGTCACTGGAGCTGTCAATCAAACAGCGCAAGTTAATCAGTGACTCGTGCCAAAACTCCCATTAAAATCAACAAATCTCGTATTTACATTATTTTGTTTGTACTGTTAGTTACGATGAAAGCATTCGTTAGTGTGCAGAAATTGAGTTAAAATGACGAGATCACTGCTTTCATGCGCTCAACAACATGTCTGTGATCGGCTACATGTTCATCACTGCAACCTTTCATGCCACTATCTAAATATAATGCTATAATCAACACTTTCAAACATGCAAAAAGTTTTCAAGAGTTCCACATGTAATACTATTTCATATGCAAAGATGTTAGCCAATCACAGCAGTGGGCGTTTACACTGAAGTCTCACAGCAGACACGCCCCTTAAAACAGAGCGTTCAAATCAGAGGGCTAAAATCAGGGTAGGAAAAATGCCTTTTATTTCTAAATTATGACCATTTTTGATGTAAAAATCATACAAACATGGTAACACTTTATTTTAGGGTCTTTTAACTAGTTGCTTATTAGCATGCATATTACTAGAAAATTGGCTGTTTATTAGTACTTATTAAGCGCATATTAATGCATTATTCTGCAAGATCTTATTCCACATTCTTAATCCTACCCAATACCTAAACTTAACAACTACCTTACTAACTATTAATAAGCAGTAAATTAGGAGTTTATTGAGGGAAAAGTTGTAGTTAATAGTTTATATGTGTTCCCTATACTAAAGTGTTACCCACTTTATTTTACAGTCTTATATGTAATTACTGTAGCCCTATAGTAAGTACACGTTGTTAATTATTATTTCTCAGTATTTAAATGTATAATTACACTGTAACGATGACACCTTAAGATTTGTTTTTTAGCTTTTTACGTATATGGCCACAAAAACACAATGGAGAGATAAATGAAACTCAACACAATGTGAAACAATTTCCATTCAAATTTAAATGGATTGAAATGTCATTCGCTCATTTGCATGTTCTTATTATGCATATAAAGAATAGGGCAAAGAATGTAAAAGTCAGAAAAGTTGCAAAACTATTGTGTTTTGTATTAGCTCTAAGCCTGAATTTGCATTCTTTTTCTTTTCATGCCTCGTGTCTTGCCATAATCAAAGCCTGTTGTGATCTACCTGAAGGCTGCTTTGCACTGTGAAATAATCATGAGCCTCTGAATAATGCATCTCTACAGCTCTGTTTCCACATTAGCTGAACAAATTTTACTCGTCCATCATCGCCAGGCACCACCGCCTCTTCTTACGACCATACACCCTTCCATAACTTTTCACCAAAAGCTGGTCATGAGAGAGATAGAGAGAGAGTGAGGGAGAGCTTAAAAATCACATCACCTGACTTTCATCTACACCATCCCTCCTTTTGCTCCTTTTTTATTTTTGACATTCCAAATATAGCAGCACCAAAATATTCACAGTCTGACATTCTTTTTTGGGGGGTTGGAGGGAGGTGTTCTTTCCTTTCTCTCTCCCTCCTACCGTGTTTTGCTTCAAAGTAAATTTTGTACTCCACTCCACCAGGAATACTTTGCCTAGAGGTCTCGAGACACAAAAAGAATACCAATTCTCCTTTCGTAGCAACAATCTAATCGCAATTTCGGGAGCTTCTGATGCACATATGTTGAATCTTTGCACACGTATGATGCTTTAACTTGAAGGAGAAGTGGTTGCTTTGCATGTCCTCATCCAGGCTGTTTCCCTGCATCCAAACCTCTTTTGGTCAACCTCGGTCCCAGTGCCATGCCAGTGTAATGGATTTGCATTAATAATGCAGAGGTGAGAGGAAAAAAGTCATGCTGAAAGAGAGCGTGTACATGTTTGAGAGAAGATAGGGAGTGATAGATGTAGTGTGCATAGATTTGCGTGTCGCTTTAGAGGGCACGATGGAGGGTTTGAATCGGCACACATGTGGATATGAAAGTGTGCATGCTTTGATGAACTGAAGCTGAACTCCATGGCCCCCATCAGTCCCGGACTGTAGACTGTAGCGGTAGAGATTCGTTGCTCTATTCCTCTGATGACTTCCAGTGAGTTATTTTCCTGCCTTCCGCCCCCACACTTTCGATTACCCCCATCCATTCCCAGCCTCCTCCTTGCTCTATTCTAGCCTTTCACACTCTCTCTCCTCGAAAGCATGTGGAGCACGTCAGATCTGGAGGTGTCAAACGAGCATCTTTGATAAAGCAGCCGGTGTTTGGGGTCAACAGCAGCTTTTCTGGCATGCGGAAAAACAGCTCGGACTGAAACGCCACATCAGAAATAAACGCTAGAAAGGTTTTTTCTGAGAGATGTAGATGTTGCGAAGTCCTTTAAAAACTTGAGTGATGGTATCAGCAACAGGCCTACTCGTTTTATTTTACGCACATGTCTCTTTTTGCTTTTGAAAAATAGCGCAGGAGAACAACAACAGCTCATCACGTTCTATAATTGAAAAGTGCAGTTTGAATTTGTGCTTCACCAAAGAACAAGCTTGAATTTTCCTTCAGAGGCCCTTGTGTATGTGCATGTGTCCAATAGTGTTGCATTCTAAATAGGCATGTGCCTTTGAGACGGTCCCAGGCTCATTAGCTGAGTATTTTATTGTCTCATTACGTTGTTTACGAGATGAAACAGAATGTGCGTACACAAACACACACATATGCACGTATTGTCACAGTGATGCACCGTGAAATATCAACTCGCTCAAAGTTTCTCCCTCACTCATGCCCCCTGGGGAAATGGAGGAGACACACAGACCCGAGTGTGTCATTATTGACATACTAATGAGTTAGCAGGCGTGTGAAAAACTGCAGGGCTGCTGCTGCTCACCAATGTGTGGGGAGAATATCTGCTTTTTTATTAAACAGCCCAGTGGGAGAGTCTCTACTTTCACACCCACAGCAAGCGACCTAACCTGAATCCCTTTGGATGTCAACATGTCGAAATGTGCTTGCGAGTGAGATGAAATTGTTTTTCTTTAATATCTCTCTGCATGTGTCAGTTATAAAAAGTAAAATATTAATGTGCTTACGCAGGATACAATGTTAACAGTGTATTTTTTTACAGTAACACGTATTTGAATATGCAATTTTATGTGTGTGAATAATTTGTTTTAATGGTTAGTTCACTCAAAAATGAATATTCTGTCATTAATTACTCACCCTCATGTCGTTCCACACCTGTAAGACTTTCGTTCATCTTCAGAGCACAAATGAAGAAATATTTGATGAAATCTGAGAGATTTCTCTCCCTCCATTCACAGCTATGCAACTACCAACTTTGACGCTTCAAAAAGTTTGTTAGAAAAAGAGATCGTAAAACTAATCCATATGAATTTTATGGTTTAGTCCAAATTTTCTGAAGATGAACAAAGGTCTTAAGGGTTTGGAACGACATGAGAGAGTGATTAATGACAGAATTTTCATATTTAGGTGAACTGTCCATTAAAATAAAATTACCATGGTATTGTTGTGGTTATTTGGATATGTACCATGATAATTCCCTTGTATATGTATAGGGGGGTCATTCAATTACATAATTACCATGGTCCTTGTCCAAAAAACATGGTAATAAAATAGTAACAATGGTACTACTACTATGGTATTTTGGACATGTACCATGGTATTCTTAGAAGAACTATGGAGTACCTTGTTAATACCATGGTACATAAATTTCAATACCATGGTACTGTACATCATGGTTGCATTTTGATTTACAGTATGTGCACTAGCACATGTACTTACAGTGTACTTACGTATGAAAATACCGGGTAATATAAGGTAACTACATGGGTTAAGGTTAGGTTTAGAGGTAGGTTCAGGGTTATTTTGTTATTACCCAGTTATTGCAGTTACTGTGAAAAGTACATAGCATGTACATGTGGAACAGGACTGTAAAATAAAGTGCTACCGTATTACCATCTGATTTGTACGTTTTTCTAAGGTAATCTTTGAGGTGCTATAAAAATATCACGGCATACATTTATAAAATAAGACCAAAAAGTATCATGGTATTATCATGGTATTTTGGACATAGACCATGGTAGTACAATGGAGTTCTTTGAAGTAACTTAGAGTTATATAAATATTGTGAATAATCTGTTTTAGTGCCATAATATATATCAAAGTGCCATAGTATTATCATGCAATACTATCACTGTACCATGTTACCAACACAGTACCATATTGTGATCAGCTACATCAGGGGTGTCCTATCCTGCTCCTGGAGGGCCACCATTCTGCAGAGTTTAGCTCCAACCCCAATTTAACACACCTGAACCAGCTAATCAAGGTCTAATTAGGCATACTAGAAACTTCCAGTCAGGTGTATTGAGGCAAGCTAAACTCTGCAGGACAGAGGACCAAGTTTGGACACCCCTGACCTACATAAAAGAACCATGACATTTTTTTTTTTTAATTTTTTTTTTTGGATGTGGTATACCATGGAATATCACAATACATTGACAATTCCATAGCATTCTTTTAATTACCTTATACTAAATACTGTGAATATGGTCAATATTTAATAGTAATACCATGTGGTTTTTGTGTATATATAAAAGTACCATGCTATTCGGTACCATATCACTGTACCATACTAACACCACATTACTCTCTTGTAAGGAATATTTAGGGGGTTTTATCCTGCATGCTTATGTTTGTGTGTGCATGTTTGTACTTGTGTGTGAACCCTCATTACCACCGTCCAATTTCCACATATCTCTTACTGTAAAAACAATTTGCTCCTGCTCTGGGCTGTAGATAGATTAATTTTCACAGCGTAGGCTCCAAATTGGGAAGCTTGGGAGAGGTCACTCTTTAGTTGACTTTTGTCCCCGGAGGGCACGGTCTAATTCCTGCTCTAATTACTCACTCTGTCAGCCTGTAATTTATAGTCACCTTCCAGAGTACCGCAGGCCCATCGCCACCTCTGTTAGCACGCCTGCCGCTGAACAAACAACACCCGCAAAATACATCCACCGCTACACACAGCAAGACGTGTCAGATTTCAGTCACAACACTTTTGCGTCTTAATCGTAATCTAATGGCACCACACTGGTCGGTATGTTTTATGTGAGTGACGTGTTTTGTGTGATAATTTGCCTCATTAGGTCTGTGTTTGTGGTGCTTGGCTGTTTTCATTGTTGAATTGTGACCCCTGCCTGAACTAAATTGACTTGATAAACAAGGTTTAAGAGTAGAATTCCAATCTTGCTTCAAACGACCTATACTGAGAAAGTCACAGAGTCTCAAAGAAGGACGTGCCTGCTGGGTGGAGACTCTGAAATAGGAGAGTTAATGACATAAATGAACGTCCAAACTGTGGGGATGCCCTAGCACATTTTGAGTGAGTTATGGATTTTATTTATTTTTTTGTAAAACAGTATATTGAGATTTTTTCTGTAAGCACACAGTTGATAAAACAGCCAGTTTCAAGTGGAATAGTTCCTTTTTCAGTTTCAGCTCAGGGATGTGATATTTCCAACATTCTTCACTATGAAAACTGAACACATTTTTGCATTTATGCACATCTTTCTATCATACTTTTGATTGTCCTCACAGATATAACCAAGCTACTTGAGTTGTTCTGCAATTATGTTCAATTTAACTGGCTTATATTTTCAGATAATTTATTTTTTCTTTTATTCACAGTTTAACAGTGTATTATAAGTTATAGCTATAATATTAACCCAAGTAATTTAATTGATATATTTCTTTGCTTCATCCAAGATAATTATTATTATTATTATTAATGAATATTATATATTATATTATAAAATATTGTCAGTAGTAGACTAGTACATGTGAGAAGTGAAGTAATTTGCTATTGTCCTCTTGCTCTTTTTGTATCTATCTGCACGTCTTTATTTCCTCTCACAAAAAAATAGTGTGTATTTTTAGTGGCACTGGAGAGGAAGGGAAATGGAGTTGTCACTCTTCATTGTGAATTGGGTTTATCTCATTTGTTTGATTTCACTTGGGTTTATATCTCAATTGAGGTTTGATTCTGACAGGGGAAGATGTCTCTTGTTGTGGTTGTGTGGCAAAAATTAAAATCTCATTAGCAGATTCTGCATGGGGAAATTTTTAGCACTCACGCCAAGTTCCTGTTCGCTTGGATTCCTATTGAAATGATTTATTATATTGCATTTCTGTCAATAGATCCTCCTAAAATTTACACACTGCACCTTTAAATATTTAAGTTAAATACTGTTGTGTGTTCAGTTTAGTTGCATAAATTGCTTAGTTGGTTGTTTTTTAGTTTTATAAGTTATATATGTTCAGTTTGTCACCATTATTAAGATTCTTGTTTTTGTGCCAGTAACTTGTAGACAAATTTTAGATGTTTGCCCCTAAAGTAGCACTAATTTTGTGTTTGTTAATGGCTTTTAGTGTAGCGAACATCTGTAAAAGACTATTTTAAATTATGAATACCTTTCAAAGTTGCCTCCTAACGATGATATAATGTTAAATGGGACCGATTATGCAAAATTCACTTTTATAAGGTGTTTGAACACCGATGTGTGTCCGCTACATGTCAGAACAACCAGCCTATAATGGTAAAAATCCACTCATGTTTTATAATTTAAATAATCAAAAGCAGTTTCTTCAAACGAGCTGATTCAGATTGAGGGGGGCAATCTGAATCAGCTCGTTTGAAGAAGCTCCATCCACAGCCAGTGACGATCTGCCCTATTAGCATAGACACAACCCTGAGTGAGAAGCACAGAGTCTGTCATTTCTGTCTCCTCACTGTAGCAGCTGGAGTTGTACAATGTCTGCACCAAAGAGGCTTTAGAAGTGTTGTTTTGGTCCATAAACTCCATGGACTCCAAAAGTCTCCATAGTCTCACTGAGGACATTGTGTTTAAATTTCATTTTCAAAGGAAATGTCCCGAAGAAAATCGGTAAAGTCTTAAACGTTTGCACCAATCGTTTTGTGCTGAACTGCTTCACAAACGAGGGTCTTTTTAACGACTCCGGTTTGAACATATAAGGCGCTGAACACCAGTTTCTGACATTTTCAGTGTGTGAGATTGTCCTGTTTTCTTGTTGTCAGTGTTCTGGCAATCTGTCCTACACCACACCAGTATGCCGGAGCATGAGCTCATGAAGCTCCGCCCTTTTCTGGAAAGGGGGCCGGGAGCAGCTGCTCATTTGCATTTAAAGGGACACACACAAAAACGGTGCATTTTTTAACATGATATAAAAAATTATCTGTGGGGTATTTTGAGCTAAAACTTCACACACACACTCCAGGGACTTATTTTACATCTTGTAAAAAGGGGCATAATAGAGTAAATAAAGTCAGTTAAAACAAATCCAACACAAAGCATTGTCCACTTTCTCTTACCCTAAACAGCTGCGACTGATCGTTTGTGTGTGACCTAAGGAAAGCCACAGTCACAACCTCCGTCCACATACATCAGGAGCCACTCACACAGCACAGCCAATATCACGGCCCACTGCATATCTTAAACCTGCTCTGCTGGATCAGTCACCCATCTCGCCCATATCATCTCGGCCAAAGAACTGTCATTTGTACAGTTGCAATCAGCAAATTGCAGTGTTTGTCTTCCACTTGTCACAGCGTGTAGGCCATAGAGGCTAGACCTTCATTTGAAAGTGGGTGGTTGAAAGTGTCTCTTTCATTGACTTTCTCAGTTAGAGGTGCAGCGTCTAATTTAATTCTATAGGGATGTCCCAGTCAGGTATGAGCGTCTGGCTGAGCTCCATCTGTCGTGGTGAATAACGGCTGTGAGAGAGAGTGCACAGGTGTCTCGAAGATCTCCGTATGGTTCCAATAGTAGCGTTCCTGGTTCCTGGTGATGAGGAGGCAGGTGTGTAGATAACAGAGCCAAGCATGTGCTAGTCGGCGCAGCAACAAACTTCCCTAATCAATTACCCAGAATGCCCTTTGCTGACTTGCATGAGGGCGATGGGAACAGCAGTACTGCTATCTGAAGATCTTTCCCCACCCATCTCTGTCTACCGATTTGCAAACGTTTCTTACTAGTAATCGATTATGAGATGTATATCTACACCTCCAAAAAAAGAGAGGAGAGAAAAAGCACTTCTTCACTTTTATTTCTGCCGTTCTGTATATAGAACAAATCATCCCTCCCACAAGGCCATTTGAGGGAGCAGATGATGGAACAGATAAAGCAGTACCTAAAATTAGCCTAATCTGCTGTTCAATCAAGGAAATAATGAAACCTTGAATTGCACCTCCCAAAGTCGGCTCGCAGTTAGAGTCCCTGGACTCCTTGATTAAATGCCACCTCTGAAAAGTTTTCTGCGGTAGCCATTTATTCTTTCCAAATTTCTCATCCGCCTCTCTCCCTGTGAAGAAAGTCATGGCGGCATTCCAGGAGCAGTGAGAGAGCGTATTATATGCTGTGAGACTGTTACTTAAAGGTAGACATGGGTGAAATAACAAAGGCGTAATAATATGTAATATATGACATCCTCTTGACAACATACAAGATGTCTTGATATTTATTTTTTCATGAAATGAGAGTTTTCCAGTGTTGACGTGTTGACATATAGAAACAAGAAATCAGGATGTGACATATTGAAGGGCCATAATTTGTTTTGCTATGTGGTATCAGGGGAGGGAAATTTCGGTAACACTTTATTTTAGGGTCTTTTAACTAGTTGCTTATTAGCATGCATATTCCTAGAATATTGGCTGTTTATTAGTAATTATTAAGCACATATTAATGCTTTATTCTGCATGACCTTGTTCTACATTCTTAATCCTACCCAATACCTAAACTTAACAACTACCTTACTAACTATTAATAAGCAGTAAATTAGGAGTTTATTGAGGGAAAAGCTGTAGTTAATAGTTTGATATAATAGTTTATGATTATATACTGACTGTATACTTGTATATGTATTCTTGTTATCTAGCAACTTCATGTGAAGCATCCTTGGGTTCTTGAAAGGCGCTAAATAAATAAAACATATTATTATTATTATTAAATGTGTTCCCTATACTAAAGTGTTACCGAAATTTCCCATTTAGATAATTTTATTGAAAAAATATTGGGAAATACTGTACGTCCATGCGTGCTGGGTGATTCATTAATATGTATGTATGTATGTGTGTATATATAAAATCTGTTTTCACAGAAAACAGCTTTTTGTCGACATTTAGGAATACACTAACATTATAGATTAGCCTCAAGACAGACTAAAAGCCAAACGTCTTTAATTTGTAAAAAAAAAATATATATATATTTTTACACTAAAATGTTTTTGAAAATTATTTTACTATTTATATAATTTGGAATCTGAAAAAAAAAATCTGAAAATATTAAACTTAAAAAAAAAAAAAAAAAATCCCATACATTTTAATATATGACACAAACAAGTATTTGAATCAAAGAACTGATTCATGGAAATTAATTATGCTTTTGCTACTGATGTTTAAATCAGAGATGATGTCTTTATTCTTTAATTCCATTATGACAAAATTAAAGGCATTACAATTTTCACAATATTTATAGTGCTGTTGCTTTTTTTGTTCTCATAAAAAAAAAATGTATTAGTAACTTTTAAAAATATGTTTAAAATGAGACGAAGACTCGACCAGCTCCATGTAAAATAATAAAATGCTTGCATACTATTTTAATTTTTTTATTATTATTTTTTAAATTTTATTTATTTATTTTATTATTATTTTTTCGTTGCATGGAGCTGGTTGCCTCATTGGGGATGAAATGTTGAGATCACATGACCTGCTGCATATTTATCACTTTATTGGTAACACTTTATTTTAGGGTCTTTTAACTAGTTGCTTATTAGCATGCATATTACTAGAATACTGGCTGTATATTAGTACTTATTAAGCACATATTAATGCTGTATTCTGCATGACCTTATTCTACATTCCTAATCCTACCCAATACCTAAACTTAACAACTACCTTACTAACTATTAATAAGCAGTAAATTAGGTGTTTATTGAGGGAAAAGTCATAGTTAATAGTGAATATGTGTTCCCTATACTAAAGTGTTACCACTTTACCTTGGTAACCTTCATTATTTTTACTTGTTAACTAAATCAGTAAATACAGCATTATATAACACGACTGCCCGGCACATGAACAAAACCTTACCGCAACTTTAATTTTATTTCTTGAATATCTGAGATTATCTATATTATGTTACAGTGTGTGTACTGTGTACTGTATATAATATATTTCTCAGCCCAAACCCTAGTTAGAGACCAGCGTCTCGGTGTATTGCAAACCTTATCTGAGGCAAGCCTGCGAACACAATGCATTAATGTTGAATGAGGAACAGGCCTGTACTGCCGCAGCCTGCGAGGCATTTCTCTCCTGCAGCCAACATGACACAATGAAACCTGTGCATGTAGAAAGAGACGTATAGTTCTAGGTGTGATTTGTGTTCCAGCTCTCGCTTATTGTCACACTCTCATTTATTTGTTTGCTCTGAAGGTCGTGAATGCAGTTTGTTGACAGGGGAACAGATTAAAATTTTTTGCAGCAAAAATAAATAAATAAATAAAAAAGCGAGCAGAGCGAGCGAGGGATGGGGGCGGAGGAGGAGGCCAAATGTAAGCATGTTTTAATCCTTGGCGGCGTGTGCCTTTGTGTGCTGAAACAGCCAAAATCATCTCCTGTCAGGCCAAGATTAATGCTTCATGTGTGTTTCATTAGCAGCAAAGCATGCACACTCTCACTCACACAGCGCCTGTTCTGTTTGTTCCTCGACGGACGTGATGAGGATGAGACTGAGGATGACGTCATCAACACTCTTGTAAATATCAGTCGAAAGCATGTTCAGTCCTTTAAAATAGAGATGGGTCAAGTGGTCGACGAGCTGGTCAACAACTGAAAAGTTGATGTTAATTAGTTATCTTTTTTCTTTTCTTTTTTTTTTTACAATGGTGCTTTAAAGGATTAGTTCACTTCAGAATTAAAATTTCCTGATAATTTACTTTTCAGTCGATAAGAAATTAAGGTTTTTGAGGAAAACATTCCAGGATTTTTCTCCATATAGTGGACTTCACTGGGGTTCAACGGGTTGAAGGTCCAAATGTCAGTTTCAGTGCAGCTTCAAAGAGCTCTACATGATCCCAGACGAAGAATAAGAGTCTTATCTAGTGAAATGATCGGTCATTTTCTGAAAAATAAAAAGAAAAAATTATATAGTTTTTAACCACAAATGCCTGTCTTGCGATCTGCCACACATGACGTAATCACGTTGGAAAGGTCACGTGTGATGTAGGCTGAATTACTGCGGTAGGGCAGAAAACTCCATCTCATTTTCTCCTCCAACTTCAAAATCGTACCTTTTTTGTAAAGGCTGTTTAACTTAGTCTTTGCGCATTTGCTTTGTAAACACTGGATCGAAACTTCCGCCTACGTTTCCAACATGATTGCGTAATGCGTGGCGCATCGCAAAGCAGTGCAAGATGAGCATTTGTGGTTAAAAGGTATATATATTTTTATTTTTTTAGAAAATGACCAATCGTTTTAGGTTCCTGTTTTTGTTTTGAAGGTCACTTCCAATAGCTTTACATGCATTCAAGGTCAAAAAACACTTTAATTTTCTCAATAATGGCTCGATAAAGGATTCAGTCTCTCTAAACCCCTCCTTTCCTAGAGCTTCCTCTGCTCTGATTGGTCAGATGGCTCAGTCTATTGTGATTGGTCTAATGCTTACAGCGTGTGTCGGAAACAAAACGTTCATTACCATATCTGTATTTCAGCTCCAGAGACTTCCTCAGCACTTATGTAAACAGGTTTTACCTGTGTTTTTAACATCAGTTTGACTTGTAAAAATGTGTCTCGAGACCCCTGTGTTCTGGTCCATTCTGTTGTGCTTCATCTATTTTTTTGTTTTTATTTATTTATTTATTTTTTTAAATGGAAGAATTTCGTAAACGGCCCCTAAAGAACACACATCTGATATGTAGTTTTGCACACCCTTAGTTTAGTTTAGACATGTATATAAATGCAGAAAGGAAATTCACTATTAACTGGTTAATAGATGTGGAAATGCCCGAACAATTTTGCATACAGTATTTGCAGTCTACATATTATGCTCATGGCTTTTTGCACAGAATTATGTTGAAATTAACAAGCTTCAAGTGTTGTCCTCATGTTTACAACACTGCAAGATATTCGTTTTTATACTATGAACAGAAGCCTGGTTTTTAGAGAGATGTTGCATGAGCTGTTTAATTAACCAGCGCTAATGCTGCTGTTTTCATGCCTCACTGACACTGGACATTGCTTTGGCTTTCTAAATTGCATGAGCTTATTTTTGCAATTTTAAAAAATCTGGAGACTTTTTCAGGAGTCTTTTTTTTTTCTTTCTTTCTTTTTTCTTTAGTGGGTTTGCTGCACATAATTATCATTTCTGCTCTCTTCTTAGAATACAGCTATTGCATCCTAATTACAACCTAAATCTTTAGTTAAAACAGTCATTTGCAATGTAAAAATTAGTGTTAATACATAAAACAAGGGTTCGATATTATATTGTTTATGTTATATTATGTTATGTTATATCATATCATATTATGTTATATTATATTATGTTATGTTATATTAATTTTTACTTACGTGTTAAGCTGTTTTTTTTTAAGCTAACTGACAATGACAGCCAGTGATCACCAGGAAATGTCATTTAATTGACAGTTTTAGGTTACATTACCCAAGAATGCATCTTTTGGTCCTGGATTTCAACACAAGTGCCCAAAGAGAAAATATAGCACTGAATGGCACCTTTTGTTCAGTATGTGTGTGTATCAGTTGTGTTTGTGACATTGGAAAGGGCAGAAAAAAGGTTAGGCTGATTGCTGAAGAAAGAAGGAAGAAATAGAGAGCTTATTGAAGAGTCCAGTGAGATGGAGATAAAGAGAATATCTATTCTAGAAATGGAGAGATAAGAGAGGGAGAGGACTAGAGGTGTGGAGTGAGATCCGTCCCCAGAGGCAGCGGTTAGATGGAGAGAGAGAGCGAGAGAAAGAGCTTCTCTCTGGAGACTTGAGCTCATCTCTCCATTAACTCCCTCTGCAGTAGCTCAGCAACATCCATCCAGGCTTCTTCAGATCCATATGGCGCTCTCCATGACAGCGTGTGGAGTTTGCATAAGCATGTTTACTGCACGATACTAGCAAATTATCATTATGACATTATGGGTGCTCTGATAATCACCATTCATTTGCCTGTAAACACGAACAGGTGGCAGAGTTAATCTTAATGAAATTAAGATTTCATTGATTTTTCGAGGTGTCATTCATTTTTATTTCTTAGGGGCTGCTCACATGTGCACAGGGCGTATTCTTGCACAACAAAATGGAATAAAATGTCTTAAGAAAGTTTATTATTTTTTAACATGGCATCTTAATGTGGGGCTAATGCAAAAGAAGACATTTCAATAGTCCATGACTAAACATTTTAACTATGTGTAAATGCTAGAAAAAATAAATAATGACTTGTAGTGGAACGTTAAATGGCTCTGATTGGTTTGCATTGATATGTAAAGTGATTTGATGTTTCTCGTACTAAAAATTTTGCTCCTATAATTAGCGTCTGCTCATAATTATACCTAATTAATTTAATAGGACATATGACAAATGATGAATAGTATAGCTAATGAAGGCAAATTAAGTTAAATTTCTGATTCATTAAGACATGTAAACGTGAAATGAAAACTGAAGAGAATTGACTGCCTTGAGAAAAGTTTTGATGGCATTTTCTTTTCATCTTCCCTGTAGTGTTTATAACCAGCGCTGCTTTGTTTACAGAGGTTACCGGGGAAACCGCTCTATTTCTGCTGTTCCATTAGCGCCACCTACTGACTAGTGGTTGAACGACTTCAGATTTTTTTAAAGAGGACATTTATGTGATTAAACTCGAGTCAGCGTCAACTAGTTGATGACGTCATTAATGAACAAATAAGGGGCAGTTTTTTTCCATTCCAATACGCTCCTTTTCCATTATTTTTTGTATGTAAATACGCCCTATATGGACGTGTATATGACCTTTGCGTGTTCAACAAGCTGAAAGAAGCCAATTTCTTTGTTGGAAACAATTAAATGTATCTGCAATTTGATTGTTGTCATTGAAAATACTCACTTTCTCATGGCCACGGATAGGAATAGGAGATTGAGGGACACATTCAGCGGACAGACACCGATATGCTCTTTTTAGGGGTTCAAGCGCATAGCGCTTGTCCTAGGTTTTTGACCCGATCGGAACCAAACCAGTGCAGAAATGTTCTCTGGAGTCTGAATATCAATAATTATATTGAATCTTAATTTTATCTTAAAATTATCTTCAATTTTGGTTCACGGTCGCTAAGGGGCGCCAAAACGTACAATGTGGGCGGAGCCACTTCTACTAAAATGGCTATAACTCGAGAAAGAAATGAGATATTTGCACCAAACTCGGTTCCCGTGTGTATGGGCTCAATCTTTGGTCACGATAAAAAAATTGCGTCGATTGGACACTAGGTGGAGCCATAACTTGAAAAAAACATGAAAACAGCTGTAACTACGCAACCGTTAGTCCGATCGACTTGAAATTTGGCATGCATTGTCTTGGTCCAAGGGGGCATGATAGTCTATAAGGACATTGGCGTATCTCAAAAAACATGGCCGCCATCGGCCAATAAATTTTGAGTGCCTATTAGACAAGGTTAACAGAGGCCAACCGGAATGAAACTCGGTGGGCATGTTCGACTCATGGTCCTAGAGGTCTGTAAGAATTTTGAAAGAAATCGGCCACTAGTTGGCGCTAACGAGTTACGACTCAGTAATCACGTTGTGTTTCACAGATCCACACAAAATGCATATAATTTGATAGATCTCCAAGAAGCAATGCTGTCAATCAAATCGTTCATTAATTATTCGCGAATATGTGAAAAACCTACTTTTGCGAACTAGTCCTAGGTGCAGGACAATTCTCTGGACTCTCTCGTTTAATATTTATCAAAAAAAAAGTTGAACTTTACCCTTTGGGTCGCTATAACAGGGTCATTTAGAAAATGGGCATGGCTAAATATACCCAAAAGCCTGTAAAACCTAAATGAAAACTCCACGAAACTTCACGAAAATAGGTGAGCACATGCTGCATATGACTCTAAAGAAGCATGCCAATTTTTGTGTAGATCGGACCATAGGTGGCACTATAACTGTTAAAAACTGTTCTATAGTAAATTGCCTGACACTGTCATTTTGTGCCACCAGATGGCAGCAGAAGGCTACTAATATAGTTCAAGGTTTCAAGGTTTTGTCATATAAAATCCCTTAAACTATATAAATCCTTATAAAAACATTACAAATCACATTTTGTCAAGGTTTACCACTTCATTTGTTCATTTGATGTATGTTTTTGCAGTAATATAACATTACAATTACATTGAGACCTGAAAATGATGATTTTTAAAGGGGAAACCTGGAATAGGCATTTTCTTACCTCATTATTGATTTCAAATATTCATTTCTGCAACAAACTGTGTGTGTAAGCATGTTTAATTAATGTTAACATGCTATAATACAATATAAATATAATACCTTTTTACGGATGTGCTTAAAGACCTTAAAGTGCTTGAACCCCGATGATTGCTGCTCGCAGCTATATTTTATGTATTTATTTCAACACACGACAACCAAAATCAAATCCCTAGAAGCTTGTTAACAGTTTTGCAGTGGCTGCGTGCAAGTTCTGCTAATTCACAATCCGAAAACCTGCAACAGTCATGCTCACAAAGGTAATGTGTGACAGGCAGTGAGTTTAATCAGTGACATTATTAATAGATTTGCTGTTTTAATGTTTCTGCTTTAGTTTAATTTATTAAGAACTTAACTGATTTTGTAATCCCTGTCAGTAAATGAAATGTATCTCTCCTGGAAAGAAGGCTGGGGACCACAGTCTTAAAGGATTAGTTCACTTTCAAATGAAAATTAGCCCAAGCTTTACTCACCCTCAAGCCATCCTAGGTGTATATGACTTTCTTCTTTCTGATGAACACAATCTGAGATATATTAATAAATATCCTGATGCATCGGAGCTTTATAATGGCAGTGAACGGGATCAACGAGTATGAGCTGAAGAAAGTGTCTCACATCCATCCATCATAAACGTACTCCACACGACTCCAGGGGGTTAATAAAGGCCTTCTGAAGTGAAGCGATGCATTTGTGTAAAAAAAATATCCATATTTAACAAGTTATAAAGTAAAATATCTAGCTTCCGCCAGACCGCCTTCTGTTAAACTTTTTAGTAAGTTCAATAAAGCCGTAAGTTCATTTGGGAAGGTGTAGGACGTAGCGTAAGCTTTTTGAACTGTAAGAGTTTAAAAAGCTGAACAAACATACTAAACTTGTTCTATTTCTCGTCTCCAGATCTGTGACAAAGAGTGGCATTACTACGTCATCAATGTGGAGTTTCCTTCAGTGACGCTCTTCGTAGACGGAGTGACGTACGAACCCTACCTTGTGACCGACGACTGGCCCATCCACCCTTCTGAGATCGATGTACAGCTAACCGTAGGTGCCTGCTGGCAAGGTGAGACCCTGAAAGAGCTGTTGTTTTGATATTTGCCTTTGAAAAGGAGGATCGATAAAATGAAATGGTGGCATAATTGTGGCTTGGACAGCCCAGATGCAGGAGATGATGAATCAGCATCCACCAATTTTGAGAGGTGATCAGATAGTCTCAGGCTTGAGAGTGAGAGGGCGTGACTAAGAGATATCTACATTATTGATATGACAGCGTGAGCACGGCAGCAGTGGTTCAAATACCGAGAGAGGCAATGTGTTTGGCCCCAGGCTATCCTGATTCTTCATTTAATCAAAGAGACTCAGGCATGAAAACATCAAAAAAGAAACACGGCCTGTCAATTTCAGCCTTTTAAAATGGAGCTAATGATTGCATTTGAATGGAGAGACTGTCCTTAACGTCGCTTTCATGAGCTAAATAATTAAACAAGGCTCTGAGAGAATGGAGTCACGGCTAAATCATTGTTTTAGGTGGCGAGACCCTATAAGTTCCGACTCTTCAGCACCATTTTACATTTCTTTTCATCCGTGCGGATTGCGGATTATTTTCTCTTCTTCTCTGGCTTTGAATTGTGATTCTTTTTCTTTTTTTAGAAGAGACCCATAGTGAGGATTAAGAGACCCTGAATGGAGGACAAGTTCACTTGCTATTACATCCCAATGAAGCTGGTCTAAGCTCCACTAAACCGCAACTGATAACTTTTCAAGCTATTAGCGGTCGAGATTGCTTCTCGCACCCTGTCCATTTTCACTCGCCGTAATCAACAACGTGACGACAAGCCACCTCATAATGGAAAGCGAGGATGGTATTTGTTCAGGCCAAATTGAGATCCTTGTCTTCTTCGAGGTAGAAATGGGGTTTGGTGGCCATTGTCTTCACGAGACATCAAATAGGATTATCTGCTTTTTTCCTCGTGCATTGTTAGGACATTGACTGATGCATTGTGTCGTTTATGTGTTTAATATAAATGATGCTCTAAAGATATAATTTCTCTGCAATAGGAGTGAATTTATACACTACTGTTCAAAGCTTTTTTTTTTTAAAAGATTCATTTTTAGCAGCCATTATACTTCAGAAGTCACACGATCCTTAGGAAATAATTCTAAATGGCTGATTTGTAGCTCAAGAAACATTATTTCTTATTATTATCATTGATTGAAAATGGTTGTGTTTTTAATGAAGTGTGGAAACTGTGATACAGTGTCTTTTTTAGGATTCATTGATAGATATACTGTAGATATAGATATAAACATATAAATATATTACAGATACTAACTCAATTGAGTTATTAAATCAGAATTGCGAGTTGTAAAGTCAGAATTGTGAGATATAACTCAATTGTGAGTTGTAAAGTCAGAATTATGAGATATAAACTCACTTGTGAGTTATAAAGTCAGAATTGTGAGTTACAAAGTCAGATTTGCAAATTATAAAGTCAGAATTATGAGATATAAACTCAGTTGTGAGTTGTAAAGTCAGAATTATGATATAAACTCAATTGTGAGTTATAAAGTCAGAATTATGAGATATAAACTCAATTGTGAGTTATAAAGTCAGAATTGCGAGTTATAAAGTCAGAATTATGAGATATAAACTCAATTGTGAGTTATAAAGTCAGAATTGCGAGTTATAAAGTCAGAATTATGAGATATAAACTCAATTGTGAGTTGTAAAGTCAGAATTGTGAGATATAGACTCAATTGCGAGTTATAAAGTCAGAATTGTGAGTTATAAAGTCAGAATTGCAAATTATAAAGTCAGAATTATGAGATATAAACACAATTGTGAGTTATAAAGTCAGAATTGTGAGTTATAAAGTCAGAATTGCAAATTATAAAGTCAGAATTATGAGATATAAACACAATTGTGAGTTATAAAGTCAGAATTGTGAGATATAAACTCAATTGTGAGTTATAAAGTCAGAATTGTGAGTTATAAAGTCAGAATTATGAGATATAAACTCAGTTGTGAGTTATAGTCAGAATTATGAGATATAAACACAATTGTGAGTTATAAAGTCAGAATTGTGAGATATAAACTCAATTGTGAGTTATAAAGTCAGAATTATGAGATATAAACTCAATTGTGAGTTATAGTCAGAATTATGAGATATAAACTCAATTGTGAGTTATAAAGTCAGAATTGCAAATTATAAAGTCAGAATTATGAGATATAAACACAATTGTGAGTTATAAAGTCAGAATTGTGAGAAATAGACTCAATTGCGAGTTATAAAGTCAGAATTGTGAGTTATAAAGTCAGAATTGCAAATTATAAAGTCAGAATTATGAGATATGAACACAATTGTGAGTTATAAAGTCAGAATTGTGAGTTATAAAGTCAGAATTATGAGATATAAACTCAATTGTGAGTTATAGTCAGAATTATGAGATATAAACTCAATTGTGAGTTATAAAGTCAGAATTGTGAGTTATAAACTCAATTGTGAGTTATAAAAATATGCAATTATACCTTTTTTTTTATTCCGTGGCAGAAACAAGCTTCCATAAAAAGCACCATAATAGTATGATTAAAAAGAAATCAAATTCAGTAAATGATTCATGATAATTTTTGGATGAACTATTCCTTCAAGAAAAAAAAAATGCTGCCCTATAATAAATGTGTATAAAGTATGATAAATAAGGTCATTGCTAAGATCAGATGCGCTTATCTAAATGTAAGGTCATGACTGTGCCTTTCCACTGTGCTCAGGACGTGTTCTGCTTGTTATTGTCTGTTATGCCACTACTGATCGATACAGATGAGACGGCGACAGCTCTGATATGCCATGCGAGGACTGTAGTCTCATTAGCGCTTTTGTCCTTTAGGGGGAGCACGGACGAGAATGCAAATGTTCCTCTGCTGTTTCATCTGTGGAATAACATTTAATTGATAACATCTGTCAACTAAATAATTTAAAACAGAATCAATTAAGCATTGGAAGCACAGACCCTCATTGTGAGGCTTTAGGAGTGACAGAATTCACTGCATCTGGAGCTATTAGACTCTATGTCTGCCAGCTCATCAGTGAGGGATGTATGGGAGGAAAAACAGCATGTGTTAAACGCCCTCTCGTTTTTATCAAGGAACCTATTAAGTTGGTCAGGGTGACCAGTCATTTATTTCAAAATAAATAAATAAATAAAATAAAAGATGTTGTCACTCAGGAAAGGAAGAAAAGACAGATTGCCATTTGATATGCAAATTAACGCAAGACAAGTAGCAAATCACTATGCAAATATTACATGATGTGATCATTATCAGTTAGATTTTGAATGCAGAACATTCTAATATAAAGGTGTGATTTTCAAACTGTAATTTAAAAATTCTTTAAGTTGTGATGTAATGGAAGGTAGCAGCAGATCTTTTCTTCCATATTGTGACGTACATCTGAATGAATGTAGTGTGGGGACTTGGTTTTACCTGTCGTTTGTTGATTGGATGGAGGCAGATCTGCATGCGAACTTGCAGCCGTTTGTAAGAAAGGAGGCAGGGTTGAAGTGGAATAAATATATTGCATATGTCAAGTTCGACATTTTATGACATTACAAATTATGAGGTAAAAAAGAAAAATATACATGGATGAATCGTTCACATTAATATCAATAACATGCATTTAGAAAACAGTGAATTTTATTTCATGCCAATTTTAAATTATTTGAAGTGTTTAACAACCAACAAGGCTGAAATTATCTTCATTTAAGTGTTTTGAGCTGAATAACTTGCTGAAAAAATTCAATATTTGAGGAATATCAATATAGTACTAGCTTGCAAGAACTGTAAAAATACTTTAACCCTTGTGCTGTGTTGAAAACCATGTAACACCTTTTAAAAATTGCTTATAAATCTCTTGTTATGCTATATTATCACCAAATATTGGATTCAATCTTTTTGTCAACCATTTTTCTTTCAATTAGGACAAGTTTTGTATTTCTTTTTGGATCTGATTGATCGTAGGCCTCACTGATCTGAGCTTATGCACCTCAACTTTTGAGTGAAAAAAAAAAGCATTATTTGTGGATAATTTTTTCAATATTCAACAAAATATGGAATAAACACTAGTGTTCTTTAATGTTTAACCATGAAGTTTGTTTTGAAATGCATTTATTTCTTACAAAATGGCACAAAGTCACACTTATGGTGTTCCCGGTCAAAAATGACCGGCCTACAAAAATAGCTTATAAATCTCTCGTTATGCTATAATATCACCAAATATTGGATTCAATCTTTTTGTCAACTTGTTTTCTTTCAATTAGGACAAGTTTTGTATTTCTTTTTGGAATTGATTGATTGTAGGCCTCATTGGTCTGAGCTTATGTACCTCAGTTTTTGAGTGAAAAAAAAAGCATTATTTGTGGATAATTTTGTCAATATTCAACAAAATATGGAATAAACACTAGTGTGCTTTAATGTTTAACCAGGAAGTTTGTTTTGAAATGCTTTTATTTCATACAAAATGGCACAAAGTCACACTTGTGGTGTTCCTGGTCAAAAATGACCGGCCTACATTAAAAAAATAAAAAATAAAAAAAAAAACCTTATAAATCTCTCGTTACGCTATATTATCCAGGAAGTTTGTTTTGAAATACTTTCATTATGGAACAATGTCACACTTGTCAAAAATGACTGGCCCACAAAAAAATAGCTTATAAATCTCTTGTTATGCTATATTATCATCAAATATAAGATTCAATCTTTTTGTCAACTTGTTTTCTTTGAATTAGGACATGTTTTGTATTGATTTTTTAAAACTAATTGATTGTAACAAGGTGGAAAAAAATATCCCAAAAAAGTACAAAAATTATGCCCAAAATTATGGGGGATGTAGTTATACCCTGTGTGAGAAAAAGACAGTAAGTTTTAGTCCAATGTGATAACATTTAACAAACATTTTCAGGAAAAAGAAAATCCTCTCCAGGCCAAATTGACCCAAACACAACATAAGGGTTAAAAAGATTTATATAGAGAATTTATAAATGAAGTGACTTCATGCAACTGGTCCATCGTAGCTTATTTTGTTCTTTTGAGAAACTGCTGAATCGCATGCACAGGATTGTGGGTTACCTTAAACAGCAAAGAATACAAAAACACTTATTTTTAAAACTGAGCAGATGGAGGCATTTCAGTAGACAGGCTTGTTTTCCTACCTCTGGAGTCTGGATAGTGCCAGATAAAGTGTTTTTGACATTTTGACACAGTGTCACTTAGCTTCCAGATATCTTTTGCTTTTTTACACTATATTTTTTTTTTTTTTGCCAGCTACTGTGAGTATGTGTGTGTGTGTGTGTGCCTAATTGTTAGTGTGTTTGTCTGCAGGAGGAGAGGTGACCACTCCACGGTTCACTCAGTATTTCCGGGGAAGCCTCTCAGGCTTGACTATCCGACCTGGAAAGATCGCAACTCAAAAGGTGATCTCCTGCCTACAGGCTTGCAAGGAGGGCCTGGACATCAGCTCACTTGAAAGTCTGGGCAAAGGCATAAAGGTACATACGCATACATATATGCAAAGCCTTTCACTGGAAAGATTATAGGCATTCCATTCTTTGTCTATCTCTATAATATTATCAAATATAATGAATATATTTGAGAATCCTTTGACATCAGTCATACCCAGCCATCATTTATTCATCTATATGTAAATGTGTTGACTTGTTCGTTCGCTCCTTTGCTTTAAGGGTTACATTTCTCTCTCTTGATTATGAAAATTCTCACACTCTCTTGATCCCTCTCAGTTCCACTTCAACCCGGCTCAGTCAGTGCTGGTCATGGAGGCAGATGACTTGGAGAGCATCAACACAGCCATGACAAAAGTTTCCTACATCAACTCTCGGCAGTTTCCCACTCCCGGTCTGCGCAAACTCCACATAACCACCACAGTTCAGTAAGTAGCTTTCTAAACGTCACAACAACAGCTCATGAAGTGTTCATCAGCTCATAAAGGGGCTCATCATGGCCTTATGGTTAAAGAGACTTGTAACCCGAAGGTTGCGGGTTCGAGTCTCAATACCCTTGAGCAAGACACCTAATCCCCAATAGCTCCCCAAGCGCCACAGCAAATGGCTGCCTACCGCACTACTCACTACTCCTAATGTATGTGCACTAACTTGGATGGGTTAAATGCAGAAGACAGATTTCTAGTATGGGTTACCATACTGTATTTGGCCTTCACATGTCAGTTTCACTTTCACTTTAATAGATTGATTTTGCTGCAATGAAATTATAGGATGAATACTAAGTATGGGAGTAAATATTCGAGTGAGTGAATGAATACATGCAAGTAGCTTGTATCCTAGGGGTTCATTTATAGAGATTTTCTTTAGATCTCAAAAGCAAGTGGTGTTAATAAAATCAAGACTAGATGTGAGGATGAACAGTAGCAGAAGGCTATCTCCTGAGCAAAGGGATGAGCCTGCAGGGTTGGTTTGATTACCGATAACATCTGTCTTGCACTGCATGAGTCTCGATTCCTGCATTCAGTCTGGATCTACCCTTAACTCATTCCCACAAATCCCACAGAAACTTACCTAGGCAACTTTGAGAAAAGAAAAGAGTCAAAAGTGTTGTCCTGCTGAAAAATACAGCTTAAACTAGGGCTGCAGGATTAATCGTATTATAATTGTGATCAGTCTTTTTGGTTCTCTTGATTAAGCATAAATGTCTGCAATATTGTCCTGCTGGTTGTTTATCCTGTTTTCTTGTTTGTTTGTTTTTTGTTTTTGACATTTCCAATGTCTTGCATTTGTAACAAGCCTCCACAAACGTTCATGCTTTGGGTTGCCAGATGTCAAGAGTTTAAATCCCCTAATCAGAACTTTTCTCTTAAACAGATACACTCTAAAGATCTGAAAACACAAAAAAACATGTATGTTGGAGTTGCGATATTCTGCTCATAGGAAATTAGGTCACACTTTATTTTGATGGTTTCATTCTGCTGATACTGTGATATTACTATAAGTAATGTTGCGACTACATGTCAACTAACTCCCATTACAGTATTAGTAGACTGTTAGGGTTAGTAGAATAAGTTGACATAAAGTTGCATAGTTACTTATAGTCAGTAGAATGTCTGTTTAATTTAGTTTTTGCTTAATTTTCTCACAATATCCATACACTGTGCTGCGGCGGAAGTTGTGGTGGTCACTGAGGCTAAATGCGGAAGCGATCATGCATAGTCCATTTCACTCTTCTAGCTTTTGATAGAAGTATGTGTTAATGTATATAATAAATAAGGAATAATGTAAAATAAACCTTGTATATGAGTTGAGGTTCTCTTGATTTGTGCTTATGTGAAAGTGCAAAGATTCTGATTAAATGTAAAGAAATTTCTCAACTGAGAACAATTGTGGTTAATTGCTGGTCTTAGCTGGTCTCCCAGCCTAATCAAATTGGTCTGGTTTGCAAGTTTCAGTTTCACAGAAGTTTTGGGCACTTGAAACTGCCTAAACCAGCTGAACACCATCAGCTAGACCATCTTAAACCAGCTCATTTATGCATTTGGCAGAAGATTATAACCAAAGCAGCTTACATTACATTTAAGGCATACATTTTATCAGTTCATGCATTCCGTAGAAATTGAGCCCATGACCTTGGTGTTGCAAGTGCCATGTACTGTTTGAGCTACAGAGATGATAGCATAGCAACTTGTGCTGAAGCTCTTATTTTCAGCAGGGAGTGTTCATGTAGTGTTGTGGCAGTGGTCGCGTGTCTGTGGATAATAGACAGGCCTGCTGGTGGTGATGACTGCAGTGAGACGAGATGATGAGCACATGAAAGGCCATGATAAAAGAGAATAGTTGTGTCAGAGAGCCATCCTCTGCACTACAGCACAACACTATTAAAGATGCCATCAAACAGCATGACACAGCACAGGTCAGAGAGTGACAACACAGCTCTGCACAACACTGCAAAACATGACTTAAAGGAACAGTACACACACACACACACACACACACAATTATTAATAATAATAATAATGCATTTTATTTGTAATGCGCTCTTTTTAAACCCAAAGCACTAAAGTACAATAAAACAAAAACAACAATAAGAACAGTATAACAGTTAATTAAAAACAACCTTAAATAAATGTGTCTTAATCAACATTTTAAAGTGTCCCAAAGTTGATACATTTCTGATGGCGTAAGGAAGCGCATTCCATAGCTTGGGGGCTTTGAATGAAAAAGCTCTTTCCCCCATGGTCTGAAGTTTTCATGAAGGCTGATGAAGTAAAAGAGACTTGGCAGAACGGAGAGAGCATGATGGAGTGTAAGGACTGTGCAAGAAAAAGTGTAATGTGTTCCAGAAGAGAAGTACAAGTAAGCACATGAGCAGTAGAATGTTGAATATACTGTAGCCTGCTAGAGATTTAGCTGGAAAGCCAGAGAATAATCAAACCTAGTTGTAATGAAGACATGTATAAGCCGTTCTGCGTCAGCAAAAGTGAAAAAAAGTCGTGCAATGTCCCTAAGATGGTTAAAAGTGATTTTAGAAATATGTTTTAGATGTGCATCAAATGTTAACTGTGGATCAAAAAATGACACCAAGATTCTGCACCTGTGAAGTAGGAAGTACCATGCTGGAATCAACAATCAAACTAATATGAGTAGCCGCCACTGTACCAATCAGCGTCAGTTCAGTTTTGGAGCTGTTCCGCTTCAGAAAGTTGTTCAGCATCTCTTCTAGACACCTACTCAAAGTAATTAACATGCAGTGGACATTATAGTGGTGAAGTAAATGCATAGCAGTGATACCCAAGACCATATTTCCTGATAATCTGCCCGAGTGGAAGCATATATTTGCTAAATAGAATTGGGCCCAACACTGAACCCTGAGGAACTCCCTATTAGATAGATATAAGGGTGAAACTATTACAGTTCTATATCAATAAATTAAGCTCAATGTACTACTGAAATTGATTTCTGGACATCGTAATGTTATATTATATGCATTTATTATTGTTCATTTCTGATATAACCAGCAATCTCCACCCCCCACACACATACATTCCTCTCCCACCTACTTTATAAAACAAAGTTACACCACTGCCCAGCCCTAATCTTAACTGTGTTCTTACATTCTTTTTTTCTCTTTTATCTCTTTTCTCTCACTCTATCTCTCTCATCTTATCACCCCCATCCTCATTCACATTCTCAGAGGCTTTACTATCAAGCACTTCATGTCAATAAGTAGGGAAAATGATGGTTTGATGGTTCTTGTTTATTGATCGTTACCCAGACTGCCTTTGATGTCCAACATTTTAGTATCACACTAATAAAGAAAGGATTGATTTATTTTGTAGATTTCACGCTCCTCTAATAAATAATTGTGATTTAGTAGCTTAGTTGTTGAGCTGAGTAGCTTTTTGATGACAAACATATTCTTTTTTTTTTTAACTATATTGTTGTATTTCAGATGTAGCTTACAGAAGAGTGAACTAAACTGATAATTAGACTTCATTCTGTCTCTTTGGGATCATTTTATCGAGTCAGTATGTTCAGATGGTCCATTTAAATGAACTGATGCAAAAGCTGTTTATTTATGCAATATATTTAGCATTTATTCTATATATTAAAAATGTATTTAAATAAATGCTGTTCTTTTGAACATTCCATTCATCAGAGAATTCTTAAATGTATCACAGTTTCCACAAAAAAAAAAAAAATATGTAGCAGTGAAACTACTTGAGCAGCAAATCAGAATAATTGAATGATTTCTGAAAGATCATGTGACACTGAAGACTAGAGTCTGCAATTGCAGGAATACATTAAATTTTAATATACTGTATATTAAAATAGAAAAGTTATTTTAAATGTTAATATTATTAGTATATTTTTGATCAAATAAATGCAGCCTTGGTGAGCATACGAGACGTCTTTCAAAAACATTAAAACAATCTTACCAACCCCAAACTTTTGAAACACTTCATTCACAGTGTTTTTGTGGGTGTCCTTTTCCCTTTAGAGATGCTCATTTGATTGTCAAGGGAGGAAGGATCATGTCATCTGACAGCAGTCTAATGAAACCTATTGGATCCAATTGCACCCGGCTGATATGTGCCCAAATGAAACTTTACCGTGGAGAAAGTGAGAGCAGGAGAGAATGAAAAGAAGACAGAGGCTTCTACACTTGTCTGGTGTGCATTGGTGAAGAGGATTGCCTAAATAAGAACAGACTTCCCTGGTCGATAGTGGAGTGAGCCGTAGCTCTTGTAATCGCCAGAGTCCGGCTTAGACCAGCTCCCAATATCCTTAAATCAGCCCTGTAAATAAAGCAAGATTGTTGCCCTTTTTCACAAAGCCTGTTTAATGAGTGAGCATGCTCTCGACTATTTTACTTTAGTGCATCTAGTCGGCCTACCGAAGGGAGCCACTTTTACACATCACAAACTTTCCAGCGTCATTTTTACTGCAGTCATTAGACGTAATTGTTTTGTTGGTTCCACACAATTTTGCGCTCCCCTTCCTTCTCATTCAAGGCCATTCTCCGTGGCCGCTTGAGGGAGAGCATTTAGGCGAGCCGTACAGAGGAATTACCTTAGAGAGATAGCGCACCATCGCTCGAGCACGGCTAAGCATCACTCCACCCGCAACGGTGGCAGAAAGCGGGTTGTTGTCTCGAACAAACAGATAGTTCTTAATTAGTGGGTGAGTATATAAATGAATTAGTAAACCAACAAGTGCTCTTTAGGGCTCACCCTTGAAAAAGAATAATTACTGGGTGCATTGTGAGAAAGAAGGCCTGTTAATCCTAAGACACTTTATTTCCCCCTTTCTCCTCACATACTAGCTGTAATGAAGCTGGAGGAACTCCAATTTCCCCGGCAGGTCTGTGTGTGAGTCTGTTTCAGTCCACGCTTCAGCGCCTCGGTCTTAATCAACACTGCTTCTGACTGCCATACCAACTTCTTCAGCTGGCATCAGGAGGAAGTGGCACCAAGCTGAGCACACTGCTCGTGTTCTCGCAAATATTTTTGTCAACTCGCTGCTTTCAAACTAACTATATTGCGGCATCATTAATTGGTGGATTTCACCTGTGAGGTGCGGATGTGCTGAAGTTGATGGTGACAGTCTAAAACAACAGTTAGACACTGCAGTCATCAACTGTCCAAACACTCGCCTGGAAAAGAGTTGTGAGCGCCAGTGCATCTTAATGGGCTCTTACTCAAAGTGAGATAAAGAATTTATTTTAGGAAGCAAGACTGTTTAAGCAGTTCCAATGTTAAATAAAGTGTGTTTAAATGCTGTAAATAAGGTACTTTTTTTTTTAATTTCTTGATATTTCATGTATTTCTTGCATGTGAGCCTCAGCAATGCCATTTACATATTTGTCAGTCATAGGTTCAGAAAAAAAAAATAAAATAAATTATACTACTTTATACTCAGGGCAAGTCTTCGTAAAGGGGAACAAAATGACCCGTGCACATTTAATTTTAATTTTAACATAATTGTCCATTGATTACTCAAAAAAACCTGTATGCATTTCTTTAATTTTATTTTATTTTGTTCACTTTAGATTATGGTTCAATTCTTACTATTAACAAACTATAAAGTACAACTTTTGCCTCAATAAACTCCTAATTACTGCTTATTAATAGTTAGTAAAGTCGTTTTTAAGTTTAGGCAAAGACTATAGAATAACAAAAGACGGAATAAGCCCCATCCTTTTAAATAAGAGCCAATCGCTGATTGCGTCACTGCAGCGGACATTAGAAGCTCTGGTTTCTATAGAAACAGTCAGACGCGCATGTGCATTAGCTTGATCCAGCCTAAAAAATATGTTTTTTTGTCATAATTCGAGCGTTTAGAAACAAAATTTATGAGACAGTTGTTGTCAGATTTCATTGGTGATTTCTAATATAAAATTTAATCGTAAGCTTGGCGAACAGCTTCGGAGAACTTGATGTTTTCCCCATTCAAAGAGATAGGAGCTGCATTTGCATGGCCGAGAGGCGTTTCAAAGATGGCCGCAGAGTGAAATGACTTGTCTTAAAGGAACTTTGGTTTAGGTAAAGTGTAGGATTATAATGGGATGCAGAATAAGGCATTAATATGTGCTTTCTAAGCACTAATAAACAGCCAATATCCTAGTAATATGCATGCTAATAATCAACTAGTTAATATTGAGAATTGGACCCTAAACTAAAGTGTTACCCTTTATTTTAATTTGTCATGTATTACTGAAAATGTTGGTTTGTAATGATATGAATTTCATATTTTGTTTCTAAAAAAAAGAGTTCATTAAAAGGTTAAAGTATTTACTACTAGATTTTGTTTGTTTGTTTTTTTCATTATCATTTTCTGCCTTTTATAAAGAATATAAAGAAGTCATCTTTCATGCATACACTACAAGTCAAAAGTTTGGACACACCTGAATGAATGTTTCTAATAATACAAAAGACCATGACGAATAGGTGTATCCAAACATAGTTGTGGTCTCATTGCGGTGTAAAATCTAACGAAAAGCAATGTACAGAAAGGTATAGACGAGACAGAAATATTTTTAACATGGCTAATCCCATCAGAGCTGAAACTGTTTTAAAACACTTATTCTCTTGATTCCCTCCTCTCCGTGTAGGTGTTTCGGTGAAGATACGTGCATCTCCATTCCAGACATCAAGGCGATGGTGATGGTGATGCCGCCCAGCGAACCTCGGATCACCATTGCCGGAGTGAAGTGGCTGGTTTGGCCCGCGGCTCAGCTCCGAGCTCCTGTCGGCGTGGCCCTTTTCAAGGACATACACATCATTAGTACCGTCACCAAGACCGACGCCACCCTCAGCATAGGTGATAGATGACTCACTTTCACAGCTCGTATATTAACATAATCTCACTCCTTTGCATTCATCCATTTCACATGTGCCACAGTTGCACATTTTGCCTGTAATGTAACCGTATAAACGTTTTAGTATATTTACTGAATTTTCTTCCACGGATGTGTTTTTTATAATAGTTTAGTCTATTATTATCAGGATTATAAATGCCTCCTTCTGGTTGTTACGCTGACCTTAAGTCAATTGTTTTTTATTAGTGTCTTTTTTCATTTAAAGTTCAACAAAAGTGTCCGGCTTCTTTTATCGAGTGCAGAGCCAGGAGTAGTGAAACAATAAATCATTGAAATTAAATTCATACACAATCAATGGTTGTTTGTGGATACAGCGCTAGGTCATATATTTGCCGCTATATATCTCTGCTTGTTTAAAAGTGTGTGTGTGTTTGTGCAGCCCGGAGGCCTGGCGTCCTGGAGTTGATGCATAACCTGGATTATTGTGATGTGCTGGTGATCGGAGAGGAGCTGGACCCGGAGTGGGAGAGTCTGGAGATCCACCACAGCTCTCTCCTGGGCAAACATCTGGATGCCACCAACTCTACCTCTGGCATCTCCATCTACGGTATGGTCCACCATGTGTCTCGGATCTACTATACAGCCATCTGCTGCCAGAGTGTTTCTCATAATCTCTTTTTCACTCTACATTTCAGTGACTTCATTTATTGCATATTTATTGCATTGCTTCATTTAGCATGAGTTCTTAAATCTAGTAAATCAGTGTGTCTGTAGATGTTCAACTTATTGTACTACAGGACATCTACAGATACATGCATACAGATCTAGATTTAAATACGTTGTACATGGAGAACTCATGCTAAAATGAAGCATCTGGAACAATGTAAAGCCTCAAGCTGTGGATAAGCAATAAATGTGTTGAAGGAAATAGCCCAAAAAGGAGAAATCTGTCATTATTTACTAGGGGTGTAACAGTATACACGGTTCAGTACGTACCTCGATTTTGGGTCATGGTTCGGTACGATTTCATTACAATAGGAAAAATGGTCACTTTAGTTTTGAATGCAGTTTTCACTATTAACTAACTATTAACTATGATTTTTGCCTCAATAAACTTCTAATTACTGCTTATTAATAGTTAGAAGGGTAGTTGTTAATTTTAGGTGTTGGGTAGGATTGAGGTATGTAGAGTATGATCATGCAGAATAATTAATATGTGCTTTATAAGTACTAATAAACAACCAATATCCTAGTAATATGCTAATAAGCAACTTGTTAATAGTGAAAATTGGACCCTAAACTACCTTTATTTTGAACATATAGTAGTGCAAATCACATTTTGTTCCACCTAGCAGCATTTAGTCCCCTAGTTAGTACAGTACAGCCTCCTATAGTGTAGTAAGCAGTAAACAGAATGCACTCTTGCATAGCTCATATTTTTTGCAGGGCTGATAAAAAACAAAAGGTCACAATCACCTACAAAACTGAAAAGCATCTTGTGTTATAAAAGTACAAAATAAATAGAATAATGAAAAATAAATCTTGTGTATTAGGAGTGTTACAATTTGCTCCACTTAAACTATATTTAAAGTTTAAGCCCAACCCTCCTATACTTCACTTTCCACGTTCCGCTCTGTTTTGCACGCAGTTGATTGCGTGAGCCTTTTAAAGTATTCTCCTTTGTCCATGAGTGCAGAAAGACGCATACACACTATCTATGGACTTTGTTTTCAAGCGATCAAGTCATTTGCGTATGCGCTGTGCTCTTTTTCCCGCTGTGGCGGTTAGCAAACAGCGTTGCATTACTGCGCGCACCTCCTTCTGGATTGGAGTGTGGATCACCTGTGACTGACTGTATTCGTCATCTAACTGCATGAACCGAACCGTGACGTCCATACCAAGAGGAATACATGTACCGTTACACCCCTATTATTTACCCTCGTGTCATCCAAACCTGTTTCTTTACTCTGTGGTACAAAAAAAAAAAAAAATGGAGATATGTTGAAGCACATGCTGGCCACTCTTTTGCATATAATGACAATGAATAGGGATCATGCTCCAAAATGACAAAAACAAAACACCATGAAAGCATCATAACATAGCTCCATTGGACTTGTGTGCTATATTCAAAGTCTTCCGAAGCCAAACAATAGTATCCATTTATATGTCTCCTTTAGTAAAATGACAGGTTACATCAAAGTTGGAATGATTCAATGAGGTATGAAGGCTACAGTGGAGGGGGACAATAACTGAAATTTAATGGAACAACAACTTAAAATTCTGTCTGTTGCACAAAACTATTGTATGGCTTCAAAAGATTTGGAATATATTTCCTTTCAGAAGTTTTAATGTTTTTATCTCTTATCACTACAAATTAAAATAAAGCTTTTTTTTTAGCATCATTACTCTTGTCTTCAGTGTCACATGATCCTTCAGAAATCATTGTAATATGCTAATTTGCATGCTGAAGAAACATTTATTATTATTATCAATGTTGAAAACAGTTGTGCTGCTTCAGATTTTTGTTGAAACCGTGATACAATAGAACAGCATTTCTTTAAAATAGAAATCTTTCGTAACATTATACATTTATTTACTGTAACTTTTGATCAATTTAAAGCATCATTGCTGAATAAAAGTATTAATTTCTTAAAAAAACTAAAAGTTTTGCTGACCTCAAACTTTTGAACGGTGGTGTATATATTTAATCATTCATTTGACATCCTGCAATGCAAAAGAGTGACCAGAATATAAAGAAAATTAAATGCGTTTGATTTAATCAGTAATGACAGACCCAGTTTTGGGTGAACTACCCCTTTAAAAAGAATTAATATGAAAAAAATAATTAGCACACATTTTTCCAGCTGATATCAGTGCGAAAGAAAGGTTTTGCACTCTTTGGATATTTGGTAGGTCAAATTCAAACGCTTCTATGCTGTTCAAAAAAGTTTTGATCTTTAAAAGTCACTCTCGACTGCGCTCAAAATCCTTTAACCCAGATGCTGCTCAGACTCTTGAACAGATCTCTGTCTCTATCAATCATACTGTGCATTTGGCTTTTTGCAAGCAAATTCAAATCACCTTGACATTTGGTAAAGTGGATTGAGAGTGCCAGGTACATTTATTAGAGAAGGACTAAGACCTCCTACTTGTTCAGGAACTTCATGTTGAGTGTGTCTCAGGGCTCTGGAGCTCTTTTGTGTGAGTAGAGCGAGTTCCTGACACTGGTCTTTCTTTGGTCTCAGGTGTTGACTCCATGGCGCATTATGAACAGGCCATCAGGCAGGTGAGGTACCGTAACTGGAAGCCTGGCGGTCTGTCTGAGAGAAGGTTCCGGCTCAGTTGCTCTGAACTGAATGGACGCTACACAAGCAATGAGTTCAACTTGGAGGTCAGAGACTGCCTTCATACTGGGCATGGCTTCTTACTCTTTTTATCATCCATTTACTTTATCCCCTCTTTCAATTTCTGCTCTTCTTTCAGCTTTTTGCACTTTGTGACTCTTGGTGCTTAAAAGTTTCCAAAAACTGTTCTCACAGTGTCAGACTTTTAACTCTTGATTTCTGGCTAAGAGCTTTCCACTAGGACAAAAAGAGAGTGTCGGACTAGCGTGTAAATTGGCCGACCATTTTTCATTTTTTTGTAACTTTTAGGGGTGGATAAATCTGAAATTGATGATACTGCAATAACAAGCCAGGTGGTAGTGAAATGGAGGCCCGTTTAAATAACTGCTCATCAATCTCTCCGTATGAATGTCCAGATTACACCGAAGAAATCTGGGGAAATTGGGACATCTGCTGGTCAAACCCCTGTAAATGCAGTGGAAACACTTGATACAACAGCAGCTACCATGACAAAATACATTGTACAATATCCTAAATTTCACAGATCTAAATTTGTGCAAATATGTAGAACTTTTATACATAAGTGGGACTTTTTATCTTTTTTTTTATTTTTATTTTTTTTTAGACTGAGCATGATTTCTCTCTATCTCCCCCCCCCCCCCCCCCCCCCCCTCCATTTCTGGTTTATTTGCTACTGTTGCCTCTGGTTTGCTTAGTTGGGGACATGTAATATTCAGATCAATATTATTTATTTGACTGCACTGACACTATTGGATGAGAACTGAACTGAGCTGTATGATGACGTCAGAGCTGCTTTATAGCTGAAGTAAACTCATTTCATATTTGATGAACTGTACACAGTTAACGAACAGAACTGACTCAACTATATACAGTATATATATTCCTTCCTGTGAGGAAATCCATTTTCACTTAGCCATTTTGAGTTTAATATGTTTCTGGTATAGGAGACATTAGGTTATCAGCAGGAAATCTAAAATTACTGTCATTGAGCTCTGACTTGTTTGGATCAGTATGCTTTTAATGAATCTAATTTCATTATAAAATGGTCTTAATGTAATTTTTCACTTCAGAATCAATCCCAAAATATTGATTTTTTTTTTTTTTTTTTTTTTTAATTATGACATAACAAAGCTTCATTTCCTGGAATCACTTCATTCTCCCTAAGCAAACTCTTGTCTCTCTAAAGTATTTTCTGTTTGCCCCGCCCCTCAGATTGGAGTAGTGCACAGCTCAGAGGCTGTGGAACATGTCAATCACATGGCCGTCCATTCCCAGTACATGAGACCTGTGCATCATCCACTGGTGGTTCATACGGCCGACTCTGATCACATCTCAGGTAAAGTCAGCCATGATTCCTCTTAATGATGTTCGTCCAAGCCTAGTCATGCAGTTATTTTACCCTGGGTGATATTATTGTGCAAATACTAACTTGATTTACCTTGTTATTAATTAAAAATGTGTTGTTGCTTTGTTAAACCATCTAATTAAGTTGTAAACAAGTGGCTTTAAGAAGGACAGTAAATGTGTCACAAAAACAATTCATGGGAGAATTCAGCTTCTAAAAAAGAGGATATGTGCACTCACATACAGTACATACACAAACCCCTGCACGCGGGCCTAAGCGGATGACAGGCTCTTGAGACCGTATTGTTGGTTTGAAGGAGTTTGGGAAATTACACTTACTCTACCAGCTCACGCACACACCAGGGACACCAGTGATCTCCCCAAGGGCGCCGAGAGCACAGCTGACTGCAGCGAGATGGAGCATTCTGCTCTCTCGACTGAAGAGAGAAAGAGGGAGAGGGAGATGACAGGATGCCAGACATGCTGCTTTAGGAGAGACATGGAAAAACAGCAGGTGGCACTGTGACCTCATGCTCCCAATTCTGCTCTTGCTGACTGCAAGGTCTCAGAAAGCGACACTCTTCTTAAAGTGTACTGTGCCAAACTGTCTTCCTCTGTCAACACGGCTAAAAAAGCTTCACCTCGGCTACCTAGAACAGAAAAACACTGAACGACAGTGATCCAGGATTGTATTGATTTTTGTTTGGCTCAGTGAATCATAACAATATGAATGAATAAACATAATTGCAGAATAGAGAGACTAAAGAAATAAGCCTCTCAAGGTTATGCATTACAGTGATTTTACCACTGTTAGGAGCAAAGCAGGGTGACTCTCTCCCTCTCTCTCTATTTTTTTTTCTTAAAGAAATTAACTCTTTCCCTGCCATTGATGGAATTTCATGTGTTCACTGTTATATGGTAGAGGGCGCTATTATGCATCTTCTGAAAGAGTCTAGTAGAGTAAGAATCTGTAGAACAAGGTCATGCATTAATATGTGCTTAATTAGTACTCATAAATAGCCAATGTTCTATTAATATGCAAGCTAATAAGCAACTAGTTAAAAGACCCTAAAATAAAGTGTTACCATAATAACAATAATAATTTTAAATGTTAATAATATTTCACAATATTAATGTTTTTACTGGATGTTTTCATACCAAACTCTGATTGGTGCGATATTCCCCTGGTATCAACACTGGAACCATATATTAGAATGATTACAATTACTTCTGATAAAATATGCTGGCGTTAGATGAGACTTTCAGATGGCAGATGGGGCGCAGGTGCGGGGTCGACAGCAGGTCAGGGGTGATTCTGGGTCTGACAGGAGCTAGTGAACCTCAGGATGGGCATCTCAAGGTGTCGATAGAGAAAAAGACTGGAAAATAAATGCCTTTAACATGGAAAGGATGCTGGGCTTCTTGGTTGTAGAGTATCAACAGCAATATATGACAATGTTCAATAAATAATTATATTTATTGTTAATAATAATCACAACAGACAATGTATGCAGTTTTAACCATGTTTTGTAGCAGTGTAATGTAGAATTCATATACGTCTGTATCTGTGTGTCATTAGGCACACCTCCTGCTGCCACAGTGGTCATTGTAATGTGCATCGCTGCTCTGGTGGTCATTGTGGTCTTGGGCATCTACCGCATCCACACCACCCACCAGGACGGCTCAAAAGAGGACGAAGAGGGAAGAAAAGACCCGGAGATGGACTGGGACAACTCCAATCTTAACATCACTGTTAATCCCATGGAGGTCAGTATGCGCCTCATTGCTAAAGATAAATATCAGGGAAGCAACTTTAATCATAGTTTGAAACTACTGTAAAAACTAATGAAAATGTAATTGGGTACACTACAAGTTATGAACAAAAAGTACCTTGAACTGTCTTAAAGTTACTTAAGAGGGCAATATGGTTTTTTAATAAATACAAAAACTTTCCAATATATTTTAAATGTAATCAGACCCATATGTGTGGGACAGAAACACAGATGGGTTTTCATTGAATAAACAATCTCAGAGTGATCTTGTCAAACCATAAAATTAAATGCGCGGGCATATAGTACTATGCTTATGACAAAATTTACCCTACCGCGTACCCTAGTGTACTTGTGAAAACCGAGGTATACTTTGGATGAATCAAATCATACAATTTCATACAAAATCACCAACTTGTAAAATAGTTATTGTTCCTAATAAGATCAAGTTGGAAAGAACCTTTTAGGATGAACCGATTCATTGGAATGAATAAAAAAAAATTCAAATTTTGACATACGAGAGAGGACAGTTTATGATGAACCAATTCTCTTGAATGAATCACACTTTTCTACATGTAGGTAAGCACCTTGGATAATTCTTTTAGCTCAAATTTATTTATATACTTTTATTTTTTGTTTTTATTTTTTTATTTTTTTTTATTTTTTACTGTATGTGTTTGTCATTTTTATTACTTTTTAATATTTCCGTTTAGCTTTTTCAATTTATTTTCAATTATTTTTGTAATTTTAGTACTTAAACTTATTTTATTTCAGTTAGTTGCCAATTTTTATTCATGTAATTAACTTTTTTAGGTTTAAGATTTTAGCTTCATTTAAATGAATTAATAGTTCCAGTTTTAGTAAACAGTTACACCACTGCTCTGACGGCAGCATGTGAAGTTTTACCGTTTTTACCATGAAGCTGGTCTAAATATAATTCGCATCATTCTGTTGTTGGTTCCAGAGCATTGACGGGACTCAGATTGCTGAGGAGGTGAGGGAGGAGGAGCCAGAGGAAGAGGAGGAGGAAGACGAAGAGGATGATGAACTGTCAGGAGATCTCTCTAGTGCTGAATCCGAGGACACTGATGAAGAGGAAGAGACTAACATTCTGAAGGGAAAAGTGAATGGAAAGCTGGAGTGGGACCCGTCTACGTTACCCTATTAAAACACAAACACAGTCTCTCACACATATGCATACACCTTCACACAAGCAAGATTCACACGCAGACATAGACTTGTGCACACACACGTACACATATATACATAAAACACTCGCATTTAATGCCCTCTCACACAGAAGCCAGAATTTATTGCCTGAAAAGCTGTCACACTTCAACCTGATTTTGACTCTGTCCAACAGCCACAAAAAGCATCCTGTACCGCCATCTGCTGGTCAATATTGGGAATTGCACCCCTCTGTCCAAACGCTGCGAAGCCTGTATGTACTTCTGTAGTGTATAAGCTGCAGTGTCTCAGTAGATCCGCAAAAATGAAAGATAAATTGACACAATGGAATAAATTGTGAATCAACATCTCTGGGATGTTTTTTTTTTTTTTTTTTATGTTTACTGTTTTTTGTGCATTTTGTGTTGTTTAATCAGATTATAATCTAACATCATGATGCTTTCTCCCTTTCTGAAATACTAAACTGTAATATTTGACAGTGTGGCTATGCCTTCACCATTTGTTGTCTTCAGAGTAACGTTTAATATTGCATTGATGTGCAATAGTAAATACCCAAAAGTTGTTTTTTCAATGAAAGTATATAATAATGATATTTTCTTCATTTGAAATTTAGAAAATAGGTTTATTTTAGATCCTCAGAGAGATTTTGATTGAGATGGTTCTCTAACAAAAGGTATATAATAATTTATGGAAACTTGTTTCCACTACAGAATAAAACATCTAAAAATAGACTTTTTATCTAAACATTTTTTTTCTCGTAATTGCGAGGTTACATCTTGCAAAGTGGGATTGTGGGATATAAACTCACAATTGCAAGAAAAAAAGTCAGAATTGAAAGTTTGTATCTCACAATTCTTTCTTTATTTCTCAGAATTGCGAGTTTATATTTCACAGTTCGGACTTTATAACTCGCTATTGTGAGTTTATATCTAACAATTCTAAGAAAAAAGTCAGAATTGCGGATGTAAACTTTCAATTTTGTAAAATAAACTCACAATAGAGAAAAAAAAAGTCAGAATTGTGGAATATAAGCTTGCAATTGCAAGAAAAAGTAAGAATTGTGACTTTATTTCACCGAATTGCGAGTTTCACAATTTGGATTTTATAATTTACAATTGCGAGTTTATATCTTACAATTTGGAGGAAAAAAAGTATTGCTTAAAAGTAAAAGAATTGCGGGATGTAAACTTGCAATTTTGAGAAATAAAGTCGCAATTGTGGAAAAGTCTGAATCACAAGTTTATATTTCGCAATTCTGACTTTAGAATTTGCAATTGTGAGTTTATATCTTTTTTATATCTTGAGTTGCGAGAAAAAAAGTTATAATTGTTTGATATAAACTCGCAATTGCAAAAAAAGTACGAATTGCGATTTCATTTCGCCAAATTGCGAAAATTGTTTCACAATTCAGATTTTATAACTTACAATTGCGAGTTCATATCTCACAATTCTGAGAAAAAAAGTCTGAATTGTGGGATATAAACTCGCAATTTTGAGAAATAAAGTCGTAAATGCGAAAAAAGTCACAATTGTGAGTTCGCAATTTTTACTTTATTTTTTCAGAATTGCAAGTTTATATTTTGCAATTTGGACTTTAGAATTTGCAATTGTGAGTTTATATCTTTTTCATTTCTTCAATTGAATTGTGGGATATAAACTCGCAATTGCAAGAAAAAGTAAGAATCGCGACTATTTTTAAGAATTGCGAGCTTATATTTTGCAATTTGGATTTTATAACTCACAATTGCAAGTTTATGTCTCACAATTTTGAGATAGTCACAATTGCAAAAAAAAAATCAGAATTGCACGTTCATATCTCGCAATTTTTACTTTTTCTCAGATTTGCAAGTTTATTTTTTGCAATTTGGACTTTAGAATTTGCAATTGTGAGTTTATATCTTTTTTACATCTTCAATTGCGAGAAAAAAGAATTGTGGGATATAAATTCGCAATTGTAAGTTTATATCAATTCTGAGAAAAAGGGTCAGAATTGCAGGATATAAACTCACAATTTTGAGAAATTAAGTCGCAATTGCGAAAAAAAGTCAGAATTGCAAGTTTATATTTCAGACTTTAGAATTTGCAATTGTGTTTATATGTTTTTTATCTTGAGTTGCAAGAAAAAAGTAAGAATTATGGGATATAACCTCGCAATTGTGAGGAAAAAAGTCAGAATTGTGAGAGAAAAATTTGCAGTTACCTTTTTTTCCCCCTTTTTATTCAGTGGTGAAAACAAACTTCCATAGTAATGAAATCAAAGTTTCTTTTCCCTTTTTCTCAGTGGTAAGATAGGAGGAAGCGTGTCTGTACATTTTTATATGCCTGTCTTCTGTACATAGGGAACTGTAGAGTAGTAGTGGTGACTCAGACTCCTCACGTCCTCCTGCATCCCTCACACAGCCTGTTTGTGTCCACACTTGCTTGCTGAAGAGGAAGGTTCCTCCTCCTCCTCCTCTCTCTGTCTGTGTTGATCTCTTTTATCGTTCATGGTGTCCTCCTCACCTCACCCGCGGATGGTTTCTCCCTCACTCCACCTCAAATAGATTTGTCTGAGCCTCTGTAGACAAAGGCACTTTTAAACTATTAAGGGAAGAAAAATAGAAGAAAAGTGTTCAATGATTTTAGCCTGGGGCTATTTTGGTATATTGTGAAGGTCTTTACTAACCTCCCCGCAGTGTACAGTTCAATTAAATCTTCAGGAAAAGAAAAAGAAAAAGAAAAAAAAGAAAAAAATAGGGATGCAAGAAAAGTACAAACAAAAGCAAAGTCTTTCTGAAAACTGAGGCTTTTGACAGAGTAAAAGCATTTAGCAGTGTCACAGAGGTGTTTGTTTTCATATAGAGGAGAGTTTAATAGATGACACTTATGTTTTTCCCCTGAACATGTGCGTTTATGAATTTGTGCATTGGGTTTCATGTAATGTCTGTTGCAGTGGTTAGGATTTCTCATCCCATCAGCCAAAACGTGCTTGTGATGTCAGCCTTGTGAGACATCCCGTCCGTCCACCTTCCAGTCCTTTCATTCCTATATTTCGCTTGTCCTTTTTACCATGTGTGTTATAGAACAGGTACAAAAAAAATAAACTTTTAAAAAGATCAACCCTGTAAAATCATGTAAGACTATTCTTTTGTATATGTTTCTCTCCTTTTGTTTTGTAAAGGGTTTTTGTTTAACTTCTTTGATGGTCACTGCAGCACTTTCTGTACATTGACCAATAAAGACTTTCCTTAGAATGAGTGAAAGTGTTTCATTTCCATTCAAATGCTAATTATTCTGCTTTGTGTACATACAAAACTGTATAGCTATATCTATTTGAGCAACTTCTGTTGGAAAATTATTCATGAAATGAAATACACACATAGGCCTACGTATACAGGTCTGTCTGAACGGCCTACTTGGAGAAGTGGCATGTGACTGTGTGCACCATTGTAGATTTTATGACCAAAAAACTGATTTTAATAGCAGATTACAAGTGGACAAATATGCCTGTTGTTACCTTCTGAGATGTGTCTTAAGTCTGCTGTCTTTTAGCCTCATATTTAGTTGATGAGGAGCATAATATGATGCTTATTTGCCAATTGTTTGTACATATAGGCACATTAAAACATTTATTAAACCTTATTTTATTTTGTAGGTTTTTAATGACTTTTTCATTTTTAAAGAAAGTGACACTGAGAGTACACCACCCCCTGCGAAAAAAATCATAATCAAATTAGAAGTCATTTTAAAGCTTAGAAACTCAGCTTTTTAATGCATTCAATCATTTTGATTTTGAAACTCTTAAGGAGTGCTGAGTAGTCCCTTCTAAACCAGTGTACCACCTGCGGGCACCACCTAGCTACAAAAAAATTAATACTCATATTTTTTAAAACTACTGCCTTGATCAACACAAAATAGGTGTTATTTGAAAGCTTAAAGTCTGAACTTTACAATTAATGTAGCCAATTTCATTAACTCCCAAGTAGTGCTGGGTTATTTGCTGATAAATAGAAGAAAATGTTATGTACTGCAATGTGTCAAAAACATCATACAGCTCAGTTAATCATGTGTCATATGTCATTTGAAAGGTCTCACAGAGTAGAATACAACAAGTATACTTGTTATACTCGTAACTTCATGATTGTGGAAAATGGCACATCATTATTTACAGCAGATTCTTGCGATTAAAATGAGTCATAAAACAATGCGTCGATCACGTTACGACACATAAAACCCCACTGGCACACAGATGCTAAGTAAAATGTAGCTTTCACGCTTATAACTTCATGAAACTAACTTGGCCCTGGGATTGAAAAAAAAAAAAAAATTAGTTTTAATGGGTTTCAATGGGGATATTTTTGTCCTTAAGGTCCTGAGTGGAACTATTTTGTGCGTATTCAGTTTGAAGGCGACATCTAATGACTTGTGAAGTTGCTGATTAACTTTCTATAAAACCCTCTTCACAGAGTTTTATCACATACAAATTATTCAATCAATGAATGATAATTGAGAACAGAATGTGTCAGTTTCTTTTAATTGAGGAAACAAATAGAGAATAATCAAAGTTGAATTCTGTGTGTAAAAAGTTTATTAACAGTGGGGATATTTAACAAAGGCATGCACATAATAACAAATACAAATTGGATATTGTATACCAAAATGATACTGTGTTGCAAAATGTGCTTATCATGTAATCATAACATTTCATATTGTTCAGTAAAAATATGAAGGACACTGTAATGACAATAATTACTGTAAGTCTATTGTAAGAGTCAATGAAAGCTAAAAGCACAAATTAAGTTTCTTAAAAAAAGAATATTTACATTTACAAGCAATTCATTTTAATAGAACTATCAAATAACATGAAATATAACTCAATAAACATTAAGAATTTAGCCTCATAAGATGATGTTCTGTTATGCATTTATGCATTTACTCTTAAGTGAATCTGGACATGTCTTTTCATGAATTTAATAAGACCATCAAAGAGAATAAAGTAAATGGCCAACAAATGAAGTGTGGTCATTTTCATTATCAAAGACCCATGTATTTTCCCGGAGACGCACATAAACATGATCTCCTTCCTCTAGAGTCAAAGAGATTGAATTAGATCCTGTGTCATAGCGGTCACCTAGAGCATGATTGTAAATAGTTATCATCTGTTGTCCATTTTTTAAGAGTCTTAGACCCATAGATCTAGATGAACGGTTATGTCCAGTGATAATGAAGAAATAGACACCTTTAACAGGTGCTGTGAAGATACCTGTAATGACAAATGCAACAATTAATTAACAAGCATTTTTATGGTCATTTAATTACACTGTTTATCTGATATGTAGCTTTCAGAGTTCCATAACACACAGATTCAGGTTCAGTATAAGAACACACACCAGTGGTTGGGTTGTAAGCTCTTCCTTCATTCACAAACACATCTTTGTAAGCCAGAGTGATCTCAGTGTTGAAAGGTCCAAGGTTTCCGATGGGTCCAAGTGTGGCGGCAAATGCCACTTTATATTCTGTGTGAATCAGAGATCACATTTTGTTAAAAAATAATCATGCAAACCTCTGTATAATAACACATGTCAGATCACAAACTATATTTGCTCTTTGTATTGGTTATATATATGGTCTGCTTTCCTGTAGCTCAGTGGTTAGAGCATGGCACTAGCAATGCCAAGGTTGTGGGTTCGATCCCAGGGATTGCACATACTCGGATACAAATGTATAGTATAATGCAATGTAAGTCGCTTTGGATAAAAGCGTCTGCCAAATGCATAAATGTAAATGTAAATGGTCTGTCTGTTTGAAGATGTTTATTCTAGTTGCTGGCTATAGTTAATGATACACTAATTTATTATTGCTTGGCACTGTTCTGCCATGCTTATGACCAACAAAGATACTCATATAACTTATTTATTTTTATCCATCCACTGTTTTTCTATCTGCAAGATTGTCACAAGTGAAACAACAGATGGAAGGGTTACCTTTTTTCCTGAGCTGTTCCTCAGTGACCTCCAGTCTGTTCTTCAGAGACCTCACAGTGGATCTCAGCTCCACCAGCTCAGCGTAGATCCCTGTGAGAAAGTGTTGCTGAAACTCACCAGAAGTCAAAACAGCACTTCTTTCCTCTTCATTCAAATGCTCAGGACTCTCAGTCAGAACTGCGTTCTCTTCCTGCTGGACCTCAGACATACAGGCACAGCTGAACAGGAGAAGCAGCAGCGGATACAGAATGGTGCAGGACATCTTTACCTTAAGAGAATCTACAAGTGGAGAACTGCAGCTGTCAGTGAGGAAATTAATATTATTGGGGTTCGGTTGAAGGTCCCTGCACCAGACACTTATAGTTGTTTTAGATGCAGAAATTCCTGCAGCTCTTGATATATCCCTTCTGGATTAATATTTAACTCATGACAAATTTTATGATGAAAGAAAGAAAATAAAAAATTTTGTTTTGCAGATAATCACGTGTAAAACGTGATCCATCTATAAGAAAAACAATTTATATGCCCTGCCGATCAGTTCATATATGACACTTACACAAGATATATGCAATATATACAATATTAATCTCGATTAAAACAGACTTTAAAAGTATCTCTTTATCAAGCAGTTATTGTGTAAAACATGACACACGTGTGGAAAAATAACAAAAGACTAAAGATCAGATTGATTTACAGTAGAATATAAACACTATCAGAGGTTTATTATTTAAAGCCATATTATTAACTTCGTCTAATTGCAGTTTTGGACAAGACCTTTCAGTGTCTGGTGCAACTCTTGAAACAGGTGCATTGATGTTTATCTCATGACTCATATAATTGAATGAGGAAAGAAAATATGAAATATAGGTTAGCAGTCGTGTGCAGAAAGTAATCACCACTGCAGGTCTAGTTGGAGTTTCTCTTTACAGCTGTGCCCTGCAGAGGTCACATTTGTTTGCTGCATATGAGGTTGCCTCATTTCAGAAAAGTAACCATTACATTCCAAAGTAAGAACTACTTATTTCACTCACTGAAATGCAAATCAATTTTTAACCTTTATATTTAACCTTTATATACCCCTCTCCACCACCGAAAGCGCCAACAGTGGACACGTGAGCATCAGAACTGGATCACGGAGCAATGGAAGAAGGTGGCTTGGTCTGAAGAATCACATTTTCTTTTACATCACGTGGATGGCCGGCATGTTCGTCGCTTAACTGGGGAACACATGGGACCAGGATGGGAAGAAGGCAAGCTGGCGGAGGCAGTGTGATGCTTTGGGCAATGTTCTGCTGGGAAACCTTGGGTCCTGCCATCCATGTGGATGTTACTTTGACACGTACCACCTACCTAAGCATGTTGCAGACCATGTACACCCTTTCATGGAAACTGTATTCCCTGGTGGCTGTGGCCTCTTTCAGCAGGATAATGCGCCCTGCCACCAAGCAAAAATGGTTCAGGAATGGTTTGAGGAGCACAACCATGAGGGATGTGCTGAACAATAAAGTCCGATCCATGGATCCACCTCGCAACTTACAGGACTTAAAGGATCTGCTGCTAACATCTTGGTGCCAGATACCACAGCACACCTTCAGGGGTCTAGTGGAGTCCATGCCTCGACGGGTCAGGGCTGTTTTGGCAGCAAAAGGGGGACCAACACAATATTAGGAAGGTGGTCATATTGTTATGTCTAATCGGTGTATATATATATATATATATATATATGTGTGTGTGTGTGTGTGTGTGTGTGTGTGTAATTCTGAAATTCTATTTAGAATTCAAAAAAATCCAAGATTCAGTTTAAGCTGTGGGTTAGTCTGTAGTCATTTATAATTACCCTTAGAAGTACATGGTATATTCTCAGTTTAATAGCAAAGTAAGCAGGTTTATAATCACTGCTACTGTCTTGCGGTCACAACTGAGAGATGACAAAGGCAAACTCAGACACCCCAAACCCCTGAGTCCCAGAGGGTGAGCAACCGCATAGTCTCAACATGGGTGTTCTGGATCACCGGATGGCGAGTTTAGGTAAAGATTCTGCCAGATCTCACATCTCTGATTCTAACTTAATAGATCTATTGGCCAACTATGTTGAAGTGTGTAAAAGAATCTCTACAGAAGAAGAGGTGGTGAATCAAGACATTGTTTGAAAGCTACAGCATCTAATGACTTGTAAAGTGTGATTATTAACTTTCTCTAAATCCCTCTGCACAGAGCTTTTCCTACTTACAGATCACTCAGCCACAATGAATGACAATTGAGAACCTAATGTGTGAGTTTCTTTTATTAAGTAAACATATGGAGAATAACCATGTTAAATATCCCTAATGTATATATAATTTTCCAAAGTTGAATTCTGTGTGTAAAAAGTATCAATACATTAGGGATATTTAACATGGTCAATGGTGTATACATAATTACAAATACAAATAGGTTATTATACACCAAAATAACACTGTGCCTAACTGATATTGTTCAGTAAAAATGTAAAGGACACTAGTCAGTAATGCCGATAATTAACTCTATTGCACCGTAAGAATCATTTAAAACTAAAACCACAAATTAAGTTACTTTATAACATTTACAAACAATTAATTAAAAAAAACTGCCACAGAGATAAAATTACATGAAATATGAATGAACAAACATTAAGGCTTTAACCTCAAAGAATATGTTATAGTGCATTTATTTTACTCTTTAGTAAATCAGCACTTGTCTTAAAAAAATCTTTATCACCTACAATTAAGACTTGTTGAGAAGTATGCTGAACTTCATTAATTTAATAAGACCTCAAAGAAAAAAAAGTAAATGGCCAGCAAATGAAGTTAAGTCATTTTCATTATTAAAGACCCATGAAGTCTCCCAGAGACGCACATAGACATGATCTCCTTTCTCTAGATTCAAAGAGAATGAATTAGCTGTTGATTCATAGCGGTCACCTAGAGGATGATTAATAACATTTACCATCGGTTGTCCATTTTTAAAGAGTCTTAGATTCATTAGTCTGGTTGAGCGGTGACGTCCAGAGACAGTGAAGAAATAGACACCTTTAACAGGTGCTGTGAAGATGCCTGTAAAATCATATGCAACAATTAACACTGATGCTTTTTATTCTCATGTAATTACACTGCTTATTTCACCTGTAGTTTTCAGAGTGTGATATAAAACATTGATGCAGAACACACACCAGTAGTTGGGTTGTAAGCTCCTCCTTCATTCACAAAGACCTTTTTGTAAACCAGAGTGATATCAGTGTTGAAGGGTCCAAGGTCACCAATGGGTCCAAGTGTGGCGGCAAATGCCACTTTATAATCTGCATGAATCAGAGTTCAAAATTTGTCAAAAACAATCATGAAAACCTCTGTGTAATATATCAATTACACATCTCTAGATGTTTATTCCAATGGATGGCTAGTTAACAATAAACTGAATTATAAGGTTGTGTTCTGAAATTACTTGGCACTCATCTACCAACAGATTTTATCCATCCATAGTAACTCATTTTGTTTTAGTTTTCCATCTGCAAGTATGACAAGTGAAATGAGAACAAACAAGGGGATTACCATTTCTCCTGAGCTGCTCCAGTTGTTCCTCAGTGTGCTCCAGTTGTTTCTCAGTGACCTCCAGTTGTTTCTCAGTGACCTCCAGTCTGTTCTTCAGAGAACTCACAGTGGATCTCAGCTCTGTCAGCTCAGTGTAGATCGCTGTGAGCAAGTGTTGCTGACACTCACCAGAAGTCAAAACAGCACCTCTTTGTTTCACATTCAGATGCTCAGTACTCTCAGCCTGCACTTCATTCTCTTCCTGCTGGACCTCAGACATACAGGCACAGCTGAACAGAAGAAACAGGAGCGGATACAGAATGGTGCAGGACATCTTTACCTTAAAGTTTTGCAGTCACACCACCTGAAAACTTTCCTATGATGAGCTGGATACTTGATGTGTTAATTACCAGAGTATACAAGAACTGAACTGCAATGGTGACTGAAAAAAATGAATATTACTGGGCTTCTGTTGAAGGTTCCCTACAGCCCTGCACAAGACACATACAGGTATTTGTTCCAGAAATTCCCAAAGCTCCTGATATATCCCTGGTGGGTTGATGTTTAACGAATGACACACATTTTGTGAGGAAATAAAGAATATATTTGTTTATATGTATTGCAGATAATCACGTGTGAAACATTATCAATCTATCAGCAAAACATAGCTTCAATACATAGAGCAGAGTTCACAAGATACTGTATATGACATAAGATATATGCAATACTGTATGCCTTTGATTAAAGAAAAGAGATATATTCTCTGATATATAAGACATATTTGGTTTTATATTTAAAGGCAAAATTAAGCTATAAAATGACACCACTTGTTAACTTTAATTTGACATATTTTAACCTACCATTTCACAATAATCTTTATTTATTTTGATCATATGCCTACATGAGCCTTGTCTATGAACTCACAGGTTTAGGACTAAGGAAAACACATGCATGTGTTGAAGAAGATTCATTAAAAATGCTACAGTAGGCCTACAAGTTAATTTGTCCCATTTATTCATTCTTTTATAAATTCATTCACAGACTCATTTATTCATTGTGTATCAAGTATAATGACAAGTGAACTGATATAGACTAATTATTTTTATTGCCTTTATGGTTTTAATTGTACAAACTGATTGATTTATATGGTAGAACTATCACTTCTACCACTAAAGATTGATTAGAAATAATCTTCCCAATCAGTTTCTACTTCACGGCATACCAGATAGCAGAAGAACTCGAGGTTGCAACAGAAACTATTGACTCTCTCTCTTTTCCAGCACTTTAGACACATTTGCTTCTTTGCACTTAAAGAAGATTAAAGAAATTAGTCCAACACCTTGGTACAACGTGCCCTCAAGAAAGCAGCCTGAAAAATGGAGCGCAGCTGGAAGAAAACAAAACTAGAGATATTTCGAATTTCGTGGAAGGAAAGTGTTATTGCATACAAAAAGGCCTTAAAAACTGCTAGATCTGCTTACTTTTCAACTCTTAGAAGAAAACAAACACAACCCTAGGTATTTATATGATACAGTGGCTAAATTAATGAGAAAACAGCACAGCAGTGATGACTTTTTGAATTTCTTTACTTGAAAGATTGAAACTATTCAAGAGAAAATTATAACCATTCAGCCGTCTACTACAGTATCGCATCAGACGTTGTTCTATAGAACCCCTGAGGAACACTTCCATTCATTCTTTGCTATAGTACTACTAAGGTACTGAAAGAGATGCTTCAAGAAGTTGATCCTCTTCTTAATGTCATTAATTCATCATTATCATTAAGATACATACCAAATTCTTTTAAGCTGGCTGTTAACCTTCAAGAGGACGGTTTCCTCCTGAAGGTTTCTTGGGGGAAACGCAAAACATTTGCAAGACAACGCAAAAGCATTGACTTATTACTTTTCCTCCCATCTCATATTTTTTCCACCACCATGTCACCCTCGGGGCTCCATGCTATACAGACATGCAGTTTGAATATTTAAAGCCAATATTACAATGTTCTTTAAATATATTTTAATGGACAAGATATTCAATGTTACATGTATTCACCATCACTTCAGAAATCAATCAGAAATGGCAAAACTTAAACTTTTCTTGTAATTTAGAAGTGTATCACCAAAGCTGTCAAAGAGGAAAAAGTAAATGGCCAGCAAATGTAGAGTAGTGATATGCATTATTATCATGGATAATAGGCAATAATATTATCATGGATAAGAGATCACATAGACGTGATCTCCCTCCTCTAGAGTCAAAATGCCTGAATCAGATGCTGCTTCATAGCATTCACGAAAAGGATAATTGATTTTACTGACCATCTTCTTTCCATTTTTACAGAGATACAGACACATAGGCTTGGATGAGTGGTGTATCCCACTGAAACTGAAGAAATAGTTCCCTTTAACAGGGGCTGTGAAGATGCCTGTAATAACATAGATAATAATGAACACACCATGTCCAACATCCTCAGCATGTAGTTTTCAGAGTGTCATACATATATTAATACAGGTTCCACATACCAGTGGTTGGGTTGTAAACATTATCAGTATTCACAAGCACATTTTTGAAAACCAGTGTGACCTCAGCGTTGAATGGATTGGTGTCTCCTGTGACTCCAAGTGAGGCAGAAAATGCCACTTTATAGTTTTCTGCATAGAGATTCACAAAAGAGTCTCACACAAACCAATGTACAGTATAACTAACATTTTTTTTTTCATGAATAGGATTTTTTTTTTCACTAATTTCTGATCTGTAAATTTGACATTAATAAAATGAGACCAGACAAACCTTTTCTCCTGAGCTATTCCAGTTCCTCAGTGACCTCCAGTTTGTTCTTCAGAGTCCTCACAGTGGATCTCAGCTCTGCCAGCTCAGAGTGGATACTTGTGAGGCAGATTTGCTGAAACTCACCATAAGTGGAAACAACACCTCTTACCTCTTCATTCAAATGCCCAGTACTATCAGTCTGTACTTCCTTCTCTTCTCTCTGGACCTCAGGCATACAGGCACAGCTGAACAAGAGAAGCAGTGGATACAGAATGGTGCAGGGCATCATTACCTATCGCAATCATGTAACCCGAACAGCTGTGGACTAAATATGTGTGCAAACTGAAGAGGAGACTGTACACTATCAATTTGTCAGTTTGTCAGAAGTATTAACCTGTGACACTGAAGACTGGAGTAATGGCTGCTGAAAATTCAGCTGTCCCATCACAGGAATAAATTACATTTTAAAATATATTCAAATAGAGAAGAGTTATTTTAAATTGTAATAATATTTCAATTACTATCTTTTACTTGATCCAATAAATGCACCCTTCATAAGCATCTTTCAAAAAAACAAAGCAAAAACTTATTAATTCCAAACATTTGACCGGTATTAATGTTTGCTAACATGCTCAAATAATTGCACTTCATTTAGCCAAAATGTTTTTAGAGTGTCAAACAGACATTGACAGAAGCAATACCACATAAGAGAACATACCAGTGGTTGGATTTTATTTGCGGGTACATCTTTGTAAACGGTGCAATTTCAGTGTTGAAGGGTCCAGTGTTTCTTGTATTATTTGATGTATTAGATATCTGAGTAGTACAACTCTTACAAGAAAAATTGAAAGCCAACTGATACTGACATACTTTATAGCAGGTAGATTAATGTTTAATTCATAATGAGGAAAGAAAATCTATTTTTTTATTTGGCTGACAGTTAAACCACGTGAAAAATGTGCCACACATGAACAAAACAACACCATCAAAGGGTTTAAAAGCCTATATTATAATGTTCAAGTATGTAAGATTGGCTTGATTTCCTGATAAAACTGAACTCAGGAACTTTCACAGAAACAGTAAACCATGTAATAAAACAATAAATCTACAAACCTGAATAAACAAGTGTGTTGTCTGTCATATGATGCATGATAGAAACACAAGATGAGATGAATATGCAAACTCATGTCAGACTTTCCTCAACAGAAGCTCACTAAGCATACAGACATAACTTTCCAGTCTGGCTGATGGAGAACATTTCCAGAACCCCCTCCTCTCCATATTCATCTTTTGCCATTTCTGATGGCAATCGAGACAGTCCGTCTGCATTTGCATGACATGCAGTGCATTTGTATTCAATCTTGTAATGATGCCCTCCCAAAAAACAATGCCTAGAGTTGCATGCGTGCAGCTGCTGTGGCAGGGATACCTTTCTGCAGGCTGAAGATAGAAGTCATCGGTTGGTGATCCGTAAGAAGAGTAAATTCTCTGCCGAAAATTTGTGCATAGTTCTTCTCAGCTACAGACAAAGACTGTGATTGCAAATGCAATTGGCCTCTCACTACCATCTTCCATTTTGTGTGACATCCCCTGATCCCATAGGGAGAGCCATCACATGCCAGCTTCACTGAGAGGGATGGATTGTAATGTGTCAGGACCATGTTGGATGTTACCACCCTCTTTGCTTCCTGAAAGGCACGTTCACACTCCTTATTCCATTCCACTGCCTGCCCGACTGCAGTAGCTCACTGAGGGGATATAGGACAGTTGCCAGGTTGGGTAAAAACCTGGTGTAATAGTTCACAAACCCTAAGAAGGATCTGAGCTGAGATACACCTTGTGACTTTGGAGCTTTCACCACCACCTGAGTTTTCTCCTGGCACTGTCCGGGCATCTACAGTGTGCCCACAATATGTGACACTGGGCTTAAGAAATTCACATTTGTCCCATCTGGCACTCCTTGAATGTAGCTGAAGCTACTTCAAATACCAGCCTGTTGTAATGATAAATTCAAGGTAAAGGGTACTGTTCAACTTGTTGTAAAGGAATAATTGAGACCTTGAAGTCCCCACATACTGTGAGTTTTTTTGTTTTTACTACAGTGACGACGTGTCGCCCATGGACTCCAGCCCACTTTGGACAACACATCATTTCCCTCTATCGAATGGCATATGGACCCTGATGTGCTTTGTGGGACTGTGGGGTTGCACCGTCCTTAAGCACAATTTTCCCTTTGATGGATTTTACGGTGCCAATACCGCTCAGAAATACAGGGGTTTCTCTTGTCACTGCGATATTTCTTGTCTTTCTTAGTCCCCTTTGCCTCGCCACTGCAGCAAACTCTCTGAATGTGCCCAGTTTTGTGACATTGTCTACACTTTTCATTTTTAAATCTGCATTGAGAGGGGAGATGGGACAAGTTTCCACAACGAAAACAGGGCATCTGGTTTGTTCTGCTTATTGTTGACAGTTTATTTACACTTCCAGACTTTACGTCACTGTACAATTCAAGAGCATCTTTGGCTGCAGTTTCAGTTGAAATGGCGATCTCCCCTGTTCATTTAAACATCAGATCTGGCTCAGTAACAGTCTTTTTTGAATTCCTTCATGATCTATTCTGCATACCAGACAATAGCACAGCATGTCATTTAACTTCTCTCTTGGATCACTGAACTAGTCTTCCTCTGCTTCTTCTTAATGCAAATTCTGCGCACTGAAGGACATCAACGCTCACAGTTGATCCCATCCTCGTCGCCACTGTGATATCCGCCATTTGATGCATGATAGAAACACAAGTTGAATATGCAAACTCATATCAGATTTTACTCAACAGAAGCTTGCTAAGCAGACAGACATAACCAAACAAACCCAGAGCATGGATTCGAAAACAGACCTCAGTAATAGCACAAAGATGTCTGCTATGCCGATGTACAACAACAAGCATCATGAATTAGGATGCAATATTAAAAGAACAGTGAGCTATTACTGCCATAACATGTCTGACCCTTGGGTAATGGGATCCTGTCCAACCAAAATTTTAGTAAATGTTTTACAACTTAAATTTGAAGATTTCTTTGTTCTGGTCTGATTTAAGGGAAACTAGCAAAATAGTAATTTGGATTATGTAACCAGAAAACCTGGGCACACTCACACACTGCTGTCACATATGCATCTCACACTCTTAGATCCATTTTTGAGCAGCTTATGTTATGAATTTATTGTTTCTGGATTGACTTCTTATTGTTTATGCAATTAGCATTAGATTTTTTGAGGAAATAAATGAATTTAATCCATTTTGGAATAAGGCTGTAACATAACAGAATGTGTAAAAGTGAAGCGCTGTGAATACTTTCTGGTTACATACACCACATGCAATGACTAACTTCAGCAGGTAGAGGGCAGCATTTAACTTTGTTGTAACCAAAGGCAATCAGTTAAAGAGTCATGAAACCCCATATATCATGACAGTCTGAGGAGGACAGCAGAGATCATCTTATTATTAGGGAGATGAGAGGGTCTGTATCTCTTACCATTGGAGAAAGCTTAACGGCTAACTTAATCACGTGCGGCACCTCTCAGCCCATCATGTAATGGCAGTGACATCAGTCGCAACATTCCCTAGTCTGCCTTCTCTTAAAAAAAAATACATTTTTATCAGTCTACATATAGTTCCCAACGAAAGTATTGTTGTTGTTGTAAAACATACTGAAGATTGGCAAACAGGTTGCCGATTAATTAAATGATTAGCTATTTCCCCACAAAAACTGTTTAATCAGCGAAGTGAATCCTCTTATCCATTGACATCCATTCAAGAAAAAGCCTCTGGTCCCCTTCCCTGTGTACCGCCGGGGGCGGAGCGTTAGCATTAGCCATTAAGCTTTTTTGGCTAAAGGTTGCAGGCTTGCCCTCCAGTGGCTTTGCTAACAGCCTGAGGGCGGAAGTGGGCGGAGCAAATTTATCTTCGTAGGCATTGCTCCATTTGGTGCGTTTTAAAGTTTAAAACCATGTTAATGTCAAATACTTTATTAAAACGGACTAACTGAAATTATCCAGATGTTTGCCTGGATTTCCAGCAGAAGTTAGACTGCGACAGATTCGTCACATGCGATATTTCACGGAACATATATTAAAAAAACGTATACTTCACCAGTTGTATACACTGATATGCATGATAAAGTGCTTTGATTTCGCAGTGTTTGCGGTTGTTTTTTTTTTTTTTAAGTTTACCATTCTTTGTGTCACGCTAACAAACCACGCCCAGGGCTTGAGCTTGTTTAATCGTGAAAGTGAAAGTGCTCTTTGCGGTCGCATCGCGGTTCCCATTTCTCCCATTTCTTGAGCTAACATGAACTAACGTTGAACAGTTGTATTCATATTAATTACTTTTAACAAAGAATAATAACTACTATATCAAGCTATTGCTCATTGTTAGTTAATGTTAGCCTACTTATTAACTATTTAACTAATGGGACCTTATTGTAAAGTGTTTCTTATTGTTCTATAGTTCTTTTTCACTTGTTTGAAACGTTTGCTTTATACATTGTGTATTGTTTTAGCTACTGTATATTTAAATGTTCAAAGTTCTGTTTATTGCAAGAAAACAGTTATTAAACCTGTTTGGAGGACAGCACTTTATTCTAACCTAATTCAATAGGCTACATGATACCATATAAGCTACCATGACAAAAGCAATTATTGTTAAATGAAAATCTGGTACAATTGCATGCCTATATATACAGTTTAAAGTAGGACTATAAATAATTACATAAATAATAAAAACAGTTTGAAGTAGAAATATTTAAAAACCTTGTTTATCTTTTGTATTCTACTCTTTATATCCCCTTATTAAGCTAAAACACATTTAAAAAATTTGCACCTCTAAAATTTTTGATGCACTCCTAAATTTTTCAACTTACAAACACGTGCTCCTTGGGAAAGAAGTGAGTGTCAAGCCCTGTGCTACATGTCTACTGTTGTATTCCTTAGTTTGACCTAGTTTATGTCTGTCATTCTGTTAATTATGTAATTAGTTTCCACCTGTGTTCATTATCTCCCTCATTAGTTCCTTTGTTTGAGACTTGTATTTATACCATGTGTTCTCCTTCAGTCTTCGTCCGTTCTCGTTAATGTTAAGTTGTGTATAGTGAGTTCCTGCCTGTTTCTGTTATTAAATACTACTCCTCATATTCTCCTTCGTCCTTGTGCCTTCATATACACACGTCACGTAACACGTGTTATAATCACAAATAACAACAGATCTAGATTGAGTTAAAATTAGCAGTAGGATATATAAAACAAAAAGCTGAATTGCAAAGTACTTTAAATTTTTATTAACAAAGTCATGTTTTTGCAAAAAAACAAAACAAAAAAAACACACACATATATATATATATATATATATATATATATATATATATATATATATATATATATATATATATACATATATATCTCCAAACATTCATTTTTTTGCCATTAATTATCCAGTGAAATTGCACAAGTTAATGCACAAGAAGTCTGACAACAGCTGGTGCTCCACATGGAGATCTGATCTCACCATCATCAAGTCCGTCTGTGATTTAATGAAGAAACTGAGACAAACTAAATCCAGAAGAATTCTGGCCAAGGCCTCAAGGCAGATTTCTTTGACCCTGACAACACATGAATGCTGAAATATGATTGGATAAAAGCTCTAACATAAACGTGCACTACTGGAAACAGCGCAACCAAGAGAAAAGCTATGAAATTAAGAGAATAGACTATTGGGAATAATTTAATACACATTCATGGAAAAAAATAATTAAAAGTCAATGATTCTGATAATGTTTAGGCCAGCAGAGAAGGCCTTGCTGACCCTGATGGTCCACCACTGATTTTTCTTTCTTACTGCATAACTAATAAGGAATTACTGAAGAACTAATAGGTAATTCTTCATTAACACTTAAGTCACTACTGTTATTAGTTACTGAGTATCTAACTGTTACTTAACATAATCATAAATTTCTATTACATACTGATTAGTTAACACATCTTCCTTAGTAGTTGACAGTAGTGACTTAAGTGTTAATGAAGAATTACCTATTAGTTCTTCAGTAATTCCTTATTAGTTATGCAGTAAGAAGAAAAATCAGTGGTGGACCATCAGGGTCAGCAAGGCTTTCTCTGCTGGCCTAAACATTATCAGAATCATTGACTTTTAATCAGTTCTTCAGTAATTCCTGATTAGTTATGCATTAAGTAAGAAACAGTATTCTAAAGTGTTACCAGAAAGTTCAAAAGAACAGCATTTATCTGAAATAGAAAGCTTTTGTAACATTATACACTATCGTTCAAAAGTTTGGGGTCAGTAAGGTTTTTTTTTTTTTTTAAAGAAATTAATGTATTTAATACTTTTGTTCAGCAAGGATGCATGAAAATGATCAAAAGTGACGGTAAAGACATTTATAATGTTACAAACGATTATTTCATATATATGCTGTTCTTTTGAACTTTCTATTCTTCAAAGAATCCTGAAAAAAAATTTTTTACACACAACTGTTGGCTCGTTTTCAACATTGACAATAATCAGAAATGTTTCTTGAACAGCAAATCATTATGATTTCTGAAGGAATCTGACACTGAAGACTGGAGTAATGATGCTGAAACATTCAATTACTGAATTATATTAATATACTGTAAAATGTCATTTTTTTGTGATGACAAAACTGAATATATATACAGTATATGTGTGCACGCATTTATTTGGTGGCACATTTGTTTTATAATATTGGACAATCAATCAATAAACAGAAACACTTTCAAAAATATATACTAACTAATTATTACCATTTACATTCATTAACATAACCATAACTGTTAACTTAATATATTGTGGTGACTTGTGTTTTTAATTACCTATTAGTTAGTAATTCCTGATTAGTGACTTGTGTTTCTGTGATCAAGTGTCATAAATCACACATTTAGAAGAAATGAGTAAGAGCTACTCTTGGTTGATGGGGACACTGTGGATGAAGCTGCTCAGGGCTCTTATTTTAACCTCATTTAACTATTTCAATCTTTCCAGACTTCAAATAGGAGGGCAGTTCTGAATGAATGACAATACTCAGCAGCTGATAATGTGCCATCCATGAAGAAGAAGAATCAAGTTCCTAATTGACAGACTGCTGGGTGGGCTGAAGATGTTGTCTGTCCTATTTGGCGGAATCTAAATGTTATTGATAATTCAAATGTTTGATACCTGATATCAGACCATGTGCATGTCACGTTGCTAGAATGACACCACGTCTGATACAAGAACTCCAAAACAATCATTACAGTGACAATGCATTAAACACTGATGATCACCTGATCTGCTCTGAAAACAGAACCGAAAATACAGAATGAATAAATGACATCTGCCTTAAAAAAAGAAAGAAGCTGGATACTGGAGCCCTCCCAGCTGTGGGACAAAAAATGTCTTCTCACTGCAATCATTTTTTGCTTCTATAGTGGCATTGGAATGTAATGTCACTTTGTTTCCAAGGTCATCGATAATGTCGACAGTCAGGTAAATCTGATATTCTCCCTGGAAAGTAAATAGCAAAATCTATTTAACTATAAGATTAAAGCTTTGAATCTTAGTATAGCATAATACAACACATTTAAGTTATGAAGAATCAAATTAAAATAATACATCACATTTAAGTTGGAGTGGATAAAGCATTATGTTGACTGCTCACCTCAGGACCATTAAACTTCTTCATGTACAATGGAAAAGTCTCATGAAGTGTTTCTGAAACAGGGAAGCAATCTCACTGATATCCCAGCTGCATCACCACACTACAAGATACTGCAGTAAACATATTCAAACATGTTGTACCTCCTTTGATGATGTAACATACTTTGAAATCCTCACAAGGAACAGATGGCTGTATGTGGTCCAACCATAGCTGACCTTTGTAGTGAACACTACCATGAAAACCAATATGACTGATTGTGAACACTGAAAAACAAAACAAAAATGAACTTTTACTGTTAGTTTCATTCAAACCTTGTTCACATTACTTAAAAAAACTCATGTAACTACATTAACTTAATTTAACTGAGTTGTTTCTACTAAAAACAAGTATTGTCAGCTTTACTTAATAAGTGCTTGTTTAGTAAACTCAACATTGCTGAGTGAAACACACTGGGCACTAACTAACTGGGCAGTGGATCCATAGTTCCCTGCACGCTTTGCAATGGACTGCATTAGGAGAGTAAATTCAGGGATTAAAGTGTTATTTAATGTGTTTTTCAGTAAAAGGAAAGATGTTGTTAGTCTATGTTAGTGTTTAATGTTCAGTCATGTTGGACATTTAGAAGAGTTTCTGTAATGTTTTTGAATTTTGTGGTTACCATTATGCAGAAGAGTGGCGCCTGTGTTTAGGCTGTGAGCCTCATACAGGTGCTGGTCATATAATTAGAATATCATCAAAAAGTTGATTTATTTCACTAATTCCATTCAAAAAGTGAAACTTGTATATTATATTCATTCATTACACACAGACTGATATATTTCAAATGTTTATTTCTTTTAATTTTGATGATTATAACTGACAACTAAGGAAAATCCCAAATTCAGTATCTCAGAAAATTTGAATACTGTGAAAAGGTTCAATATTGAAGACACCTGGTGCCACACTCTAATCAGCTAATTAACTCAAAACACCTGCAAAGGCCTTTAATTGGTCTCTCAGTCTAGTTCTGTAGGCTATACAATCATGGGGAAGACTGCTGACTTGACAGTTGTCCAAAAGACGACCATTGACACCTTGCACAAGGAGGGCAAGACACAAAAGGTCATTGCAAAAGAGGCTGGCTGTTCACAGAGCTCTGTGTCCAAGCACATTAATAGAGAGGCGAAGGGAAGGAAAAGATGTGGTAGAAAAAAGTGTACAAGCAATAGGGATAACCGCACCCTGGAGAGGATTGTGAAACAAAACCCATTCAAAAATGTGGGGGAGATTCACAAAGAGTGGACTGCAGCTGGAGTCAGTGCTTCAAGAACCACTACGCACAGACGTATACAAGACATGGGTTTCAGCTGTCGCATTCCTTGTGTCAAGCCACTCTTGAACAACAGACAGCGTCAGAAGCGTCTCGCCTGGGCTAAAGACAAAAAGGACTGGACTGCTGCTGAGTGGTCCAAAGTTATGTTCTCTAATGAAAGTAAATTTTGCATTTCCTTTGGAAATCAGGGTCCCAGAGTCTGGAGGAAGAGAGGAGAGGCACACAATCCACGTTGCTTGAGGTCCAGGGTAAAGTTTCCACAGTCAGTGATGGTTTGGGGTGCCATGTTATCTGCTGGTGTTGGTCCACTGTGTTTTCTGAGGTCCAAGTTCAACGCAGCCGTATACCAGGAAGTTTTAGAGCACTTCATGCTTCCTGCTGCTGCCCAACTTTATGGAGATGCAGATTTCATTTTCCAACAGGACTTGGCACCTGCACACAGTGCCAAAGCTACCAATACCTGATTTAAGGACCATGGTATCCCTGTTCTTAATTGGCCAGCAAACTCGCCTGACCTTAACCCCATAGAAAATCTATGGGGTATTGTGAAGAGGAAGATGCGATATGACAGACCCAACAATGCAGAAGAGCTGAAGGCCACTATCAGAGCAACCTGGGCTCTTATAACACCTGAGCAGTGCCACAGACTGATCGACTCCATGCCACGCCGCATTGCTGCAGTAATTCAGGCAAAAGGAGCCCCAACTAAATATTGAGTGCTGTACATGCTCATACTTTTCATGTTCATACTTTTCAGTTGGCCAAGATTTCTAAACATCCTTTCTTTGTATTGGTCGTAAGTAATATTCTAATTTTCTGAGATACTGAATTTGGGATTTTCCTTAGTTGTCAGTTATAATCATCAAAATTAAAAGAAATAAACATTTGAAATATATCAGTCTGTGTGTAATGAATGAATATAATATAATATACAAGTTTCACTTTTTGAATAGAATTAGTGAAATAAATCAACTTTTTGATGATATTCTAATTATATGACCAGCACCTGTATACAGGTTTGTAGGATGGAATTCCTGCTCTCAATTAAACTGCTCTCAATTAAACTTTTTTTTTTTTTTTTGAGTGCATTTTGTAGAGCAAATAGTTCATTTAATAAAGTAAATTAAGTCAATAAATGTGATTACCTTATAATAAACATTTATAAATTTAAAGTCCCCCTGTAGTCAATAATTTTATCCCTTAAAACTCATTTTTGATCACCAAAATGACATATTTAAACATGTCTTCATGCATTAAAATAGCTCGAATGTAACTTTACACCCTTGCCTCATTTAATATATGTGGATCAATGAATATGCAAATTAGCCCCGCCCCCACTCGCTCGCGCCAGCTCAGAGATTCACTCTGTCAACTTAAACGCTGCACAATGGTTTTGCTCTTTACAACATCGGACACATAACGGTAATTAATATGATTAACCTTTTGCTTGACTACGTTATCAAACAGCTAATAATGTGTTGCTAATGTTACACAAACCATGTTCCCGTTCGCCATGTCAGAGTCAGACAGCTGCCTTCTAACAATCAGCGTCCTTACAAACACTTTGAACTCAGAACGTCAACAGGAAAATTTACCAGGATAACTTGGAATCTCTCTGCTAGTTCGCTGTTAATGATATGTTAAAGCCTGCCGGCACATTGATGTGATTGGTTACAAGGTAGTTTGTGACGTCATAGACAACATCGATTCAATCTTTTTTTCACTGCAGTTTTAAGGAGAAAATACTTAGCAATCGTACTGACATATGAATTTGCACATGGTTTGTCTTAAAGCATATTAAAAACACCACATAGACATATAAACAACATTAAAAACTTGATTTTCACCACAGCTATTTAATTATAGGCCTAAGGATTAAATTAAACAGGGGGTTATTCCATATGTAATATAATCAACATAAATCTTTCATAAACTTACTTGGGATTACTGTATAAGTTACAGTGAACAAATTCACTCCTAGAGAGCAGGGGGAAGCAGTCATTGACAGGTAATACAACGGTCCTGATTAAAGAGAGAGCATGGAAATAATGAAAAGACATCTCAAATAATGAATGTTGTAATATCATCTTTTGTTTCTAATAAGTGGGTTCCCTATCTGTCAGTCACTACGATTCAGAAAGGACACAACAAATTGATAAAGTGACATTAAAGACATTTAAAATGTAACAAAATACTTCTATTTCTTTTGAACTTTCTATTCATCAAAGAATAGATTATGGTTTCCACAAAAATATTAAGCATTACAACTGTTTTCAACTTTGATAATAATAAGAAATGTTTCTTGAGCATCAAATCATCATATTAGAATGATTTCTGAAGGATCATGTGACACTGAAGACTGGAGTAATGATGCTGAAAATTCAGCTTTGATCACAGGAATAAATTACATTTTACAATTTATTAACAATTATTTTAAAATGTAATATGTCACAATATTGCTTCTACTGTATTTTTGATCAAAACAACAGTCCTGGTGATCATAAGTGTCTATAAAGGTTAAAAAAAAAACATACACATGTACTGTATATATGTGCATGTCTGAGTTTTTAAAAATATTTGATATTCCACTTACCATCAAAGGTGTACCAGATACTAAGATGTTCTGAAGAACATAATAATCTTCTCTCTGCAATCACAGATGACATACAAGATAAAGAAATAAACCAGAGGAAAGTTGAAGGGCACAAAAGCACCATATCTGTTATCCTTCATGAACAACACCAGTGGAAAAAACTTTGTCAGAATGGTTATGAACAATTTGGGAAGCTGGAATTTAAACAGAACAAATATTCAAACTAACCATTCTCTAAAATCAGTTCTTGCTTTTAACAATGCACAGTATTGTTGTAAAACATTTGGTTTGAAAGCTCCAGCTGATTTTCTGTTAAGTGCCAGTGGTTATGTGAACAGAGAACTGTTGAAAAAAGGAAGATTAGCCATGAGATGAAATCACGAAACATGCAGGAATTCATTGTATCATATGTTTATGACTTTATTTAGTTTTATACATGTTTCAGCATCACAAACATGATGACTTACAGTTTCTGCAAATATTTGATGTATTAAAACTGAAAGGAACTCCCAGCTGTTCACATCAGTGTGTTTTCATGAGGATGTATGGCAACCACACTGCTGGAACAGTCAAAACTTCTCACCTATAGGAAAATAAAACATTTATTTATGTCAGATTATTTTACAGATCAAACACAATGAAATCAACAACCATCAACAATTAGAACAATCTAGCAGAGTATGAAGTGTTTTTACAAGATCAAAACCAGTTCCCAGGTAGATCAATTTCACTGCTATGCCATAAAAACACTATGCATACCAATACTTTGAGAGAGCTTTGCTTTAATGAGACCAAATTTAATATGAGAACTTCAGATGAATTAACCACTGAAATCACTTGATCTTATCAGAAAACACAGAATGGAAAATCTGCTCCAGAAAAGAAAAAGAAACAGCACACCATAGCTTGTCCTTCATCCCTTCCATCTATTGAAAGCTTTTGCTCATAACATCACGATATTTCACTTGCCCAGTGATATTGAAATGGACTGTTTGGATGTTTTCAAGGTCATCAACAACTGTCACATTCGCATAAACCTGATAGTCGCCCTAGAAGGCAAAACACAACCATTTTTTAATCTCCATTCAATGATAAAGAAAAACACATTTATTTTAGAATGGGTAAAGTGTTCCTCTAAAAGAGAAAAATGTTTCATATAGTGAAAAGGTGTTATGACATATATACTTTTGCACATCAGAATCATAAAAGTCATTTATACAGGAAAAGATAAAGCATTACTGTTGATTGCTCACCTCAGGGGGATAAAATTTTCTCAAATAAATTGGAACTGTGTCATGAAGTGTTTCTAAAACAAGAATGCGTTCTCATTAGTGATCTGTATTAATGCACAGCTGAAACACTGTACTGTGTCTGTGAGGGATGAAGTAAAAGTCTAATATGTTCACCTCCTTTGATGATGTCACATATTTTCAAATGTTCACAAGTAACATCTGGCTGAACGTGATCAAACCACAGCTGACCTTCGTAGTAAATGAGAGTATGAAACCCCATATGTGTGATGGTGAACACTGAATGACAAAACAAGGCAAATAAATGATTAATAAATGAAATAAAAAATCTAATTAATAATAATAATAATAATAATAACTTTTTATTATTAATTAATGTACTTATTATGAGTATTATAACTATTATTATTAATATTATTAAACAGCATAAGTAGTGAATAGTGAAGTTTAATGTAATATTGCATAATGTAATCAATATAGAGCATTCATCTTTTATAAACTTACTTGGAATTACTGTATACGTTAAATTGTCATTCCTACAGAGCCGGGGGATCCAGTCACTGACAGGTGATACAACGGCCCTGATTTAAGAGAGCGTCGACTGTTTTTAATTACATAACAATGACATCAAACAGAATCATGAAAAGAGATTCAAAGCCTACAAGAGGTGATTCATGTATGTAATTAGTACGTAAACTGAAATTAAAAATTGAAAGACATGTTTCAGGCAAAAAATCTATTAAAAACCCCATCCATTTATAGTTTTAAATAAGTATCACTTATCTTTTGCTGGTAGCTAATGTTTTGAAATAGCAGATCAAACTCAATAAATAAACTATTGAAAAAAAAGATCTTACCATCGTAGCTGTACCAAAGGCTAACACTTTCTGAGGCGCAAACCAGATGTCTCTCTGCTGAGGACATACAAGACAATGCCACAATATGACAAAGAAAAGATGAAAGGTACAGAAGAACCATTACTGAAACAAACCAGTGGCAAAATCTCTCCTTAATGGTTTTGTATCATGTGTGTATCAGTCTTCAAATCATGATCTAATAAAAACAGGACACAATGAACTGCATTATTGTAAAACTTCTCTTTTGTACTGAACCGTAAATCAGGGTTTTTTCTCTCCCAGTACCTGTATTTATGTGAACGAAGAAGTGCTGGTAAACAGAAAGTAGTGAATTCAAAGGGTTTGTGTATTTAAATGGCATTTATTTACACTTTCACAGATGTTTCAGCCTCACAACATACAGTACTAAAATCATATCATGACTTTCTTCAAGCGTCCAGACTAAGACAATTTCTTGATATTTTTATAAACAAATCAAATAGAAAATATAACATCTCTCCTAAGTCACACACCACAGAAAAGGTTATAAAATAAGAAATAAAATATAATATATTTAACAAGGTTTATACTTAAAACATCTTAAAACGTCTTAATAAATTTTGTTAATTTTGCTGTGCTTCAAAAGTTTGGGGTCAATAATGTTTTTGAAAGAAATCTCTTATGCTCACCAAAGCTGCATTTATTTGACCAAAATCATTTCAGTCAGACTTCAGTATTTTGGAGAAAGGTACTTTTCCCATAACTGTTACTGAAAGGGAACTGTAATTTTTTAACTAGTATTAAAATTTAAAATAACTGTTTTCTGTTTGAATATATTTTATAAAGTAATTTATTCCTGTGACCAAAGCTGAATTTTCAGCATCATTACTCCAGTCTTCAGTGTCACATGATCCTTCAGAAATCATTCTAATATGATGATCTGCTGCTCAAGAAACAACTTATCAATGTTGAAAACAGTTGTGTTGCTTCATTTTTGTGGAAACCTTGATAACTTTTTTTTTTTTTTTTTTTCAGATTTTTCTTTATTTCTATTTGAAATCTTTGTAACATTATAAATGCTTTATGGTGCATCTTTCTGAATAAAAGTAGGCTATTAATTCCTTAAAAACAAAAAATCTTAAGCCCCTTTCACACAGAGCATTGATCCCAGAAAATTGTCATAAAATTGTGAATGCACACACGTCCAGGGATTGATTCCGAGATCGATCCCGGGATGGGAACCTAGTAGCATTACCGGGATCACTCCCTGTGTGAACAAAAGGCAGGACCAATGCCGTAAGGTGTGTGTCGTAGTGATGATGTTGAAGCTGAGATCGTTCGCCAACTTAGTGGAATGGTTAAAAAAAATAAAATAAAAAATAAAAATGCACAATTGTGGTTTCTCAAGAGAGACATATCAGATCATAAGCAAACTTATGGGGACTCTGCAGAGACATTACATGTCACATCCTGATGTCACGTGTCTTTACGGGATCTTTATGGGATGTGTGTGAACACACAGATTCCGGAAAATCACTGACAGTGTGAATGAACCAAAATCAAATGATTCCGGGACAAATCATGAGACACGTTATCTGTGGATTTTCCAGAATCTCTGTGTGAAAGGGGCTTTATTGACCCCAAACTTTTGAATGGTTGTATAAATTTCTCTTGTCTTTCCTGTCTTACTGTTTAATAGGCTTTTCTTGTTCTACAACCCTCCTCGAAAAATTGAGACACCTATTCAATGTCTAATACAAGAACTCCAGAGCAAACATTACAGTGACACTCTAATGCATTAACCACTGTCGATCACTTGATCTGCTCAGAAAACAAAACAGAAAATACAGAATGAATTATGACATAAAAAGAGTGAAAGAAAGAAACTGGATACTCCACGTAGTTTACCCTACAGCCCTCGCAGCTGTGGAAAAATATTCTTATTGCCATCATTTTTTGCTTCTGCAGTGACATTGAATTGTAATGTCACTTTGTTTCCAAGGTCATCAATAATGTTTACAGTCATGTAAATCTGATATTCTCCCTGGAAAGTAAAATAGCAAAATATGTTTAACTATAAGATTAAAGCTTTTAATTTTATTTCTTTTTTATATTATTATTTACAACCACATTTCCAGAAAATTTGGGACATTTTGTAAAATGCAAAAAAACAAAACAAAAAAAAAAAACAGAATCTGTAGTTTGTTGCTTCTGTCCCGACTTTTTTGTTTTGTTTTTGGAGTGTGTTGCAGCTATAAAAATTAAATTGTGTATTTTTACAAATTACAATTAAGTTGGTCGGTGAAAACATTGGAAATTTTTTCTTTGTACTTTTGTCAGTTAAATAAGGTTTAAAGACAATTTTAAAAAAATCACAGATTCTTGATTGTATTACATTTTACAAAATGTCCCAACTTTTCTGGAAATGGGGTTGTGTATAATATAATATATAGTATATATTTTAATACATCTAATTTCTAAAGGATCCTATTAAAATAATACAACACATTTAAATTGGAAAAGATGAAGCATAATGTTGACTGCTCACCTCAGGGCCATAAAACTTTTTCACGTAAAATGGAACAGTCTCATGAAGTGTTTCTGAAACAGGAAAGCAATCTCACTGATATCCCAGCTGGATCACCACACTACAAGATACTGCAGTAAACATATTCAAACATGGTGTACCTCCTTTGATGATGTAACATATTTTGCAATCCTCACAAGGAACATAAGGCTGTGTGTGCTCCAACCACAGCTGACCTTTGTAGTAAAAACTACAATGAAAACCAATACGATTGATTGTGAACACTGAAAAACAAAACAAGGCCAGGTCATCAGCTCACATCAAAGTTTGTTAAGCTAAATCAATTTAATTATAAAGATTAAATTAAACAGGGGCTGTTCCATATTATATAATATAATCAACATAAATATTTCATTAACTTACTTGGGATTACTGTATAAGTTACAGTGTACAAAGACACTCCTAGAGAGCAGGGGGAAGCAGTCATTGACAGGTAATACAACGGTCCTGATTAAAGAGAGAGCATGGTAATAATGAAAAGACATCTCAAATAATGAATGTTGTAATATCATCTTTCGTTTCTAATAAGTGGGTTCCCTATCTGTCAGTCACTATGACGTTATGTCAACTGACAAATGGGTCTCACTTGGGAGCACCAATCACCTCTGAGGTGTAGAAAAATGGCCAATGGAATTTGCCAAGCCATTCATTAGATTTTTGCTTTGGAGCCGAGTGGTTGTTTTGTGAGTGAAGCGATCACTCTTCCAGTTCGGCTCTAAAGAAGTTAGTGGAAGTTCTCTTGCTGGTGATTGTATGCAGGGCCAGCGCAAGCTCAACTGCCGCTCTAGGCAAAACACTGTCGGTCCGCCTCCACTTCACACTCACAATTAAACACAATCTTGGAGATGCATGTAAAAAGACTGGAGGATTTATATATTGATAAACTTGCAATACAATAAAAGCATGCACAAGCATGTCATACTGCAATATAAAATTTTTTTTTAAAAATCAGCACACGCAAAAATCAGCACAGCAAATGCAAACTCTGTATTATATTATATAATAAGAATATCTCCTGGAAGATTGGTGAGAATTCCCGTTGGGCCACTGGTAAATTGGGCCGGCAGTAGCCTACCACTTCGACAAAAAGACAGTTTTACACTGGATGCGCCAAGCACAAGTCTCTAGTTCATTTTCAATGAGAGAGAGACAGAAAGCAGCAAATCGGTGGTAGTTCTAGTAGTGGCTTAGTGACAGGAGGACAAGGAGTAGATCTTGATGGTTGTGCCTTACTGGCCATTCTGGACCTGGTTATTGGACCTGATGCTCCTCGCGACAGCCCCTTCCAGGCGGATTTCCCTGAGGAAGGACCTTCTTTCTCAGGGACGGGAAACCATATGGCACCCGCTTCCAGATCTCTGGAAACTTCACATGTGGCTTCTGGATGGGACTTGGAGGACTTAAGTGGCCTACCACCATTGGTGGTAGACACTATCACTCAAGCCAGAGCTCCTTCTACTAGGTGGGCTGGGCGACACCTCCAGGTTGAGCCGGTTTCTTTCTGCGTGTCACATACAAACAGGTAAGTTGAGCGAAGGCTGGCTCTGTGTCTCACTTGCAGCACTATTTCTTTTGAAGAAGCAGATGTGAGCGACTTCTGTGGTCTCCATGAGAGGTCCTCGGTTGGCATCCTTTGGTAGAGGCGTTGATGCCAGGCCCAGTACTTGAGATGCATGGCTGGTTGGTCAGCCCCTGTACTGGGCTAGTTGCCCCATATGTTGTGATTATATGTGTATACTTCCACTGTATAGTTTCCCTGCTGGTAAACCCCTGTCTTTCCCTTGGCAAATTCTGCTCTGCCCTCTTTGACTTTTCCATATGCCCCACAGTTTAGTCCATATGTGTATTTCCACATGTTCCTCTCTACGGGTCTCTGTAGAGCTCCTCTCCACCTGAACTAGGTACGTTTTCCCAGCATTATCACACTGGTCATGGCTGAAAAAACGATTGTCCATAGAAAGCCGTGTCCCTTCCACCCCACAGGCATGGAGGACAAAGATTTTGGGCTTACATGAGGTGCTGGGTAGGTTATGACTATGCGAGAGCAGTTGCCAAAAGGGCATGTTACAGCTTGCCAACATCTGCATCACCAGCACTCATAACACAGTTCAGTGGTTGTACCGCTGTCCATAGGGACCCCATTTGTCAGTTGACATAACATTGTAGTGACTGACAGATAAGAACCTTCTTGGTTACTGATGTAACCCTTGTTCACTGATTGAGGGAACAGAGACATTAGTCCACAGCCCTGGAATACCCCGCTGAGTGGCTGGGACACCGCCTCGGCTCCAAAGCATAAACCTAATGAGTGGATGTGTGCCATAATCTTATGCACCTGTATGTACGGGGGAGTGGCTTGGCATGAGAATTACACTCTCCAATTCCATTGTCTATTTTTCTAAACCTCAGAGGTGATTGGGGCTCCCAAGAGAGACTCATTTGTCAGTCGACATAACATCTCCATCAGTGAACAAGTGTTGCAACAGTAACCAAGATGTTTCCAATTATATATTTTTGTATGTATATGATATTGTTCAAAAGTTTGGGGTCAGTATGAAAAGAAATAAAAACTGAAATTAAAGAAATAAAAACTGATCAAAAGTCATAGTCAAGACATTTATAATGTTACAAAATATTTCTATTTCAAATAAATGCTGTTCTTTTGTAGACCTCAAAGAATCCCCCAAAAATCTATCAAAGTTTTTATAAAAATATTAAGCAGCACAACTGTTTTTATCATTGATAATAATGAGACACTTTCTTGAGCAGGAAAAAAAAAAAAGGATATTAGAATGATTTCTGAAGGATCATGTGATATTGGAGTAATGACTGGAGTAATAATGCTAAAAATGCAGCTTTGCCATCACAGGAAAAAAGACATTTTAAAATATAATACAACAGAAAACGATTATTTTACATTGTAATGTGTCACAGTGTTACTGTTCTTACTAAATTATTGTCCAAAGCAAAGTCTTGGTGATCATAAGAGACTTTAAAAAACTTAAAAAGTTTCACTAGCCCCAGACTTTTGTATCGACATAGAGTATATATGTTTGTGTGTGATTATGTGTCATTTTTGTGTATGTGTCATTTTTAAAAAATATTTGACATTCCACTTACCATCAAAGGTGTACCAGATACTAAGATGTTCTGAGGAACATAATAATCTTCTCTCTGCAATCACAGATGACATACAAGATAAAGAAATAAACCAGAGGAAAGTTGAAGGGCACAAAAGCACCATATCTGTTATCCTTCATGAACAACACCAGTGGAAAAAACTTTGTCAGAATGGTTATGTACAAGTTAGCTGGAATTCAGAACAACATTCAAACTAACCATTCTCTAAAACCAGTTCTTGCTTTTAACAATGCACTGTTTTTCTGAAAACACATTTGGTTTGAAAGCCGCCACATGTTTTCTGTTAAGTGCCAGTGGTTATGTGAACAGAGAACTGTTGAAAAAAGGAAGTTTAGCCATGAGATGAAATCACGAAACAAGCAGGAATTCAGTGGGAACCGTATGTGCATGACTTTTAGTTTCACACGTTTCAGCACCACAAACAATTTCTGCAAATAATGTATTAAAACAGTCGAATGAAACAACGAAATGGAAGTTCCTGTCTCCCAGCTGTTCACATCAGTGTGTTTTCATGAGGATGTATGGCAACCACACTGCTGGAACAGTCAAAACTTCTCACCTATAGGAAAATAAAACATTTATTTATGTCAGATTATTTTATAGATCAAACACAAAGAAATCAACAATTAGAACAATCTAGCAGAGTATGAGGTGTTTTTACAAGTCTGATCAAAACCAGTTCCCAGGTACATCAATTTAAAACTTCATCATAAATGTAAATTTATTTGTATATATCATATTAACATCAATAATAAGATATTCCTATTGTGGCTGCCTGGCTTTGTCATGGAAACATTTCATGTGAAGCCAATGATGAAATTACTAAATAACTTTTATTGCTCCCTTCGCCGAGTGCATTCCAAACAACTTCATTATGACACACAAGTGCTCTGCTCCCTCAAAAGTGCACACTTCAAGGGCTCTGTCCTTCAGAGTGAGTAGGGCATAGGGATGCTCACTTCTGATAGGAATTTGCCCTTGAACTGTCCTGCAAATTTTAGCTCCATACCCAGTTAAACACACCTGAACTAATCAAGGTTAGAGAGTCGGGGCTTGTAACCCGGAGGTCACCGGTTTGATTCTTGTTCTTGTGAATTGAAGGTTAGGAGAGTGAATGAACAGCGCTCTCATCCACCTTCAATACCATGACTGAGGCACTCTTGAGCAAGGCACCGAACCCCCAACTGCTCCCCGGGCGCTGGAGCAAAATGGCTGCCCACTGCTCTGGGCAGTCAATCTCTGCCCATGCTATTGTCTACTCTGCTTAGGTAGCGCGGGCAGATAAAAATAAACAGTAGGCTAAATAAGTGACTTCTGAGTGATTTGTTACAAAAGTGCACATCAAATTTGCTAAACACAGAAGCTGAGCTTCTTCTATTCCTCTAAATGACAGTTGGCAAACCCGCCTGAAAGTGCACACCACCACCTACTGCACAAAATGTAAAATATAGGCTTAGTATGTTAATTGAAATAGCAAAATGGGTTAAAAACGAATTACATTGGGCAAAATCTATATAAGGGATATTCAATCCTGTTCCTGTACATGCAACCTAGATCCAATACACCTGTCTATGATTATCAAGTACTACTTGAGATCTTAATTAGCTGTTATATTTGTGTTTGATCAGGATTGGAGCTGAACTAGTTTGCATCTAAATATCTACTGCGTTTAAGTATCTCATCTTTTGCTATAATGTTCTGAGGTAAACTGAACAAGTAAACCGTTTTTCTTTTTAATCTTACCATCGTAGCTGTACAGGCTATACTTTCTGAGCAAACCAAATGTCTCTCTGCTGAAGACATACAAGACAATGCCACAATATGACAAAAAAGCAGAAAGGTACAGAAGCACCATTGCTGTTCTCCTTTAATGAAACAAACCAGTGGCAAAATCTCTCCTTAATGGTTTCGTATCATGTGTGTATCAGTCTTCAAATCATGATCTAATAACAACAGAACACAATGAACTGCATTATTGTAAAACTTCTCTTTTGCACTGAACCCTAAATCAGGGTTTTTTTCTCTCCCAGTATCTGTATTTATGTGAACGAAGAAGTGCTGGTAAACAGAAAGTAGTGAATTCAAAGAGTTTGTGTATTTAAATGGCATTTATTTACACTTTCACAGATGTTTCAGCCTCACAACATACAGTACTAAAACCATATCATGACTTTCCTCAAGCGTCCAGACTAAGACAATTTCACAGAAAAGGCTATTATAAAATAAGAAATAAAATACAATATATTTATGAGGTTTATTCTCAAAACATTAGCTGTCTTAATAAATTACCATTTGATAATTTGGGGTCAGTAAGATTTTTAAATGTTTTTGAAAGAAAGCTCTTGTTCACCAAAGCTGCATTTGATCAAAAATACAGTAAAAACTGTCATTTGTGAAATATTACAGTTTTAAAGAACTGATCACAGGAATAAATTACATTTTAAAATATGTTCACATAGAAAACAAAGCTGAATTTTCAGCATCATTTCTCTAGTCTTCAGTGTCACGTGATCCTTCAGAAATCATTTTAATTTGCTGCTCAAGAAACATTTTTATCATGTTGAAAATAGGATTTTCTTGTTTACAACCCTCCTCGAAAAATTGCATTCTAACTACCAGTACTTTTTATTTGTACAGTAATGTTGAAACGTAATGTCAGCCTTCTTTCAACATCATCAACAATGTTCACATCCATGTAAATCTGATATTCTCCCTAGGAAGGAAAATAAAATAAATAAGACTTGTTTCATCTTCCAAAGGATCATATTTTCATTTGACATGTGCTTGTATCCAAAGCAACAGTGCATTTCCACTGAGAATCGAACACATGACCTTGGTGTTGCCACGCTATACCAGTTCAGCTACAGGAATAACTTATAAAATCTAATTTATCATAGAACAGGTACAACATTAGTCATGAAATCTCACCTGAGGAGCAAAAAAAAAAGTCTTTCTTTTCAAATAAAATGGACAGGTTTCATGCAGTGTTTCTGAAACAAGAAAACACTCTAATTAATATCAACAACTTCAGCACTGCTATGAAAGAAGTAAAGGTGCAGTAAACATATATTAACATGTATTACCTCCTTTGATGATGTAACAGGCTTTAGCATCCTCACAAGGAATATCTGGTTGTGTGTACTCAAGCAATAGCTGACGTTTGATGTAAACTCGTGCATGAAATCCGACACGAGCAAGTGTGAACACTGAATGACAATAAAGTTTATTCTAAATTTAGAAAGCCAAATTTGCAAAAATGGCATTATACAGCATTAATTGCAAGCTCATTAAGTTGCATGACACAAAGATTTTATACATAATGTAATGATTCAGCAGCATTCAGTTTTAATAAACTTACTTGGGATTACTGTATAAGTAATATTGTGCCAGGCCGCTTTTATAGAGCAGGGGGAACCAGTCACTGACAGGTAATACAACGGCCCTGGATAAAGAGAGAGCGTTGGTTATCACAAAAATAAGTTAATAAAATATGTCACCACAGGTTGCTCTAATACAGAGCCCCTAAAGGGACATGGTGATGGGAGAAAAAAAAAATTATATTTCAATGATTTTGCGTTCCCCAAAGAAACTTTGCAAATTTTTTTTTTTTTTTTAATATATATATAATGACCCCAACGTGGCTGCTGGAGGATCTCTGTGAACCCATGCTTTTACCTGATCTCTGAGCAGTTTTATACATTTGTAGACATTTTAATAGACATTAGTATTATTAAAAGGTATAATAGTAGTTAATAGTCAATTATTGGCATCCGTGAACAAACAAAACAAGCCATGAAAATTTATAAGAACATATTAAGACACTTAATCTTATTAGATGATTAGTTAATTGTATTTTACTTTCAATAAAACATTTGCAATGGGTTTGCATGTTTTACACTGTTCTCACCAGCAGGGGTCACCAGCGTGTGGCGATTCGAACGCTTTGAAATAGTGAATCATTTGCGAATCAATAGCGAATTATTCCATTTTTTATAATACATTTTCCAAGGAGACAGTCTTTATGATAATCTAAACGACCAAATTAGTTGTTTGAAACTTTTCTTTATGTAAGCATGAAGTAAACATCTGTGGAAATCTTGCTTCTCTTTTGCTGATAACGATTTGAACCACCAGAGTCATTGAGTAAAAATGTCATATATCAACACAGGCTTCGAATAGACCAAACAGAATCATTTAGCGTTGTATAACAACATTGTTTAAGAAAAAAATATTCAAACTCACCTTCATAGCTGTACCAAACACTAACATGCTCTGAGGAGCAGAGCAATCTTCTTTCTGCAGAGGTAGAGGACATACAAGGCAAAGCTATTAGAATATAAAAAATAAAAACTGAAGTGTACAAAAACATCACTGTTATGTTTTCCTGAATAAAACTAGTAAGCAGATATCTCTCGGTCTGAAATAACTAACAACAGCTTTTGTTTCTTAACCGAAATTATCATAGAGTGTCACACTACTAACTCTGTTTCTGTAAAACATCCCCTTTAGATAGGTCAGTTTTTTCCCCTATAAATAGCACTGGTCGTGAGAATAAGGAAGAAAACAGAAGTTGGGCCACAAGATAAAATCATGATGCAGGTAGGGAATTGAGATAGTGTGTGCAGATGGTAAATATCCATATATTTACACTTTTATACAAGTTGTCCATTTTTAAAGAGTCTCAGACCCATAGCTTTAGATGAGCGGTTATGTCCAGTGATAGTGAAGAAATAAACACCTTTAACAGGTGCTGTGAAGATACCTTTAATGACATATGCAACAATTAATTAACAAGCATTTTTATGGTCGTACAATTACACTGTTTATCTGATATGTAGCGTTCAGAGCTCCATGACACACAGACACACTGGTAGCTTTGAACTTTATTTTAATACAGTTAAAAGACTGGAGGTCGGGCCGGATCAAGGCATAGCCAGACAACAGGCAAACGTCTTCAGAATTTAGACACAAATAGTGTTAACACCAGAAAATTATAATATATAATATAATACAAAACTTTTTGATCGCTTGTCATATGTCGGATGTTGTTTGTTTCCTCATGTCATCTCCCAAGTCTGAGTTAAGTCATGTGAAGTTATGTTTTCCCCATTGGGGTTGTTTTGTTTGTGTTTTGTTATATTTTTATTTCTAAATAAAGCCCTTATTTCCTGCAAGTGAGTCCTCGCTGCTTCCTTCAACATCGACCCGTGACAAGATGGTTAACACTTTTTCTGACAAGAGGATGCAATGAGACTCTTTTTCCTATTTATTTGTGATGTTTGTGATATTTACACAGTCATGAATAAACAAGCCTTTATGATGAAGAATTTTTGTGATGTTTTTATTTTACTCCTAAGTGAAACAGGACTAAACTAAATGTTTTAAGGTCATATTGGTTAACAAGTACATTGAATTCTATCTAATCCAGACCACATGTGACTCCAATTCCCAAATTATTCCCAGGTGGTCCCCTCTCTGACCGTATCAGGCCCCCCAGACACCTAAGATTGTATACGCAAAGATTTTGTGTTGTATAGGCGTTTCGTCCAGACGGATCCGGCGTTTTCAGAAGGTGAAACCGCTATTGACGGCGTCCCGCCACCTATATAGACACTATCTTTTGAGAACTGGAAATTAGGATCTCTAGTGCCTTACTAACCTCTGCACTAGAGTGAGCAGTTAGGACTCAATGCTTTAATCACAGCCAGCAGTATATCTTCCGCAAAAAGATTGTGACAGTTTTTATGGGATAGGTGCATGAGCAAAGATAGTATGATATGACTGCATAATGTTTCTCTTATATAACTGGTTCTTCATATATGTAATTTAACATTCCCCCTCCTCTGTTACTAGGCAGAAGTGAATTTTTAAATTTGATTAGCTCAGCTTGTTGCTCAAATTATAAGTGTTAAATTGAATATAAAACTCAGGTCGCAGTCTATACTTGTTCCCTCCATCTACATCAGTTGTTTTATCACACTAATTTTCATTAGGCCTAGGATCTAGGACATATTGTCCTTCAAAGCATATTAGATGCATCCTTGCGAGGCTGAGGAGCTGTGTGGAGGAACTAGAAAGTGACGTCTCTGCACATCAACATCCCCAAGATGAAGGCAGTGTGGCACTGCAACATTTTCACCATCCACTAAAGGCGAGACATGTCCTGTTAAGAACAGACAATACCACAGTGTTTTTTTTTTATTTTTTATTAACCACCAAGGTGGCACAAGATCTCAGAGCCTGCTAAAATTGGCACAAAGGCTTTGGAAATTGGCGGATGTCCATCTCCTCTCTCCGAGAGTCATATATCTTCCCGGTTGTTACAATCAGATAGCGGACTCACTATCTCGTGCCAATCCCACAATCCCAATGGACTGGCAGATTCACAGGGAAGTGATTAAATCAATTTGGAACACCTATGGCAGGGCGGAGGTGGACCTATTTGTGAACAGACGGACAACTCACTGCCCGATGTGGTTTTCAGACAAGGACGGGACAGAGGATCTGGGTCAGGATTCGTTGACACACAGCTTGTATGCATTTCCACCCCTGCCATTACTATGGATTACGTTGTGACTAATCCAGTAGGCAAGGCAACCCGTTCTGCTAATAGCCCCATTCTGGTCGGACAAATATTGTTGCTTTTACTGACAGGCAGGCCAAGTCCACTGCCAATCACACCAGATTTATCAATAAGATTTAATCACACCCCACACACTGAAGTTATGGTTTGGCCTCTAGGGGCAACCCAATCATATTCATAAGGGGTCGAGCACACGCTGCTGAATGCACGTGCACCTTCTACATGTTGGGCGTATGCAGACAAATGGAGAGCTTTTTCTCAGTGGTGTGCAAAAGGGAAAACTGACCCTCAGGTTCGGCTGTGTCTAAAGATAGATTATCTTATTGGGTGACAGAGGTAATCATGCATGCTTATTGTAATACAGGTCGTGAATTTAACTTGTCATTTAGTTTTAAGTTTTACTTACAATGTTTCCTTTAATCTTGAAGTCTGTTGAAGAATCATGAAGAAATGTATGTTGTACTGTCATTTGTGAAAACGCATGTTGAAACCCACTGGAACAAAATTTCCCCAAGGGATAATAAAGTTACAACTACTACTACTACTGATGTCTTAAAGGGATAGTTCACCCCAAAATAACAGTTCTGTCATCAATTATTCACCCTCATGTAGTTTCAAACCTGCATTTTCCTTCTGACTCTTTCGTCTGTAGAACATAAAAGATATTTTGAAGAATGTTCGCAACCAATCAGACACGGAAACATTTCTCAAAATATTTTCTCTAGTGTTTCCACGATAGAAACTCACACGTTTGGAATGATATGAGGGTGATTAACGATCATTTGCATTTTGCGGGGCTTTCTCTACAATCAACTTAGCTCACCTTTATTTAAGAAGGAGAATCTCTCTGCATCTGCTCATGTAGCTTCAATAATACAACAGACAGTTCTGAACTTTGAAAGACACACAAATGCTGTTAACTGATGAAAATGTTTAGTTGGTCTGACTAGAAGAGACTCCATCCATAGAACAAATATCTGATTGATTGATATATATCTTTTGATACATTTATGTGCTATACTTGATAATCATGTTCATGATTAGAAACATTTTAATCATTATGGATGAATCCAAACATTATTATATTTGTAGGCCTAATACTGAAGAGCCTAAAGATTTCTGCTGACAGACACATCTGAGCTTCTTCCTCCTGTTCACCTTTAAATAAAACTAAACCTTCATTTGGCTGAATACTAAAGCAACATTAATCATTCAATATCACATGTTTCTAACACACATGCTGCTTTATTTCATTGTAAAGTCTGAGTCTCTTCCATCTGTATGAAACACATTTACACATTAATCACACATTTATTTCTCCTCATAGACACAGTAGTGAGACTCTTCTGTGGATCACCTGATGATTTCTGCTCCTCTCATGATGATTTCACACTATGATATAGAGCATCTGTCAGAGGTGTTTGGAGATTGATTATCTACTCTGTAAGGTGAAACAGAAGAGAAAACAATCAGTGTTCAGTGGAACAAAGCGCAAATTAGTAACTATATTTCAATTACTGTTTTTTTGATTAAAAAGAAGTTAGAATAAATTCCTGTAATCATTCCTGTTGATATGTTTGTTTGTTTGTGTTGGTGTGACTCCTACTGAGTGACTGTAAAGAAGAAACTAATGAGTGTACGGCGTATGGAATAAACTAGGGGTGCAACGGTTCAGATTACTCACGGTTTTAGGCTCACGGTTTCGGTACGGTACGATATGTGCTATGTTCAGGTAAAAAATTACTACTGTCAAAAATAACGAAAATAAGAACAAATAATCAAACAGCACAAATAAATACAGTAAAGCAAAGATACAAATAATAAAGCTTTTCAGGTTTTTCATATATCTAGTTTTCAGGTACAGAAATTGAATAAAGTTGCTAATAAAATGTAAAACAACATTGCATGTAATATTCACTGTATAAATTAAATAAAGATCAATCATTAATTATTAAGTTACTATTCAGTCATGAGGAATGAGTGATTTCCTTGTCTTTTGTTGTTTGATTAACATTAAAAACACATTCAGACAGCAGGAGCAACATCCGGGTGATGACGGCGTAAATTACTGGTCATATAGAGCCTACAGCGCTCGCAGTGAACAAAGTTTAAGGGAATCCAGGATGCGTATCCATCGACAGAAACATACATTACTCTAACTCTGTCTGTTTTATTTATTTTCCACAAACCATATTATAGATGTGTATGCGTAGTCAGATATGATATGAACCGCGGTGCAAGTGCGTGCCGAACCAAGTGTGCAGAACGGTACGGTTCGATTTTTAACGAGAACCGTTTCACCCCTGGAATAAAACACAGGGAGCAAATACAAATGTTATTCTGAATCAAAACAAAAACCTTTAGTTAAAGCGTTTGTCCTCTAGTTTAAACATGTTTGTAGGGCTCTTAGTAAATAACTGAAAGTAAAGTGAGTGTAAAGTAGTGTGACGTGTTGCTTGTCAAAGTAAAAACACACTAGAGACAGAGACATTTCTCATGTGAGGCTGGACGGCTGTGAGCTGAAGCTGAACGCACTGATTTTAGCAGGAGTGCAGCGTTTTCCTACAATCTGAACAAGTCAAAGAAACATCCCTGACACATAAGTGCTTCACTCCTGTGTTTTCTATTATATTCCTGCTCAGGTTCAGCTCTCTCAGGTGTGACGGGTTTGATTTCAGAGCTGAAGTCAGGATGACACACTGTTTCTCTGTAATACTGCAGTCACTCAGACTGAAGACAGAAAGAGAAAATGACTCAAATCCATGTTCAGTTCATGTGTGAGTTAAATGAATCATGAATAAATGTCATACAGTCACTAATAAACCAGCAAAAACATGGAAACTTAATGATATAAACGAACAAACCAAGACAGGAGCATTTGAGGATACTAGTTACAATCCAAGTCTGGATCCGTCCTCACTCCCAAAAATAAGTGAATTTATCACTCTAGATTAATATATACGATCAACAGAAAAATGAATATTTAAATGGACTATTTTCACATTTTTTAATGAAGAAAAATAATCGATTCATGTATAAGTTAAGTCATTTTAATTTACAATCTCTAAATACACATTTTGCTTGATAAAAGAAGATTTAGTGAAAAGTACCATTAGTCCAGTATAAATGTAACATTTCAGAATAATCTATTTGTGTAACAGTTTTGTTGTGTTTTATTATCATGGTGTTGCTGTCTGTGTGTGTTCCCTAGTTAGTGTTCTTGGTTGTTAATTAGTTCCTGCAGCTGTTCTGTTTTACCTTGATTACTCTGTCTGTGTATTTAAACTCTTAGTTCTGTCTGTTCATTGTTCTGTCGTTTATGTTGAAGTGGTTGTGTTTTATCTCTCCTACATGTTAGATTTGTGATTAAAGACAGTGTTATTGTATTCTCCATCGTCGTGAGCTTCATTACAACCAGACATTCATGATTTGTTACACTGTTTTTTAGTCTGTTCTCACTTCTGTCTTGTTTCACAGCAAAGATTTGTCAGATTCCAGCATATGAAACAATTTTACAGCCACAAAAATTAAAGTGCTTCAAAGTTTAATGTTAATTTTACTGATACACATACAAACCTGTTAACTAATACCATTTCTGAATCTCTTCAGATGGAGATGCAGCGATACAAATGATGTGACTTGTGCCCTGTTGACTTAAAATAAACTAAACAGTAAATACAGTATAATGATACTAACTCTAGTTTCTCCAGCTTGAATTGTGGGTTCATCAGTAGATCACTGAGGTTTTTCACTTTAGAGTTTCCTAGTTTATTCTCACTCAGGCTCAGCTCTCTCAGGTGTGACGGGTTTGATTTCAGAGCTGAAGTCAGAGCAGAACAACCTTCATCTGTCATATCACAGGAGATTAACCTACATTAGCAAAGAGAAAGAGAGAGAGAGAAAGTAGAAAATAATGCACGCTGTCGTCATTTTCACAGATTCATGTTTTTGAAGTTTATACAGAGATGATAACGGTATAATTTTCTAAACCTTGCACTTTGAAACCTGTTTTCAAAAGTTTACATTTTCAGGACACCAAAATGCAGTTGTCATGTAAAACTCTTTATCTTCATAAGCCCTATTCAGACGAGATTAGTTTTCAAGTTTCAAACTACCAGAAGTGGGAGGAGTAATTCGATTTACGCACATCCATCACCTCCCTGTCGTCATGTGAGTATTATGTTGCAAACACATAAAACAACAGTTAGCTCTCATCAAACAATTTTAATTAAATGAAAAATTTAAATGAAATGAATTAAATTCTGGGACAAATGTGTTTATGTCGGTTGTTTTCAGACACATTGTCGACTCACTAACACTTTACAATAAGCTTTCATTTGTTAACATTAACTACATTAATTAACATGAACTAATGATGGACAATACTAGTACAGCATTTAATAACCTTAATGTAAGTTTCAACATTTACTAATACAGTGAATAATTGTATAAACATTAACAGGTTAAGAAATAAACATTTCCTTAAGCAGAAGACAATCAAACAGGTTTTGGAAAAGGTAGTTCATTTGAGATGGTACATTCAGACGGGACTAAAATCACGGAGAAGCTCTGGTAATAATTACTTTACTCCACCTCTCCATGTAAAACTAAAAAAAAAAAAAAAATCCTGTCTGAATGGGCTATAAGCAGATAAAACACACAGAGGAAGAGAGATCTTCATCTTTATTTCACCAGATCACAAAATGTTGCAATGAAAATGTTACACAAATATAATGTGAACTCAGACTCATTGTGAGATATTGAGTATAAAGTGTTTTAGTTTAAACTGTTAAAGTGATTTTAAGCATTTTGATTCTTGTATGTGAAGAATGTTACTGACCTCAATCTCTCCAGTTTACAGTGTGAATCCTTCAGTACGTCACATAAGTGCTTCACTCCTGTGTTTTCTATTTTATTCCTGCTCAGGTTCAGCTCTCTCAGGTGTGACGGGTTTGATTTCAGAGCTGAAGTCAGGATGACACACTGTTTCTCTGTAATACTGCATTTATACAGACTGAAGACAGAGAAATAACAATAGTTCACATCTATGATGATCATCTTATTGAAGAGCTTCAGCAGCATTTAGTTTCCAATAGTCTGTTTTGAAACCCAGTTACACTAGTTCTGTGTGCTGAAGATACTGTTTCTTCTCTTTCATTATTAACTATTTATTTGATCTCTCTATTCTTTATTCTCTGTTGAAAAGGCAGATTTCTGCAAGTACACAATCAGTATAACGCATCACATGCTGGAAATTCAACAATTACTAACTAGATTTAAAAACAAACAAAAAAAAAAAAAAAAAAATGTGACCAATGCAATTGAAACCAGACGTTCATTTTTAATCTTTATCATGTACTTCATCAATAGATACTTTTGCTAAATTATGACTTTAGAAATGATCATTTGAATAAATGAAATATAACCTATTTTCTATTATTCCATTTTGTTGTCTTGTAATTTCCCCTGTGGACTGTACCATTAGCACGTGGACTAGACCACTATCGTTTCATTGATCTAACTGTTTTATTGACACTGCATGAATGTTGAGGAGTAGTTTAAAAAAAGCTTGAGAGCAGCAGCGCTTGCCAAGATCCTTCACGTCAATCTAGCATGAAAGATAAAAAGACTACCAAGCGAAAATATACAAAGTAATTAAGCATTGTTTTTTTAATTTTGTTAGGTTTTTAGCTCTCGTTTTTAATAACATTTTTATACAGTGAAGATGCAGATGTTTTCTCTAGCGGGCATTGTTCGTTACCACGGCAACAGCTTGAGCTTCCGCACCTCACATGCTTCTCGTTCACTTAAAATGCCCTTAAATCCAACAGTTATTAACTCTGATCATCACAGTAGAGGCAGTTCACTGGAGATGAGGCGAATCTGATACATCTATAGTGCTGCAAGTCAAGAGCAGTATGATTTATTTATTTATTTTCAATGATTAATTTCAATAAATAAATACAAATACTTTGATTTGGTACATTGCCCATCTTGTTTGTATTTATTTATTGACTTATTCGTTATTACTTTATTTAATTCTTTGCCTGTGGTGTACACAAATATAATTTGGGAATTCAACATTCAATAATGAACCGAAATAAATCCTATAGTGCTCTTGACTTGCAGCACTATAGCTATATGAAATATTGTAGGCTACTACAAACGAGAGCTAAAAACCTAACAATTTTTTTTTTAATGATGCTTAATGTTTTTTATATTTTCACTTGGTATTCTTTTTATCTTTCATGCTAGATTGACACGAAGCAATCTGCCCTCCGTCTGCTGCCTATCCCACTGAAAATGAACTGGGATCTCGTGGTTGTTCTGTACCAAGTAAAATGCTTCCCCCGATCAAGGGTATAAGGTATATTAATAAAATAAAGTGGTAACACTTTACAATAAGGTTCATTAGTTAAACATTAGTTAATGTATTAACATGAACTAACCATGAGCAATACATTTGTTACTGTATTTACTAATCTTCATTAACGTTAGTTAACGGAAATACAGTTGTTCATTATTTGTTCATGTTAGTTCAGTGCATTAACTAATGTTAACAAGATTTTAATAATGTATTAGTAAATGTTGTAATTAACATTAACAAAGATTAATAAATGCTGTAGAAGTGCAGTTCATTATTAGTTCATGTTAACTAATGAACCTGAAATACAAACAAGCTGGGCAATGTGCCAAATCAGCCAGACCACCAGGATCTCACTTTTCTCGGCTGCTCGCGATGGCCAGTCCGGGACTGCCTTATATTTAGCACAGTTACTAGGCTATATTAATAATAAAAATGATGGCACTTTTGGTGAAAAAGGTCATCCTCTGTGTTCAGTCTTTTAAACTACTCCTCAGTATTCATGCAGTGTAAATATAACAGTTACATCAATGAAAATATAATAGTCTAGTCCCTGTGCTAATTTACAAAAAATGGAAAAACAGAAAATCGGTCACATTTCATTTATTCAAATGATTGTTTCTGAAGTCATAATTTAGCAAAAGTAAAAAAAAAAATGGGAGAAAATGGTAAATATCCACTGATGATGTAACCCAAAAACAAGAAAAATGAACGCCTGGTTTCACTGCATTTGCAAATTGCATTTGCATTGTATGTTTTGAAAACTTAATTGTGAAGCATTACATGGACCAAAAAGCCCAGAAAGTGCACTGCTATAAAGAATGAAACAAGCCCAATAAACTTCAATCACACTGTAACTGCTGTACAGTATAATGATACTAACTGTAGTTTCTCCAGCTTGAATTGTGGGTTCATCAGTAGATCACTGAGGTTTTTCACTCCAGAGTCTCCTAGTTCATTCCAGCTCAGGTTCAGATCTCTCAGGTGTGACGGGTTTGATTTCAGAGCTGAAGTCAGAGCAGAACATCCTTCATCTGTCATATAACAGAAGCTTAACCTACATTAGCAGAGAGAGAGAGAGAGTAGAAAATAAGAGAAAAAAAACTCTTTATTCCCTGAAGTCACATTATCTTCATAAGCACATAAAACAGACAAACAGAGATTATCATTTTATTTCACCAGATCACAAAATACTAAGGTGAAAATGTCTGCACAAATATAATGTGAACTCAGACTCATTGTGAGATATTGAGTATAAAGGCCCGGTTGCACAGACAGGGCTTAGATTAAGCCAGGATTAGGCTTTGGTTCAATTAGGGCATATAAGTAGCTTTTATAAATGTTCACTAGAAAAAAAAAAAAAAATACTGGTGTGAATCTTGAGACAAAACAATGACACTGAGATATTTTAAGATACATCAGTGCAAGTTACTTTCAGTTAAAACAGCTCAAATATGGATTTTAATCAGTGACTAGCTTAAACCTTGTCTGTGAATCTGGGGGAAACTGTTTTAGTTTAAACTGTTAAAGTGATTTTAAGCATTTTGATTCTTGTATGTGAAGAATGTTACTGACCTCAATCTCTCCAGTTTACAGTGTGAATCCTTCAGTACGTCACATAAGTGCTTCACTCCTGTGTTTCCTATTTCATTCCAGGTCAGGTTCAGCTCTCTCAGGTGTGACGGGTTTGATTTCAGAGCTGAAGTCAGGATGACACACTGTTTCTCTGTAATTCTGCATCTATACAGACTGAAGACAGAAAGAGAAAATGACTCAAATCCATGTTCGTTTCATGTGCGAGTTAAATGAATCATGAATAAATGTCATACAGTCACTAATAAACCAGCAAAAACATGGAAACTTAATGATATAAACGAACAAACCAAGACAGGAGCATTTGAGGATACTAGTTACAATCCAAGTCTGGATCCGTCCTCACTCCCAAAAATAAGTGAATTTATCACTGTAGATTAATATATAGGATCAATATAGAAACAATAGGAAAATGAAAATTTAATTGGTCTATTTTCACATTTTTAATGAAAGTATATCTATTGATTAAATCATTTTAGTGTGTAATTTACAATCTCTAAATGCACATTTTGTTTAATAAAAGAAGATTTAGTGAAAAGTACCATTAGTCCAGTATAAATGTAACATTTCAGAATAATCTATTTGTGTAACAGTTTTGTTGTGTTTTATTATCATGGTGTTGCTGTCTGTGTGTGTTCCCTAGTTAGTGTTCTTGGTTTATAATTAGTTCCTGCAGCTGTTCTGTTTTACCTTGATTACTCTGTCTGTGTATTTAAACTCTTAGTTCTGTCTGTTCATTGTTCTGTCGTTTATGTTGAAGTGGTTGTGTTTTATCTCTCCTACATGTTAGATTTGTGATTAAAGACAGTGTTATTGTATTCTCCATCGTCGTGAGCTTCATTACAACCAGCCATTCATGACAATTTGTTGAACTGTTTTTTAGTCTGTTCTCACTTCTGTCTTGTTTCACAGGAAAGATTTGTCAGATTCCAGCATATGAAACTATTTTACAGCCACAAAGTTTAAAATGCTTCAAAGTTTAGTGTTCTTTTTACTGATACACATACAAACCCGTTAATACTAACTCTAGTTTCTCCAGCTTGAATTGTGGGTTCATCAGTAGATCACTGAGGTTTTTCACTCCAGAGTCTCCTAGTTCATTACAGCTCAGGTTCAGCTCTCTCAGGTGTGACGGGTTTGATTTCAGAGCTGAAGTCAGGATGACACACTGTTTCTCTGTAATTCTGCATTTATATAGACTGAAGACAGAAAGAGAAGACAATAACTCAGATCTATCATGTTCATCTAGCAGACTTTTGCTAACAAATAAATATCTAGGTCAGTGAATCAAGTACTTGAGTAAAAGTACAGATACGTATAATAAAATATTACTGAAAAAGTACTTAGTATGCCTTTTCAGTGAGTGAAAATACAAAAGTACTTGATTTTTAATGTACTTAAGTAAAAAGTACTGATTGATGTTTATTTTAAAATTTTATATAGTCCATTTATATAAATTTAATATTATATAATCTTACATTTATATGTTGACAAACAATATGAAAACAGATGTCACGTAGGGCTAAATGCAGAACATTTTAAATAAGGGAGATGAATGTGCACACGTTATTTTAATTTGTGTTAGAGCTGCACAATTCTAGATAAAATGAGAATCACAATTTTTTTTTTTTTTTCAAATTGAGATCATGATTTTCCCACAATTCTGAACAGACAATTAAACAAAACAACTTATAATTATTTACTAGAGGACAAAATATTAATTGATGCAGTCTGTAATACAAATGTAATGTCAAATGTCAAATGTAATACAATTGAATTATTTAAAAAATGGTTTTGAATGAATGATTCAGTGTCTCCTTCATAACTACTTGTTTCATTTCTGGATGAATCAATGTTTTTGAACAAATCTTTTGAATGAATCATTCAATGTAAAATACATTTTAAAAGTTACTTGATGCCATAGTGCCGTAATGATGTAATCAATACAACCGTTATTTGAAGCGCCAAGCTAGTTTTAAAATGTGATTTGCTCTGTTTTGATCACTAAAGTAGACTTCTGTGTTTATATCCAAACTATAACATTTTATCTCAATACTTCTCTGATAATTTGGATATTTGTAACAGAAATAACAATACTGCTTTCTCTGGCTCAGACACAGAAAAATCCATGTCATTTAGAAATGAGATCACACAAGTGTTGAATCGTACGGAGCCCCTAAAGGGACATGGTGGTGCAAAAAAAATTTGGGATGGAAGGATTTTTTTTTTTTTTTCAAATCCTTCGCAAAGATATTTGCATTCCCTTGCTGTGAGCTCGGACAAACACTTCCTCTTTAATGTCCCGCTGGCTGGAAATAGTGTTTCAGTCAGCTCCATACATTAATAATGCACACAAATAATGCGCAGCTCATAGAGTTTGAACTTGATGGACTCAAACATAAAGAAATGCAGTCAGTGCTTAAGTCAAGCAGTTCAGTAAAGTTGGCAATATATTCACGGATTCAAACTTCCTGGATAAATAACTCATGAGCTAAACAATGATAAAACACAAATGCAGCTACTTCCAATCATAGTAACATAGACAACGAGCTACAACAACCCAGTTTTCCTCAAATGTGCTTTATTAATAAATTGGCCTCTATGAGCAGGCGGCGGAGAGCAGTGATGTAATCTGGTGACAGTACAGTGTGTTACAGTAAAGTTATGGAGTATTTTTCATAATATAAAATGAGCAAAAGTCCCTTCAGACTTGTCTCTCTGCCGGCTGCTCATAGAGACCAATTTATTATAAAGCACATTTGAGGAAAATTGGGTTGTTGTAGCTCGTTGTCTAGGTTACTATGATTGGAAATAGCTGCAATTGTGTTTTAGAGCAATGTTTAGCTCTAATCTGTGAATATATTGCCAACTTTACTGAACTGCTTGACAAAAGTTTTGTGAGGGAATGCAACATTTCTCTGGGTTCGCGAAAGTTTTGCGAGAAAAAAAAAATTCCTCCCATCCCAATTTTTTTCCACCAGCACGTCAAATTTCCTCCCATCCCAATTTTTTTCCACCAGCACGTCAAATTTCCTCCCTTCCCAATTTTTTTCCCACCACCACGTCCCTTTAGGGGCTCCATAGAATCGAGATCTCGATCTGTAGGCATATTGATGTGGATGTATCCGCATTAAACACTCCCTCCAGGATTTCGCAATTCTGCAATCGCTGAATTTGTCAAAAAATCAAGCAAACTCGGAGGAGCTTGCCTTTTTTCTTAATTGCTGCAAGTTTTCCACAGAGTTTGGTCTTAGACACGTCCCGTGACGTCATCACAATGTGCATTTAGTCAAAGAAAGGCTGTTTCTCAATTCCAAAAACGGAAAGAATAGCCTTGCATGCTTGTGAGGACCGATCTAGAATAGCTTCATTGGACAAACCAAACGAAAGCGGAGCGAATCCACGCTTCTCTTTTGAGCTGCTAATTAGCTCAGACCGTTTATCTGCTCGGATCAATAACAGACAGCGTGACGGGAGCTCAGACCAGCGGGACGATCTTGATCACACGACACCATTATTACACAGCGCTGGGAAGAAAGCGTTTGAATTCACTGTAGAATTAATAACATGTGAAAATCTAGTGAGACGCATTCAAATTTGTTGCAGACTTCTCTGTTAAACCACAGATATCAGATCAAACAGTGACACTAACAGAAATAACCCGTGACAGAAATGATCTAATGTTTTCGAGTGCTTTTAATTGCTTCACACAACTTTTCCCAGCACTTCAAAGCTTTAAATATTACCCAATTTGAATGTTATTTTTAATGTGATGTCCAAAAAATTATTTGTTCATCCTTCATAGTTTGTCCCATTTGTAAAACTAAAAGTTTAAGTTAAGTTAATATCATCTGCATCTCAACTCAAGCTCAGTGTTTTACTGTCAGCCCTCACAGTGCTGCCAAATCAGGGGCTGGTGCCACCTAGAACTTAATGGCACTGCCCTCAAATTATAGTCTGGAGTCCTGCAATGGTTCTCAAAGTCAGAAAAGTAATAACAATGTTAAAAGAATGTTGTCTGTGGTATATTTTCACTGCAAAACAACAAGAAATGCAGCAAATATTGCCAAATAAATCCTGGAACTGAATAAAGCATTTCAGTGGGCTTAAACAGATCGCCATTTACAGCAGATTTAGTTCACAAACAACTGACAGTTTTCAGTTACAGTAATTATTTCTAAAATTCAACATTAGTAACTTACTTTTCACCATCAGTCTCGCGCGCACTCAGTCAGAGGATCCCACAGTTCATGGCTAATTTTCACTCAGATCTGTAAATTCAGTTTACTGGAGACTCGCTCCGAAGGGATCATTGAATCACTGAGTTGTTGACTCGAGAACAGCTGAAATATGATCAATCCATGATCAATCGTATTTTGAAACTGACTTTTTTCTGCTTTAAAGATGTTTTCTTTGGATTGTTTGACTACTCAAAAGAGAATGTAGATAAAGATTACATGATTAGTTTGTGTTTAATTTATGTTTTTTTTTTTTTTTTTTTTTTTAAATTCTCAGTCTTGCTCCTCATGTGATCTTGCCATGTGCTCCCCCTGTTCAAGTTCCTTGTTTCATGTGTCACATTTTCACTGGTTCATTGTTTTTGGGTGTTTCTTGTTTGCTCATTAGTGTCTGTGTGTATATATGGCCCTCATGTTATCATTGTCTTTTGTCTGGCTTTGTTTCTTGTAACTGCTGTTGGTGAGGTTTATGTTCATGTTTCTTAATCAAGTCTTGCTTTGTTATTTTAATTTTGTTCACGTTTATTTGAAAAAAGCTGCACTTGCGTTCAGTCAACTTGCCTTTGGTGGATATTATAGGCAGATACTGATCACAGATGTTTAAAATGCCCTTGTTCAATTTTTACAAGTTACAGTATATACTGCACCAAAATTAGACATTTTACATTTTGTGAAATACAAACATTACAAAAAATTGAAAGCAGTTATGAACAGTTCTGATGTCACAAAAAAACATTGTTTCACACCAGCAATCAGTAAACATGATCACATTCAGCAGTCATGTTCAAAAAGAGCATTCAATATATACACACTTATATTTAATTTACACAGAATTAACCTGTCAAAGTTAGGAAAGACATCTCTGTGTTTATAGTGCAGCTGTTTTTTCAGTCTATCACTTATTTGAAGAGTTTAAGCTCTGGAAGAAAATTATTGTTCTCCCTCTACAGTAACTGAAATAATTATTGACCCATGATCAAGCTGTCTTACTTAGTCATATTTAAAGCTTGATGTCACATTTAATTGTGTTTTTTTTAATATTTTTTATTTCCTGTTTAATTGTATTTCTCCACATTGTTGTGGCTTTGTGTGACGCCGAGAAAAAAACTGCTCTGACTCAAATACATGAGGAAATATTATCAGCTTCAGTAACATTACAGTTAAAAGTAATGTAATATTTTAAATAAATGAACAATACTCACGTCAGTGTGTTGAGTCGACAGTGTTTATCCTGCAGTAGAGCAGCGATCTGATTCACTCGTGTGTCTCCTAGTTCATGATCACTCAGAGTCAGCTCTCTCAGGAGTAACGGGTTTTTACCCACAACTCTCTTCACATACTGACAGGCTTTATCTGCAGCAGCACTCAAAAACCTGCAGAAGAGTCAATTCAGTTCTCAACTAAATGTCTGTTGCATTACAAAAATGACTGATAAGATAATAAACTTAGAGTTAGTTCACCCAAAAATTAAATTTCTGTCATTAATTACTTACCCCCATGCCGTTCCAAACCTGTAAGACTTTCATTCATCTTCGGAACACAAATTGAATATATTTTTGATGAAATCTGAGAGGTATATGACTCCTCCATAGACAGCAATTTAACCACCTCTTTCAAGGTCCAGAAAGGTACTAAACATTGTTAAAATAGTCCACATGACTGCAGTCATTCAATCTTAATTTTATGAAGTGACGAGAATACTTATGTGTGCAAAAACAAAAAATAACGACTTTATTCAACAATATCTTCTCTTCTGTGTCATTCTCATATGTTGTTTACACTCAGCGCTTCCAGGCTCATTATTGACTCATTATTGGCCGGCTCCTGCGTCAGCATCACAGGTATGCGTCATGCTGCCCACGTGATCAGCTTTGGCCAATACTGAGCCGGCGTTCGGGTGTAAACACGGAAACCTGCACTGTGCTTACTGCGTCAACTGCGTAAGGAGAATGGCAGGGAAGAGATTGTTGAATAAAGTCATTATTTGTTTTGTTTTTGCGCACAAAGTATTCACGCCGCTTCATAAAATTCTTTTTGAACCACTGTAGTCACATTGACTATTTTAACAATGTCCTTAGAACCTTTCTGAACTTTGACAGTGGTAATTAAATTGCTGTCTATTGAGGAGTCGGAGAGCTCTCAGATTTCATCATAATGTCTTAATTTGTGTTTCGAAGATGAACGAAGGTCTTATGGGTGTGCAACAACATGAGGTTGAGTAATTAATAACAACAGAATTTTCATTTTTGGGTGAACTAACCCTTTAATTATTGTTCTGAAGATGAGCTCTAGTTAGTTATTTAGATGTAACACTTTTCTTTGAACATTTAAATACACAAAAAAATATATAAATATTTGAAAAAGTCTAATAGTTATTTAAAAGAAACTAGAGCGACCCTCAGTTTTAAAGCAAACTCATAAGAACAGAAACGTCCCACAGAGCAGAAGGGCAAAAGCTCACTAGATCATGATTTTCAGTATGAATACAGAGTGTGAAATTAAAGCCTCAAGATCCTTCTGGCTTTTAAGCAGGAGGTGTGAGAAACATCAGCAGAGAAAACTGGCTTGTGAAAATGCATGTTTGTGAATATCTGGAGACTCATAGACCTGCTTGATGAAAAATAATTGTGTTCAGAAAATAATTTGACTGAAAGATTATCTAGAATTTTTAATGAGAAGTGTGGGCAAAAACAAAATTGTGCATGTTAATTGTCAAGGTATACCATACTCCAGAATAGCACATATACTGACCCATAATGTCTATTTGACCTGTAGCTTGTACCACAACTAAACTGTGTTGACGGTTATCATCATGATGTCATAACCCGCAGCATCTGATCTTGGTCATTTTGATGCAACAAACTGTCAAGCTTATTGTATAACTAAAATAATATATTTGTTATGAATATTTAGCCTCCATATATCTAATTTTGTTAATTATTTCATCCCATCTCACCTCAGTGTCTTCAGTTGACAGTTTGGATCCTGTAGTAAATCACTGAGCTCCTTCACTCCTGATTGTCCAGGATCATTTCCTGTGAGATCCAGCTCTATCAGGTGTGAAGGGTTTGATATCAGAGCTGAAGCCAAAGCTTTATAACCTTCTTCTGTTACACTGCAGTTAAAGAGTCTAGAACAGGAATAAAAACATTTAGGCCCGGTTTCACAGATAAGGCCTAATCCTGGTTTAGGCTAAGCCCTAATTCAATTAGAATATTTAGGTAGCTTTTATAAACGTGCACTAGAAAAAAAACGTCTCTGTTACGTATGTAACCCTCATTCCCTGAAGGAGGGAATGGAGACATACGTCAGTAGTAACGACGTATTGGGATATCGCTAGAGAGCCCTATCTGTTTCGGGTAAACTAAAACAAGTCAATGGAATTGGCGTGCGATATTTGCATGATGCGCACCGCCCCTGCCAAGTGGTATAAATAGGGGAGCGGATGCAATCGCACTCTGTTTTTCGCTGAGGAGACAACCTTGATTCCGCACTACAGCGAGGGCACAGGAATAACCGAGACGTTCCCTTTCAGTCGGTCACATTTGACGTACGTCAGTAGTAACCGACGAATTGGGATCCCAAATAAAACGCCACAGTTACAGACCCCTTCCAGCAGCCAGCGCAAGCTCTAGCCACCCGCCGCACCTGGGGGATGGAGAAGGGGGCGAGCTTACACTGAGAGAGTCTACTGCTGTTCCGCAAGACCCACTACAGTAAAACTTAGACAACACTAGGGAAGCGAACCCGTAGGGGATGCTGCGGAGGCCACAGCCTACCCTGCGGGGGAGGAATTTACGTGGAAATACACATATGGACTGGCCGTGGGCAGTACGCATATGGAGTCCCTGGGATAGCTCCAGCCTAGGTATAGGGGGAGACTCATCTGACAGGTGACAGCAGAGCTGACTCTGCTAAGGGAAAGACACGGAAGTTTGACTGTGGATAATACACAGATGGGACCACTCACGTGGAGGGGTCGCGACATATGGCACCCAGCCAAACATCAACGTTGGTGACGGACATTTGGCCTGGCATCAGACACTCGCAGTGTTCACTCAGGCAGTTCCACACTGACTGGACGTGCTCCTCGGTGAGGCGCGCTGTCTGGGTGACTGAGTCCAGTTCCATACCGAGATAAGAGATCCTCTGCCTGGAGGCGAGTTTGCTCTTGTCCCAGTTGACCCGAAGACCCAACAGGCTAAAGTGAGATAACACCATGTCCCTGTGTTCACATAACTGCTCCCGCGAGCTGACCAGGATGAGCCAGTCGTCGAGGTAGTTGAGAATGCAAATGCCCTGTTCCTTAAGCGGAACAATGGCCGCCTCTGCAACCTTCGTCAAGACGCTGGCGACAGGGCCAGCCCAAAGGGTAGGACCTTGTACTGATATGCCCAACCCTCGAACGCAAACCGTAGGAAGGGTCTGTGTCGAGTCAGAATCGGGACATGAAAGTCGATCGCTACAAATCAACCTGTGGACGGATGCATTTGAAAATGCGCTTCTGCGTAAGCATCTTGAACGGCAGCCTGTAAAGGGACCGATTCAGGGCACGCAGATCCAGGATTGGCCGTAGCCCACCGCCCTTCTTTGGTACAATGAAGTAGGGGCTGTAGAACCCTCCATATCGGCTGGAGGGACCGGCTTGATTGCATCCTTCGCCAGGAGGACAGCAATCTCCGCCTGGAGAACAGGTGCATTGTCCAGGGACACGTGAGTGTAGTGGACACCCCTGAAGACCGGGGGAGGCCGGGCAAACTGAATCGCATAGCCGAGTCTGATGCGAATGAGCCAGCGGGACGGGCTGGGGAGCGCCAACCAGGCTCCCAGACTCCGAGCCAGCGGGAACAAAGGCACCACAGACATACCGAGCGTGGGGCAGCGAAACAGAGTGCTGGGACCCGACTCGGATGTCATAGTGGCCCGAAGTGACACTGACAGCCGCGCTCTCTTGAGACCTGGAGGATTGAGAAACTGCTCTTTTTGTGACAAAGTGGGTACCGCTGGACTCCAGAGAGCCAGCGGCGGGACAATACAAGACAAAAATTTCCCCCGGCCCTCCACCGGGGGTGGGAGAGATGCTGGAACCCTCTCCCGAAGAGCTGAATCCCTCTCCTCCAGGTCACCTGTCTCAGGGCCGCTTCTTGGCCGCTCTTGCCACCTGGCTTGGCTTGAGTGGGCTGGGCGCCGCGTCTGCGACCGGCTCCCTGCTGTTTGGCGGGTGTAGGCTGCTGCTTCGCCGACTTAGCAGAGGCAGAGGACGACGCAGGCAGGCGCCCTCGGCGACGAGCAGACTGAGGCTGTGCGGCCAGCGGCGGGGTGGAGGCAGCAGTAGGCCGCTGGGACAGGACGTGTTTAATAGCCTCAGCTTGCTTCTGTGTGGGCGAGAACTCACTCTCGACCGCGTCGCCGAACAGTCCGACCTGAGACACGGGGGAGTCCAGGAACCGAGCTTTGTAGGTCTCCCTCATGTCAGCCAGGGTCAGCCACAGGTGGTGCTGCTGGACTACGAGTGTAGCCATCGCCTGACCAACAGAACGTGCCGTCACTTTCATCGCCCGGAGGGCAAGGTCAGTGGCGGCGCGCAGCTCCCCCAGCAGCTGTTGGTCAAGGCCACCCTGGGGCATCTCCATGAGCGCTTTTGCCTGGTAAACCTGCAAAAGGGCCATAGCGTGCAGGGCAGAGACAGCCTGTCCGCAGGCTCTGTAAACCTTCTTGTTCAAACCAGACGTGAACTTACAGGCCCGGGATGGGAGACGCGGTTCATCGCGCCAGCCGGCGGCTGTCGGACACAATTGCATCGCTACAGACCGCTCGACTGGGGGGATCCCAGCTTACCCCTTGGCCTCTCCACCATCCAGGGTGGTGAAGGCGGAGGAGGGACCAGGTCTGGCACGAACGCTATAGGGCGCTTTCCAAGACTTGGTCACGTCCTCATGCACTTCCGGGAAGAAAGGTAAAAGACAGGTAAGTTTGGAAATATGCTGTAAGAACAGCAGTTGAGAGCACACAAGCTCAGGGTCCTCTGCAGCTCGCGACCTCGCTGTAAAGTGCCGTGACACCAACACAAGACCGCTGAAAATCTCTTCACAGGCTTGTAAGAGTTTTACTCCAAGTCAAATAGCTGAGAACCAAAACAGGAACACCACGGTTGGCTCCGAAGCGAAAGAAAAAGTGCGATTGCATCCGCTCCCCTATTTATACCAACTGGCAGGGGTGGTGCACATTATGCAAATATCGCACGCCAATTCCATTGGCTTGTTTTAGTTTAGTCGAAGCAGATAGGGCTCTCTAGCGATATCCCAATTCGTCGGTTAGTACTGACGCACGTCGAACGTGACCGACTGAAAGGGAACATTACTGTTGTGCATCTTGAGACAAAACACTGGTACTGACATATTTTAATATATGTCAGTAAAAATTGCTTTCAGTTAAAACAGCTCAAACATACATTTTAGTCTAGGACTAGCTTAAGCTTTGTCTGTGAAACCGGGGGTTAGCTGATAAATCAATTAAACCTGAACAATATAAATCCTCAAAGTCAATTTTATTTTGTTATTTGTACAAATCTATTAAAGGTTAGTTGCAAAAACTGGCAAGTGAATATGGAGGCAAAGAAAAGGAGAAAGAATGAAAGATAATCTCTGTATATCTCTATGAATTACTGCACAGAGGTACACAATAATATAAGAATGATGTTTTCTTTCGTCTCTTATAGACCACCATCTTCTCTTTAATTAAAAAAAAAAAAAAAAAAAAATCATTACATCTAGCCAAATTTCACATATAAGTTTCTTCTTATGGTAAAATGCAAATGTCGCTAAGATCGAAATAGTATAAGAAGTAAACATGCACACACTCGCATTGCTGAAGCTCACAGGCGCCATCTTGTGCACAGAATACATTTTGGTCTTTAACATTAGATCTTTCCTTTTCTTGGAACAAAACGAATGCTTGATGTCAATTCAATAATGCTCTTAATAAAACACACAACAACAATATAATAGTACAATGACGTTTGCTTATATTCAAACATTGGACTTTTTTTTAACAAAATGAATAAGATGGATGATATGGTATAGCTGTGTTGTAACAAATAAACAAAAGATCTTTGGATTTTAAAATGAATGCTTAGTTTGTGGGTCATTATTATTTTTTTTTTTAATGAAAATCATAACAACAATAAAACAAAGACAAGAGCACTTACATTAAACAAAGAAATGCAACTTTTATTAACAAAAGTTCTCTTGTGCTTTTGCATCTGGCATTGTCTCTCGTCATGTGACTCCTGTGGCTCAACTTACCTCAGTATCTCCAATTTACACTTTAAATTCCCCAGTCCAGAGCAGAGCAGCTTCACTCCTGAATCCCGGAGATTATTATTGTTCATGTTCAGCTCTTTCAGATTGGTATCTGATCCAAGAACTGCAGCCAGAGCTGAACAGCTTTTGTCAGTTAAGTTACAATCATTTAATCTACAAGGGAAATAAATCACATCACAGAATTAGATGGAACACATATATATAATTTTTTTTTTTTTTTTTTTTTTTACATAAACAGCATATATACAGTAAAGACCTAAACTAACATTACTCTTCAAAAACTAGTATTTCTTGTACATTAGTATTTTTTATTCAGTGACAAATTTCCTAAATAAAATTAAGCATGTTTGAAAGAAAAAAAAAACTATTTTCTCTATTTCTGTCACCTGATGGAGTTTGGGTACTTGCCATTGTTGCCTTTGGCTTGCTTAGTTGAGGACACTTAATATTCAGTAATATTATTGACTTGACTGCACTGACACTATTAGATAAGACAGTTCACACTTTTATTGCATGTTAAAAGCCTTTCACCATAATTTAAAAAAAAGCCTCCGTACATGTCTTTTTGCTATGAAATCTTTAATGATTTAAGTAAAGCTAAGATTACTTCAACCTAAGTACCTAAGAAATCATATTTCTTATTAATATGTCAAGATTAACATTTACTGGATTAAAGTATTTTAGGTTTTCTTGATTATTCAAAGTGGTCAACCGATGGCTGAGTTTTAAATTTTCCTTTATTTTTTGTCTAAACATTTGATAAATTGTCTCCATTCATTTTTTTTTTTTCAGACTATTATTTCATATGTCAGGCTTTACAGAGTTAAATTCATGCTCATTATAGGGAATCACTATAAAATAATGTAGATTATTGTATTTGTCAGATGAGAGCAAAACATGACAAAATGTATTAAATGACTTACAGAGCTCTTCTGGAGGTTTTGATGACTGCCGATAATCTAATGAGACACTCGTCTGATTTCTTGAATTTCTGAAGCTCAAAATCCTCCAGCTCTTCCTCTGATGTCAACAACACAAAGACCAAAGCAGACCACTGGGCAGGTGAAAGGTCACCAGATGAGAGACTTCCTTTGCTAAGGTGGGTCTGAATCTCCTTCACCAGAGTTTGGTCGTTCAGTTCATTCAGACAGTAGAACAGATTGATGGATCTCTCTGCAGACAGATTATCTTCTAATTTCTGCTTGATGTACTGAACTATTTCCTTGTTGCTCTGGTCATTGTCCTCCTGCTGTGTCAACAAACCCTGTAAGAGTCGTCGATTGGACTGGAGTGACAGACCGAGGAGGAAGCGAAGGAAAAGGTCCAGGTGTCCATTGTCACTCTTGAGCGCCTCGTCCACTGCGGTCTTGAGAAAATCAATCATGGTTTCATTTTTGTTTTCCTGTTCTGTAGACTTATGAACAAACACACTTGTCTTGTTGATGTCTAGAAACAGATGTGCATAAAGGGCTGCAATAAACTCTTGAATGCTCAAGTGAACAAAGCAGTACATGGTACCATGAATGATCCCTGTTTCCTCCTTAAAGATCTGAGTACACATGCCTGAGTACACTGATGCCTTATAGACGTCAATACCACAGGCTTCCAGGTCTGTGTCATAGAAGATCACGTTGTTTCTTTCCAGCTGATGAAATGCAAGTTTCCCCAGTGAAAGGATGGCGTCTTTATCCCAGGAAACATCTGCTGCATATTCTCCATCATATTTTCGGCGGCTCTGCTGGATCTGAAAGCGGAGAAAGTGTGTGTACATTTGTGTCAGAGTCTTGGGAGTGTCTTTAGTGTTTGATTCCTGTAGTGTTTTAGAGATCTCATCAGCCTGATTGTTTTTCACATCATTATTTCTTTTCTCCTCTAGAATGTTCTGGAGAACAGTGGCTGAAATCCAGCAGAAGACTGGGATGTGGCACATGATAAAGAGACTCTTTGATTTTTTAACATGATCAATGATTGTGTTGGCCTGATTCTGATCCGTCAATCTTTTTTTGAAGTACTCTTCCTTTTGTGCATCACTGAATCCTCGTATCTCTGTCAGCCGGTTGATACAGTCAGGAGGAATCTTACTGGCAGCTGCTGGTCTGGTGGTGATCCAGATGAGAGCAGAAGGAAGCAGATTTCCCTTCATGAGGTTCGTCAGGAGAACATCCAGAGAGGCTGGTGACGATACATCACACCACATCTCATTACAATCAAACTTCAGAGGAAGGCGACATTCGTCCAATCCATCAAGGATGAACAGGACTTTGAATTGATTCCTTCTTGTAAGGTTCAGTCCTTTTGTCTCTGGGAAAAAAATAGTTATAAGGTCCATCAAACTTAGTTTTTCTTTCTCCTTTAAGTTCATCTCTCTGAATGGAAGAGGAAATATGAAATTGATATCTTGATTTTCTTTTCCTTCAGCCCAGTCCAGAACAAACTTTTGCACAGAGACTGATTTTCCGATGCCAGCGACTCCTTTTGTCAGTACAGTTCGGATCTCCTCGTCTTGTTCAGGAGCTTCAAACAAATTTGTGCATTTAACCTGAATTTCTTGAGATTCATGACGCCTGGAAGCAACTTCAATCTGTCTGACCTCATGTTCAGTATTGACCTGTTCACTGCCACCCTGAGTGATAAAGAGATCTGTGTAGATGTTATTCAGAAGTATGGAGTCACCATGCTTCGCAATTCCTTCAAACACACATTGATACTTCTTCTTTAGGCCACATTTTAGCTGATGAATGAAGAACAGCTCACCTAAACACAGGAACAAAAAATAGATGGTTTTAGTCTTCATTTATAGTTTACAGACTTATTAATGTAGACTATCAGACAAATGGTCATGAGTCTCTTACCTTCTAGAGCATCAGCAGCTTCATCTTGCTTCATCTCTCTCAGGTAATGTAGTGTGAGATCAAGAGCTGCTGCTTTGATACTGCATCTATTCTCATTAAAGTCCTTCACAAAGTTTTCTGTGTTCTCATTTTGTAATATTTTCTTAAACTTTTCCAGCTCTTTTTTCAGAAATTTGATTATTTTGCTCTCAAGATCCTACAAACAAAAGTAAGAAAAAAAGACAGAATAACACAATTTAAACTAAACTGTACATCTACATTTGGTCAACAGTATTTATTTAATAATTATAATATCTGTAAAAAAAAAAGTTAAAAGACTAAAAGTCTACACCAGACGCAACTTTTTTTCGTATCAGGCAGCGCAACAACAGCTAAAAGCTGTCTACACTGAACATGACAAACAGACTGTTGCAAAGCACTTGGACTACGTCAAAAATAGAACGGGGAATCCGTTTACTGTCGGGAATTTGTCGCGCCACATCCAGTGTATAGTCAATATCACTGATTATAATGGGTTCTATTATCTTTTGACGTGTTGCGTCGCTTGCGTCCGGTGTAGACACGGTGTAACATGCTAACCAACTGTTATTTTTAACAAATAAAAAAATGTGTGCTTAAAAGGAAAAATAAGTGACTAAGAGGAATTAAATTTATTTTTTTCAATAACATATTTGTTTGTTATAAATATTAAACATTGATGAAAATGTGTTTTCCTGCCTGGAAGATCCACAGGAGATTGTCTTTGAAATTCTTGTGGTTCCTGTGAGTCTGAACGTCTGAGTCTAATGTCTCATATTGAAGCCTGTAATCAAATAAATAAAATAAAATACTGATTTTCCAGGTAAAATATTACAGAAAGAGAAAAAAAAATGCAATAGCTGTGAATACTCTGATAAATATTTGATCTAAAAATGTTTCATGATTGGTATTCACTGATTAAACATTTTAACAGTCAACGTGTGAACAAAAATTAGAAACATGAAATACCTTTTATTAGATGATGGTTTTCCCTCACTGAAGTTTGGTCCTGCACCATCTTTTGACCGATCACTCTTCAGAGACACAGAGCTGGACACATGTGATCCTGATCTTACACTAATGACACAAAAAACAGAGAGAAAAACACTTTAGTAAAGGAGGTTCAACTGTGTCTGAAACACATCCGTGTCTTTATCTAATCCTCCACAGAAATGCACACACTCACACAATTTACAGTTTTATAGTTAACAATCATTTTATTTTACTGGCTCACATTGGTTTAACGATTTCATTAATGTACATGAGTGAGATTAAATATGTTAAAAAATACTTTACTATATATATATATATATATATATATATATATATATTTTTTTTTTTTTTTTTTTTTTTTTTTCCTGAACAGAAATGGAGAGACAGTTTTGTTAGCATACTTCAGTCATGTATTTGGATTAATTCAGTGTGGTCTCGTCTAGAAGGTGATTAACAAATTATTAACTGTGATATTGTCTATAGAGACTTGTGGCAAACAGGGTTTTACAGACAATGTCAGAGTTAATTTAAGAAGTTCAAAACTGAAGTTTAAAGAAATTACAAAATAATAATAATAATAAGTACACAATGATCAAAGTTTTGTTATTCACAGGAAAAAACAAACTCCAGCAGAGTTTAAAATGATTGTGTGAAACAGACGCAGTCTTACCTGTGTTTCTCTGAGAGACTCATCTTAGAGAGAGAGTCCTTTCCTCGCTCCTCTGATCAGCACTGGTTTGAGAAAACAATCAATCGTTCAGCAGGACCTGGAAATGACAAGATTTTACAGAGATGAAGAACATGGCAGTTACTGAAGAAAATAATGAAGAATGATGAGTTAACAACAACAGCAAAAACAATGAATAAAATAAAGTGAGTTACAAATATATTGTCATGTAAAATAACTGAATCGTCTTAATAATTTCAGATTGTTTGATGAGTTTAACTAATTCAATTGAATAATACAATTTTTTTTTTTGCTCTTTGACAAAAAATAATAGCAAAAAAAAAAAAAAAAAAAAATCATACACATTAGGCTTCATCTTCCTGTTTACTGTAAATGTCTTTCGATTTCGCATCACAAAAACAACAGCCTAAAACGGAAGAGAAAATGAAAGAAAACCTTCAGAAACATATTCGTTTTCAATAACTCTCTCAGTAACCCTTTCTTCATGTTTTAACATCCGTGGCCTTCATAATATTGTCATTTCTGCAAGATTCTTCGTCTGTTCGGAGGATCAACAGGTGTTATGGATTATAACTGGAGATCATAAAATGCACGTGCACACAGATGTTTACCTGGATTTCTGACAGATTCGTCACATGCGATATTTCACGGATCATAGATTAAAAACGTATGTTTCACCAGTTGTATACATTGTTATGCATAATAAATTGCTTTGAATTCGCAGTCTCTTTTCCTGCGTATTTGATGCAGTTTTCAGGAAGTGTAGTCTACCATACGTTCGAGTCACGCTCATAAACCACGCCCATGTTTTCATTCAAAGTAAAACATATATAATATAAATATAAAGCAAACATGAATTGCAAAGTCCTTTACGTTTGTATTAACAAGTCGTAATTGATTTGTATAATTTAATTAATTGGTCTATTCTATATACAGTGCCGCTTGATAGTTTGTGAACCCCTGGCAGTATCTGCAAAATGTTAATTATTTTAACAAAATAAGAGAGATCATACAAAATGACAATGCATCTTATTTTTTATTTAGTACTGTCCTGAATAAGATATTTTACATAAATGATGTTTATATATAGGCTAGTCCACAAGACAAAAAAAAAAAAAAAAAAAAAAATATATATATATATATATATATATATATATATATATATATATATATATATATATAAAATGATTTTTTATTTATTTATTTTTTTCTTGATAGTTGTTCATGAATCCCTTGTAGTTTGTCCTGAGCAGTTAAACTGCCCAATGTTCTTCAGAAAAATCCAACAGGTCCTGCAGATTCTCCAGCATCTTTTGCATATGTGAACCAACAAAGACCAACAATGATCCAAGACTTATTACTGGATACTTCATGGATGCAGTAATTAAAACTGGGGGTTGTCCTGCAAAAGTAAGGCTAGATTTAGGTGTTTTAGATGTTCATGTGGCTGAGAAGCAAAGATTTTTTACTTTTTCTGAGGATCACCCAAAAACTGACTTGTTACTTTTGGCCCAAGCTCTGGAAACCAGCGCATCGAAAGATTGTGGCTCATTCTGTGAAGTGAATGTGTCCAATTTTGGACAGACCCCTTTGACAAACTGAGAGAGGACAGACACTTTTTTGGACAAATCCTTGGTCCAGTTCTGTTTCCTTTATCTCAGTTGTGATTTGCTTGCCTATACATTAACATCTTTTATTTCATACCTAGTCCCCAATTTTCTGTGGAGTTCTGCAGGCTTAATAATGCCTACATTTATGTTGGGATACTATATTCAAAATTATTTGGCTAGGCATTAAAAGTTACAAAAGTATTCTTACTATGTAAGTAAACATTTTATTAGATTTATTTAATTTTAGCACAGGCCTGGTGTTTACGGTCAAAACTAACTACAGTTATTATAAATTGAAATGGCTGAGATTAAAAGTGAAACAACAAAGTCCGTCCGTTAGGTGAGCAATGTCTCTAAATTTTGTCTATTCCGTCACTTCCCCAAGTGTCCACCAGATGTCACCTAAAGTCTAACATGGAATAGTAACTTGGCTCACCTAATATTCATTAACGTCCTACTCAATTAGTGTATTTTTAATGTTATAAGTCATATTTATAATGTATTATGCATACCAAAATTGTAAAATATCTCTTCATTGCACATTTTTCTGTGATTTGATTACCTGGTTCCATGATTCATGCTCTTTGTGATTCTCCTGCTAAAACACAACAAAGTGAAAGACTATTGTCTAATTGTTGTGGGCTTTGTATAGAGTGAAGTCTTATTTAACTGTAACATCAGGGTTTCTGCAAAAAAATGCCTTAAAGATTTAATTAAGGCCATAAAAAGGGCTTTAAAGGGCTTATATCAGAGCAGAAGGTCTTAAAGTCATAAAGTTATTAAATGTTTCACTGAATATCTTCCTCAGTATTTTTTTGTCCTGTATACAAATATCTAAACATCTTTAAATCAAGATGAATTTACTCGCAAAAGTAAAATTAAGTTTTGACAAATTGAACAAAATTAAGTGAGTTTATCCTTAAAACAAGAACAAATATCTGTCAATGAGTTATGAAACTAATGAAACTCATTTCTTTTTGAATTATGTTGATTTTTCTGAGCCTATAAGCAGATATTTGCTCCATTAACAGTGCCTGCATTTTAATGCATTGTATTTTCAGGGCTTGCATTTTTGGAGGCTGAAATTTAATGTAAATTTATGCTTTAAATATTTCAACTGAAAACATTTTACAAACAATTTCATTATTAAAAATTCAATAAACCATATTCTTTTCATATTTACAAAATACCTAATATTCAACAGACAATTTTTGGTCTATTTTATTTCAATTGACAGATTTGCTACCACAAATTATGTGGTTCAAATTCAGCAGAATATTTAACATTGCACAAAGGGGAACAACAGTAGAGTACAGATGATCTCCTTCTTCTTTTTGTCGGCTATGAATATTGTTGGCTCTTATAATAAATAGTTTTGTGATGTTCCTCTCTTGTGGAGCTTTGGATAATAGTATCTGCTAAATGAATAAGTGTAAAATGTAACAATGATCATCAAATATTAGACTGTCAAAATTAAAACACTATTTAGTTGTTGAATACAGCTGTAAAGGTCTCAGGACAGGAGTTGATTTGTTTAAAATGAACTACTGTTATATGCTGTTATATTTGTTTTCAAACTTTTAGCCTGATACTGTAAATTATATCTGTTTGTATTTCTACAAAAGTACTGTGAAGCCTTTTTGGTTATATACACAATATTACAAGTAAAGCTCTTATTTTCATTGTTAAAAGAAAAAAAGAAAAATCCCTGAAGCCAATTCTCATGTAAGAGTGAGCACTCATTTAGCTAATTAAATGCTTACCCATCCAGGCACATCGTCCTATAATGGGAAGACGTGATTATTTTCAGCTGTTACACATCTCTGGAGTCACACTCTTGGAGCTAAATTTGATGAGCGCTGCCTTTATCTGTCTATACAGCTTAAGCAGAGCTACGGGAATTTAATTATCAGCATGCTTTCCTCAACAAAAATTGCTCAATGACAAAGGTGTCAAAGAGCGTTAAGTGTTTGTTCTAATTAACATTCATAACAGACTAAAGACTTGAAAGAGCAGTATTAAATATCACATTAAATAAAACAAGATAAAAACATATTTAAAAAAGTAAAAAGAACCATAGTATATCTCATATTGAATTTAATACAATATAAATAATATTAATTATACGTCAACACTGACACTTTTTATTGCCTTTATGGTTTCTGAGAACAAAATGATTTATTATATGAAACAATCATAAATGGCTGGGACCTCTGGGACACAAAGGCTGCTTGTCCACCTTTTGACCACAAGATGTCATCAGTGTCGTACTGAAAAGCTTACAGTGATGAACTATTTCATGATACAGCAGAGAGGAAACTTTTGTCTGGTATTGTTCACTTCAACTTGCCTGCGGTGGATATTTGTTACAAAAATCTTGACCGGAAACATGGCTATAAATACACCTGAACTAATTAGTCAATCATTAACATCTGCGATAAATCAAGGCAGAAAAAAGGGACATGAGGGGCAGGAAACTAAGACTATGAACAAGAATGGACTTCAAATTAAAAACATGAACTAAAATCATGAACCATGTCAAAATCTAAGATGTGACAGTCAGTGGTTTCAGGGAACAGAAGTGAGAGAAGTACACTGCTGCAGGGGTCTAAAAAATGCTCTCTGATCACTTCTAGATTTGCAAGCGTTTGATCCTCTAAATTATGCGACAATGATGTAACGCTCCATCTCTGTAGCTCAGCCCGGGCTTCTTTTGCTCTATGAGAACATGAAACTGCATACTGACCCCTCAAGGGGTTTCTGTTTGAACTCTGTGTGGAAATATCAGGAGGAAATTTATAGCATGCCCTGGAACAAATGTATTGGAGTGACAGCATCTCTGATCATCAAACCATTCTCCAAATTGGACATTCATGTGAGCTAAGTAATCTATTTAAAGAAAGTCATCATTTATTGCATCAGACAATCAAACTGACACAAGAAAGTTGCTTACGTGGGCATATGGTTTCTCATTCACTAAAAGGGTTTTCTGTTCAGCAGTGCATTTTAACTAACACTCCAAGACATCACACACCCTGCTTAGTTGAAACCCATAAGCATTTCAGAAACTGAGCAACCAGTAAGAAAGAAGATGCTCAATAAACAGTCACTAAGTGTACTTACTGATCCTGATCATCATTATAAACCCTAATGTTCACCCTGAGAAGAACATTTCACAGTTGTAATTTAGAAGGATGATGGGTTAGCCCTGCTTTTACCTGGGGTTATTAAACCATGCTCCAGAGCAATTTACATATAGACATTTTTTTTTTTTTTTTCAGTAACAAGTTTATGTTGTTGTTTGACATCTTGAAAAACATGTGCACCACATGTAAGGAAACTGCTTATGCAGCTGAGCTAAGGAATGAAGACCACTAGGCCCAACTACTGCATAAGATACAGTAAATACTTTACTTTAATGAGACTGACTGGACCACTCTGAAATACATTAAAACTAAATTCAAATCTAATCTTCTTGTCCAGTGTACACCAGGATCTGATATTAAATGCATACACCTCTGCTGTAGCTTGCTAGTAACAAAGTGATGATTATGCACAATCTTTGTGTACCATGAAAAATGTCTCTGTCAAAGAAATGGAAGGTGCATTCAGAATGCCGTATAATTCAAGAGAAAGGTCAGTGGAATACTTCTGAGAAATGAATAAAACGTCAATAAAATCAATATTTGTTAAATTTGCTCCCAGCAAGTGCAGGATATGGATATTCACTATGATACATCATGATGTTGGTATTTAGAATGTCTGCTATCTGTTACAATAATTTCTTTGTTTTTTATTACACTTTTTACAGTTTCCCATTTCTCTTTTTTCCCCTGTTGTGCCTCAGGTGTTTTTATTTAAAAGGAAAATTTCTTTAAAATGTTTTACTTTTTTATGACAGGTCCACTCTATATCTATGGGGTTTATCTTACAATTCTGATCTTTTTGAAGAAATTCTGAAATCTTTTTACCTGCAATTGCAACCCTGCAAACAAGCCTGCAATAGCCCTTTACAGGCCCACTTAGGGCTGCCAGCGCAGGGCCTCTGAGAATTTGCTCATTGGCAAAACATTGGCCCCTTAGCACTTATTGAAAATAATAAAGTTTGAAGTCACCGTTATGGAGGTAAGTGCTTGCTTTAGTTGTGCTCTTGACCCTTGACTTCTTAACTTTAATGTTTCTCTGGCTGCTGTAACTGTGTGTTTCTGAAGCACATTTGTATATAAGTTGCGAGAAATAAAACTGATCTAATAAATTAGTCATCATGTAGTGACTTGATTCACTGATGTTACCTAGAATCTGATCTCTGAGGACATTATTTAGATGTAATAATTTTGCATTATAGTAGCTTTAGAATACCACTGCATGAAATTTTGTTCTGCTTTAATATTATGAATGTTTTCAGAATGCAGAAATTATTCAGACAGGATCAGGTAGACTCACACAGACATCAAGATTCAGCGTATGAACCTCAACAATGGTGACAATCAATGAAAAGCTTTTTTGTGACTTAAGTAGCTTGTTTTGTATGGAAGCCCATTTCCGCCACTAAATAAAAAAATAAAAAGAGTAATTGCGACTTTTTGTCTCAGAATTCTGACTTTTTATCTCGCAATTGCGAGTTTATATCTCACAATTGCGAGTTATAAAGTCAGAATTCTGATATAAAGTCGCAATTGCGTGATATAAAGTCAGAATTCTGAGATATAAAGTCGCAATTGCGTGATATAAAGTCAGAATTCTGAGATATAAAGTCGCAATTGCGTGATATAAAGTCAGAATTGCGAGTTTTTATCTCAGAATTCTAACTTTTTTTCTTTTAACTGACGGACAGTTTCTCTGTCTAACAATTACAGACATCCAACATTTCTGGTGCATCCAACGATAGCAGTGCTGCTGTCCTGATGTCTGAAGCTGCTGGTGTATAAAATGTGCCACTTCAGCTTCATCTGTTTTATTGCGCCTCCGCCACAGTTGATTCTTATTATTATTACTATTACTATTATATTGGTATTATTGTGTAATCACAACACATTTGCTCAAAACTTGTCAAATTCATCAGTGTATCTAATTCTGTTAAAAACAACTTTTATTCACCAAATACTTCCACTGTAATTTTGTAATTGTAATTCTACCCTTGAATGCCCCCTTTTATGGAGCCACCAGACTTGAGTTGCAGTTACAAAAGTTGATGAAACATGATATTGGCGTTTTAGTATTAAGCCCACTAGATGGCAGTAAAAGCTGTTTTTTTCTCCTGGAAACGCTGTACTCATGTACAAGGTTACCGTGGAAACATGCTATACTATGCATATTCCTGCATAATGTTCTCTCTAATGTCCGGAGACTAATCTTCATGTTATGTGTGTCCTCCAGTAAAATCAAAATTTCTTTATTGGTAAATCCGTGCTAAAAATAATCCTTTATGATGTCTTCCATTTTATGTATAATAATAACGAAGCAGCAATCCTGATGGTCACTTGCAATGAAAGGAAACGCAAGCAAAGTAAGAACTATGAGAAATAAAGTTTTTCACAATTTTGAGAAAAAAAGTCAGAATTGTGACTTTATATCACGCAATTGCAACTTTATATCTCAGAATTCTGACTTTATATCACGCAATTGCGACTTTATATCTCAGAATTGTGACTTTATAACTCGCAACTGCGACTTTATATCTCAGAATTCTGACTTTATATCACGCAATTGTGAGATATAAACTCGCAATTGCGAGATAAAAAGTCAGAATTCTGAGATAAAAAGCGTGGAAACGGGCTTCCATAGTTTTGTGATGTTCAGTTGATCTGAATATTTTGTTGATTGTCACCATTGTTGAGGTTCATACACTGACTCTTGATGTCTGTGTGAGTCTACATGATCCTGTTTGAAAAATTGTTTGTGACAACCTTTGAATCGGGCCAGGTTGAGCTGGGGCGACCAAGCCGAAGTTGTGGAGGCTCACAAATCACGGCAGGCAGAAGCTTCTAGTCTGGGCTCTGGTAAAATCCATTGAACTGCAGGGAGCAAACAAAAGCATAATGAGAGATAGGGTTGAACTATCTCATGTTTCATAACACATAACGTTACAATAATAATGCACATAAACAACAAGAACACTGATCTGTACCACCTGACTGCTGCAGATTCATTTTGTCGTTGACAGTGTTCCCAGATAGCAACTTTGTGCCGGCTCAAATCCGGCCCACATCTGCCACGCGTGGTATGATGATCTGGGCCACATGTTGCGTGGAATGATGGCACTTGGGCGGACCGCTCCTGTTTGCTAGATCTGAGGCACAAGCAGGCCCTAGCAATGCCACATGTCAGCCATTAGCAAAGAAATAAATCAGAACTGGACCTTATCTGAGCTACAAAATCTTTATATATTATTTATAGAATCATCTTAGCATTAACAAGCCTGCAGAATCACTGAAGGAAAGAAGAGAACAGAAAAAAAGAGACAGAAACACAAGAACTACGACTGAATTCAGCCACAGCCTTAGATGAAATCAACTGAAGATAAAAAAAAAGACTTAATCAATTTAGGCTTACGATGCTTTTGGGAAACGCTACCCAGATTGACTTAATTTTTGTCATACATCTACAGAAGTTCTTATTAACAGAAGTTTAACACTCATGTTTGTTTCATTTGAAGTTACCATAATAGGGTTTGATGTTTCCATTAGTGTGGCTCTTAAATCTTTTAAATATGTTTGTCTTCTCTGGCTGCTGTGACAGTGTGTTTGTCAAACACATTTGCAGTAACAAAGAAAGTTGAAATGAGATCAGATGATGATTTTTAGCTGTTGATGGTTTTATAATCATTGTGAATAGCCTGAATCACTGAATATAATAATTGTGTTGTGCCATTAATACATTTAAATAACAAACCTTGTTTTACTGCATCATGAGATCACACTGTATTGAAGAAATTAGTTACAGGATTGAAAATAAAAACCATGAGCAGAAAACAAACAACAATGACAAGCACAAATATGAGCAATCAGCGTGAATCTCAACAATGGCAACAAAATATTCAGACAATCAGATCAACTCTAGACATAACTAAAAGACAGAACAAAAACCACAGCAAAAAATAAAAGCAAATAGTTAGAATTAAAGAAAATAATAGGACAATTCATCTGCATAATTTATTCATGCTGTGATGCATGCTGGGAGTTTTGTACTATTGTTCCCAGCATGCATTGTGGCATGACACTTTTGATTGTCACCATTGTTGAGATTTATGTGCTGATTCTTGATGTCCTTGTGTGTCTATGGTTAGAAAGATGCACACAGCGGTCAATCTGAAGCTTTCACTTGCAAACCCATTGAAGCTAAGCAGAATTGAGCCGAGTCTATATCTGGATAGGAGACTGGGTAGCTGTGGGAAGAGGTGTTAGAGAGATCAGCAGGTCTGACAACCTGTCACCTGAGTGGGTCCTAACGCCCCAGTACAGTCACAATAAGGTGTACTGTATAAAGGGTGTGATCCCAGTGTAAAATAGACCGTACAGCACATGACATACCACCAAATGCTCCAGTACAGTCGCCATAAACTGTACTGAATAAAGGGTGTGACCCCGGGGCAAAAATAATCCCTCCATTACATCACATGCCATTCAGGTAGTTAGTTAGTTTAACATCACAAATGATAAACTTACAACTTTGGAACATGGAAGCGCACTATTTTTTTTCAGGCTGTATGAAATCTCAATCTCATCAACCGAATGACACTGAAAACCGATGTTCACTGAGATCCCGTTAGGAAAAGAACAAAACATACCATATTGAGATCTCATAACTGAACAAATGAAAATTTGACTGACTGACAATGAAAACCGACCATCATTGAAATCTTGTAAATGAACAAAACCATCATTTAAATCTTATAATGGAACAAAACCGACCATCTTTTAAATCTCGCAAAGGAACAAAACTGACCGTCGTTGAAATCTCGTAATGAAACAAAACCAATAGTTTGATCATTTCAAACTCGACTGAAAACTTTAAATAAAACGGAATAAAACAAAACCGACCATCATTGAGATCTTGAAGTTGAACAAAACCAACCATCATTGAGATGTCATAACCAAACAAAAACGATCATCATAGAAATCTTATAACAGAACAAAACCAACTTTCATTAAAATCTTCTTAAGGAACAAAACCTACTGTCATTATAATCTCATAATGGGGAAAAAAAAAAAAAAAAAAAAAACAGACCAAGGACAAAACCATCCTTCGCTGAAATCTCTAATGAAACAAAGCTGTCATTGAAATCTCGTAACTAAAAAAAATGAACTTTCATTGAAATTTTGTAATTAAATTAAACCAACTGACACTGACAACCGGCCATCATTAAAATCTTGTAACGAAACAAAACCGACCATTATTGAAATGTGGTAATGGAACAAAACAGGCCGTCACTGAAATCTTGTAAAGGAACAAAACGTCTCGGGTTACGACTGTAACCCTGGTTCCTTGAGAACAGGGAACGAGACACTGCGTCCTTAAGCAGGGAGCTTTGAGGTCAATGCAAAAGCAACGGCTCTAATAAAAATAGAGGCGACCTACAAAAAACTCAACCTGAAACATACGGAGAAAAAAGGCCCTCTTATAAATGTAAAAGTGGCCTGCCATACTCATGCAGTCTAAAGGCTGCGCTTCTCTTTGATCCTGGACCGGACCGTCAGAAAAGTTCCAGCTCAGGGAACATACTCATCATTGGCCCAGCCTCAGGACCGATGTAGAAGCGCCTGTGGGGACGACGGGTACAGAGGGACAGAAGAAGAGGAGAGGGTGGAGTGTGCAAACCCTCAGAAAGGGAAGAAATACTTACTGGCGTTCAGAACGCCGGCGCTGTATAACTTCCCTAAGATCCTGCTTCTTCTTCCTAGCTTCGCGCCTTCTCTGCGACCTGCTCTTCTGAGGAGGAACGGCGACGCTAGATTTCTGGCCCTGTCTATGGTCTTCAGACCAGGATGGGCCAGGTCCCCCCGGCTGTCTGGGTGTGGATTCAGACTGGCACGGTAGGCAAGATTTAAAAGCTGCTGAGCGCGCCCTCGCCTCTTTGAACTTTCCAACAACCGCCTCGAAGGAAGTGCCAAAAAGTTCAGAGGGCGAGACTGGGGCATCGAGGAGAAAACCCTTCTCTTTCTCCCCGATATCCCCCAAGTTCACCCACAGGTGTCTCTCCGTTGCCACCATTGCCGCCATCGATCTACCGATCGCGGCAGCGGTCTGCTTAGTGGCACGGAGAGCCAGATCTGTGGTGCAGCCAACTCAGCTACTGCCTCAGGTGAAAGACCCTGACCCTGGTCTAAATCTTTCAGCAGATCAGCCTGGTAAGCTTGAAGCACTGCCATGGTATGCAGTGAAGCACCAGCCTGACCTGTCGCCGCGTAGGTGGTTTTAAGCGGTCTGATAGGCTGAGCCGGAGCTTTAAGGGTTGATGCCCCCCCGCCGACAAGATAGTTCGCAAACATCTCATCAATGGGAAGCATTGCCACATATTAATGCTCACGCAACCCCTCAACATTGGCATAATCTGCATGCCCATGTCGATGGATGCGGGCTGAATAAGGGTTCTTTCATGCTTTCTCGATCTCAGAGTGGAGATCAGGAAGGAATGGAAGGCTCACAGGGGCTGCACGATGGTGGCCAGAAAGATAACGTTCGTCCAATCTACCATGAACAGTCTCTTCCTGAACGCGCTCCCACGGCAGCTTTAGTCTATCTGAAGACCGCGCCCCATCACGTCGAGCAGCTCCTCATACGCGGGGCAGGATGGCCAAGATGGCTCAGATCTCACACTTTCACTGCCAGCCTCAGCCATCGACTGCTCTTCATCTTGGCTAGGAGCCAAATATCTGCTGAACCAGAGGATGCAAGAGAAATAGCATCCTCATTGAGCAGATCACTCTTGCGAGCCGCCGAATCGCGAGAGACAGTGACACCCTTCTCAAAGCGAGCTCAACATGTTGAATATTTACGATCAGAAATCCTGATGTGTGGGGGGAACCCTGAGGACAAACGCGTGCAAGTTCTGGCGATTATCACGTGAAATGAAACAATATCCAATCAGAAAGCGAGCTGACAGAAGACAGAAGCATAACAAACACAGTCATGGCGCAGCACAAAGTTAAATGGATTTGGACAGCAGAGATGGAGGATCAGCTTGTTGATTTGTGGCAACAGCACGAGTATTTATACAACGTGTCCTGTAAAACATATCAAAATCATTCCAAACACTATCAACGCAATTTCTTCCATCATCCATCATGTTTATTCTGAAGTCTCGAGAGATTTTGTGAGATTTCCCATGTTTAGTTGGGACTCTGGTTGAAAATCTGTTGGTGTGTGGTGTGCTGTGTTTGTCATATCACACACCACACATAATAGGAGCAAAACGGTTAAATCTAGGATTTATTTGTCCTCATGTTTGTGATCTCTCGCATTTTGAAAATCTTATAAGTTTTCAAAAATATTTTAGTGTGATTGCTATTGAGATGCGAAGAGACTTTCAACCAGCATAAAAAAAAAAAATCAATAAATAAAACTAAGCAAATCACCTACCATACCTTTAAAGATTTTAAGCCTGAACATAACTAATCTTTTATAAACAATCAATAGAAGGAAGAGATTTTACACTAATGTGGTTAGATGAGTGGTTAACGTTTAAAGTGATCTGTCAACTCATTAAGAGATATGAACATCTCTGAAAAGGCTAAATTCTATAGTCTTTTTATATTGGTTAAAATAGGAACAACAACAACTTTATATATACTGTTATTTATATGTATGTATGTATATGTTTATGTATGTAAGCCCAACTAATGGAAACACCAATCACCATTATGGTGACTAAAACAAACATGAGCATTAAACTTCTGTTAATTCTCAATAAGAACTTCTGTAGATGAATGACAAAAGCAAATCACCTACCTTGCCTTTTAAGTCTGAACATAACTAGTCTTTTATAAACAATCAATAGAAGGAAGAGAGTATGTATTTCAATTACATACTCTATTCTTTTATGGTTCTCTCTTTTCTGCTTGTGTGTCCACGTATTCCCTACATTGTGGGGGTTACAGGATAGAATGTAGAGTTTGTACAGTAGAAAAAAAGAAAAAAAAAAAACATTATGTCTGTGGAGAGTCCTCATAAAACAAACAAACAAACAAACAAACAAATTGTCTGTTTGTGGAATCTCTATTACAAAGGAATTTTGTCCAACCCCAAATAAGCATTGGACATGCCCTCAAGAAATGTAAATACTTTTTTCTTGGTAACGTAAATTGCACTACACACTATATATATGTCAAATATAAAAAAGTAACTACACACATATCAAAAAGTCATTTTTGCAACGTAATAATAATAGTAATAAGCTAAATAGCGTCACTGACCCATTTATTTCTTCACAATATATGGGCTATTATTAATCCTTCACCAACTAGCCTACTTTATAGTTTTCGGTATAGCCCGATACACTCTGCTGTCTGAAAGTGCTGTCTTCGTAACATGTCAAACATCTGAATAAAATTAATTACAAAATATCTTACGACGTTAACAGGCAGTGACGAAAACGTCTTCAGAGGAAATATTCCCGGAGCCCACGCTTTGATCCTTGACATTCCATTATGACATCACCATCATTCTGTCAAAGGACGCGCGCACAAAACAATCCCCAGATTAGCTTGAATCGCGCTGTGACACGCGCTCAAGGAGCATTTGTCATCAGTGAAAAAGACGAAACTGTATCAAGTTTGGCAGAGAGGCAGACTCATCGCTTCTACTGAAACCTTTATTTGTGCTTGACTTAACGCTTTTAATCATGGATGCGTCCCTCTTTCAGTTCTTCATAGAGGAATTCGGCGACTCCAACTGTACTCTTATGGATGCTTTTCAGCACACTTTATACGAGAATTCATCTTTCGCGTCGATGAGCGTCGATGGTGGGGATTGTATTCTTTGTTCGCGCATTTGTTTTATTCAGCCCTTATAATGCACATTAATCAGCATCGCTTGTATTTTCCTCTAAGGTATCTATTGTAACTCTACCACGGATGAAATTGGAACTTGCTGGCCAAGAAGCAACTCTGGACGAATAATTGAGCGACCGTGTCCGGAGTACATTAACGGCGTCAAATATAACACCACTAGTAAGTGGCTCACATTCACTTTCAATTAAATAAAATGGGCTGTGGAGTAAGACAGGTGCGTCCCTTCAGATGGATCTGAGCCTGTTTATCTGTGGGTCAGTCCTTTAGTCAGAGTTCAAATACTGTACATCAAAAAGGTGCTCAGCAAAGTGAGTCAGTAGATAGATCATGATTTCTATTTATAACATTTCAAAGCTTACAATATTTCAGTGTGACATTTTTTTTTCTCTCTAAGCCTATTTATACAATCTGTATTCATATAAATGACAATAGTAATAATTTAGGCCAGTAGTTCTCAACTCCGGTCATGGGGACCCACCGCTTTTGCACATTTTGTATGTCTTCTTAATTTAACACATCTGATTCAGATCGTCAGCTCGTTATGAAAGAGCTTCATGTGTCAGATACAGAGACAAGCAGAGCAGTGAGTCTACTGGAGTACAACTGATTTAGACAATTGTTTTTTCACCATTTGTGCTCCTGTGGACAATGTTATCTGACCTGCCACATGTTCTTTGCTTTAATGTGTGAGATGAAGCAGGGCTGTGAAGTTCTCGTAACACACACACACACACACACACACACGGATCCATGCTGACACTCAATCTCACTGATGCAAAGATAAGTTTTTATTTTTATTTAATTTGAAAATATGCCTTAAAATAACATGACATGTTAAAGTTGTGTCTGTTTTGGTTGAGCTTTTAGAAATATGCAAAATGTATGCATTTGTTATTTTTATATTACCTGAAAACACAGGACACGTGTAAAACACTCCTAATTTAAAAAAGTGAATACATTAATTCATTAAATTCTACCATGATAGTATTTGTAGAATCTAACAGTTATTTCAAAAGTATTTGCAGAGCATTTAGTGCAGTACACCTTGTGCATTACGTACAGCTACTGTTTTAATTGATGTTGATTATATTTCATAATTAGCAGTTGTTTTTTGTCAGTTTATGATTTAAAAAAATTAAGTTATAGTATTTGACAAATGGACAGCTTGCTTTCCATATGGTTAAAAATATGTCTTCATAAATAACCAATACATGCCCTTGAAAATCAGTTCTAGGGGGCAAATATCACTCCTCAATAAAAAATATTATTTCTGACATTGTTGTGTATACAAATGATTAATGATGTAATTATCATGCTCATAATTATGTAATTATTAATACCCTGTTCAGATCACGTTGTAGTTCAAAAGACATGCAGAAGACAAAGTATTTGTTAATCTATATGTAATCTATATGGTGTCTTTGATAGGACTGTACACATTTTATTATGATTTAAGAAAAAGTCATTGCATTAGGTATGTGTGTTTTAAAGCGAGCGCGGGTGTCTGTGATCTTCTGTGGTAGCTGGCAGTTATGAGCACATATCATTTCTCAGCATTATCCCTCTGTGAGCGGCCCAGCATGCAACTTTCTTCAGTGTATTGATGTGACTTTCACAATGGAGGATAATACAGGGCTCCAAGGCACATTTAAGCCTTTCATTGCTGAGCTCTGAATGTATACTTTAAATAGTAAAATAGCTCTCTATCTGCACATATATTGACCTGCTGATTATAATACTTTGACTCTTTATAAGTTTTTATCAACAAAACTGGCATTTTATTCAGTGGCATCATTAATCCAGTTTGCCGCCTCACTGGTATCACGCTGTGCACTCTTTTCTGCACAAACATGCCTCCGTTTTGTGGATGAATTCGGATTATTATGTTTTTCTTTTACAAAGGTCAGCACTGTTTGCTTCCCGCTGTTAATGTTGTGCTATAAATGAAGTTTATATAAATAGAATGTTTCTAGCAGTAATTCATCAAGTGATGATCAAATGATTGAGAAGAGTGTATAAACCGGACAATGTGTTTGTAGCCTTACTTGATTTGCATTATTCCTTTAGTGAAGTAATACAGCACAGACAGCACGTGCCAATAAACAGTGAGTACAATGCATTGCTAAAACACCCATTTGAATGCATTACTTATGTTCACATTACTTGAAATAATTTGGTGAATCTAGATATTGTTTATCCATGAAATCATATTTGCTACCTCAGACTTAATTAAAACCAATGGGGCAAACCTTGAAGGGTTATTTATAGCTTGTGTAATACTCGTATGGTGTCGCTGAACCCTTCTGCTGTGCAGAGCCACTGCCCAAGGCACTTTTCCTAGCGCTCGTCTCTAAACCCTCCCGTAGGCAATATCAGTTCAACACAGTTACTTCAAACACAGACACTCGGTGCAGGTTTACTGCGTCCAGCAAGAGTAACACTTCATAACAATGTTCACTTATGTCATTTAAAGCATTTTATTAATGATGAACTAATCATTTACTATACATTTGTAGATTAGTTTATATATTACGGATGACATTTCATAAATTTGTTGAAGTATGAATTTCTTAATACACATTAACCATGAACAAATCACTAGTAAATGACCACTGATGTATCATTAAGTACTTGTAATATAGCCTATTAAAAGCACTTATGACAGCTATTTTTAAATGAATAGTAAATTTGTTTTTAAGTGAATAAACATTTAAAAATTTAAATATCGGAATTACACCAGTCAATTTGGGATGCTGGGGATTTGGAAGTTTTGAGATTTGGAAGTCAGTTACTTTCAGAATATCACTGTACTGAAAGACTGTTATTATTAGAGGTCATTTGGCTCAGTAGTGCTCAACAATGCCAGTTTTGTAATGGATAAACTCACCCAAATCTCTGTCCTCATTATTTTGTATAAGCAGATCCACAGGGAGTCTGTGCCCACAGAACTCTACATAAAGCTCTGCAGATTTCTGCAGAATTGAACATTTTGTCATTCATAAAACTCTACATATCCTTTGCTTTTTATATGCTTATTTATTAAATGTTTTGACTATTTTAATTGTACTTTCATCTACCAATAAGACTGTACTCTCAGCTATGCTGAATACATTTTACTTTATGTTTAAAGACATTTTTCAGAATTCAAATAAAATTTGAAAGTCTGCATCTGGGCCTATAAAGGCCCGTTCACACTAAGAACAATAACTATAAGGATAACCATAACGATAACTCTATCAGCGTCCACACCAGCGGACGATGTCATTCTGTTATTCATCATCTCAGTGCAGTCATGCGTTACAGCTGACTCAGTTTGTCCTGGTTGACTTGAGCCGGTTAGATCACCGAGAAAAACGGTCTCCCCATAGGATAGTAAACATAAACATGCGTCATTCCATCGAAGTGGCACTGGGGATCTTTGTGTTTGTATCGTGCTATTTAAAGACAAATACCTTCCAGAATAACTGAACGTTTGCTAAGCCCCCTGTTAAAATATTACTGATCAATTCTACCTGGTTGTCCACCATGTCAGAGAAGCTTTTTTTCCCTCTGGTTGAAGTTCTATGTGTTTGTATAATGTCTGATTAAACTGTCAACTGATTAAACTAAATGTACACTCAACTCATTTATGTTATGATTGAACTCATAAATGTGATAATGACTATGGAGTTCTATAATATTATAAGCATCTTGTAGAAACACTAAGAGCAATTCTATTCACTTTATTGTGATAAGTGAACAGAACCAACATTATGGTCAAGTTTACATTTATACATTCAGCTTTATATATAGTGCTGTGCAATAATATATTTTACATTGCTTTGATACAAACAATCATGAGGCCAAGATTTGTTATATACATAATATATATTGTTTTACGTGAGTGTGCTGTATGTATGCTGGTAAGTTGGACGTACTAAATATCCAACTTTAAATATATTCCTGGGAAATAATATACTTTACATGTTGTGATGATATAAACAGTCAAGCAGTTAATATTTGCTATATTTTGCTTAACAAGTGTGTACTGTATGTATCCTGGTAAAGTTGGAAATACTTATAATAGATGTAGTTGTAAGATTATGAAACCTGTAAAATTTTGTTCAGTTTAAAACAATTTGATGTAGTGATAAACCTATTTACTATTTGTGATGTGTATCACTGCCGTGGTTAAATGATGCATATCAATGAGAAGGTTAAAATTTCAATCATACCACACACCCCTGAGCAGTTTAATTGAGGAGTTAATTGAAAGTCATAGCATAATACGTAAACACATCACATTTTACATAATTTATTTAGTCCCTTAGGGTGCAAGCGAAAAGCAACTGTGGCAAAGAAGAAAAAACTCTGATTGATGTTGGATAATAGAGAAAAAACCTTTGGAGAAACCAGGCAACACCAGGGGGCCAGTTCTCCTCTGGCGATACAGTCCAAATATAATGTTTATAATTTAAAAAATATGTTTGTACATTGATTGAAGTCTTTGAGATCCATCCAGGATTGAATATTAGAGAGAGAGAGCAGCAGTAGTTCATCTTCTGTTATAGAAGGTTGTGTGATGTGGTGTTTTTAGACTTGATTGGTTAGACGTTTGTTGTTGGTGTCGGCCCGACTAACTTTTTTTTTGTGTTTTTGAAATTCTACTGAGTCCACCTTTAAGGTGTTGTGGGTCATTTTGGGGTTCTTTTTAATGCGCTGACAGGGGCCCCTTAAAAGTTTTGCTTAGGGTCCCCAAAAGTCTAGGACCGACACGGATTGACACCCAATCCTAGTAATGTTTAAGATTGAATGGCAATGTTTTTCCATTGCATGATGCACTCTACAGCATATAAAGCCAAATAATAGCATGACTTGGGCATGTCAGTAAGTGATACCTGCAATTAATCACTGCACAATTCTGTGAATCTCAATCTGTTGAATGACTAACTCTGCATTAGACAAGCTGCATTTTCAATGGGACTTCTACTTGCATCTCAGTTCTACACCACTAAACCAGATCCAGCATGCTCATATGTGACAGAAGCTTGCACCACTAGCCCACTAGTAAAAATTTATTTATAACTTGTTTTACTGTAAGTGATTTTGTGTCTACTCTCATCCTTGGGTTGAGTTGAATATTTTTAATTGAATGTGGATCAGGCACATTTTGAGGTGGCTTAAGCTCTCGAGCTTTGACAGAATTATTTCAGTCCCATGACAGAGTCGGTGGTGAGAAGAAAATGTAAAAATAGATTGAGCTGATAAAGACGGCTATTTTTATACAGCGTCTCCAATCTCCTGGTTAGATTTTTCCTTCCATTAAGGTTCATTTTGAGCTCAACAATCTGCCAAGTATCTAATCAATTGTTAGTCTTTGAAACAGTTCGGCTAATGTGCCACATACAGTGGCGCCAAAAAAAAGAAATAAAATAAATATAAATAAATAAATATGGGCGCCTAAACTGCCTTTAAAAATGTATGAATACCTTTGCATTATGTGCTGAAATATATTTTTTAAAGACAGCATTTCAAAAATGTTGGTTTTAAATGATAAACAATAGATATATTAAATAAAATAATGGCAAACAAGTATTTCACATGCCATATGGTGTGATGTTTTCCTTTGCAATGATATTAATACATTACAAGTGTGCCTTAATTTTTGTTTTTGGGTGAATTATTTCTTTATTTTCTATATTCTCTCCTCCATGTTCCAAACCTGTACATTGCTATTTTTATTCTATGGCGCACAAAAGGAGACATTTTGAACAATCTATATACAGCTCTTTTCCATACAATGATCTTCTCTGCTGTTGCAGCTCTCAAATTTCATTATCTACATGTTCAGACATGGCATATTGTGTTAGACTACATGACACATAAGAGCTAATAGTGTTTGGTGTCACTGAAATCAAACTTGGCATGGAGTGTCAAGACAAATGAGATTTCAGGGCTTCAAGAATGTCAGTGCAATTAAATCAATGGGAAAGCATTTCTCACAAATATCCTTTATTCATTATATTTATAACTGAGATCGTCTTGTATTTACTCAATTAATCTTTTGTTTTACACAGCATTTCTAACTGTTTCTGTTAAGCTGTATGAAAAGCAAAATGCTATTAGTCCTCCGTGAAATTTCCAAGGGGAACTTCCTCAAGGACATGCCTAATCTTTCGCTCCTAACAGCTCCCTCTGTCTACTCACAGAAATTTAACATCATAAGAGACTGTCACCAATGTCCAAATGCTTCTCATAACACACATCACATTGGATAAAGTCTTTCCAAATGTAAGGACTAAATATTAAATGAAGAAATCCAGTAATTCAATACTTTTTGAATATAATGAAATGTTTGAATGTAATCTGATTATCAACAATTTTAACTGTAACTGAATACTCATATTTTTCATTTTAAATATGTAACATGTATTCCGCTACTCATTATGGTGAGAATTTGTGTGGACCTGACAAAACGGAACAGCGCTGTTAGACGAGAGATTATTTTGCCCTCAGTAGACCACACACTAGGTCAGTTAGCAACCTGATCTCATTAGAAAAACGTACCAGTGGGCACGTTTTCGCGAGTCGCAAAATATGTACCAATACGTACGTATCGCTGCAGTTTCGATGTGAAATGTCCACTGAGTGGCGCTAAAAGCGTGTTCATTATTTTTTTGGCCGGAACAGATAAACGTGAATATGGTACGTTAGGTTTTTTTTTTTTTAATATATATATACGAATCACTGCAGTTCTGATTTGACATTTGCGCTCCATTGCGTTTTAAAATAACGTACCACCAAACACTACACCTAAACCTACCCGACAGCGTTCACAAAAGCAAACGTGACTTAAATAGCATCCGTATTCGTGCCGTTTCAGCTTGTTTGGGTCTCTTTTTGAGCTCTTTTTACCTTGACTCGCCTTTCGCGGGATTCGTACCCAGGGCCTCCTCGTCTTAAGTTCAACTCCGTATCAGCTGAGCTATACCGAGCAAGCTTGTTACGTCAGAAAAGCGAAACGTATGAAGCTGGTTAAGCGACGCAAAGTCCAAAATATATATTCGTTTACAAATCGTGCGCTTTGGTTAAAAAAACAAAACAAAAAAGTGCTTTGAAGTCATAACATAATATTGTGCGAGGAGACGCGAAAACAAGTCTTTATTAATCCATAATCTGCCCCCGGAATCGTAACTGTGTATGAAAACGATTTTAAAAAAAGCGCTTGCCATTTTACTGCCTCTAGCGTTCATTTCTGTCGGAAACTGCAGCGATATGTACGCATTGGTACGTATTTCGGCGACTCGCGAAAACGTGCCCACAGGTACGTCTTCCCTATGAGACCAGGTTGTCAGTTAGACAGGGCAAAAATCTTCACTTAGTTAGTTGGCAATTCTGTATTTTGGAAGATCTGTTTGGCTGAAGAGTCTCAACAGTTGACTACCTTCGTTAGGCCATTTTCTTTCAAGAGGCTTCCATTTGAGATCTCTAGTGCTCTAGAGCTGTTTCAGATAAGAATGTGCCAGATTTTGGAGGAACTGGATGGAGTCCTATATCACATGAATAACATCCTCATATATGGAAGATCTCTTGAAGAAAATGACATTAGACTGGAGTCTGGACGCAGCATTAAAGAAGCTATAGAGTGCTGGCCTAACACTTAACAAAAAGAAGTTTGAATTTGCTAAGACTGAAGTCAAGTTATAGGCCACAAGCTGTATTCAGCTATATTACAGCCCCACCTTAGCAAACCAGCTGCAGTTCAAATTATGCATGAGCCTATTAATGTGTCTGGTGTACGCAGCTTTCTTGGAATGATGAACCAACTGGGGAAGTTCAGAGAAATAAAGCCTCTGTGAGACCTCCAGAAAAATCTGTGGTCCATGGATGCAACACAGCAGGAGTCATTTGCATTGCTGAAAAAGGAGCTTATCGCCACGCCAACTTTAGCATTCTTCAATTCAAGCAAGGGCACTAAAGTCAAAGCGGATGTATCGTCCTTTAGTCTGGGAGGGATGATCGTTCAATAGTTCAGTGATGCATGGAAACCCATAGCATATGCGTCCAGATCATGAACTCCAACTGAGTAAAGAAATGCTCAGATACAGAAGGAGTCCCTAGCTCTTGTTTGGGCATGTGAGCGTTTCAGCTGCTAGCTAACTGGAAAGCATTTCCTTTTTGAGACGGACCATAAGCCACTTCTGAGCTTGCTGAGCACAAAACTTCTAGATGAATACCACAAAGGCTGCAAAGGTTCAGAATGAGACTTATGAGATATATCTATGAGATTAACCATGTTGAAGAAAACAGACATGGTGTCCAGGATACCCTGAATGAGTGATGTAAGGGATGTTGACTCAGCTCTCATGGAAGACATAAATATTTATCTTGGCCAAATAGGGAATAGCTTCCCTGCATCAAAGAGCTGGTTGGACAATATTCGCCGAATGTTAAAGAAAGACCCCATATGCAGCCAAGTAATGAGTTTCCATGAACATGAGTGGCTGATATTAGTGTCTGCCAAAGACAAACTCAGACCTTATAGCCTGGAAAGAGATTTCCATCCTCGCCGGACTGGTACAAGGTTAGGGCTGCAACAAACGATTATTTTGATAATCAATTAATATAACGATTATTAGAACGATTAATCGACTAATCATCGATTATTCCACTGACTAATCAGGCTTTGTTCGATTATTCCACTTTAGCAATTGGTTAAAATATTGAGTTATACTGTACTTTAACTAGTAAATAAAACAAGGAAATCACTTCAGCTTCTGAAAGTGTATTTTTAATGATTTTCAAGCCAACTAAATAGACATATATATATAAATGTTACATTTTGTGACATATTTGTTTGCAAGCTGTTTTATTGACTTCTTTCTACGGTTAAAACTCTGATGAAGTGATTACATTAGAGATTGATTCATTTCAGTAAGATGTACTGTATATTTCAACATACTTTTTGATGTTCATTCATGTTTATTTCGTGCTGTAATAGCAGAGAGGAAGAGATAATAGGTTCACGTGCCGCTTGACCCAAGGGGCTATAGCGATCTGTCACACCACGTTAAACAGCGTCAAAACCACATGCATTGTTTGAATCCTGTAGTAAAATTGACAGAATTTAAAAGCTGAGACTTAGTTTTATATGAAAAGTAACTTGATCTGTCTTATCTGTTGGTGCGTTGTTTATGTCCTCTTTGCTCTGCTATGCATCTTTCACTGCATGAGAAAATGGACGTGTGGCGTGAGAACAGTGAGTTTGAATGAGAGTTGGTGGCCCTGCATGACAGTGTTTTTTTGTAGTTATGTTTGTTATGGTTATGCTATGTTAATCTCCCACATTTCACGGGTTTGACTTCGTTTGCACTATGCACTCCAAAGCGCTGTCTTCTTTTATTGGATTGGATCCGGGAGGGCTGCATTACAGTATTGCGCTACAGCGCCCCACTGGTCAAACCACGTTATTGCAGGCCCTTCAAATAGGTCGTATGAGATCAAGACTATTCGACAACAAAAATATTTGTCGACAATTTTTTATTGTCGACGTTGTCGATAATGTCGACTAATCGTTTCAGCCCTATACAAGGTTGATTATAATTGCCTCACTCCGAAGTTCAGTTTTTCTTCACATTCATCAGGCACACCAAGGAATTGAAAAATGTTGCCAAAGAGCAAGACAGTCTGCGTGTTGGCCTGGCCTAAGTTCACAATTGTGAACAGTGGTGCAACAATATGATGAATGTAGAAAGGCTTCCATGATGGCTGAAGAACTGCTAGAAACTTTCCACTTCATCCATTACAGAAAGCTGTTACAGACTTGTTTGAACTAAAGGGACAAAAGTACCTTTTAACAGTCGACTACTATTAAAGAGATGTTGATTTGGCTAAATTGTCATCAACATCCTCAGCAACCATAACAGAACATCTAAAAGCATTTTTTTTTTTTTTCTGTCATGGATTGGGGTACCCAAGACACTAATATCTGACAATGGGGCAGCAGTGCTCACATCCAGGAGTGCAACTTCAAACACATAATGAGCAGCCCATGGTAACCCCTAGGGAAATAGTGAAGCAGAAAGAGCTGTACAAACGGTCAAAAAAACCCTGAGGAAAACGTCAGATCTATTCAAGGCCTTGCTTGCAAACTGCTCTAAACCACTTTGCAAATGGCCACAGTCCAGCTGAGCTCTCAATGGGCAGAAGCCTGAGAACTGGCCTTCCAATGCTACCATCACTTCTCACACCAAAACAACAGTTTGAATCCAGTCTATGTGTCGGCACAAAAAAATGCAACAAGAGACACAGAGCTAGATCTTTGTCACCACTAAAGTCTGGAGATACTGTTTGGATTAAGGACCAAACCATCACTGGTGAAGTGATCCAACAGCAGGCCCCAAGGTCACTTTTCTTGAAAACCACACATGGAAATATTCAACGCAACGGACTGGCATTGGTGCGACTTCACAACCCTGAAAAAGGAAATGAGCAGCCAATTGCCTGGCCAGACTTATTTGAAGATGACCACATACCTGACCGTCAGATGCCCACAATTCACCATTCAGCTCAAACCCCGCAGCCTGCTATACCTACCCGACATGGATCTTACACAAGGTCAGGACGTTTGTCTGTCCCACCATGATGAATGAACCTTTAGTGCATGGCCGGTGATCAAAGAGGCAGAATAATCCTCTCACTGTGCATGTTCAGTGTCCAACCTGACCTACTTATAATAAAAAGGAGACAATATTAATGTGAAAGAAAAAAGAAACAAAAGGATTGCAATGTTAATAAAGCAGAAATTTCCTCCTATGTTAGAGAAGTATTTCACATAGTAAAAGTGGGTAAAATGGTTACAGTATGTTTATTACGCCAGAATAGTAACATATTTGAGTAAACAAGTTCATTGTTCTGGGGAAGGGGAGATGTAGTGATATCTAGTTGGTGAGATGAGATGAGATAAATGAAAGAAAAGGATGGTGGGCTGGTAAAACTAAAGTGAGAATTATTTACCAAGTGCAAAGGGAAAACAGTGAGAAGATGTGAAGGCATCTATTGTGAAGACTTCTAAAGAGTCAGAGAGAACAGTCGCTGCGGAGGAGAGAGCGTTTGATTCTCCCAACATATGTGCCAACACAGACATGAAAAAAGGGTCTCAGAGCAATTAAATGATCATAAAGTTGTATCCAAGCTGCATAAAGGCTTATATCAATGACTTTAAAAGTATATCTCCCTTTTTGTTGTTTTTAAGGCTATTTGAGATGGACCTTGTAACATTTATTTACTGGTTATCACTTTCAGCCTGACATGTTTGACAGCACCGATATGAATCATTCTTCAACAGTGGTGGCAAAGATTCCCATACTGACAAATATAACAACTTCCCTAAATTAATTTGGTGCTTTTTTTCTTCTTCTTCTTCTTCTTCTTCTTCTTTCCCCCCCCCCCCAGAAATGATCAAATCTCATTGTTGCCCATTTAACTAATGGGCCATTTTTAGTAATCACATGTATACCTTAAATGGATTATTGTTGTAGTAGAGGGTTGTATAGAGACACATCCACATTTGCTCATTCCAATGCTATTTTATGTGTGCAATTTGCAAAAGAAGGTGAAAAAATGATCTTCAACAGTCGGTGGGTGTTTTGTAAGTGTGAGACATTTCACTGCAGTTCTATTCTAGGTAAAACAAGTCTAATGCAAAAAAATAAATAATAATTTAGGATCCTAGTCACTACAACAATGGCCTGTTCTCACTGATGTGGCAAAAAAAAAAAATGCAAATGCAGAATGTTTCAGAAGTTACAAACTATATACATTTATTGTTTTCATTGTAAAATACAAATAATAGTTGTTGAGAAAGAGTATAGCTCTGGTAATTTGCTCTTGAAAGAATCAGGCCCTGTTTCCACCTGGTATTAAGATGCGTTTTGGTCGATCGGATCACAAGCAGACGAGAAAGACACATACTCGTTTCCACCTGGTATTTTAGGGTGCGTTCACACTTGTAGTTCAGTTCATTTGGTTCATTTGGTCCGGATCAAAAAAGAAAAAAAACATTTAGTCCTGGTCCGTTTAGCGTTCAGATTGGCAATTTTATCACCGAACCAAAAGATACCGAACCTAAAGGCATAGGGATACATTCACAACCTGATTGGTCGTATTTTATGACGTATTGCCTATTTTGAGACGGAGCTTACCAAACATCCAAAACAATACTTTGTGCGTCGTCTGCATATGAGGGTATTTTGGCCAGCTTATAAAATGTGTAAAGGAGTCAAAACTGTGGCGGGAATCCATCCATCACACACACAAACGATCTGCTGTGTGGAGACGCGCGTCTGATGCTTGTGATGGGCAAACTCGTGACTATGACGAGAGAAAACCGATATGCGTGAGGATTCTGTCCTTTTTAGGGTCTCATCTTCCTGTTTTTGGTTCGTTTACATGTCTTTGGTCCGTGTTGCGTTCATATATCATTCGAACCGCACCAGAGTTTGTCTGGAAGTGGACCGAGACCCATCTTTTCAGCGGTCTCGGTCCGCTTGTTTGGTGCGCACCAGGGTTCGGATGGCAGCATTCACACATGCTCAAATGAACCGCACTAACAGAGCAATCGCACCAGGGTTCGTTTTAATCGAACCAAACATGACATGTGTGAACGCACCCTTAATCCGCCTCTTTTGTCCATTTTCAACTACTTCTGTCCTGATTTCTTTGAGGGGAGGGTCTATGGGTGGGTAAATGTATGGGTGATCTTTCTGTGACGAGACAGCAGACTCAGTGGGATCCATATGCAGCTTTATTAGAGTTAATCGTAGTCGTACAGGCAAGGGTCAAGCACCAGCAATAACAATGTCCAAGGCGAAACGTAAACAAAAACCAGGAAGGGCAAATGGTCAGGGCAGGCGGCAGGCGAGGCAGAGTAATCCAGAAAACAGTCAGGTAAATCACAAGGCAGGCAGTAAACAATCACGGAGGTACAAGGCAGTCCAAGGTCATACACAGAATAGCAAAAACAGGGATAAACGCTCAGAAATGTCAGCCGGGGCAAAACAAGACTTCACAAAGGGTGAATGTGTGCGTCTGCTTAAATAGTCCGGGTTATGGGAATCGGGTGTGTGCATAATCAGCCCAGGCACGGGGTCATGGGAAATGTAGTCCATGGGGGGTTAATACTCGGGTGAGGGAGCCCTCTGGTGGTGATCGGAGGGAGCCACAGAGGCCAGGTTCGTGACACTTTCAATCTAATCAACAAAATAAGCCTGTGCAATTTACATGTGAATGTGCCCGAAGACGATGGAAAAACATATGGAGAGCATCAGCTTTCATTTCTGCTCTTTTCAATACAATCAATACATTATAGTGAAAATAATAAGTACATTTTTTTACAAAAAACATCATGTTTTTCCATCTCTGTTTGCGATTAGATCATTTAAATCCGCTAAACTTTTTCAGAAAGTTTTCAGTCCAAGGATTCAGTAAGTGAATACATTCAATCAGTCAGTCCAAAACACTGCTAATGCAGAGAAAACCCAGCCATTTACATCAGAGATAATAGAGAGAGTAGTGACTCATGTCCAGTTTTTGATCATTCCAGTGATGCTTTTAAAAAAACACCTCTCTCATATTCAGAGAGCCTTGTGACTCCTCCGTTACAGCACTGAGTGACTGAACTGCAGGTCAAAACATCCAACTAGTGCCTGAGCATTATAATAGCAAACTACAACTCTCAGCTGAATAAAGCAATCCAGTGTCTCCTTAGTAAAGTTTTGAAGGATGGTGATTGTATTCAAGATAAAAATGACTGCAGTGACATAGGGAATAGTACATTAGGCACACATGAGTCTGTTATTTTTAAACAAACAGTGTATGTGCGCTCTTGCACATTTTTGCACAAGCACATTTTAATATGGTCACAAGATTGCTAAAGGGTACATAACACACACAGTTTCTGCCAATCTCATGTTAATCTTGACTACCTATAGAGTAGTAGTGCATCCTTCATATCTCCGAAGAATCTTTAGCTTTATCAGATTTATAAAAGACAGATAGGCTGTACCAAGTCTTTCCGAAAACAGCCGAGCTCCTGGAGGCGTGCCGTGTGAGCGGAGCCAAAGAGTGACGAGCATGCGAAGCTTTTGTGTAGCGATCATCTGCAAGCTATCAATGGTCAGCTAAACAACTGTGTTTAAACACACACAATACATCATCACATTATCCCTGGATAACTTTTGAATCACCATAATGAATATAGCGTATAGTGAATGATGAATTTATGAATTCACTATGTTCGTGTTGTTTACGTTACATGCACTTAGGCGCCTATTGCCCACAAAACAGACATTTGATGCAGTTTTCCAACTCATGACAGGGATAATTTTTGCTGGGATTGCTCCATCTTTCAGTTTCAAATGATCTGTAAATCCAGCGTCGAACTGGGCCTTGTTTATAAAACTATAAGCGCTGATCCTGAGGGCTTGAGCATCCACGGAAAAACACGAGATATTCTCTATTCATTTTAACCAATAAAAAATGTATTGCAACTATCAGACACAACTTTATCCATATTTTGATAATTTAATTTAAGGCGGTTTCTATGGTTATTTTAATGACAAATATCGAGAGCTCATCAATGTAATGCGTGAGCCCAAATCTCTCAGCTCCACTTAATGCTGGGTTCTTTCCCTCACCACAAAAAACACACTTCTTTGTTGACATTGTTGATTTCATAGTCTAAAAACAAAGTGATAAATCTTTCTCGAGAAAGTCCTATGCAGCACTGCCAACAACCTCCGTAAAGCCGAATGAAGCGTGTTTAAGAAGCGTGTTTTGAAGGAGTTTAAAAAATGTTTTGTGTTAGATATTTATTCCCAACTTTTTGTTTTTTAAATCTATAACTGTCAAAAAATCTTTTCAAAACTACCTTGTAACACAGTTCATAGATCAGGGAAGAAGGAGGCGAACCGACGAATGTTCAACTCGTTGTAACGTGTAACTCGTTTTCTGTCTACTTTAAAATTGTAACTCGTTTTCTATCAATCTTGTAGCCTAATGGATAGAGAGTCAGATTCGTAACCTGAAGGTTGCGGGTTCAAGTTTCAGTATTTGCAGGAAAAATAGGTGGGGGGAGTGAAAGAACAGCACTCTCTTCTACTCTCATTACCTGCAACTGGTGCCCGTGAGCAAGGCACCTAACCCCCAATCACTCCCCGGACGCCACAGCAAAAATGGCTGCCCACTGCTCTGGGTGTGTGTTCTCGGTGTGTGTGTGTGTGTGTGTGTGTGTGTGTGTTTGTGTGTGTGTGTTCAATACTCACTGCTGTGTGTGTGCACTTGGATGGGTGAATTCTGAGTAGGACACTATACTTAGCTACACGTCACACCACTTTCATTAAAGTGTGGCAAGCTCTCTTCAATTGAGGATACTTCTGTCCTCTTCTCCATTAAGTAAGTGGCAGAGATATTGAATTTATATTCTTATTACTTGGGTTTAAGCATAAACATGCTCAGACAAAAAAACATTAAAGATATCACAAGACTTCTTTTTTTGTATTATAACTTGTTCTAACATTGTGAAGGGCTCACATACTATCCTTTTTGGCCTTCATAAACTTAAGTGCTTTACTTAAACAAATGGAAGAGATGCGCTGTGACTCTAAACTCATTTGTCTATTTTGACCCAGACTGACGCTGTCACACCCACAACCTCATCATCTGCAGAGAGAAACTGTTACTCACTTACACATATAATGATGGATGTAAAGATACAAGTTGTGAAGATATTTCACTGGAACTTTGGAATTTTTGAAAGGTTTGTGCCACAGTTTGGAGTAGATTAACAAAAACAGGACTGTAAGGCTGACAGGGTGGACTGATTTGATCATCACTTGTAATGTAATATAGGCAGTCACTGTTGACCAACCAACTCAGCACTCACGGTGGGTCTTTCTCGAAAGTAGGGGTGGGCGATATGGCAAAAATATCATATCACGATTTTTTAGACAGGATCATGGTTCTGGTTTTTACGACTATTTTGCAAGTTACTGAGCAGTACGGCCAAAACCAATATCCCTATTTTAAAAATAAAGCCCCATAAAATAAAACAAAATGGTAACACTTCAGTATGGGGAACAATTATCACTTTTAACTAGTTGCTTTATAGACTTCAAACTATTCATCAGCTAACAGATCATCTTGATTTGTTTTCCAAGACCTCCAACCAAACCTCAAATGCATGAGCAAATCTGGGAAACCCTTTTCAACATTCGACGCCACACTAGGGAATCCCCATTCAAAGACGCAACCCAAGAAATGCAAACTGAACTGGTGCATTGAGAAAGTTTTATAGCCTCATTGAAAACACAATGCAAGGTTTAATTAATGATTGATGGTTCGTGCAGGTCAGGTCTAAGAAGTTGGTTCAAAGGGAGAGCTGCAGAGCAGGCCAAAGACTCTGATGTGTGTGCTTATTTTCAAGAGATTTTCAGCATGTTAAGGGCCCCAAAAGCACTTAAAACCTTGAACAAAACATTAATAATCCTTAGGAAAACAATAGGGCCCTGCGAACTTGCAGTGTTTGGGCACTAAAAAGCTGAAACAAGAAATTGAGTCAAAAGAGAAGTGCGTTGAGTATGGATAGAAAAGCTGACTCTCTATTAAAATGGCTGTAATAACGAGGATAACAGGATTTTGAAAAATCTAATTAAGTTCACAAGTGCAGCTTGGAAAAGAGATTAGAATTTTCCATGAAATTAAATAAATAAATTAAAATAAAATAACCAGAGCAAAGCAAGAAAATTTAAGCATGATGGATTTTCAAAGATATGTAAAATAACTCCTTGGAATAAGAAATCCTTCAGTGCCTTTACATATTACATGCTCAAATACTCAAATGGAAACAACATATCAAATAGGTAAACTCTAAACTGGAAGATTTACCTTAGACAGAGCCAACCGCCCCTGAAGTAGGGCAGAATTTAAATGAATCAATGCCATTGAGTTGTTATAAATCGTGTGCATTCAGCAAGTTCTTGAGTGAGAACATTTTTTTTTTTAGAAATGTTTCAAATGTGAATTTGAACTTATGATTGCTGGGCAATTAAAATGTTAAACTCTTTGGGCTTTAAGAACTACACTGACCTTTGAATTCCTTTCATTCCCTGCAGGAATTGCTTACAGAGAGTGCTTGGACAATGGTACATGGGCACTGAAAAGTAACTACTCCAACTGTGAGCCTATTTTAGAGGAAAAGGTGGGTAAATGTGTTATTAACCTGAGCTGTACTCTAATGAACTCTATTGTTTTGGCGTTAGTGATGTCCACAGGGTTGTTTATAACATTTAATTAGTGAAAAAAATAGCTGCAGGCAGCGGTGATTTCTCTGGGAGGAGTAAGTTCACGGCATGCTTTTTCCAAAAACAAACCAAAAGGGAGGAGGATGTCTTCCTGTGACGCACAGAGTTAAGATTGCCTGCAATGACAACAAGCTTAGTCCAATAATGCTGTAACATCCCGCCCCAGACAGTGACGGACCCTCCACCTCCAAAACATTCCCACTCCAGAGTATAGACTATGCCGTAATGCTCATTCTTTCAGCAACAAATGCGAGCCCGACCATGACCCTTTGTGAGATAAAAATCATGACTCATCAGTGAAGAGCACTTTTCACCAGTCTCGACTTTTTCGTGTAATTGCCAGTGATGTCTGGTAAGGACCTTCCTTACAACAGGCTTACAAGCCCTCAGTTTAGCCTCAACCTATTGCAAATAGTCTGAGCACTGAATTAGGGATTGTGCATTCCTGGTGTAACTCAGGCAGTTGCTTTTGCCATCCTGTACATGTACTGCATGTATGATTTTCGGATGTACTGATCCTGTACAGGTGTTGTTACACGGGGTCTGCGAGGACAATCAGCTGTCCTTTCTCTCTCCCTGTAGTACTGTCTTAGATATCTCACAGTACAGACATTTTGTTGCCCTGTCCACAACTGCAGTCCTCGTGCTTCCGTGCAGCATGTTTAACACGACCTTGGGCTTCTTTCTTTTGCAGTTTTTCAGAGTCAGTAGAAATGTGTCTTTAGTTTTTATAGCTGTAAACTTAACTTCCTACCATCTGTAAGCTGTTAGTGTCTTACTGATCATTCCACAGGTGCATGTTTATTTTGATTGTGCAAAGCTATCTTTAATTAGCGTGTAAAGAGACTTTTTTTGCTGAGTTCACTAAATGATAAGTTAGTCTGACAGTGCACAGATCAGAGAATATGGACGTCTCCAGTCAGTAAATGAGATATGCCTTTTTGTCTGCTGCAGACCTTACTGAACAGGAAGTCATTAAACAGCAGGAAAACCTATCCCAAATCCCATATAACTGATGCTAACATTGTATTCAGTGATGTTCAACACACATAGAAAATTTAGTTTAGGGTTTCATGACCCTTTAATATGAGGTGCCCGACATGCATCATGGGGGCACAACTACTGTGCTCCAAAGGCGTTGTTGGGTGGAACACGAGTGAGAAAACTGTTGTTTAAAACGCACAGTTGAACTGTTGTTGACTAAAATGCAGACTGCAGCGAAACTGACAGAGCAGAATCACAAAGACAGGGAGGAGAAAGGCAGATATTCTTGGACGGTCTGACACAGTTCTCTTATTATTAATATGAGGTGCCCGACATGCATCATGGGGACACACCCTGTTGTAACCACAATGCTTGTGTGAACCAAAGCACTACTCCTGCGCTCCAAGTCCAAAGCGACAGTAAACAAACATGTATACAAGCCGAAAGAGATTACATCACAAACTTCCAGACTTGAACACAAGTCTTCATGTGTAAAATACACTGCACATGGTGACAGAGCCTCAAGTTCCACATCGGATCTCCAGCATCCCAACTCATGCAACCGCAGAACCACAGTGTTGGGGATGGCCAACCTTACTCTTTTTCTCGAGAGTAAGAAAAAGAGTACTTCAAGTGAAGCACTTAATTTTAAAATGAATGCAGTGTGAGTAGTTTGATGAGCCGTTGAGCATGGCTTTCACGTGGCAAAAGCCAAAACACTTAACACACAATGAGTTTCCTCGATCAAAATAAGCAAGAACATGGATGCATACACTGATGAAAAATGGCATTGTGTCATTGCAGTTATTCTTTTTGCCGCATTTATGTATTATTTACATTACTTACGTAAAGTTTCCCTGAGCAACCAAAACGGTTTTGATTGGTTTCAATCATATAACACAACATATAATCCATTTGGCCCACTTATTATGAAGCAGCCCGTATTTGACACAAGAAACTGCATTTGCATGGTACTGGATGCTGTGTAACTGATATACTGTACTTGTGTAACTGATCTGTAGAACTACATCCTGTTCACTCCATATAATTCACTCATGCATCAGTCAAATTCTCACTTCACATGAATTTTACATCCAAACATTCTGCAAAAGGACAATTAGAATCCTTTAGTATGGTGTCACAGTTTTGTGACCTCTTTCAAGGACTCATGAGAAATATATAAATTAATCTAAGTTTCAGGTCTTTTGGAAGCTTCCATAAAATATTAAGCAATGACAAAATGGTCATGGAGTAATAACTATTGATTTGTGCTAAAACTGTAATCATTTATCATATTATATCATATCATATGCTAGGAAGAGACTGAGTTACTTCTTTAATCATGGCAGAAATAATAATGAATCTGTTTTTTTCCACAGAGGAAGTACCCCATGCACTACAAGATAGCCCTCATCATAAACTACTTTGGTCACTGTATATCTGTTGGAGCTCTCGTTATTGCCTTCATTCTGTTTCTGTGCTTGAGGTAAGTGTGTCAGTGATTTTCAGTACTATAGTTTGTGAGTAAAGTCTTGTGCCAAGGCCTTGTTCAAAGTTAGAAAATATTCATTCAAAGTAGAACAAATTTGATATGTTTTGAAAATTAAGGCAACTTAGAGATAATAATGATTGTATATACACTAAAGGGTAGTTTCAGTTATTATTTACTCTAATTTTCTCTTTTTTGTGGAACACTGAAAGACAGTTTTTGAAGAAGGCACTGGTCTATTTATGTATGTATTGTGTGTATGTATTGTACTTTTAATGCCAAAGAATGGGGAATTTTGCTTTTATTTTATATTCAAAATGACATAAAAGCAAATAAAAGTATGCTATTTTGTATGAAAAAGAGACAAACAGCCGCTGTTCTGCAGAGTATAGCTCCAAAAGTGGGTAAGAATTCCAGAGATAAGTGTTTCCACACTGGAAGAAGATAACACTATACAGTGTGCAAGACTGCAAGATTAGACAATGTTTGTGTGAGTTGAGTATTAGTTGCAACCTTAAAGAGTGAGTAGAGTGGATGCAAATGTGTAAGAAAAAAAGTCTGGGGAGATTGAACAAGTCTTGGCAGGAAGTGGAAAGCCTGGGAGCATGACAATTATTTATGGAAAGATAATGAATTCCAAACTATATTATGAGTCATTATGAATGTATTGTAATGCATTTGTAATACCTTTTCAATGCATTCAATTTAATGTGTAATTCCTCCTCCGCTGAGAATCAATACACATAATAACAAAAATATCGACACCCCCCCATCCGCCATCACGTCAAACAGATAGTCGCGGCCCAAACACATGACATTGGTTGAGCCAAGGCTGCTGGTAGAGATTCTCAAACACACAGCAATATTTTAATAGCACCACAGAGTCACAGTCTTGTGTAAAATAAACATATGAATCACTTGAAGATTTGAAGAAATTAAACATGCCATCTTTAAATATGCAGAGCTCATTGAAAGTGTTACTGAACATATCCTTAAACATGCTCAGAATAATTAATCTTTTAGATATGATTTTTATTTCTGTGTCTCTGGCTCTTAGCTCTTTGTCTCATATTCATGCTCATGTATTTCCATAATCAGCTCATGCAATGCTAAATCTGTGTCACAGTGTAATTGCTGAAATGATTGTTTCATTTATCTTTTTTAAATTCAAGGAGCATCCGATGCCTTCGCAACATAATCCACTGGAACTTAATTACGACTTTCATTCTGAGGAATGTAATGTGGTTTTTGCTTCAACTGATTGACCAAAACATTTATGAGATGAATGAGGTATGAAACACTTTTAAACTTATTTATCAGCCTATTAATATGTAAACGGATCAGCAGGTTTCTAACATTTACATTTATGATGTTTGTAGACGATTACTCACCGATATTGTTTTCAAAACAGCATGGAGTAAATTTTTTAATTAAGAATTTCATTTTTGTCTGCTGGAATAAAATGCCTCATTAGAATCTTCCAGCATTTTTATTTCCGACTTGTAAGTAATTGACAGTGAAGAGAAGATATACAAATTCTGTCAAAAGTACTTAATTTTCCAATGTTTCCACCATGCTATGTAATTTAGACACTCTGTAAAGAATGACTGTAGTCTTCACTGATACAAAGACGAGCTTTACTAAAGACCGAAGTAACAATGTGATTGTTGTGCGTGACACAAGTGGTATTGCTTTTATAACATGGTTAAAACATAATAAAAATGTTTTTCTCTCATAATTTAGCAAAGTAAGCAAATTTAAAGGAATAGTCCACCCAGAAATGAAAATATGATAATTTCATCCCCATGCCATCTTAGATGTACAAGCCCAAATCAAGAAAAGCTGGGACATTTTGTAAAATGTAATAAAATCAAGAATCTGTGATTTGTTAATTCTCTTTCAACTTTATTTAACTGACAAAAGTACAAAGCAAAAAAATGCAGTGTTTTCACGGACCAACTTAATTGTATTTTGTAAATATAAACAAATTTTGATTTTGATGGCTGCAACACACTCCAGAAGCATGTTTACCACTGTGTCACATCACCTTTCCTTTTAATTACAATTTTTAATCATTTGAGAATTGAGGATCCTAATTGTTGCAGTTTTGCGTATGGAATATTTGCCCGATCTCGCCTGATACAAGACATCTGCTCAACAGTCTGTGGTCATCTTTGTCTGATTCTTCTTTTCATGATGGGCCATAGATTTTCAATAAGAGACAGATCTGGACTGCAGGCAGGTCAGTCAAGCACATTTACTTTATGGTGTAATGTCTACGAAATCACTCTGTTTTAGCACAAACAGAATGAGGCTTCCGAGGAAAGATGTCATCTTGATGGCAGTATATGTCTCTGTATGATCCCAATTTACACCACCATGTCAATGGTACTTTCACGCATATGCGAGTCACTCATGCTGTTTGCAGTGATGCACCCCCATACCATGATAGATGTTTGCTTTTGCACCTGTCACTGATGAAAGTCTGGATGGTTCCTTTCAGCCTTTGACACTGAGAACTCGAAGTCAGTTTTTCCCAAAAACAAGCTGAAATGCGGACTCATCTGACCACAGCACACATTTCCACTGTCTTTTAGATTATCTGAGATGAGCTCGGGCATAGAATTGATGCATAGCTTTCTCCTTGCGTAACAGAGATTCAAGTTGCATTTCTTGGTGCAGCGGCAGACTGTGTTAATGAAAACAGTTTTCCAAAGTACTCTTGAACCCATGTGGCTATATTTAACACAGCAGCATGACAGATTTTCATGCAATATCATCTGAGGGCTCGAAGGTCATGCACATTTAACAGAGGTTTCCTGACTGGCCTGAGATTTCTCTGTATTCCCTGAATCTTTTCACAATATTATGTAAGCTAGATGCTAAAAGAACTAAATACTTTGCCATCTTGCATTGAGAAATGTGATTTTTGAATTATTGGACAATTCTCTCATGATATTCTCTCATGAGCCATGACCCATCTATGCTTGCAAATATTGAAATTATCCTTTCATACCCAAACACGATACCCTCACCTATTACCAATTAACCTGCTAATTATGGACCGTTTCAAAATCGTTTAACGGATATTCTGCGATCTATTCACTTCTGCCTCTGTCCCATCTTTTTTGGAGTGTGTTACAGCCATCAGAATCAAAATAGGTTTAGATTTACTAAATACATTTAAGTTGGTCAGTGAAAACATTGGAAATATTTTCTTTGTACTTCTGTCAGTTAATTAAAGTTGAAAGAGAATTAACAAATCGCAGATTCTTGATTCTATTACATTTTACAAAATGTCCCAGCTTTTCTTGTATATTACTTTTTTCTTCAGATCAACACATTTTTTTTTTTCTATCCATATAATGCAAGTGAATGGGTTCCCAAATGTTGGCGCATATAGCAAATGTTATGGTAACCCAGTCTCTGGTTACAAAGTGGACCAATCACAGCAGTTTCTGTCCGCAAAGACATTTTTGGAAAGAAGCATGTCACATAGGTCTGATTCAGAAGTATAAATTAGCCTGAACAGCATAACAACACAATTGGGCTTGACTATTGCACATTCTTTTCAAGATGCAATATAGCACCTTGCAAAAAACTTATAAAACATTTGAGAAAGCTGGGATATGATGTTGTTTTAAGACCTAGAATATGATTCATGTTAGCATCAAAAAGGTTTGCAGTTGGTAACAACATAGCTCACCTCAATTAACACCCTTTTCCTTTCTCTGTATAGCCCTGGTGCCGTCTTATAACAACAATCTATAATTACTTTGTGGTGACCAATTTTTTCTGGATGTTTGTGGAGGGCTGCTATCTTCACACGGCTATTGTGATGACATATTCCACAGACAAGCTTCGTAAATGGGTCTTCCTCTTCATTGGATGGTGTGAGTTGATTTCTTTACACAAGTCTTTGAAAGGCCTAATCATCTGCAGTTTCCATTAGCTGTGAAGAGAGAAGCTGAAATGTAGTCTGCTATTCAAGAAAGTTTAAAAACTAAGTTTTGTTTTATTTGGAACATTTCTGTGTTTCATGTGACTTCATTAGTGTCGCAAAACCTGTAAAAAAAAAACATCCAGGTCATTTTTCACTCCAATCAGAAATAGAAATGGTACAGATGTTGCAGCACACAAGATTCAAGCACCCAACCTTAAAGGTAAGATTTACAAGGTTCAATGCGAGAATACAATGTACATGGCATATCATAAAGTGTCGAACTTGCAACCTTCTGTTCAGGTTCTTGCTGCTTTTTGCAGTTCGCCACATAGAGGAAAGACATTAGTTAGCATGCTGACCATTTAAACTAATGTAGTCTGCTAAAATAGTTTACTGATAGTGCCTACAATTTTTTTTTTTTTTCAAGTTTGTTGAAAATATCTCATTCTGTCTAAAAGTTATATTTATGTGCATGTAAAAACATAGCACCCCCAAGGCATTTTTTTTTTTTTGGCACACCGAATCAACATTGTAAGTCTTCTAAGAAGTTGACCAATTAGCTTATTATTTCAGTGCTTTGTTCTGACTGGTTGAACGGCCTAGAAGCAATTTGTGAAAGTAGCTTACGTAATAAATCAAAATGGTGGACAAGGTGAACCCTGTCAGGAAAGAAAATTAGATGACTACCATGAAAACGTGTAAACAAAATCCAAAAGATATAAGCATATGATTATTTTAACTTTTTAGTCACTAGGAGGCACCAGCTCCAAATTTCTCAGGCTTCTTCAGGGCGCTTTGGTGGTGACACTTGCAAAGTTTTGTAAGGATGTACCAATGCGTTCATAAAATATCTCTTTCTTTGACCAATTTCGAATTGGACTCCCAAAATGAGTGACATGGGAAAACTGGGTACTGATTGAAAATGTATAGGATAAAAAGTGAAAAAATTAAAAAGTTTTGTTAAAATTTAAAATGGCAGAAATGTTTTTCGGTGTGAAGAACATAATATGGATTCAACTCAGCATTAGCTCTTTAAGGAGATGAAAAAGGATTTTTGGGACTTATGGTACAAAAGATATTAACATAAATTTCAGTGCAAATTTGACCCATTGGTGGTGCTAGAGGCTTTGAAAGGCTGGACTGAAATTTGGTCAGATTGAAGCTCTGACCATTCTGTTTTCACAACATTTTACGATACAATGGGCTGCCACAGAATAATAATAAGAAAAAAGGCTGGTGTTGGCTGAGGATCTGTGCTAATGGCTGTATAGTTGATGAGGTCTTCTCAGGGGATCTGTCTCTAGGGCCTGTCATGGTCTCCTCCTTTTATGCTAAACAATTAAACTATTAGCGAATGCAGAGCCAAAGAACAGAATTGACACAATATGACATGCACAGCACAGTAGTCAAATCACAGTTTTTCAGTCAGGGGCTCGCTGCTTATCAGAGTGCACCACATACTTTATTAGGTACACCCTGCTAGTACCAGGTTTGATGCCCTTTTGCCTTCAGAACTGCCTTAATTCTTCATAGCATAGATTCAACAAGGTGCTGGAAACACCATATTGTCCATATTGGCATGACAACATCACACAATTGCTGCAGATTTGTTGGCTGCACATCCATGATGCGAATCTCCCGTTCCAGCACATCCCTAAGCTGTTCTATTAGATTGAGATCTGGTGACTGTGGAGCTCATTTGAGTATAGTGAAATCATTGTCATGTTCAAGAAACCAGTTTGAGATGATTTGAGCTTTGTGACATGGTGTGTTATCCTGCTGAAAGTATCCATCAGAAGATGGTACACTGTGCTCATTAAGGGATGGACATGGTCAGCAACAAAACTCAGGTAGGCTGTGGCGTCAGATCATCTTGACCATGTCTACATGACTAAAAGCAGTTGCTGCCATGTGATTTGCTGATTAGATATTTGCTTTAACGGGCAGGTGAACAGGTGTACCTGATCTTTAACAACCATGTATTAACATTTAAACTAATCATTTGATACAATGCACTTATTGTGTGTACATGTTTTTACATTGTACTTGTATTTTTAAAAATGTCTGCGTGTATTTACAGCTGTAATTAATTTCTGTAATTGCATCTATAATTACACTGTCGACATTCCCTTATCCTTAAACCCACCTTTAAACCTACCCATACCACCAAACCTGTCCTAACCTTACCCGTTTCCCACCTCGTTAGCAGCACAAGTGTTTTGCAATTCAATATGAACACAATAAGTACACTGTACAATAAGTGCATTGTAAAATAATCATGTCCACATTATAAAATCTGACAAAAGTGTGCGGAAACGCCCAACCTGCAGCCACACAAATGTCCTCCAAAGATGTACCCTTATATACCGCCAGGCTGTTAAACCTTCTAGGACTGTAGATAAGCTCCAAGAACAAACACAAGCAGTACAGAAAGGTCTCCTGGCCCATGCATGAAACAAAAAACACTTGAACACCTCCCCTATAAAAACACCACCAACTGGTACATGTTCAGCAACAATTGTGTCAAATATACACCTGAAGTGTAGCTAGGGCAGCACAGGCAGAAAAAATGCTCCTGAAGGAACGCCAGAAATGAGTCAAAAGGTGATGGGTCCAAATTGCCTCTCTGCACCATGACACAAATAGCCACCACTTGAAAGCTTATAGAAGGAGCACATGCATTCAAAATGGTCTTCATAATCTCTGATTAAAGACCAGAACTTATCAAAGAGGCTCTTTCAAAGGTCAAACCCAAAGTTTCCACATTTCAGACTGGGGATATCACATAGTGCCTTGAGCCTTGGAAAGTAGATGTGCTCTAATTGGAATCTCTCAAGCACGGTCCTCCAGTGAGACAGAGACCAGATCCAAGAACCAAATGTGGGACAGATAAGACACTGCTGCCAACAGAATATGCACTGCTTTCTCGCTCTCTCACAAGAACTGCTGGAAGTAGACATATTGGCAGAAAGGCAGACATTATATGTGCTAGGAGAATTTATTCATAGAGATAAAGGAGACAGAGAGAACCAAAAGGGGCACTGGGTCATTTCGCTCGAGGCGAACATTAGGTAGATCCTCTGCTTTGCCAAACCAGAGCACAGATTGAGAAAGGCATCACTGCACAGAGCACAAACAAGAACACATACAGGACATACATCATAAACATGCTTACAGCTCCAAACAACAGCTAGAGCTTCACCTTCAATTTGTAATGTTTTCAGCGATACTGAGTGCACAGCTGGCGTATACAATGTGACAAAATAGCACTAACAAGTTTACACCTACGGTTTCTAAACATGGTTATTAATGGATTGGATGGATCATTGTGGCCTCCCCATTGCACTTGTATCCAAAAAGACCTAAATAATTTTTTTGACCTAAATGGCAGTTGGCTTAATCCTTAGAGATTAGTCTCGGGATGGGTGTCCTGTCTTTCCTGAGCTTGAGGTGTCTGTGAGTTGCATCCTTATCTGATGGTGTTGGACATTTATTTGTGCTAGTCCACCAAGATCCAATCGAATTGTATGAAAACTATGTCCACTGTTGCAGGACGAGAGGGACCCTGCCATAAAACTGGGCTCTAGAATGTTCTTTTCCCTACAACTGCAAGGTGGCTATATTAACCTTCTGAAAATGAGAGAATTTCATTGTCTTTAACAGATGGCATACATCTGGTTAAACAACCTTTTTGTCACATCATAAAATACTTGAAATATTCTGGCACTAATATAATTAAGAGTTACGAAGTATTCAAACTGCAGGACAGATTAGTGTTTTGTGGAGTGCACCACATAAGCATGCTAAATGTGTCTGTGTGTGTAACTAGAGGATTCTGGGGCTTTTTTTAAGAGAGCTGATAGGAAATTATATTACAGTCAAAAGACCGTTACTTCTGTCACATGGTTGATTTACTGTGAGACCAGCTTAGCAGACGGATCAAAAGGCCACCGCTGGCACAGGCAATGTTCACACTGTCAGTTTGTGGGATTGACAATGAAAATGTGAAAATTTACGGGTGTGTGTTCGGTTATAGACTGCGGTTGTCACTTGTAAATAACTAAACTGCGTGTGAAAATAACCGTATTAAGGACTCAAATACAAGACTGACAACTGTATTCTGGTGCTGAGTGAACGTGGCCATAAAGTGCCTTCGACCACTGTTTCTATTGTCTTTGTTTGTTTGTTTTTTGCTAAAAACAAAGCCAGATATAGGCCAAACCTTTTATTTTATAAGATGCATATAGTTGCGTTTTCTCTGAGGACGCAAAAAAAACAAAAAATGGTCTCACTTTAGATTAGGGTCCAGTTCTTACTATTAACTAACTAATAATTACAACTTTTTCCTCAATAAACTCCTAATTAGCTTATTAGTAGTTAGTAAGGTAGTTGTTAAGCTTAGCTTAGGTATTGGGTAGGATTAAGGGATGTAGAATATGATCATGCAGAATTAATATGTGCTTTATAAGTACTAATGTAACAGAGTTGTACATATACATTGTGTGTCTCCACTTGCTGAATATAAATAATAAGGAGTTAAATAATCACACTGGAAGATCACTGGACAGAATAAGGGATAACAGGGCTTCCTATTGGCTGGCTGGTTCTTTTTACTGTGTGCGCCCTCTATTGCACTTACCAGTTTGTGTGTGTAAGGCCAGCGGTAAGTCATGTCATTGAAAGCTCTGTAATTGTCAATTAAATGTGTGATATATTAGTGGCAACAACATATGAGAAAAGTATTGGATGCCGAAGAGTGTGAAAAATGTGTTTTATTGTAGCGCCAGCACGAGTCGTCGTATATGCTGGAATGGGCCTATATGAACTCACTCTGTTACTTCTGTTTTCTCAGTAAATAAATTGATTGGGACACTATCATTTGAAGAACGAGCTTTATTGAAACACAACGCAAGGAGGAAAAAAAGAGACCAGTTACACTAATTAACAGCCAATATCCTAGTAATATGCATGCTAATAAGCAACTAATTAATAGTGAGAACTGGACCCTAAACTAAAGTGTTACCAAACAAACAAAAAAGACAACAATCAACTGTACACAAATAATACAACATATTACAGGGGCCAGTTACATAAACATAGCCATTATGTTAAGTCTGTGTCTTAAGATCTAGTACGAACAACTAATAGTTAGTTAGAGGTAATCAGTCTTACTTTTCTGTATCAAATTAGACCAATCTACGTTTTTATGTAACTGACTTAAAAAAGTTATGATCAGTCTTAAAGAAAAAAAAAAGGTGACTAACTTGTAAAGACTAGTCTTAGCAGTTTATGCAACCAGCCCCAGGTGTGTGATTGAATAATGTATAAATCACTCATTTACACTGTTCAGCAGCATCAAGCGGATAAGGTTCCAGAGGGAGGCAGCATCTCTTTTGCCATTGCAGTATAAAGTCATGCGAGGAGGCGATGCATCCATCATGCTATGATTATCTCATTACCTTGTCAATGTCATAATACCCCTCTATCATATTCACAAACAGTATGCATATCTGCATGAATCAGTCAAACAATTTAGTGGGGGTAGAGGGACTGATTACAAAGCAAACAACTCACCCACTCGGACATCATTTTTGGTCATCCAAATTAAATACATTTGAAATGACATTTTGGAGCACTCAGCTCTGTTAAATTAAAGCTGCACCTCCCCTGTGATCATCATGACACCTGCTGTGTTTACTGAGTATTTCTTGACTAATGGCCATAATAGAAAGGCAGTCAAGGGACTATTAATATTAATACCCTGCTCAATACCAAACAACAGTTTGTAGTAACAAATAAAAGATATCTGCTTTTTTCTGTAGTACTGTACTTAGCAGCTATAGTATGCAAGTAATATAGTATACAAGTAATGCATAAGCAATGAGACATAAATTATGTCTTGATTTTAATAAATAGTATGTTAATAAGTATTATGATATTGGTTACTTCATCATGCTAGTTTAAATGGTGTTCCATTTAAATGTAAACATCAAATTGAACATGTAATTTACAAATATGTATGTAAATTATAAAGTGTCTACAATCTAAACTGAATCTAAGGTATTATGGTTGCATCTCTTTCCACTTGCATAAACAAAATCACAATAAATTCCCACAGCACAACACTGGTTCATGATATTTAGTTATTGGTTATTTATTTAATTTCCACATTTCTGGAGTTGCTATCCTTGAAGTGTGATTTGCAATCTTCTCTCTTTCAGGTATACCATGTCCAATAATTATAGTGTGGGCCATTGGAAAACTTTACAATGAAAACGAACAGTAAGTTTCTGATTTGCAGAAATAAGCTTAGTGCAATAAACCTATGATGGGAGTGAATGACTGTTGATGTGAATGAGTGTTGATGTCAATTGTAGAGTATACAAAAAGATGTCAATGAATGAGCCTGTGATTGGAATACTTGGAAATTCGTGAAATTTCCTCCAGATATATATTTATAAAACTGAAAGAGTAGAAATATATGTAGAAAAACAAATAAATGTTAACTTTTGTTAGATAATGTTAGAATAAAAACCTGTTCATAACTTTTTCGCCATTGGTGGCACCAACGAAATTGCAAAAACTCCCGGCCACAACACTATAGAGTTATATAACAATTCAAGTGTGCAACTGCAAACAAGTGAAAATTACAAGATATAGCCTACCAAACTAGTATATAAATGAGGAAAAAAAAAAAATACATGTAAATGTGTGTTGACAATAAACATTCAAAATAAAAACAGGTGTTAAGAACGCTATACAAACATACTAGATTTCATCACTTGAACGGGGAAGATTCATGGGCATTAATTCGCGTTTTTTTAATGTTGTGTTTATTTTTTGCCTAGCGTTCAGACGGTAACGTCCACATTCACGCATTTCATACAGTGGGCCGGAACAGCTCGCCATTTTATAGCAGATTTACTTAACAAACAAGAACATTCGTGGCCTAAATATGATTTCATCTCAAATATAAATCCTAAATTCGGCTTTATTAAGTAGGCTAACTTACTTTTCGCGCCATCCGTCGCGCACGCACTCAAGCTCCGAAGATCTCCTGTTTTCGGATCATTTTGAGTCAGACTTGTGAATTCAGTGAAGACTGGAGACTCGCTCTGACCGGATCATTTGAATCAGTGAGTCGTTGACTCTCAGATGCATTTGGATGGTTCCAATTCACGAATGAGTCGTTTGGTGCAATTTGCGAACCGATTACACAGGTTAATTCAAAAGAATCCGCTTGTTTATGATTCGGACACTGCTATCGCATCTCTGCGTCTGACGATTTCTTCCGTTCAAAATAATGAAGAAGATCATGTTTTTATGAAAATATGAAAACTACGATATTATGTTTTGGAATGTAGTAGTTTACGTCTAAATATGTCTTTAGTGTTTCAACACAAATGAACTATATAGCCTACCATAGACTGTTAGGACCAGATTTACTATCAGCTTGAGTCAACACAAACCCTCTTTCAGACATAAGATGGAGTGTCTGAAAACATTATTTTTGTGATTGCATTTGGTGCCACTAATGACTCTGAAAGTGCAAACTTCATCTTTAGCTATTGTATTATATGAAAGCGCTGTATTGTGTTTATTATAAAACATTATTCCATGGTTCTTCCACCCACTGATATTGACACAGTAAAGTATATTTCATTATGCCAGTGAATACAGTCCCTGTTGGAAATGATAGCCATTTGTTAAAGTTACAAAGGCACATTATATAGTGTAGTTTTATCTGTGCTGTGATTACACACTCAAAAAACTTTGTTTTTCAGATGCTGGTTTGGGAAGGAACCTGGGAAGTACATAGACTACATTTATCAGGGGCCCGTGATTCTAGTTCTTCTTGTAAGTATTATTGCTTCCCTCAGATTTGTAGTTGTCAGTGCTTTCAAAAGTACAATAGAGTACAGGGCAATAGAGTACAGAATTTAAAGCAAAGTGGACAAAACTCTTAAAGCATTAAAAAAAAAAAAAAAATGGAATGGACAAAATGTAAATGTAATACCCATATGCGATTTGAAGAGAGCTGTTCAATAATTATTAACATCAGCAGATAGTAGGCCAGTCCTTGCCAGAATATCAGCTTTTTATATAATAGCAATGTCTGCTAATTTCAGATAGAGTGCTTAAGCTTCGAGAGAATTATTGAACTGATGTGAGCTAAAGAGTGGAATCTTTTTTTCTCCCGTCTTCATGTAAAAGCACTGTAAGAACAGTATTTAATGTAAGCCATTCTGCAGTAGTGCATAAGTCTCAAGTTCTGTGCAGAAAGATCAAGTGTACAATTTGTACAAATATGTTAATGCCAAAAATCCTAGGAACAAAGAGATTTAGTGTCCACCACAATAAATGTGGCACAAGTGCCATTAATTGTGACTTTCTTCAATCAAATAGAAATGAAGGTTTTTGAGGAAACAGGATTTTTCTCCATATAGTGGACTTCACTGGGGTTCAACGGGTTGAAGGTCCAAATGTCAGTTTCAGTGCAGCTTCAAAGAGCTCTACATGATCCTAGACGAGGAATAAGAGTCTTATCTAGAGAAACCATTGGTCATTTTCTAAAAACAAATAAAAAAATAATACTTTTTAACCACATCTTGCACTGCTCTGTGATGCTCCACGCATTACGTAATCACGTTGAAAAGGTCACGCATCATGCAGGCGAAAGTACAGCAGTAAGGCGAAAAACATTTTCTCCTCCAACTTCAAAATCGTCTGACAACGTTGTTTTACCTTTTTTTGTAAAGGCTGTTTAACTTAGTCTTTGCACGTTCACTTTGTAAACACTCGCTCGGTACTTCCGCCTATGTCACGCGTGACCTTTCCAACGTGATTACGTAATGCGTGGCGCATCACAGAGCAATGAAAAATGAGCATTTGTGGTTAAAAAGTATGTCATTTTATTTATTTGTTTTAGAAAATGACCGATGGTTTCTCTAGATAAGACTCTTATTCCTCGTCTGGGATCATGTAGAGCTCTTTGAAGCTGCACTGAAACTGACATTTGGACCTTCAACCCGTTGAACCCCAGTGAAGTCCACTATATGGAGAAAAATCCTGGAATGTTTTCCTTAAAAACCTTCATTTCTTTTCGACTGAAGAAAGAAAGACATGAACATCTTGGATGACATGGGGGTGAGTAAATTATCAGGAAATTTTAATTCTGAAGTGAACTTATCCTTTAATTTAACAACACAATGATGTTTACATCATAACTGACCTACATCCCTTTTCTTCCTCCCCAATATAGATTAATTTTGTGTTCCTTTTCAACATTGTGCGCATTTTAATGACAAAGCTGAGGGCCTCGACCACATCTGAAACAATACAATACAGGTAAAGAACTTTAACTAACTACTGCTCACTATAACTGTAATATTCCAGAGCGAGAGCAGTTTGTTTAGCCTGATTGATGGTCACCTGTTTCATGTTCAGTAAAGTAATAGTTCCCCACAAAAATAAAAGTTCTGTCATTATTTATTATATACAGTATACATTATTTATTATTTACAGTCAACATTTGAAGTGGATCAAAAAAGTTAATCAAAGTTGTCCTAGGAAGAAGGTTTTAAGGCAACTTTGATGAAAGGTTTTGATCTACTTCAAATGTTGACTACTATATTTACTTATTAGGAAACAGAATAATCTTTACCCAGGTCTTAAACATAAAGCAGAAGAGTGTAGAAAAAAATAATAGCATACATTTTTGGACTTTTGGAATAATCATTGGGTGAGTAAATTATGACAGACATTTAAATTTTGGGGGTGAATTATTCCTTTTCTGTTTCCAAGTCTTCAGAAACAGAAAGTTGCTTCTTTTAAGTGTGAATTTTATTCAAATAAGTAAATTCTACTGTAGTAAAGTAAATCCACTTGACAAAACATTGGGTTTGTTGCTTAGATTACGACATCATATTAGTAAAAAAAAAAAAAAAAGAGAGAGAGAGAGAGAACATGCTGGGCATTTGAAAGAGTAAAATGTGCCACACATCTTTACTGTGCAATGATGGTAATTGTTGTTTATTCAAAGGGTTAGCTGGGTTTTCTGCATGAGAAATGACACATAAACGTGCAGTTCATGTGCAGTGTCAGCCCAATTGCATTTCATTTCATTGCTTTTCTTTGTTGCATTTCTCATATTCTGATGATAATAATAATATTTCTTATATTTGATTGTCGGTGCAGTTGTATTTATATACAAACTGGAACTGTAGTTAAAGAACAGTAATTAGTTGAATTGTAATGTGAGCCCTTTTGAGAGTCTGGATAGAAACTTGCATGTCTTTAAACTTGGTCTGTGATCTAGACACCTCTGTAGACCCGTCATCTCTTCTAGACACTGTCAAAAAGATCAAATCTTTATAGATGTTGTCATGTCATTTGAGGTTACTCGGATTTGAAGTTTTTTTTAACTCAGAATAACACTGACAAGCTTCCTAACGTGTGAGTGTATCTCAGGGCAATGCTTACTTCAGTCAGAGCAGGGAAAATGAGTCCTTTCATCTGAGGTTTGCTGAGAACGCGTTTGAAAGCTTTGTTGTGGCGTTTCATTTGATTTCCTAAGTATTAATGGAGTGAGTTTGAGTCTTGAGGACAAGCTTGCGTATAATTAATCTTCTTTTCTTAAAAAAATTTAGGATTTCATTGTTGCATGGATTTCAAAATCCATCGGAACCCATACTTATGAAATTTAATGTACAGTTTCTGGAGAAAAAAAAAAAAAAAACCTTAGTAGTGTTTGCCCCTGACAAAATCACCATCACTATAATGGCTGAGTGGATGATAGAACATATTTTGTGTGTGTGTGTGTGTGTGTGTGTGTGTGTGCGTTTTCTTTCATTACTTTTGCTTTCAGAAGGCAAGGCAAGTTTATTTATATATCACATTTCATACACAATGGTAATTCAAAGTGCTTTACATGGAGAAAAAAGAATAATAAAGTAATACTCAATTCCTAACTGCCTGATCACTAAGAGGCTATATGGAGTGAAAGAAATGGAGAGTCAGGTTCGTGATTTTACACTTCTGTCTTTTCACTCCTATGCGCAGAAGAATACTTGATGTCATTAAAGTCGCTGCTTGTGATGGCTAAGGCCACATTTACCAAATAATAGGCTACTTTATTTCAATGGTTCTATAGCTTTCTCCTTTTTTTGTGTGTGTGAGTAATTGATTTTGTTTTGTTTGATGGATTAATTCTTTTTCTGCTTGTTTATAAATTTCTATGAATTTATTTTGTTTCTTTAATATGATTTACCCAAACCATTTTGTTAAAGGTGCATGCTCTTTATGCGCGCATATAATATCAAAGAGCGATAATTTGTTGCTAGAGTGCAAGACAAAGATATGGGTTTAATATTGTTTCTTTAATTGTTTTGGATATGTCTTACCTGTGGTTCCGCCTGGATCCGCGACTGCAGCATGGAACAAAGGCCTGTTATTAAAAAGAGCACAACATTTCCTTTATATATCCTTTGCTGGGAATTATGGGAAATGCAGTTTTTGGTTACCATATGGGTTTGGATTGTTTGCTCATTTAAATGTCTTTTTGTAAAGTTTATTTTTGTGTTTATTTTCATCATTGCTTTATGGTGAATGTAATTTCATGTTTATGGAGTTTATTTGTATATATTATATATTTTTCGAAGTTTGATTTACTGAATGGAGACCCCCTGTAATTATAAAGTGGTTTAGTCTGTCTTGTTAAAAGGGTTGAATTTTCTGTGGCTGAGTTCTGGTGAGGGATCCCTTCAGAAACATCTGAGGCCCAGAACTCAGTCTGTTGATGTGTAATTTATTATCTAGTTTTATTCTTTGTTTTTGTTTTTTGTCTTCTGTGTGTGAGTGTGGGAATTAATAAAATGGAAAAAAATTTAAGCTTCTATGAGTGCCTCCTGAACATTTTATGGAAAAACCCTTACACTGCTATTAAAGCATTATTTTACTTTCAAATGAAAATTAGCCCAAGCTTTACTCACAATCAAGCAATCCCAGGTGTATATGACTTTCTTCTTTCTGATGAACACAATCAGAGTTATATTAATAAATATCCTGACACATCCGAGCTTTATAATGGCATTGAACGGGTTTGAAGCTCAAGAAAGTGCATCCATCCATCATAAACGTACTCCACACGGCTCCAGGGGGTTAATAAAGGCCTTCTGAAGTGAAGCGATGCATTTGTGTAAGAACAATATCCATATTTAACAAGTTATAAAGTAAAATATCTAGCTTAGGAAAATACATAACTGGGATCACGTCAGTTAAGCTTTTTCCGTAAGTTGAATAGGGAAGGCGTAGGACGTAGCGTAAGCTTTTTGAACTGCGAGAGTTTCTCATAAGTTGAATTCGGAAGGCAGTCTGGTGGAAGCTAGATATTTTACTTTATAACTTACATTTAAAATGGATGGATGCACTTTCTTCAGCTCATACTCGCTGGTATCGCTCACTGCCATTATAAAGCTCGTATGCGCCAGGATATTTATTAATATAACTCAGATTATGTTCATCAGAAAGAAGAAAGTCATATACACCTAGGATAGCTTGAAGGTGAGTAAATCTTTCGTTTTAAAGTGAACTAATCCTTTAATATTTGAAGCTTTCAACCCGGCACACATGGTCTGTAATATTCCTTGCTCAAAATAATAACACAATTAAATGAGGTTTACAACCATGTTAAATTTGGGAAATCTGAATGTAGTATAAATATATTGTAAACTCTGATTTGTTTGAACTAATATTGTCTCATGATTTCTCATTGCTTTAAGTAATGAGACTCCAAAGCTGAAGTTAGGGAAAGTGCCTTGTGTCAAATCAGTTAATGTGCCATAAATGTAATTAAAAATCGTTGCTCCCTCTCCTTCCCTGTCCCTTTTTCTCTCTTTCTGTGATTGCAGGAAAGCTGTGAAAGCCACTCTAGTGCTTCTGCCTTTACTCGGTATCACATACATGCTGTTTTTTGTGAACCCAGGGGAGGATGACATATCTCAAATTGTATTTATCTATTTCAACTCATTTCTTCAGTCCTTTCAGGTGAGTGTCACATCATGTCTGCATTCTTACCCATCACATTCACTGAACTGCAGGTGTAGTTGCAGGTGAAAAGGACACTGAAATATATCATGTAATATGTGCTTCAATGAAAAACAACACTTTCAGCATAATAACTCATACTGTATGTACAGTAATGTTAGGGGTCTAGTCCCCCCTAAAGGACTACAGTAGTAAAGAGTAGTTGATAAATTGTTGACTTAGAAATCAGAACATTAGCACTATAAATAGCATAACTGCTCTCCTGTTTTGTATGAAAATACAAATCAATGGTGAAGCAAGGGTTAGAGGTAAAAGAGTGAGAGTAAGATTTTCAAAAAACTGATCACACTTGTACGTCCCCCAGTCATTCTTTCAAAACCTGATCTTGTGCTTTCATTACAGTTATTACAGTGACATGTTCATGGGGACGGTGATCGTACACCTTCCACCTCCATGTAGAGACGAATTCTGAAATTGGATTGAGGAAAGGGGAATATGGTGGAAGACAGCGGGTTATTAACTTAGGATAAGCCTGAAACCATTCTCGAGCCAGCTCTCATGGTGGAAACAGACATTGTCCCACACAATACGGGGTGATATCTTCACCCTGACAGGGCTGCTCAAGTTCATTTAGAAAGGCTGTAAGATGTTCAATGTTGTATGATCCAAAAACTGGTGTACATCTTCACATATAGCCACACACATTTAAATGGATGGTTGCCCGTTGGCCAATTAAGTTACATCCACAGCAGCTGGTTTTTGCCTGGCCTTGTCAACAAAAATAAACATTTTAAATAAACGCACAGTGCATCCAGCTCCATCACCTTCTAAAACCATATTTCCCTTTGTTTGTTTCCTCGCTCTTGAAATGTATCCTGCTTCATGCTTGCACATTCACACACAGTTTTACTTATATGGTTATCTAGTTTCACCAAGTGACGGTACATTTGAACTGGGATTTAGTATAATTGGTCTTTTATGATTGAAAGCACTTCCAGCAATTACTCTAGTTTATACCTTAAAGGGTTAGTTCACCCAAAAATTAAAATTATGTAATTTATTACTCACTCTCATGTCGTTCCACACCCGTAAGGCCTTCATTCATCATCGGAACACAAATTATATATATTTTTGATTAAAACCGATGACTCAGTGAGGCCTGCATTCAAAGCAATGACATTTCCTCTCTCAAGATCCTTAAAGTTACTAACACATATCTAAAACAGTTCATGCGAGTTCAGTAGTTCTACCTTAATGTTATAAAGTGACGAGAATATTTTTGTGCGAAAATATAAAAAAACAAAATAACGACTTTTCAACAATGCACTGATGGGCTGATTTCAAAACACTGCTTCGGAGCTTTACGAATCAAAACCAGTGACTCGGAACGCTAAAGTTACGTGATTTCAGCAGTTTAGCCATTTGATAGGAGATCCGACTCGCTGATTCGATTCGTAAAGCTCCGAAGCAGTGTTTTGAAATCGCCCATCACTATATTGTTGAAAAGTCGTTTCGTTTTGTTTTTTGGCGCACAAAAAGTATTCTCGTCGCTTTATAATATTAAGGTAGAACTACTGAACTCACATGAACTGTTTTAAATATGTTTCTAGTAACTTTATGGATCTTGAGAAAGGAAATGTCATTGCTTTGAATGCAGGCCTCACTGAGCCATCGGATTTCATCAAAAATATCTTAATTTGTGTTCCGAAGATGAATGAAGGTCTTACGGGTGTGGAACGACATGAGGATGAGTAATAAATGACATTATTTTCATTTTTGTGTGAACTAACCCTTTAACAACACACAATAATCAGACTAGTTGAAAATCTGTAGATATACCAAATAATTAATTGATTAAGTATTAAAGGGATAGTTCACCCAAAAATGAAAATTCTGTCATTACAGAATTACTCACCCTCATGTCGTTCCACACCTGTAAGACATTCGTTCATCTTCGGAACACAAATTAAGATATTTTTGATTAAAACTGAGAGGTGTATGACTCGTCCATAGACAGCAATATAATCACCATTTACAAGGTCCAGAAAGGAACTAATCACATTAAAACAGTCATGTGACTGCAGAGGTTCAACCTTAATGTTATGAAGTGATGAGAATACTTTTTGTGCGCGAAAACAAAACAAAAATAACGACTTTATTCAACAATATCTTCCCTGTCATTATCCTTATGCAGGTGACGCAGTAAGCACAGTGAAGGCTTCAGTGTTTACGTCCGAACGCCTGCTCAGTATTGTCCAAAGCTGATCACGTGAGCAACACGACGCATGTGTGTGATGCAGGAGCCGACCAATAATGAGTCTGCGTTTTGACGTAGAACCTGGAAGCTCTGTAAACAACATATGAGAATGACACTGAAGAGAAGAGCTGTTGTTTTTGTGCACAAAAAGTATTCTTGTTGCTTCATAAAATTAAGTGTGAACCATTGCAGTCACATCAACAGTTTAAACAATGTCTGTAGTATTTTTCTGGACCTTGAAAGTATCAGTTAGATTGTTGTCTGTGGAGAAGTCATATACCTCACGGATTTCATCAAAAATATCTTAATTTGTGTTCTGAAGGTGAACGAAGGTCTTATGGGTTTGGAACGACATGAGGGTGAGTAATTAATGACAGAATTTTCATTTTTGGGTAAACTAACCCTAAGATAAGTTGGAATAAATAGACAAATGTATTAAAATGAATGAAAAAAGATGCAACTTAAAAGTTTGATAGTAGTAGCATTATGAAATACAGTTAAGGCCCTGATATACTCATGATGAAGTTCTTTTCAAGTTTGAAATATGTGAGCAGCGATATACTGTTAGCAAACATCCAGTCTGCTGCCACACTGCTGAGATTGTGCTGGCATTTAGATGAATATGTAAATGTTCTGCACACTTTTGTTTCAGTAACAAAATAAACACAACAAAAATAACAGCTGTGAGAAAACAGCAGATAAGAAAGCATCTGATCATAGCGATATGGATGTTTGCAATTCGACACTCCAGTAAATTTCAGTTTCTACTATAAAGCGTGTGTTCATGTTTTTACTCATGGACATCCGACCTTGAGGGACTGAACAGAAGAAATGAACCAAAGATTTCCACATCAAAGAAGAGCCTTGAGCCACACATACGTATTATGCAATCGCCATGGACCAGTGGTAGTTCAAAGGTGTTTATCAGCCAAAGCCAACTTTTCCGGAAAGTTTGCTTTGGCCAGCTGTTTTGAAGTCCTGAAATGAACACCAAACGGACTTCATTTTGGCCTGATTTTGTTCAAAATTACATCACATCAGTTCGTTCTTTGATTTCACTTGACTTATTTTGGGGCCTTTATTGTGAATGAAAAGGCTCAGGCTTTTTCTAAAAAGTTTAAACAATCAGTGTATGCTCATGTTACAAATAATGCATTCATATAACTATTATGCACTTCTATAAGACTCGACTATTCAGAACAAATGGTCTGTGAGTGCAGTGGTACACCTGAGCAGAACGAAACTGTCTTTATTTTAAAAACACTACACAAGAAGAGTAAAAAGCAGCAAGATGGTCAAAGTGATCCATCTAGTGCATGTTCACATAGGAAAACAACAAAAAACACTTTTGATGTAAATGGCCAGTTATTCACATGATATTTACCTGCATTTACCTTTCAAGAACTATCTTTTTGTTTCAATAGGTAAATATCCACTTCATCCAGTGCTGTTTGTTCTCTCTGTTCTTAAGTATCTCGATTTTGTCTGTTTTAATGGCTGAGAAAGCTCTTCAAATGATTCAGTAAGTGTGCGGTCCAAATGAATGCGACGTCTTTTTTGTAAACCCATTTGCCCAATTCACTGAAAAGAAAGAAACGAGACAAAAGAATGATTAATTCACAAATGATTGTCATCACTGGTTTGATCTACAAAAGTATGGACCACACATAATTGCTGAAATATTCACTGGGAAACCATTTCTCAGGTCAGTCAGAGCACTTACGTGGTATGCGTACAGCTGTACAAATGCAGACACACTGTTTGCACTGGCCCGGAGAAGAATGCTGTTTGATTAGAAAGCAAACAAACCATCAACACAACCATTTTTCTATGGCTCAGTGATGTGGTGTGATGATCCACTAAACACTTTCATTCAGTGAGGAACCAAATTATTATTTTTTTGTTTTGAAAAGTGCACAATCTTCCCCACAAACTAAAAACGTAAGTGGAATCAGAAGACCTATGTACACTGACCAAAATTATAAACGCAACACTTTTGTTTTTGCCCCCATTTTTCATGAGTTGAACTCAAAGATCTAAGACTTTTTCAGAAAAGGCCTGTTTCTCTCAAATATTGTTCACAAATCTGTCTAAATCTGTGTTAGTGAGCACTTCTCCTTCCTCACAGGTGTGGCATATCAAGATGCTGATTAGACAGCATGATTATTGCACAGGTGTGCCTTAATAAAAGGCCACTCTAAAATGTGCAGTTTAATCACACAGCACAATGCCACAGATGTCGCAAGTTTTGAGGGAGCGTGCTTTTGGCATGCTGACTGCCCTTGAATTGAATGTTCATTTCTCTACCATAAGCCGTCTCCAAAGGCATTTCAGAGAATTTGGCAGTACGTCCAACCAGCCTCACAACCACAGACCACATGTAACCACACCAGCCCAGGACCTCCACATCCAGCATCTTCACCTCCAAGATCGTCGGAGACCAGCCACCCGGACAGCTGCTGCAACAATCGGTTTGCATAACCAAAGAATTTCTGCTCAAACTGTCAGAAACCGTCTCAGGGAAGCTCATCTGCATGCTCGTCGTCCTCATCGGGGTCTCGACCTGACTGCAGTTCGTCGTCGTAACCGACTTGAGTGGGCAAATGCTCACATTCGATGGCATCTGGCACTTTGGAGAGGTGTTCTCTTCACGGATGAATCCCGGTTTTTACTGTACAGGGCAGATGGCAGACAGCGTGTATGGCGTCGTGTGGGTGAGCGGTTTGCTGATGTCAACGTTGTGGATCGAGTGGCCCATGGTGGCGGTGGGGTTATGGTATAGGCAGGCGTATGTTATGGACAACGAACACGGGTGCATTTTTATTGACCGTGACGACATCCTGAGGCCCATTCTTATGCCATTCATCCACGACCATCACCTCATGTTGCAGCATGATAATGCACGGCCTCATGTTGCAAGGATCTGTACACAATTCCTAGAAGCTGAAAACATCCCAGTTCTTGCATGGCCAGCATACTCACCAAACATGTCACCCATTGAGCATGTTTGGGATGCTCTGGATCGGCGTATACGACAGCATGTTCCAGTTCCTGCCAATATCCAGCAACTTCGCACAGCCATTGAAGAGGAGTGGACCAACATTCCACAGGCCATAATCAACAACCTGATTAACTCTATGCGAAGGAGATGTGTTGCACTGCGTGAGGCAAATGGTGGTCACACCAGATACTGACTGGTTTTCGGACCCCCCCAATACAGTAAAACTGCACATTTTAATTGTATTACAAATTGTAACAAATGTATAGTATAATGCAATGTAAGTCGCTTTGGATAAAAGCGTCTGCCAAATGCATAAATGTAAATGTAAATGTAAATGTATCATGCTGTCTAATCAGCATCTTGATATGCCACACCTGTGAGGTGGATGGATTATCTCAGCAAAGGAGAAGTGCTCAGATTGCACAGATTTAAAACAGATTTGTGAACAATATTTGAGAGAAATAGGCCTTTTGTGTACATAGAAAAAGTCTTAGATCTTTGAGTTCAGCTCATGAAAAATGGGGGCAAAAACAAAAGTGTTGCATTTATAATTTTGTTTAATGTATATGAAATCCATGCTGGTTTATGCTGGATTTTTCAGCAGGGCAGTGTCTCTGTTTAAACATGTAATCAGTTCACTGAGATGTAGAGGACATTGTGTGAACTGGCTCAATTACTCTGCTTGAGTGTCCCTCAGTTGAACGATTCTGAAGAAATGGTGTTCCCTGCTGCCTTATATGGGTCACATTCATACCAAATACAGAGTGCTAGAACACCATTGGCCAATTGTATGCAAATTAGTGTGCCTCTAAGGCTGCAGGATTGGTCGAGGAAAGGATTTTCCCTGTACAACTCTGCAGGAATCAATTTTTTTTTTTAGACCAACCCATAAGTTAGCATCATCTGGTTCCCTTGAAAAAAAAAAAAACTAATAGGATTCTTTCATTGGCTTTTGGATTATTGCAGAAAATAAGTTCTGTGACCAACAAAAGATTGTGAAATTTATGCATTTTTTTCATCATGATAAACTTGACAAATGGGCCCAACTTTCATGAATTTTTAAGTGTAAATACAATTGGCAGAAGTCAAAAGCTAAACGTAGGCTATACATGAACTACAACAGTCACATGAGTCAGAAATAAACACAACAGGCCTCATTCATGTAACTTTTGTAAATATATGAGTAAATTCAGAATAATTTGCAAGTAAAATGGACCTTCCCGAGAAAATTCTCCTCTGGATTCACAAAAGCTTCATAAACATTAAATTTAACAGTAAACGTGTGTATGTTAATGAATTCCAATCATTCGTAAATAGGGTGCACATGCACGTTCATTCACAGTTAGCATATTCCCGCCGATGAATTACAACTACGTAAATTATGTGTCCAGGAACACTGTGGAAACTTCCGGACTCCCTTCTCAGGTTTGGCTCCAGTAGACTAATAAACAATCAATATTCAGTTAATGCATGCACACCAAAGCGATTTTAGCCAGTTGAAAAAAATGGCAGGTGCTCTTCTGAAAACAGCCAGCTGGTGGCACTTGAGAGTGCTTTGGAGGTGCATTGTTTTTCCAGCTGAGACACTTTGGTTGCTATGATATGGAATATCCATGGCAGTAATGTGTTATCTCATTTTGAAGAATACTACTGAATATAAAAATGAAGTAACCAGCAATATTAACTTCTCGATTGCTATTCTGTCATTGTACAAGGAGGATGATTGGTCGGTGTAGTATTTGCCCCGCCCCTCTTCCACTGTGATTGGATGGCTGAGTAAAAAGTGACAGTGACGAGTTTGCCTAAAAAGAACAGAACGTTCGAATGTTTTACGCACCATTTAGACGTGGTTGGGAGGGGAGCAGGTGTAAATTTCTTTTGTACCAACTAACATTTAGAAAATATTGAATGAATCTGAAAATTTACATCAGAACGGCTTTACAAACGATTTACACAAAAATTGGTTCTGCTCATGTTTCATTAATGAGGCCCAATGAGGTATAGTTGAATCTTCCTGTTTGTGTGATGAGGTTTAATATCCCAGACATCCTCTGTAATCCCATTTAGCCAATTGTTAGCAACCGCCTATTTCATGATGAGTAAACGCTTTAAAAAATATTTAAGAGGTTATTACTAATGTAATATAAAATAAAACATATCTAGAGCTTGTGTTTGGCATAGACACTATTTCAGACATTTCACCAGAGACCCATTGACTTTGGGACAAGATCACAAAGCAGCTTTCGATTAGAGTCCTAATTCTGCCTGCAACTGTTCAAGCACTGATTTACAGTCTGTCACTAATTAACCAAGTTTCTAAAGCAAATTATATCATAGAGATTTATGCTACATTTGTCATTGTGGCCAGCACTCTCTGCTATTTTGCAGTTTGCTGTCAACAGTTCGAGTGGGCGAGAGTTTTCTACTCTGGGAATTTTCTAACAGTTGAAATACAGGAAAAGTGTAGGCACACAGAGCATCTCAACATCAGCTGCCCCTCACTGGATTAATGGCTATGTGGGAGTCGAGGCCCTTGTTAGTACATATTTATTTAATTCCTTCACTGTGTGTGGTAAAATGATGCAGAAAGTCTCTATTTTTTATTGAAAAACAGAGAGTTAAAGAAGGAAACAGAAAAAAAGACAAGTTGAGGCAAATATATGGTGCTCAGTGTCATACAGACAAATGCAAAACTCAGGAAACACACAACACTAAAATAATGGAGTAAACATTAATATTTAAACAATGTAACATATAAAACCATGTGTAACATGACAAACATGAGAAGAAACATAATTATTTAAATGAAATCACATCAAATGTAAAGTGTCACACTGGTAGTGAGGAAGTGCAACAAAATAAGCAATTCAGTCTCCCCTCTCGCCACGACACACGGATTATGATCAAAACTGCAGTTGCCATCCGACTTCTTTTTGTTTGCATTATTTCCTGTTCACTCGTATTTTTGGGCAGCATTCTGTTGTTTTTTCTTTTATTGTTAAATTATTACATTTGTTTTCTTATTTTTGTTATAAGTCCAAAGTGATGAACATGTATGTGTGTGTATATATGTAGTACTGATTTTTTTTTTTAATTCTAAATACATAAAATACATCTAGTTAAAGACAAAGACAAATAATGTGAAGTGGTACAAGACCACATAAACTGAGACCAAGTGGAGACCAAGACCAGAGTGTGTTAAGACCAAGACAAGACCTGCACTCCTCATATTCATCTGAAGGATCCATATTTACTGCCCGAGAAGTTTATTTAATCAATAAATACAATTAGAAATTTAGCTGCGAGCAGCAATTATCGGGTTGAAGAGCTTTAAGGCCTTAAGAACATGTGTAAAAAGGTATAGCCTGATGTTTTAATAACAAGCCTGTAACCATCTCGATGAAAAACACCATTTACAGCCAATACAGGCAATTTACCATAGGTTTTATGGAAATTTATGATTTATAAAGCTTTTTAACAGTTATCGAGGTTGAGCCAAAAACCTAGGACTAGTTCACCAAAGTTGGCTAATATTTAATGGGCAATTCGATGGACAGCGGCAGTCCTAGAGGCAAAATTGCTCAGAATGAAGAGTTCTACCATGTGGTATTAATGTCGTGGATGTGTGCGAAAAATCGCATGATATACAATCTTTTATTGGCCGATTTCTTACAAATTTCTCACAGGACTCTAGGACCGTGAGTCAAACAGGCAAGTTTCATTCCGATCAGTCTCCGTTAACCTTGTCTGATAGCTGCTCAAACTTCATTGGCCGCTGCCGGCTGCTTTTTCGAGATTCACGAATGTCCACAAAGGCAGTCTTGGCACCTTGGACAAACACACCACATGCCAATTTTCAAGTCAATCAGACTTCGGGTTGCGTAGTTATAGCCATTTTAAAGTTTTTTCTATGTTATAGCGCCACCAAGTGGCCAGTTGTTGCGTCCTTTTTCACACGACCACAGAATGAGCTCTTAAATACGTGTGCCAAGTTTGGTGCAAATATCTCATTCCGTTCACGAGTTATAGCAATTTTAGTAAAAGTGGCTCCTCCCACTTTGAACGTTTTGGCGGCCCTTAGAGACTGTGAATCGAAATTTCAGCTTTTTATATAATTATTGACAATCAGACTTCAGAGAATCTTGCTGTACTGGTTTGGTTCAGATCAGGCCAAAAACCTAGGGATAGTTTGCAAAAGTAGGTTTTTCAAAAAATCCAAAATACCCGAAAGACCCTCAGCCCACACAAGCTGAAGACTTTTAGTGTCTCATAATGTCTCTTCTCACCGGATGGAGACTCTGATCATAGAGTGTTAGTCTCATTGGACAGAGACTCTGTCTGTTGAAAGGGTACTTTTATCCCTTTCCGATGAGGAGAAGATTGCAATTTGTTGTTTCTCCATTCCAGTGCACACACAGCGTGGCCCACCCTTCTTTCCCCTGTGGAGCTCATTTTGCATAATCTAAAGCACACTGTTACAACAGTGACTTTAAAGTTTCACCTATGCATTACTCGCTTCTCAAAACACCTCCTAAGTACCTTTGGCAATGTTCTGAATACATGCATGCATATCATTCATTTATATGTTAACAGCTGAATTTGTGTACACCGTTGTATTACAAATAGCTGTCATTTGTAATACAACAGTTTTGCAATTTTTCCTTAGGAATTTTATGGCAACCCTGGCCTGAACCTTGGAGAGAGAGAGAGTCAAGATGGGTGAAGGATAATTAGTTCATAAGAAAAAGCATGTAGAAATGAAGAGTCCTCTCTTTTCCGGGCCTGGTACTGGGGTCTTCTTCTTGCCCTGTAAGAGTCAGAGAGGGGCTCAGTAATAAAACTGAGCCATGGAATGCCCTAGAATATGCTGTTCACTACATATCCATTTGGTCATGCAAAGTGCAATGATACCTCATATGATTAGCTATATTATTTGTTCACCATTTTGAGTTTTATCAAACCTGGCTCTAGATAGACCAAACTGAAAAAAAGATGACACTTTTCAAAGAAACAATGTGAACAATGACAATGGCATACATAAAAACTTAATAAACATCACTAGCATGTCTTTAGGTTAAAACATAAATAGGCTTATTAAAGGCTTATTGGCTTAATTTACACAAAAATTTGGAATCACCATCACTACTACCAATTTTAGCAGTTCAGGTTTAATTTTAGTTCATTTCTGTTATGTTTAATGTATGTGTTAATAACTTTTGAGTAATATAGCCTAAATTCATGCTTCTTCTCAGTGTAGATTCCTTGAGATATTTAAAGTACAATGCTCACCATCTCTTATGTATTCTTACTCAAATTGGTCTCTGTAATGGATAACAGAAAGGATGCTGGTTTGAGTCTTGCATGGGATGATACATGAGCCATTGCTTTTATGCATTAATATGATATCCCTAGGGTGCTTGGTACCATAATTGCTGGTTGCAGTTCTGTTTATTTTTGTGTGTGTCATGTATACCTGAAACAACTGTAGAGATGTCAATATTGCGAAAAGATATTGTGTGAGAGAGTTGAGGACCATTATTGGTCTTATGTCACCTTTTAAGTAGGATCTCGTGATCTCTTTCTGTTTGAAGTGGTCTGGAGTCTATCTCATCTTATGCTCTCATGAAACTTTTAAGTGCTTCAGTGTGAAAAATAGTTTTGTTTCCACTGAGAACATTATTTCCCAGCAACCTTTGATGCAGTCAGTCCTCAGAAGTAGAACTGACATCTTAGTAACAACATATGCCAATTATTTTTGGATGGAGCTTTGTTCCAGGGAGAACAACCTGTGGTACAAGACCCGCTGTCAAACCACCATAATCTGCCACTTTACATACTGAGCAAGGCCAAAAATAAGAAATTCTGATGAGCAACAGACTTTTGTTTCTTGTGTCCATCATAATGGCATTTTTTCACATTTTTAATGCATGTTTCATTGTATTATTTTTATTAGCAATGTTTTGTTAATTGCAGTGACAGTTTAACTGATGTTGTTTAATGTTTTGTTTTTCAGGGATTCTTTGTGTCAGTATTTTACTGCTTTCTTAATGGGGAGGTGAGTCAATGATGAGTGTAATTTCATGGATGGACAGAACTGGAAGATGACGATAAATATACAGGCCCTTTCTACTGCCATATCACCCCGTCACCCTATCTGCTCTCTGACATCCAAACCTATTATTATGTGGGAGGCTATTTACACTGACTCGCTTACACACAAACACCAAGAGAAACAGAGCTATTTATTAGCACCCTGCAAACTGCTTTCATTTAATGGGGCCATGTTTATTACCTATAGGATGCCTCTTCAGTATCACTTGACACATCTGTCATTTCCTCTAGTTATTTCCCTCTTCTGTGTCCAAACAGAAAAACTGATATTGTGTCCGTGTGTGTGTGTGTGTGTGTGTGTGGATGTACGTTGGCCCACATAGAATGTGTGCATTTTTTTTTTTTTTTTAATTCTGCATTGTGGAAGAAAATCTGTAGAATGTAAAAATATTTTACAATAATTTGAAATGTTCACTTTTGTTGGTAGCTGATTGTCAAATTAGCCAGAATAATTGAACATGCAAAAAGTGGGGAATACTGAGTGATCATTGTGGCAAAGCAGGGCGGGGCAGAGAGCCGTGGGAGCGAAGCGAGGCTGGTGGAGGTAATGGCATACCAGGCATACCAGTCTCGAGTCCCACGGAGGAGCTCCGAAAGGATTTAAAGAGGAATAAAGGGGAGAGAGGACCAGGCCTGGGACATTTACATTGCTGTTTTATTGTTTATATGCGGTAGCCGGCTATGAGGTGGCTGCCGCTTACTTTCGTTTTATTGTTTATTTTGTGATTAAATGTTCATCATTTGCTGGATCCCACCTCCTTCCTTCCCTAAACTTTGCTACATTGGTGCTGAAATTTAGGAGGAAGGATGGGGCATGCTGATGGAGAGCCCTCACTGCTGAGGGAGATTGTGGTTCTGAGGAGGTCGGGCAGCGCAGACGAAGGCTGTCCAAGGTGGTGGTGTTGGCGTGACTTGCCGGGGGTACGGAGAAACTAGCTGCTGTTCGTCTAGGTCCTGGAGGGCTGGTGGACAGAGGAGATTCCACCGTTTACCAGAGGGTAGGGCGTGCTGCCATCCGCTATGCTGTGGAGGAGCAGGCAGAGTGAGGGAATGGGGGGCCCGCTGCCGGGCACCCAAAGCCAGAGGAGCCGCTGCCATCCACCAGGGGGCGGAGGTGTCGGAGACCATCCACCAAGGGGCATCCAGTACCATCGAGTGAGGATGTCTCAGCTGGTTGAAGACCAAGCGGCAGTGTGTTTGGTGAACCGGACCATGATTTTCCCCCCTTTTTCCTCTCTCCCATTTCTAAACAGAAAATAATTATTTGAAATTGTAATAAATAATGCCGTCCATTAATAATCACAGTGAGGTTCACTGTAATCTGAGACTACTTGTAACAAAAATAGACTATAAATTTCTATTATGCATTCTTTTATACAGTCCTTGAATGCTTTGATGACAGCAGCACTGAACTGACATGGTCTGTGCAAAACCACCTTATTCAGCATGATTTGAGAATCTTAGAGTTTTTATTATTATTATTTACAGTGCTCAGCGTAAATGAATACACCACCTTTGAAAAGTAATATTTTAAACAATATCTCAATGAACAAGACTAAGTTTAATATAACATCTGTTTAACTTATAACATGAAAGTAAGGTTTATAATATAACTTAGATTACACATTTTTCAGTTTTACTCAAATTAGGGTGATGCAAAAATAAGTACACCCCACAACAAAAACTACTACATCTAGTACTTTGTATGGCCTCCATGATTTTTAATGACAGCACCAAGTCTTCTAGGCATGGAATGAACAAGTTGGCGACATTTTGCAACATCTATCTTTTTCCATTCTTCAAGAATGACCTCTTTTAGAGACTGGATGCTGGATGGAGAGTGATGCTCAACTTGTCTCCTCAGAATTCCCCATAGGTGTTCGATTGGGTTCAGATCAGGAGCCACTGAATCACTTTCACCCTGTTCTTCTTCAGAAATCCAACAGCGGCCTTAGATGTGTGTTTAGGATCATTGTCATGTTGGAAAAGTGCACGACGACCAAGGGCACGGAGTGATGGTAGCATCTTCTCTTTCAGTATAGAGCAGTACATCTGTGAATTCATGATGCCATCAATGAAATGTAGCTCCCCGACACCAGCAGCATTCATGCAGCCCCACATAAGGACACTCCACCACCAGGTTTCACTGTAGGCACCATGCATTTTTCTTTGTATTCCTCACCTTTGCGACACCATACAGTTTGTAATAGTCACCCCAGTTTGGCTTTCTACTTCTTTAGATAACTGCAGTGAACTTGCATGCCGATTTTCTTCAACCCTTCTCATCAGAAGACGCTCCTGTCGAGGTGTTAACTTCCGTGGATGACCTGGACGTCTCTGTGAGATGGTTGCAGTTCCATCTTTTTAAAATTTTTGTTACAGTATTCTGACTGATAATTAAAGCTTTGCTGATCTTCTTGTAGACTTCACCTTTCTGGTGTAAAGAAATCATTTTCTTTCTCAGGTCTTGTGGCATTTCTCTTCCATGTGGTGCCATTGCTGACAGCATGAAATGGGAAGAGGTTTTAACACCCTTTTATAGTCAACTGTCTGCTGGACACCTGTGTAATGATTAATTAGACTCACCTGTGGTTGAATTCTTGTTAAATTAGACATTTGTAGTCTAAAATTTAGCTTTGCTCCAGAGACTTTCAGTGGGGTGTACTCATTTTTGCATCACCCTAATTTGAGTAAAACTGAAAATTTTGTTCTCTAAGTTATATTATTAACTTTACTTTCATGTTATAAGTTAAACAGATGTTATATAAAACTTAGTCTTGTCAACATTTTGAAAATTGTTTTTGTGTTCGTTGAGATATTGTTTAAAATGTTACTCTTCAAAGGGGGTGTACTCATTTACGCTGAGCACTGTGTATGGTCAATGTCATACATTTACTTGAATAGAGTCTTTGAAGTAAAGAATCCTAAATACTTCTCCATTTAATGTCATAACTCATGTTTTATTGACATGTTTTAAGAAAAAAAGAAGCTTCAGAACTAATTAACTAAACATTTGTTTATTCATTATCTTTTTGTTTATGTATTTTTAGAATGTTGTTATTTTACAGTCTAATAGCCTCTCTTCATATATGATTTGTTTGGGGGAAATTGTTTGTATTTCTGTTATGACCCCAGGCAAGACGGAGAATATTCTTACAATCAAGATGACTCTGTCATCAAGCTCATCTTACCAAATATCTAGACCCTCAACATCAAATCATATCATATCATGTGACTCTTAGCTATGTCATTGTCTGTTTGCCCATAAATATTATAATGCTTTTAGATGAAGGCAACAACATCCTCTCTCATGACTGACTGACTAAATGAAAACATTTTATAATGAAAGGCCCCTAAAAATCAAGCTCTTTTTATTGCTCTTTTTCTTTTTAAAACCATTACATGTAAGTCTTTTTGATAGCTAGAAATCAAGCTCATATGGCTCTATTCATTTCAGTTTCAAATCTTGCACTTGAATGAAGACTTGCCACTATTATAAGACAAATGATTTTTATAAATAGTTGAGGGTTAAAACAATTCACTGTCATGCATCTTTTAAATTCTTGTATTCTGAATTCTTGAATAGAATTATTGTAGAAATAAAAACAAATTGTCATCATTTGCTCATGCATGTAGCTACAAAACTATCCAGTTTCATATGTAACCCTGGAGCTGATGCTATGAGAACATGCTCTGTCTGTGACAACTGTATGAAGCCCATAGAGAATAGATCACTCTTCAGATTTTTGGAATGGCAGAGCTACGCAGCTCTCTCCTTCTCTGCTCGTTACATACGTAACAGACACTGCCTTTCATAGGTTCACTTGACACTGCATCAGATGTGCTCCAAAAATGCCCCATTAGATAACATATAAGAAGCAGCACTCCAAGTAGAATGAGCTTGAAAGGAAAGATGCTAAGTTAACCCAGCCTCATAAGCAAAATAAATTGCATCCTTAACCTATTGTGACATCCTTTTTTTTTTTTGTAGTAGTAGTAGCAACACCCCTATTGTGGCCATCAAAACAAGAAAACAAAAGAATACATTTATGCCACTGGCTCCTGCAGTCAAAATAAATTCATTACATCCGCATAGGATGCAGCCTGTGCAACCTTCTTTGATTCAAAGGGCAGAGAAGAAAATGCCTCAACTAACTTGCAAACAGAACTCAGGCAAACTGTAACAGGGAACAGAATGAAACCAAAATAGAGCAAGCCTGTTACAGAAACTCCCTCTTCCCATAAGGCATGTCCTTGCGTCGTAATGAGTCCAACTGAAAGGGGGGCGGGGGGCTTAGGAGGAGGAGATGATGGCTGGAGGAACCAGGGCAGCAATAATGGTGGGAGGAGCCAGGGAGGAGCCAAAATTAGGAGGAGCTTGCCACGGTGATGAGCGACCGAGGTGGAGCCAAGGTGGTGGAGGACTGAGGTGAAGCCGATGGGATTGAGGACCAAGGTGGAGCCGGAGGGAAGGCAGAACCCGATGGAGGCAAAGGGGTGGAGGGATGATGCGCAGCTGAAGGCTTGGAAGTCTGTGGAGCAGGCAGAGTGATGACTGAACAAGACGGAGCCGGAGTGACGTAGGAGCCCAGTGAAGGATGACGGTCCCAAGTTAAAGCAGACTGGTCGACGGGGCGAGGTGGAGTGATGGGCTCGGTGGCACAATGCGGAGCTGGTGGATCCATTTGCCAAGGCGGAGATGGAGACCAGAAGACCCGAGGTGGATCCGCACAGCAGAGTAGTGTAAACAGAGGAGGAGCCAAAGAACTTAAGGGAGCCAGCGAAGATGCAGGATACTTGGAGCGGGGCGGGAACAGCAGTGGCGGGAGACTTAGGGCAATAACCTCTTTCTCAAACCATTGCACTGGGACCTGACACAGCTCATCCTCAGGGGGGAGTATGGACAGGGTATGCAATCATACTCCACAAGGATGCCCTGCTTGATGGATGTTGTTGCAGGCTCACTCACCTGGTCAGACTCACTCTTGGGCTCGGGCTCTGGGGTAATGTTGGGCTCTGGGTTCAATGTGGGGTTGGCTGGCTTTACTGGATTGTGTGCTTTGGATCATTGTCTGTTGCATCAGTTGAACTGCTTTCCTGAAGTTCTCCTGTAAAATCTCCTTTGAATGTATTGTTCTCTCAATGCTTGTCCAGGCCCTCAGGAAGCAAAGGTAGCTAAACCATGATGCTCTTTCCACCGTGCTTCACCGTTTTAAAGAGATTTAGTGTGCAGTGCCCATTTTGCCTCTATGAAAGTATCTAAAGAAACTTATTTGCCAAACAAATTAAACTTTTGTCTCAATTTTCCCAGAAGTATTGTGGAACATCCAGGTGGTCTTGGGCAAACCTGAGACATGCCTCAATATTTTTAGACAAAAAAGGTTTTCTGCCAATATGTGTTGTCCAATCAAGAATACCATTCTTGTTCAGTGTTTTTTCTGATAGTGGACACATCAACAAGTGATCAAGATTCTCCTCCACAATCAGTGCAGACAAATTAAAATGCTAAAGTTAAAATACCATAAACTAATGCATGTTTCCTCTTCATAGGTACGTTCTGCAGCCAGAAAACGTTGGCATCGATGGCAGGATAATCACGCACTGCGAGTCAGAGTGGCGAGGGCCATGTCCATCCCCACCTCCCCCACCCGCATCAGCTTTCATAGCATCAAGCAGACCACGGCTGTCTGACCTTCTCAGAATTGCTTTTTCTCATTAGTAATTCAGCCACACAGATGGACAGCAAGTGGCATGGAAGACCAATTGATTGTTTGCCTTTCTGATGGTCATGGGTGTATCATCCAATAACCAGTGAATTTAATTTATATGTCTGTGTAATTTTGACAATCTGCCCTGAATTAAGAGGTTTTTAACAGTACTGATGAACTGTTCCTTTTCACTTACGAGTTTGCAAACATCCAGAACACTGTAGCATCTATCTATCTATCTATCTTCCTTCTTAATCTTAATTATAATTGGTAGCTGACTATAAGTTAATAATAATAATTTCAGGTTATTTTTAGGGGATGGAATGGTGAGGGACCAGCACATAGCACACAGATCAGACGGATCAATTTATTAAAAAAAAAAAAAAAAAACATCTCAGTGTTTTAAAATAAAAAGAATCCAAATTTCAGCCCACAATTGTGCACCTGAATCTCACTTGGCACCATGAGTGCCATTATCTGGCCAAGTGCAAGCAGGACATTTTTTATTTTCCAGAAAAAAAATTGTTTCTGACTACAAAAATAAAACTGGCAAGCCATTGTTCTGTGGCCCCAAGGGTGGCTGCCAAGGACGAAAAGCAAGCCACAAGATTGCTTTCTGTAACCACAGTAAACCTTGATCCAGACAGGTTATCTTTTTTGGCCAGCAACTCTAATACAAAAAGGAAGTGTAATTGGCATGGTTTCACCCCACAGGGTGGAGACATAAGCAATCGCACACTCTTGTCCATCATGGACACCTATCCCCGATGACTGATATTTGTATGCAATTCATCAGGCAAGGAAAAATCAGCATGTGCCACTACAGGGGCTTAAGTAAGATTTTGGATTTTCAAAAGCACCACATTTGACATGCAACAGTTCAGTCGAATCAATGTCCACCAAACTTCATGTCCTACCAAAAGAGCATTCAGTAGTTGGGCTATTTTGTCAAAGTGGAAATAAAATGCCTATAATAGCCTGCAAGGACCAAAAAGGCCCTCACCTCTTAGACTGTAGTCAGAATAGGCCATCCTGAACATCTCCAGAATGGGTCCTGTGTTGTACTATACCTCAGTACAACCAACATCGTCCTCATTCTCAGCAAAGAATATCCCTTTAAAAGTGCATCGAGATCTCAGAGCTACTGTACAGTCAGATCTGGTCTTTGGGCTGATGAGATCCATAGTCGGCATGAGGACAGCGCATCCATATATATCAGGACTGTTGACTTGTGCAGTTTCTGATACAGTGTGAAGAATAAGTTTGTGAACCTTTTGAATATACTTGAATTTCTGCAGTGATTACTCATAAAATGTGGTATGATCTTAATGAATTTACAATTATAGACAAACACAATTTCAAATAACTAATAGAGAAATATATACAGGTTTGGAGCAACTTGGGGGTGAGTAAATGATGACTACATTTTTATTTTTGGATGAACTATCCCTTTAATGAAACTGGATACACACAACATATGCCAAGCTGCATCAAATTCCAGCCATAAGGGGGCGCTACAAAAACAACAACAATAAACTGCTTAACTTAATGCTTAACGTAACTTTGCAGCCATATCACCAATCAAGTGAAAATTGTACATTTAAATTTCCATCTTCTTGGTGTCAAATACAAACATATTATTTGAATATCACACTGACAATTTAACAAACATGGCCACCAGCAGCCAATCAAATTCCAGCAGCTAATAATGTCAAATCAGAATGAAAAATGGCATATTTGTACAGTGGTGGCAAAATGAAGCTGTGAACCAAATCTTGTGAGAATCTTCAATAATAAGAAGAAATGTTTTTGCTCATAACTCTCTATCCATACAAGTAAGCTTTAAAGTAGTTGTTTCATCTGAATATTTGTCAAGCCCTAAAAATGTGTATTTTTCTATAAAGTTTATCCACCATTCTAACTCTTTAAAAAAACAAACAAAAAACTTCTCCTAGGCCATTCATGAGAAAACAAAACTTTGCACACATCAGCTGATCATGCAATTTCTAAAATATCAGTCATTCATTTTTTTTATGGAATTGATAGGAGATAATGTCTTTATTTTTAGTTTTAGTTCCATAAAGTTTAATTCCATTTGCAAAGAAATCTGTAATCTTTAAAAATACTTAGATTTACATGCCAAATATCTACATTTCTATGTACCCAAATCTGTTATTGAAAATATATTTGTCAAGTTGCAAGACATACAGTAACTGAATGTTTTGCTGTCCAGTTAAAATGAAGAGACCTTTTTGTCTCTTTTAATATAATAAAAAAAAAAAAAAAAAAAAAAAAACCTGTAAAGAGACACTTCTTGATCATATTATAGTGGCATGCATGGCCATTGTATCATATCGTCATATCGTCTACGTGAGGCGTTGAGGCTACACTGTGTGTGTGTGTGTGTGTGTGTGTGTGTGCGCGTGTTTGTGTTTGTCCTCCAAACATGTAAATAGTTTTATATGAGGGAAATATGCTTTTCACATTATCTGATTGATCAAACTCTGTTTGAAACAACGTAGAAATGTGTTATTAATATGATTTAAATTATAGTGTATTTACAATTCATTTTTAAGATTGTACATTGATACATGATTTTGATACCTTTGAACAAAAAGAAGTAAACTTTTACTTTTACAACTAGTTGGGCAGATGAATTATGTGAATTATGTAGATAATAGAGAGAATTTTGCCAAAGACAAGAATATTTAATGTTCATTTTGCTTTTTGTATTTCAGATTTTTTTATTCTAGGTTTTCTGCTTGTTTGTGTGTTTAATTGTCTGTCATGATACTTTCCATATAATTTATGTTCTGTAATTTAATGAAAAAAGACCAAAAGCCTTAAAATTGTGGAGATGTAAACAATATACATAGTGTTGCAGCTCTGTTTGAATATAAAACATTGTGAACGCTCAGAAACAGCCTCTCGTCATGTAGTCATTAGTTCCTCTTTACATCACACTGATTTAAAGGATTAGTTCACTTTAAAATGAAAATTTCCCCAAGATTTACTCACCCTCTGAATGAACGCAATCAGAGTTATATTAATAAATATCCTGACGAATTCGAGCTTTATAATGGTAATGAATGAAGATCGACTGAAGAAAGTGTCTCCATCCACATCCATCCATCATAAACGTACTCCACACGGCTCCGGGGGTTAATAAAGACCTTCTGAAGCGAAGCGATGCATTTGTGTAAAAAAATATCCATATTTAACAAGTTATGAAGTAAAATACCGTATTCAACTTAGGAAGAAAGCGTAACTGGCATTGCGTCAGTTACACTTTTTCCGTAAGTTGAATAGGGAAGGCGTAGGACGTAGTTTAAGCTTTTTGAAATGCAAGAGTTTTACGCTTTCTTCGTGAGTTGAATACAGAAGGCGGTCTGGAAGCACTTTCTTCAGATCATTCTCACTGATCCTGTTTACTCCCATTATAAAGCTCGGACGCGTCAGGATATTTATTAATATCTCTCAGATTGTGTTCATCAGAAAGAAGAAAGTCATATACACCTAGGATGGCTTGAGGGTGAGTAAAGCTTGGGCTAATTTTTATTTTAAAGTGAACTAATCCTTTAAGAGACCCTTTATACCCCAAATATACTTTTACAATAACATAACAGGTTGAAAAAGTTGTGAGAACTGATGCAAAATGTCTTCAAATGACCTCCACAAAACTGTTATGGGTTTTGGAGATCCCAATTATAAGAACTGTAGACATGCAAATAATCTTGAAAAATTTTCCGCAGACAGAAACAACTTCATACTCTTTCCTCTGAAAAACAGTCTCTATATTTCTACATTGTATCCAGAGCATTAAATCTTGGTTTGCATATTTGGTTTTGATTGAGTCAGAGGAACATATAATTTGAAGAGAAAATGTATTATTATTTTTACACATATAGCACTGCAGTCTTTGGGACCATAAATATATAAAGTCAGAATATGAGGGTGAAACACATGACTTGCTGAAACACACCATTCAAATATCACATGCTACATTAGACAGCACAGAGTCATCTCAGTTTATGCACCAAATCCCATTTCCCCAATCTCACATCTTAAAAACACTTTTACAATTTGTTTTACACAATTTACAAAGCATTACATACCCCTTGACATTAATGTAAATGAGTCCAAATCAACAGGGATATTAAAGCTGGTTTGCAAAATTATGTTAAAGAAAATCACATCCAGATGCTCGGCGCTGACGAATCTGAGGATAGCCGAAGGGAGAGTGTCAAGTTATATAATTCATACGCTGATTTCTCTGAGTTTTTCTTGGCCAGACAACAAATAGAGCATAAATTTGTTCTTTAACCATCTCAAGCAATGCCTTTCCCTCACAGTTAACAATGATATTTGATGTGTTTAATGGCTTGTGATAACTACATGCATTATTACAGAGGACTGTTTTCTTTCTTTCTTTCTTTCAAGGGGTCATGACATGAGAAACCTATTTTAGTACTAGAAATCCTCTGCATTACCTGGGACTCGGGAGAATGACTCATCCTCAGTGACCCAAACATACCGCAAAAGCCTAACTGGCGTGGATTAAAAACTCGGGTGGATTATCCCTGAGTGTTTCATTCCAGACCCAGACATCAGCTTTATGACATCAGTAACATCTGGGTACAATTTTGTTAATATGACAGACTTAGACTTGAAAACATATTGTCAGTCTAGACGTTAAAAGAGCATGATATTGATATTTCATTTTTACCCCGCGACAAGCCAGACGGGTAATCTCTCAATTTGTTGTGAATGCAGCACTGACAATGCAATGTGAGGTTGAATTATCCTTTGTCCAATCAACAGTTTTTTATACATCTCACATGACACCTCAAAACAAGAAATGTCACATTTGATATTCTCCACATGTTCTATTGTTTACAGTATTTATGCGTTTTTTCATGCATATGATGCACATCTTCCTCTGGCAAACACACAAGAATGTTTATTCACTGTAATCTTTTGAGTCCTCAGGCAACAAGGGCTAAAAGGCAGACTGCATTTTCTCTAGCGTGATCTATTAAAGCTGAGAATTTAAAACTGTGGCATAAATCTGCGATGCTATTAATAATCCCTTTTTCCGTATACACTATTGTCCTTAGAAGCAAAGTCCAAAGGCATTACTACATGTTTTCATCCTCACTGTCAAGTCTTTGTTCATTTAATAGCATGTTTCCACCATTTTAAATTGGCTATCAACTTAAAGACACGTCCATGTGCTTTGAACCCTGGTGTGCTGACTTTGAGTGAAAATGTCAATGCCCTCTCTTGATCACGGAAGACTCACCTAAATCTGACATAATGGAAACTGGGCTGTGAAACTGCAGGACACTGTGATCAATGCAACACCGCCTCCATGTGCAGAACTCACTAATGCATAGACATCTCACTTTTTTTTTCTTTTTTTTTTCTGTCAAAACAGAGCCAACTTTTTCCAGTAGGCTAAAGTATTATTATGTGATCTTGTTTCACTTGAGCTCCATTTTGAAAAGTATAATCATATATGACTATGGGGAAATTTATTTGGGCGCTGCCCAACATGATTGCTTGATGCTGGGAAAATCATGTTTCAGCAAGCAGAATATTTGATATTTTGACAATACATTTTAAGTAGATGTTAAACCAGTTTGAGGTTCTGAATACTACAAAACAATTCTGTTTACGCTGCTGTCTCATTATACAATGTGCATTTTTTTTTTTTTTTTTGCAAAATCAGCTCCTTAGATTGGCCTACCTCTTTGATTCTCTAGTTTGTGCATGATGCATGTCTGCCATCTAGTGCCTTATTTAGAGAATACAGTCTCTCTTTCATATGTGAGAGAGACTGCTTTGCATATACACCGATCAGGCATAACATAATGATTATTAATAATTATCATAACATTATGAGCACTGACAGATGAAGTGTTGATGTGTTAGAAGCAGGAAAAATGGGCAAGCGTAAGGATTTGAGCGAGTGTGACAAGGACCAAATTGTGATGGCTAGACGACTGGGTCAGAGCATCTCCAAAACTGCAGCTCTTGTGGGGTGTTCCCGGTCTGCAGTGGTCAGTATCTATCAAAAGTGGTCCAAGGAAGGAACAGTGGTGAACCCGCGACAGGGTCATGGGCGGCCGAGGCTCATTGATGCACGTGGGGAGCGAAGGATGGCCCGTTTGGTCCGATCCAACAGACGAGCTACTGTAGTACTACTGCCGCCTTAGAGCACATCATATCAAAACAACTCGTTTTATTAACTCTTCCACAGCTCTAAATGCAGACATTCCAATACAAACGATCATGTTTTCTAGGAATAGTGAAATGAAAAGGATTCAGAGAGAGAGAGGAGGCTGTTTAAACCAAGCGTGACATTTAATAAACTTGATTGTATTCACAAAAAGAACAGGTGTGATGCATGATTGAGTCATTTTGGCTCAACAGACTGAAGCCATACAAAAAGGAACATTTGAGAGACAGCTGGAGACAGTGAGGACAGTGGACCCACAGCAGAAAACACCTGCACGGGTTTTCATTTACAAAAGAACAACGATGAAACAACATTGGCATTATTTTGTATCCTTAATTGAAGTGTCTTGATCATCTGAAAAATATGAAGAAAAAAATCAACATTTATACTCAGTGCACATGCAGATGTTCCTCAAGGTGCTTGATTTGTATTAAACACTTAGTGGTGAATAAAAAACACTAAAATATAAAAAAAAATTGCATTCAAGACAAAGTTTAAATGGGGTGATTTCTCATACCTGTTCAGCCAGCCATGATATGCTTTACAAAAGCTGTGGGGGGAAAGAAAAAAACCTAAATTAATATTCTGTGCTAATGTTTAGTCTATACTATTATGAGCGCAGTGTTGCTGTTTTTATTTTTTATTTTAGACAAAGTCATGTGGGTAAAATTTCCACAGAAAATATTGTACTAGATGGGTCAACATTGCCATCTAGAGGAGAAGAGAACAATCATATTCAGAAATAGAAATATTTTTGTTCTCATTATCACTTCTACTACATACACAGACATAAACTGTGATGTTATCAGTCTGCTGATTCATGAAGTAGCGTGTATTAGTGGACATGCTGACACTGAATGAAAGAGTTGAACAGCAGATGATGGAGTTGTAAAAGTGTGTAGAAGCTCACCTTCATAGTTTATACAGCCGTTTGCATCCTCCTGCCCAGCCATCAGCTGCTCAACCTCATCTTCCTTCATCTTCTCACCTAACGAGAACAAACAAACACATTCTCACTACTGTGATCTACTACTAAATCATCATCTGATGAGTGATTCTTGTGTCCATGTTGTGTGATTAGAAAGTGTCAATTTATCATCTTGTCTTTGGAGTTTCTAGTCTGATGCTAATGAATTCCTAGAGTTGAGATCTGCGGCATTTTCTTTTTTATAATTAAATGTGTAGAATATAAAGTAGAAACAATTTTCTCTCAGAAATCAATATAGTAAGAATGGTTTTGAGGAATTAAATTTGTTTTGTAATTGTCATTTGATTTAATGAAAACAACTCTTAATATCTTGCTCAGTTTGCTTCTTAAGTAAATTGACCTTGTTTTAATGACAAATAAATAATATTTTGTTGAATAAAAGTGAGAACCCAATGTAAAGTCTAAAAAAAACAGCTAACAAAACTACGGTATGTTGTTAGAATGTTTTACTATCATTATCGTTAAGTTATGAAAATTTTATTTCTGTTCTCTGAGCATTCAGAGCCTCTTTAAATGTTTTTAAAACGTTTTTTCTTGGTTATGTGAACGTTAGGGGAACATTCCATCTTTCTTCAAACATTATAGGAATGTTTGAATGTTCTCTGAATGTTCTGAAACAAGTACACTGTAAAAAAAGAATTGTTGGTTTAACTTAAAGTAAATTTCCTGGTTGCGTTAAAATTTTGAGTTCACTGATATTAAAAATTTGAGTTCATACAATGAAGGCGATTGGTTTAATCAACAGAAACTCAAAATATTATGTTATCTGATCCACATTAATAATTGAAGTTGATTTGACAAAAGAAAAACTGTGATAAATTATTTACAGAGTAGATACATTTAAAAAAATGTTAGAAAAATATTAAACTAAAACATTTCAGAAAAAAAATGCTCTATGAACAATGTATAAATATTTGTGGTAATGTTTTGAGAATGTTATTAAAGAATGGATAACTAACGAACATTCTATTAACATTACTGGAAGAATGTTAGTTCATAACTTTGAGAGAACCTTGCCAGAACGTTAGCTAAAGTTCAGAGAACGTTCCCTGTCAGCTGGGAAGTACTTTGCAGCTACTACAGGAATTTGCTTATATAGAAGACAATTAAATTTCATCGACAGGTGCAGTTTATTATTATTCTTATGAATGTTGAAGCTTACCCAGAGTAGCGAGGACGTGTCTGAGCTCAGCACCCATCACTGTTCCATTCCCCTCTTTGTCGAACACTCTCAGGCCCTCAACAAAGTCCTCAAAGGTGCCACGGTCTTTGGCCTTGCAGATGTGTTGATGCATGGGCAGGAACTGGTCGAAGTCCAGCATCTTCACTTGCATATCTGCCAACAAAACCGCAAGATATGTGTCAGGCTCAACAGTTTAACTCTTAGGGTTTGAGAGTCAGCCTTATGTTCTCATCATTTATAACTTTTAGACCAGGGGTGTCCAATCCTGCTCCTGGAGGGCCACTGTCCTGCAAAATTCAGCCCCAACCTCAATTAAACACGCCTGAACCAGCTAATCAAGGTCTTAGGCATACTAGAAACTTCCAGGCAGGTGTGTTGAGTCAAGTTGGAGCTAAACTCTGCAGGACAGGACCGAGTTTGGACACCCCTGGTTTAGATGTTGGAAGTCTGTGAGGGGTCAGGGTCTCACCTTCAGCTTTGGGTTTGCCTAAAACGTGCAGAACTTCAGCGTTGGTGGGGTTCTGACCCAAGGCCCTGATAAGGTCACCACACTGAGCGAAGGTGATTTTCATCTCGTTGGTTGGCGTCCTGTCAAACAGCTGGAACGCATCCTTGAAATCTGCAGAGAAAAAGACAATGGGACATCATCAGTTTCTTCGGCTCCAACAGACCTAAACCATCCACGCTGCTCATGTGGAGTGAGGAGCAGCAGCTGAAACACTCAAAATTCCTCCTGTCAAAACCGTGTTGAAATCGGACATTGTTTTAGCATGGAAACGGGACTTTAAAACAATTTTTAGGATATCAAGATTTTATTGCAATTTTACAGGCCAAATTATTTGATAAAATATATTTTTTAACCCAAAGATTGTTTACAAATTATTATATGGCTGACTTAAAATGAACCCAAAATATGTTGGAAATTAAAAATCAGACACATAATTACTAGAGGCAACAATAATAATCAATGTTCATATTATTTAATTTTCAATTATTAATCATATTAATAAATGTTAATTTCCAACAAACTTTGGGTTCATTTTAAGTGAGCAATACAGTCATTTTTAAACAATAGTTGGGTTATATTAAACTGCCCAGCAGGTTGGTCAAACATTTAACCCAACCGCTGGGTTAAAACAACCCAATTGCTGGATTTGTCCACTTTCAACCCAACTTGGGCTGTTTTTAACCCAGCATTTTTTAGAGTGTATATTTTGTATAAAATAAATGTTTAGTTCAGGACATTTGCTTAAACTTCTATAACTTTTTATAGAACTCTATAACTCTATGACTGTTTGCAGGGATTGTTACAGTAATTACTTTGATTATGTCAAGACATAATTTCATTATTCAGTATTTTGTCTTTTAAACATCCTTTAAAACCAATACATTTACTCAAAAGACTTTACTCCTTTTGACAAGATACATTAAATACATTTAACATGTTAACATAATGCATACAAAAATCTGACTTACCCTCAATCTGCTCAGCGGTGAATTCAATCTGCCAAGAAAACAAAAATCAAATAATAAATAATCATACAAAACTCTGAAGTTTAATAAATAACACACAAGGTTATAATTGGATTAGATGCGGTAGATGTGATTATTAATGGTCAGGTGGTATTTGTCCTTCATCACGGCTGTCAGATGTCTCTGGTTACTCAAACTCAACCCTGTTTGTCCTGTGACTCATTGTCCAAAAGAATTTATGGGCAACCTTGTGCGTGTGTGTTCACCCGATACCCCTTTTGTCATCTCAGCACAAACTGTTACATGACAAGGTTAGACAGTGATTTAAGGCCGCGGACACATGACACTGACAAGATGCTTTTTACGGCCTTAGTAAATGGAAAAATGCCAAAAGATGAGCCCTACTGAGGGAACCGTTAGGATAGGATATTACAACCTAACAATACATCTACAAATACAAATACAAACGCATGAGAGTTGTAACTTTGCATTTTGTCCTGCCAAAGATAATTGAACAGCTTCACTGCCATTAAGTGCCATTGTATCTGATTTGTTTGAATTCACTAAATTGCAAAAGCAAAGCATATTACCCATTGAGGCACAACCAATCACGAAAACAATGCCACTGGATGCAGGAAATTATAGAGGTGCTATAAATAATTATTCTCAGGAATCAGAGCTTCTAGTGTTCTAGTCAATTGACATGCTTGCTTTACGTCCTCAACAAAAGCTGTAGATGGATTGGAAATTGTTTCAGAGTTTGGGTGGTCCATTCTGGGGCAGCATAATCAAAATCACATTGTGTGGCCCAAACCTCAATGGTTTGGAACATATAATATGGCTTTTCTTAACCCTAAATTTTCAGACTATGGAAATGTGGTGGCAATGTTGACCACTAAAATCTCTTTTGTTGCCATACTCTCAACTTTCCACCATTTCACTAGCAAAAACTAAATATTACTTGACCTGCACAAAAAGTGATATGCTGATGATCTGTTTGAATCTAGTGTATTTATATATATAATGCGAGTTTCTAAAACACTCAGATGTGGGAAAGAAGTTCTCTGACAGTAACAAAACAAACTCTGACAATTGTTTAGTTCAGTGCAAATGTCTTCTCAAATCAGTTCTGAGCCCCGCAGATTAAACAAATATGTACACAACACACTGCCAAACGCAGCTGATCGGCAGACGGTCGGAGATATCATTTGGCATTCACAGCCATTATTCAACAGCAGGTTGTCTTTTTGGACGCTCTACACCCTGTTGCTTAAAATAGCGCATGGGCAATAAAGAAACCAGTGGTAATCTTTGCGAGAAGGCAAATATTTGTCCTCAGGAAGTCCTCCCTAATCTAGAATGAGTAAAACGCAGATGCATCAAGAAAAAGCGCCTTAAAGTCTTTGGCAGCAGGAATGATGGTGTAATTAGGCTATTATCTTCACTTCATCCTTCACCATAAATAATAGGGAAACAGAAGAATAATAAGACTTGTTGCTCAGTGCAAACCAAACGAACACAGTCCTTAGTCAGACTAGACACCATATTCAGTTTGATAGAAATGAAAATACAAATCCGTTCAATAAAAACCCATCTCTTGCAGTGGATCTCAACAACTGGTACCTGGACTTCGGCTGGGTTAAACTCCGGCTCCTTGGGGGGCTCGGGCTCTGGGGGTTTGGGTGCAGCTACTGGTTTGGGCTCTTCCTTCTTCTTGGGGGCCATGCTGATGGTTACGATGCAACACAGAGGGACAGAGACGGCACAGGGTCAGACACACTCTGGGTACAGGACTCCATGCTGCGGGACGACACTTTATCCTCAGACTAGCAGGTAAGTCCGGCCCCCTTTTGTCCCAAGAAGGTGCCAGATACCAAGAGGAAGGCCGTAAAAGGGCAAGCGCTAAGGCTTCTATTTGAGACACATTGTTCTCTCACAATAGATTCTCTCGTCCATCTGTACAGGGCCATTGAGACTACATGCTTTGTTAATATACAGAGAAATTCAGGGTTATGGATTTTGCTCATCTTCACACTTTAAAACAAAAAGGAGCCACAGTGAGAGACACATGATATGTTGTTTCAAAGCAGCTTCACAGTAATAAGAAGGAATGTAACCGAATTATTGATGCAAATTGCATTATTCAGCTCAATTAAGTTCAGTTTTGATTGAATTCAGTTTAATAAGCTCTGCAGAAGACAATAGTGTCATTATTCAGCTCACTTCAGTTCAAGTTTTGCTCTCATCTGATGGTGTCAGTGCTGTCAAATCAATAATACTGCTGAATATTAAGTTGGGCTTGGAGTCTTTATAATGCATGCCACATCTCCTCTGAATGCAGTTTTTCAGAGGTTCAGGGATAAACAGGGACACCAGGAAAATTCTAAATTATCCAGTGCAATCAGACACATTTACATTTAAAAGCCCAGTCACTGTAAGATGCTTGTGAGGTTCCACATGATTTACTGATATAGAATCCAGTATATCACGAGGTTCAGTAAAGAACCATCTTTTTCCCATATATAAGGAACTTGAAGGGATTAAAAAGTTATTCACATTTTCAAGCACCAGTACAATTTCTAAAGAACTATAGTTCTTCCATGAAACCCCTTTTGTTTCTAATATTTATTTTTAAGAGTGTAGACGAGGCAAAGAGATATATATTTCATGGCTGAATAAAACAATAAACAATATATGGTGTGATAAGTGGTCAGTTATTGCTCGTCAGTGTTCATTCACACAGAAGCTGTGAGGGAGTTTCTGCCAATTAAAAAAGTGGTAACACTTTACAATAAGGTCTCGTTCGTTAACATTAGTTAATGTATTAACTTACACTGAGAAATACATTTGTTACTGTATTAATCTTTGTTAATGTTAGTTAATAAAAATACAGTTGTTCATGTGAGTTCACAGTGCATTACCTAATGTTAACAAATACATCTCTTGATTTTAACAATGTATTAGTAAATGGTGAAATTAATATTAAGTAAGATTAATAAAAACTGTAGAAGTATTGTTCATTCTTAGTTCATGTTAGTTAACTAATGAAACCTTATTGTAAAGTGTTACCAAAAAAGTAATAAAAAACTTCTTTCTATAGCAAACTGAGCAGAACACTAAATCACACCAAGTCAAAACTTTGTCAAAAATAATAATAATTATTATTATTATATAATTATAATAATTAAACCTCCAAATCAAAAAAGAAAATAATATTTCTCATCCAGAAAATGAAGCCGATATTGAGACTTTTTGCATTGTGACATTATTTTTATGACAATTATAAAATTACCACAAATTCTCATTACTGTTCATTTAGTGTTATTTTGATTAAAGACCTTCTTCAGACATTTTGTGCACAAGTACTTTTTTGCACAACAGTAATGAAATTAAATTCTTAAATGTAATAATATTATTAACGGTCCTAAAACAAGGCTTTAATTCCCTTATCCAAAACCATAACTTCTTATTTCTTTTGATTTTTCAGTTCACCCTTCTGGAGATTGGTAATGAAAACTGCTGTGCTCATTCATAGATGATGCATAGTATCATTTATTTTGCTTAGTAAGGTTTTCCCAGAAGAAGAATATATAGATAAATATATATTCTTAGGAGGTTTCTTTTCCTAATTGGAAAGTGGTGATTTCAGATTTTCTAAGAAATCAGAATCTGTCTCTGTCTCTCTTTCTTTCTTTCTTTCTTTCTTGGAGGAGAGACAGGAATCACTGGGAGAGGCGAGAGAGGAAGAGGAGCAGGAAGGATCTTCAGCTGTGTCATATGTCAGAGCTCCGCCCACACACAGTAACTGCTCCAACAGGCTTCTCCTTCAAACCTCAGGATTCAAGTTTAGGGATTTAATCCATATATATCTCATCTCAGGTAGCAAAATTACATTCTAAGAATGTTTTGCCAAAATTTCCTATCAAATTATCAAAACATGAATGTTCAAAACGTCCAGTTGTTTAAATGTTTTAAAAACTTTTCCCCTGTTTCTGTGAAAGTTACATTCTATTGTTTCGTTCTGCAAACACTATGTAAATGTTACTTTTGAATGTCCTCTGAACATTCTGAAACAAGTAGATGTTTGACAATGACTAACTACATTTCAGAAATAAAACCAGTCATGAAGTATAGAATGTTTTGTGCTAATTATTTGAGAACATTTTTACTTGAAGTCTATATTAAGTCATATTGAGTCAAATGGTGAGGAAATAGGGTGAGTTACACTTTATCATTGAAATCCAGTATGAGAATAACTCTAATAAAGCTGATCATTTGTTCTTGGAAGCAGTTATGCACCAGACGCCATATTACATGATCAGAAACCCTGGAACGTTCTTTGCTGAAAGATACAATCCTTAAATAATTTCATTATTAATACATATTGTATGGACTTCATATTACACAGTTTGTGAAGTGGGATGTTGAAGTTGTTGAAGTTTGTTAAAGTTGAGATGTCTTCTGAAACCTTGGAGACAAATGTGACAAATGACAACAATCTGAACACATTATGTGATGCTGTTGAGGTCTCTTCTGAAATGTGAGGGTGTATTTTGCTCAGCAAAAGCCTCCATTTGATGTGAAACTTCATGAAATCCTGGTACAAAATACTGGAGTTGTCCGTTCATCACCCCCAAAGACCACCAAGTGTTGCAAATGTGTGGAGTCACAGCTGATTCAACTCAAGGGTTTGATGATAGTTTGACAAACATGATCAGCTGTTAAGTGATATGTTTGTTTCCACAAACCTGTCGTCTGAAGTGTTTCAGTTTGTAACAAAGCCATTTGCTCTGCTTGATAGCTGATAACCAACTAACTAACTAACTACTGGAAAAAACCTTTTCGCCAGTTTAATTTATAGGGATAGTAGAGAGGTTAGGTTTAGGAATGATGAAAAGATACCACGATTTACAGTAAATGCATCTTTAAAGTGGCAATGTAATGTAATAATGCTAGTGGGATTTAGAAAGTGTTGAAATAACATATAAATATTACTTTTAGAAATTTTACGGAACAAATGTTAAAGGATTAGTTGACTTCAGAATTAAAATTTCCTGATAATTTACTCACCCCCATGTCATCCAAGATGTTTATGTCTTTCTTTCTTCAGTCGAAAACAAATGAAGGTTTTTGAGGAAAACATTCCAGGATTTTTCTCCATATAGTGGACTTCAACATGGGTTGAAGGTCCAAATGTCAGTTTCAGTGCAGCTTCAAAGGACTCTACATGATCCCAGATGAGGAAAAAGGGTGTTATCTTGCGAAACCATCAGCCATTTTCTAAAAAAAAAGTTTAAAAAATAATATCATTTTTAACCACAAATCCTCGTCTTGCTCTGCTCTGTGATCTGCCACGCATTATGTAATCACGTTGGAAAGGTCACATGTGACGCAGGAAGAAGTACGGTAGGTGCTCAATTTCTCCTCCAACTTCAAAATCATTCTACATAATTGTTTTACATAAACATTTTGGATGACATGGGGGTGAGTAAATTATCAGGACATTTTAATTCTGAAGTGAACTAATCCTTTAACGGACCCTGGACCTGTTAGGTGCAGTTTCCTGGCTGTAAATGCCTATGAACCTCCAATTAAATTAAACAATATAGCCACTTTCCATTATTTATGACACCGCTGTGAACTTAATATGAAGTTCATTTCACAGCCAACCTGCCACAGATGGAAAGAACTGTGCACTGGACATGGGTATAAATGGCTCCAGCTTTGCATAACAACACAGGCTGTGTAAAGACTATATCAGGTGATCGGTGCTGAATGCATTTGAAACATGCCAGCCATGAGACCACAGAAGACAAGCTTGTAAACCATGCAAGATCTGTTTAGGACGTTATTTTAGCAACAACCTGTTGTTCACTTGGTATGAACTCTGGGAGGAGCTCAGCTAAATTACAATGACAATTGTCATTTGACCCCTTCTGAAGTGACCTTCATGTCTAAAAGCAGCTGCTGGGGCTCAGCAAACAATTTACAAAGACTGTTGTGTAAAAGCAGCATGCAGAGGGCAACTCAGAAGCAATTAGACTCCCCAAAGAGGAAAATTACATTCATTTCTATTCTTCCTTTTAATCTGCAGTGGAGGTTAAAGCATTATTTATGACTCTAACCCCCAATAAATAAACAGGGATCAGTATGTATATTATGTATAGTCATATAAAAACAACATGAATCAGAGGTCTACTTAAAGCTTCCAGTTGTTCAAACTAATGATTTTCAAGCTTGATATAATTTCTTCTGATCTTAACTTACACATTTATACAGGGTTCTTCCTATTTCAAATGATCTATACCCCTCTCAAAAGGATAAAAGTGGGGTCAGAATCATAATAACCCAGTGTTTAGTGCAATAGCGAGAAAATTGTGAAAGCTCTCCAGTGGATTTGATGTGAGGTTTCATTGAGATATGTCAATATAAACTTTGTTTGTAATTGCACTAGTTATACATACCAATGTGGAGTTTAAACTGCAAAAAACAAGCAGCATGTTTTGGTTTGTTGGTGAACCTTTGTCATAATGAAATAATTTCCACATGATTTCAGATGAATAAAACATTCAGATACACATACAAAAAGAAAACAGAGAATCATATAAAGAAAAAAATAAATACTGACAATCTCACAGTGCTACTATAGGTGTGCATAACACTGGAATGTGATGCAAGACTCAAGATGTAAGACGCAAGACATTATGCATTTAAAAACATTTTAAAATGTAGCATATTGAGACACAAATAAAGTAAAATAGATTTAAAGCTGTTCTGAAAACTGCCTAGCTGGATATATCTCTCCATATAGCTTCTAAAACAACATAAAAACCCTAGAAAATGGCTCAACCTGTCTATACAAAATCTGTTAGGGTTAGTAAAATAAGTTGACATGTAGTTGCAAAGTCAGTCGAATGTCTGTCAGGGAGCATCAAAATAAAGTGTTAGCAGATATTAAGCAGACAGTCTACTGATACTCTAATGACTGCGAGTTGACATGTAGTTGCACAGTTACTTGTACGTAATTAGTAGAATGTCTAAGATTATGTATATAATATCACACAATGATGTGTGAAGCACAACTCCCCCACTCCTTCAGCACTCATTCATCCCTATATAAGAACTTTAAACCACCAAACTTTGGGATCCAGACACTCCTCCCCTTGCAACGCCATATATATTGGATGCTGTTAGATCCAAACTTATTGATTTGGTCTCATGGGACTATGGATTACCAGAATTTCTATATTTTGTTAATATGAGTCTTGGAAAAGACTAAATGTGTTTCTTATGCTTTGTTTTCGCTTCTGCACGTTGTATCTTACTGTGTGAGGTGAAACAGTCACTAGAGCTTCTTCCAGACCTGAGACATTTGCATTTCATCTGCTCTTTTCTTAGCAAAAAGTCACTCGTCATGAAATGAAAGCTTAAAGTGAAGGCCTGATTGTTTTAGGGACTTCGTTTTATATGTATTATACACTGACAGCTTGTCACTTGGGGCAGTACCCTAAGATACAAAAGTGAAAATGTACTAATATGTAGCTACTTTTAAAGGTGCAATGTGTACATTTTAGGAGGATCTATTGACAGAAATGCAATATAATATAACTATGTTTTCAGTGGTGTATAAAGACTTTACATAATGAACTGTTATGCTTTTATTACCTTAGAATGAGCCATTTCTATCTTCATACACCGCAGGTCTTCTTAGATGTTACTGTAAGTGGCCATTTTGCGCCGTCATGTTTCTACAGTAGCCCTAAACAGACAAACTGCTCAACAGAGTGTGTCTGATCGACTGGCTACTCTTTGCTGTCTCAGACGACGGCATAGCTTCTCTATACTGCAGTTCGCAACCTCACCACTAGATGCCGCTAAAATGCACCTTTAAAGTACTATTATGTACTAATCTTTTGTGCAAAAGATTCAATCTCTGACTATAGGGGAGAGTGGGGTAAGATGAGCCAGTGGGTAAGTTGACCCACCCCCTGTATCTTGGCAACCGTACCATTTTATTGTCATGTGACCATATATTTTAGAACCACCCATCATTTCTGCCAGACTGTGAAAAGGAGAAGCACATGTGAGGAGTGGAAGTCGCTTATTTACTTTAAAAACTGTTTTTGGCTTGTCAAAGTAAAATTTTAACATTACAGATGTAATGGCTGTTTCATCAAAGCACATTTGTCCAGGTCTAAAACTATTTATGATGCATATTGGTGATTTAGCAACGTATAAAACCATGCAAGTCATTTAGCTAAATATTATTCTGAGTTGGTAAGCTAGCTAGCTTTTCCTAAAATGGCAGCTATGGGGCAAAGTGAGCCAAATGCTGTGGGGTAAATTGAGCCAGCGTTTCAACTTACCCCACCATAAGGCAATGAATTTAAGTTAAATCTGAAGTATAAACTGGTGTCAGTTCAATGTAATATTACGCAGCTGGTTCAGTTTATCTTTATTTTCGAGTTTATTTGATGAATAATGTACAAGTACACCAAATCCTTCTCTGATACGAACCAGAGGATGTTTAATCATATATATCTTTCCACCTGTAGTCTCTAATGGCCTAACATGGTCGACATTGCAGAAAAAACTACCATGTCAAGAACCTTTTGACTAAAATATTTATTAGTTTCAGTGACATTTATTCATTCTTATTTAGTTTTTATTTTATTTTACTCAACAAACTCTCTGTTTAGTCTGTTTATGGGAAGGTTACAGCTTTGATGTTCAACATATTGTTTCAGAAATGTAAACATTTAAACATGCTGAAATTTCAACTTCATTTGGTTGGTTTTATGTTGTTTAATTTAGCTTTAAAAAATAAATATTTATAAAATATTCAGTTAGATGGTCAGTTTACACCCACCTACTGACTCGGCTCAACTTACCCCTAACCTGGGGTAAACTGAGCCAGAGGAACACTTTTTTTATTAGAAGCCATATTTTTAGAACCCTTTGTCATAGATCATTTAAAATGATAGGAAACATCCCGAAATTACTTTAAATACTTTAATTGTACTTCTGCCTCATTTTCCCATCTTGAGGACCACATAAGTAAAAAATGGCTCATCTTACCCCACTCTCCCCTATGTGGCACCTAAACAAATAAATATACAGTTTGTACGTATAAAAAGCATTATCTATGGTGTGTGTGTGTGTGTGTGTGTGTTACACTGTAATTGTTTTTAGGTCAAAATTAATTTTTATGTTGATTGTTTCATTGAAAATCTTTGGTTGGTTTAAGAAATGAAGTTCCAGAGTTCAGTTCACATAATTTAATTGAGCCAACTGAGCATTTTTTAATGCAGCAAGTTTTGAAGTTTTTGGCTCAACAGTGGAAACACAGGCAGGAGGAACACAGTCCAGTCCTTGAAATCTTTTTAAATTGGTGCAAGAAATCAAATCTCACTCTAAACTTCTCCAAAACAAAGGAAATGTCTATTGATTTTAGAGAGCAGAAATTATTTTTTAATTAATAGGCAGCCAGTACAATCAGTCCAAAATTATAAATATCTTGGTGTACTTGACAATAAGCTTAAATGGGATATGTGGACTGATCATATACTGTAAGTATGAAGCCACAACAGAGAATACATTTCTTAAGGAAATTACTCTTCTGTAATGTCCACATTAGCTTTTGAACTGTTGCTGTCTGGCTGACGTTGTATTTGAAGCAGATTCAAATGGTTTTTCCTCAAGCAATTTAAAGTTTAACATTTTTAATAACCGATGGTTTGGTCATTCTTTTTTTCTTTTTTTTGTACATTGTGTATATTTGTGCCTATTGTGATCCCTGATGCCTGTGTGAACATTATATAATTATATAAAGTTACATAGTCAGTTCACTGTTCACACACACAGCTCCATTGCACGCTATGGAGGTCCCCTGTTGGATAGGTAGACATTGGTTAGAGTTGCAGGTCCCCTCTTGGCATGTGTTTTAAAAAATAAAAAAAATGCTTATTTGAAGTTATATTATGAAAAAAAGACCTTAAACCAAAATTTTGTATGTCATTTTTGTTTCTTCAAAATGACCAGAAACACTGGTCCCCTCTTGGCCAGTGTAGAGTGATAGTCCCGTTAGTAATATAGGCGTGTATAGGTGTGTGTGTGTGTGTGTGTCACATGTTGAACAGGTGTCCCTGTGTGTAACAAGTTAGATACCAGTTAGCATTTTTCTTTTGTGTAATGTTCCAACAGATATCCCATCCATGCTGGGATCATTTTGTTTCAGCTGCTGATTTAGGCTCCTCTCTGCTCAGGATGGTGGGGGCTGGTGTTTGGGGTAACAACACTGATCCTGGCACAGCAGGTGATGGGACATTTTCCAGAGGTTTTGTTATGTTACAGGGATGAGCAGTTTTGGAAGGGAAGAGTGTCACCTACTGGCCCATATGTGTTATGTCTAAGTTTTCAGACCCAATCTCCCAAAGACATCTAACTCTGTGTACCTCAGAAATGTCTGTACTGTATGGAAAATATTAAAACATAATTATTATCCCATGAGAAGGCCATCACTAATTACTCAAGAGTCATTCTGTAGTAACTAGTGATCTTGACCATTCTTTTAAAGTGTAGAGGAAACTACACTAACATGGGGAGAATATGCAAACACAGAAAGGCCCCCTGCCTGAGCCGGGACTTAAACAGGGCTGATAATATGTAATGTTATGTAACTACAATGTTCAAAGTGTGTGTGTGTGTGCCTTATTTAACGCACCTGATTCAGATCATCAGATCGTTAGGAGAAGTTATGTAGTTGTGGCTTGCCTTGTGGCACAATGAGACAAGGTCGGAAGTGAACAGAGACTGTCCAGTGAACAGTGGAGTAGTGTCTGGGTATGCAGGGTATGCATGTGCATATGGGCCCGGGCGGATTGGGGCCCGCATCCATAAAGCTGTGACATCATTCGCTTCATTGCCTGTGCGGCTTAGCTAAAGTAAATTTGGCAGACTACTGAATAGCTACTGTATGAGGTTTACTTGATCTGTATCCATTTATCTCTCAGTCATCATTGTATTGGATTGCATCATTCAACACACATGCATAGGTTTTATCTAAAGATTGTTCCATTGAAAAATTCTCACTATTATTTAACATGTCAGGCTTTACAGAGTTAACTTGTATTGGGGCATAGGGTACTGCATAAGAGCCTGGAAATTATGCCCAGTGTTTATTTCAGATAAGAGTTCAAGTGGTGTTCCAGCTATGCTTAATTACTCCTTGAAATGTAGTTGATGCAGAGTTCAAATGCAAATGGCTAGGAATTTATTTGTGCTTTCCAATTATACCAATTACTGTATATCCAATTATATATTGCAGGATATGTGTGTATTTGTGTAATATATGGTTACAAAAACAATGTACAATATATTTGTTCATTTTGTTGCGTGTATTGCGGTGTGCATTTGTGAAACCTTTGATGCTTTTAACTGAATAAGGCCTTGTCCACACTAATGCATTTTCGTTTGAAAACACATATTTTTCTCTCAGTTTTTGCCTTGTTTTTTTTTTTTTTTTTTTTTTTTTTGTCTAGGAAAACTGAGCTTTTTGAAAACGCTCTCCAAAGTGGATCAATTGTAAAACGCTGTTTCTGCGTTGTAGTGTGGATGGTGAAAACGGAGGTATTTGAAAACGATGACGCATGTTTAGTCATGTGACGCATATTGTACCCATAGATATAGTTAGTCATACCAGCATTGTTGTGCCTGTTATTTACATTAACAGTATTGCTCAAGATAAAAACTTCTTTGTAGAATCTTGGTATTACATTCCTGCAAAGATGACATTTTCTATCCTGAGTGGAAAAATATGATGACATCTGCGGTTTAAACCGATTTTGAGCGTGACCTGGACTCGATATTATGCTAATAAAATAATCGTGCCAGAAGAATAGTGTGAGAACTTTATTATATCTGCTCTCTCTGCATCAACTTTTGGAAAACGCTTGAAAATGCTATTGACCGTTTTTAAATGAAAACTCCATTTCCAAATGTCTCCGGACTAATGTAGACGTAGCCTAAGAGTGAAACAGAACTGACTAGATCAGAAGCTGTTGTTATTTTGTCTGTCTTTCCTCTTTTCCCTTTACTCCTCCGCTCCCACTTTTATTTAATATGCTTTTTTTTTCAGGGGCTTGGCCCCGCATTGCTGCTTGCAGCTATATTTGATAATATTCTTATTATTGGCAGCCCTATGAACTGTACATGGGAAAATTATGAAAATTGACCACATTTGGGGTCTCTAGGACTATATATATAGTAGTAGCACCATCATTTAAAAAAACTAAACAAAACATTATTTTATTGTTCTTTTATTCTTTTACAGAATTTAGATATTCATCATTGTGTCATACGTTTCGCTCATACTGTATATGTGCAAGTACTCTCCAAATTTATTTAATTCATTCAAGGAGATGCCTGTGTGCCAGCTTTTGCCCACAATTTTTTTTTTTTTTTTTTTTTTTTGTGGCCCCCAAAGCTACGGAAACCTTGAAATAATAATAATAATTATAATAATTATAATATATTTCTTAGGAGAAAAATAGTGCCCTGCATACTTTTAGTGCTTGGGCCCTAAAAAAAAAACCCATAGGGGCCGCTAATGCACTTTCAGTGCTTAGACCCTAAATATTGGCATTTAACTGTGTTATGTACTGGAATCCAGCATCCCACAAAGCCAAAGGTTAAGATAGATGACACGCATCATGTCACAATCTACTTCGTAAGCGTTCTGACATGGAAACATTTCTCAGTTGCATTAGGTCAAAGCAAACAACTGTAAGTATGGCATTTTCAGAGCAGCACACAGTCTCTCTGTGTAAAACTAACCCCCTTAGACCTCAGGAGCTTATGCTGAGGCTGGATGTCTCATAAGAGACCCAGGTGAGCCCTTCTGCGTCAGTGCCAGGGGCAGGAACCTCAGCCCAGTGTTTTCCTCTTCCAGTTCAGTGGCTCTGTAACTCAGCAGAGGGCAAAATTCTGGTCTTTAACCAAGCTGGAATCAACTGCACTGTGAACAGAAAGATCCAGAATGTAAGTAAAGAAATTTAAATTACACTATGTGACATAGCCAGCTTTGTACAGGCTGTAATATGCCATGTGGTACGCCTCAAAAAAACAAACATAATATTTATGATTTAATTGTTCATTGATTCATTTACAAAAAAAAAAAAGGAGGATTGACATATTTTTATTTTATTGCATGTATTTATTTGAAAAATAATGATTGTGTACTAATAAATGTATTCAAAATGTAAGGAAAAAGATGTTCTGCATCAGTTGCACTGGAGTCTGAAGCATGTGTAAAAACACCGTCAAGGTAGTCATGTGACGTCACTCAGTGTGCTGGCATGACTACAAAGAAGTACTTATGATAGACATCATCTTCTTTGTCTTTTAGAAAGTGTGCATCGTCATGTCCTCGTTTTATTACGGGTGACGATGCACACAATCATTGTGTGTTTTGTTTTGGAGCGGAGCACACGCGGTCAGCTCTGGAGGGAGTTGGCAGCATTCATTGTGATATACCGCCTCCTCCCATAGCCCCGTGTTTGAGGAGTTATTAGAAGTTATGACCCGTGCCATGGCTAGACTTTGGGAGAAGCAGGAAGTCTTTCAGAGCATGCTAGATGAATGATTCCTGCAAAGTCATCAACATTGCCTCTGTGTGAGCCTTACGTTTCTCCCTGATATCTTAGTTGTCGAAACTGTGGGAGAAACTGTAATCGTCTCGCATTTTCACAAGTTCACCATCAAATTACTTACTAGAATTATTTATTAGAAGATTCCCCAGGTAGAAGAGGCCCTTGCGAGTTACCTCGCCCCGGGTGTGGTGTCTTCACGGAAGGCCCCGGTCTAGCCATCCCAGCCATGTCAGACCAGGGCTGTAACCACCACAGGCATTGAGGTCTCCCCAATAATTGGAAATGGCCAAATTGCTATAATTGGTATATTGGTAACAGTGTCTTATTCTAATTATATTTACTGATTAAAATAAGTCATTTCTCAGACGGTAATGTGGATCTTTATGCATTTAAGGAGTGCTGGCCTGGTCTTGGTCTTGAATAGGTCTCGCCATGCCAAGGTCATGGTCTTGGTCTCAACACACATTTTGGTCTTGGTCTCGACTTGGTCTCGGATTAGGTGGTCTTGACTACAACACTAGGACCTGAAGTCATGAGGTTCTGCGTTGGGTCTCCACCCAAACCCCCTCCTTGTCCCAGTGAGGGTGTTGGGGCACAGGAGGTTGTTGGAGTGGATTTTTCTCAAGCCTCCAGTAGGGAATTGAGTGCTCACTCCAGAGAAAAGAGAGAGCTGAAAAAAAGAGAGAAGGGGTAAACAATGGAGTTGGTTGAAAATCGCCATTTATTATCTACTCTCTTGCCTGTTTTGCCTAATGTTAGAGGCACATGGTGCTTCCCATAGTTGAAGTGGGTGTTGGACCAGGACTCCTGGCAATCCATGAGGTGGTATGAGTGGCTAAGTTGAGTTGACATGCTAGTGCAGCAATCTGTAGTTTATCGCCCTTTTCATTTTAGAAGGCATGGAGACAAAAACATAGACAGAGACTATGTCTGTTCACTCCTCTAGGAAAATGCGGCTCATTAAAGACATCCTGCTGAGGCAGGGGCTTCAGCCCTGGGAATGTGTATTTCTTAGAAAGAACCCCCCGTAATTTTTCAGTGGCAATGTGAAAACTCTTCCCTGAGTGATGTGGGCAGTGTTGGCAGAGCAGAAGATGGACTGTATTGCCATTCATGTCCCACTCTCTCATCTGTCGCCCTTTCCAGTACATTATGGTTGGAGGTTTAAGTACATCAGGTTGAAATGCGGGAATGGCTGCATGCCTCCGGATTGGATTGCTTTTTAAGAGCTTTATGATGTTGGGGTGTGAAGGACAACCCACTTGTAGGTATTTTTACTCACTTTCTGTAAAAGATGTAAGCTGGACATGGTTGAGGCTACGTCTACAGCTTCCCTTGCTAGCTCTGCTCCCAAGGGCTCTAGAAAATTATGCTCTATCATGAGCAAGTGCATTGAGCTGGAGTGAGTGTTCACATCTCTATACACTGAAGCTCTTACAGATGGTCACTCAGTAAGCACTTTGGCAACTGGAAAACTTAAAAAAGAAGATAAAGGCAACCCTGGATTTAGATCCCTGGGTTGTTGTATGCTTGCTCACTTGTTGTTTCTATCACAGGTTCAGTGCAGGCATTTTTCAGTATGGCATATGTAGCCTCTCTAGTTCGCACCTGCCCGCTCCAAGCGGGACGCAGACCCGGGCCCATCCACATGGGAGTCGGACGCTCTAACAAGGACGCTAAAGGCTGCAACCTGTAGCGTCAGTCGCTAGAGCATCTCTTGAGATCAGGGGAGTGAGGTTTACAAGCACAGCTCTTACTAGCACATGTCTGTTACACATAGTGGGTATTAACGTTCCCATAGCGTCAGCATCTGATGCAGCGTTGATAGGGAACATCTTAGGCCTAGTCTACACATACACGGGTATTTTTATAAACAGAGATTTTCCTCCTTCATCAAAAAAAAAAAAAAAAAATCACGTCCACATGAAAATGCAAAAACATGCTTTCAAGAGCATGCCAAACCAATAGGTGGCAATATAACCCTAAGGCCATGTGTCCACCAACCATCTGTGAGCGCTTGAGAGCGCTTCAGCTGCGCAGCCGTTTTTATCAGTTGAGACGCTTTGTTGCTATGATATGAAACATCCGCAGCACTGTTACTTATAACTGATTTTGCAGGTAATTTGTTTCAGACTTAAAATGTCGACACAATGTGGAATACTTGCTATGTATGTTCGGCGACCAGCAATATTAAATTCTCATCCATTTTGTTTCCGTTCTCTGCTTGTTGATGTTGTTGTACAGCAAGAATTTTGTGACAGTTGGCCGGTGTTGTATTTGTCCCGCCCCTCCTCCACTCTGATTGGACGGCTGGCTAAAAAGTGACAGTGATGAGCTCAGCGTTTTACTCAAAGTTGAACATTCTTCAACTCTAGGCGACCAGTAAAAAACGCCGAGCTCTCAGCGCTTGAGCGTGAGAAAGACACTCAGCGCCTCGTTACGCTCCTTGCGTTTAAAAAACGCGGTGCTCACATTGAAAACAATTGGAAAAGTACGCTAACCACTGGAAAAAACGCTTTGGTGGAGACACTGCCTAACCGTAAACCATGTTGGCCAATCAGAATCCTGGACAAAAGGTTATTACCTGTTCTGATGTCACAAGCCAAAATCTCCGGTTTCACCATCTACATGACAACACTGTAACCGGAGTTTTTAAAAATCTTCACCCTGGCAGGAGTTTTCAAAAAGTATTTACACGTGCTTCTCACCGAGGCTTCAACACCGGCGCACACTGAAGGCGTTACCATTGTACTAGCAACTGATGCAGCAACTATTTCCCTTCTCAGGGAACTGGGTCACATATGTAACCCTAAGATGTTTTTCATACAGCTGAAGACACCCAGCAAACTGAAGCAATTATTATAAATCATGACTTTAAATTTCAGAGTGGCATAAAAGCTCAAATTGTCGTCCTTGGAAAACAACAATCACAGCTACAATCAATGAAACGTTATTACAGGGACTGCCAATACGGAAATACATTACACTAAAAAAAAAATTATGCAAGGGACGATTTAGAAAGCTACTTGCACCAAGGCCTGACTGTCTAATTTCAGAAATGAACAGCTCTCTCAACCTTAAAGAGGCTTAACACTGTCATCATATAATACTCATCATCTCATCTGCTCTATTGCAGTATGCCACTGTTTGTTTTGCGCTTAGCAGGGACTTGTGCTGTAGGTGGATTTTAATGTTGCCAGATGGCAGGCAGAGATCAGAGGCTATCTGTTTCAACAACAATATAGCGACTAATGGAGATACTGCAATATCGACTAGAATGATACAGGCTTAAAAAATGTGCACTGTGTGTGCGTGTGGTGTATGATAGGAAAATGAAATTGCCGCTTGCCTTTAGATCTTCACTGCAGGGGTTTAGTGTCGCTGTAGAGGATTACTGAGAGGTGTTAAATAACGTGCGGTCCAATAATGCCCTGTAAGGAAACTTATCATTTTTGAAAAATGATAATGGCTCATTTGATGTGAAAATTACACAGTTTAGAACCATATAAGGATAGGATTATTTTTAATAATTTTTTAACATGCTGTTGTGATTGAGTCATTCCCTTGTAAGCTTCAAACATGACACTGAACTTCTGCAGAGGCAGATTTACAGTGCAAAATGAGCTTTCAAAGGTTCTCAGTCAGTTCTATTTCAAACACAACTCACAAAGTTTAGTGCTGGTCTCCTATAATTTTGAGGGTGTTAGGGAAGCCCAGTGTTTAGGAAAGACTAAAAATGCCCTTCTAGGTTAAATTTCACTTCACAGATGACCATAGAGAAACTGTGTGTGTGTGTGTGTGTGTGTGTGTGTGTGGGTGTGTGTGTGTGTGTGTGTGTGTGTGTGTGTGTGTGACCCTGGACCACAATACCAGTCATAAGTCACATGGGTATATTTGTAGCAGCCAACAATACATTGTATGGGTCAAAGTTATAAATTTTTCTTTTATGCCAAAAATGATATTAAGTAAAGATCATGTTCCATGAAGATATTTTGTAAAATTTCCTAGCATAAATATATCAAAAATGCATTTTTGTGAGTGGATATGCATTGCTAAGGACTTCATTTGGACAACTTTAAAGGTGATTTTCTCAATATTTAGATTTTTTTTGCACCCTCAGATTCCAGATTTTCAAATAGCTCTCGTCCAAAATATTGTCCTATCCTAACAAACCATACATCAATGGAAAGATGATTTATCCAGTGGATGATGTATAAATCTCAGTTTCAAAAAATTGACCCTTATGACTGGTTTTGTGGTCTAGGGTCATATATATATGTGTGTGTGTGTGTGTGTGTGTGTGTGTGTGTGTGCGTGTATAGAAAATTAAATTAAATGGTACAATTGTGTTAAAAGACTGAAATTGTTTAGAGGAAAGAAATTGTTACGGAATATTGTTTAATGTTTGACCCATATCATACTCTTAGAAGTTTAATATATTTGACACTAATATTGAGTTTCAGTTGAGCCACAGTTTATAGGAGAAAAATGACTTAGCTCTTATCTTTTAATGTAAAATGGAAATAATATCATATTGCTATTCCATATGCGCTCGGTCAGATTACAAATTAATCTATTGATATCACGAGAATGGCATTTCTCCCCTCTTAAGAATACTATAGTGCAGGAAAAACATCATTTAAATCGCTTTAGTTAGAGTTTTTGAACTTCTGGCAGTCAGTTTGTATTGCCCCTAATGAGGGAGATGGTCTTCTAATCAGTGAAAAATGTCATAATTTTACTGAGCCTAAAAAAAAATCTTTTACTTGAATCACTAAGACTTCAGGGATATATAGTATAATCAAGTGTAAAATAACCTGGAATGCCAAAGCTTTGCCTGCTCAGTCAATGCACTAGAATTTCTACCCATGTGAAATGAGCGGAACCGTTCACTTTCATTTACATTTACTCAGGGAATAGTTCATGGCCAGAGGAAGAAACGCTGATTTTACCCTACCATTTATGAGATGAGTTTCTCTGCTTTAAAAATTATTTCAAACAAAGCCAAAACAGAATCAACCTTTTCATGTTTTGCATGTTGTTTCTGAATGAATCGTTTAACAAATTACTTTTGAGGGACTAAATCTTCCAGAAGTCACCTGTGATATGTTTGATAGTCTGTTAAGCCTATTATAATCAAAATTAATGGAATAGTTCACACAGTCAATAAGTTTATCCCAGTGAATACGTAAATACATTTTACATGTTCTTCATCCCAGCTAACAGAATTTTGTTGTAAGAATGTTCTCTAAATATTCAGTGTTGGCTCTGGGAATGTAAAAAACGTCCAGTTTTCTTGACGTTAGAGGAACCTTCTTTATAAGTTTGATGTTCCTCAAATGTTCTTTCAACTTCATTTTGATTTAAAATTCAACATTCTAGGAACGTTGATTTGTAACATTCCAAGAACATAAAAATGTCCAGTTAACTAATGTTAATGTTAGAAGAATGTTATTTACAGGTTAGTATGATGTTCCTGAAACATTCTTTCAATTCTTTCAGTGTCTTATTGGCAATGTTTCGTTTGAGGTCACCATCATGGTGATCAGTGTTTGCTTTAGTTGGGCTCTTCACCTTTGCCTTTTGTTGAGTTGCTTCTTTATCAGCAATTGCAGGTGTTTTCAGAAAACATTTCTGCATTGATAAAAGAGAATTATATGTCTGTGTTAATAACACATGAATGACTGCATTAAGGTGGTATAAACAACTGTTTTTGTTGTTGTAATTTCTGAATTAAGGAATTGAAGTATCATTGAGAAGTATAAAATCCAACCAAAATAATTTGTAATGCTTTTGGTTTGTCTTATATGTTGATGTTTGTGAGTGTATAAATAACACTGTCATTGTTAACCTTCTGTTTAAGACATGTTTTGTGCCATTTATACTCACAGACATCAACATTCGGCATATGAAACACAACAATGGTGACCTGCTTTATGCCAGCATGCAAAACACATTCATGGCTCCCAGCATGCACTGCGACATGAATAAATTATGCAGCTGTATTTTTATTGTCACCATTGTTGATGAGTGCTGATGTCTAAGTGTGTTGTATTTAACTTTAAAATAGTTTTGGACAATCTTACACAAATCACTTCAGTGTTACAAATGGTTTTATCACATCACTGGAGTTCTTCTCAAATATCATTTCAATTCTAAAAGTAAGCAAAACTGCAGAAAAAACAGTAAGTTGTCTGTTATTAAAACAGACATGTTGATCTGTTTCATCAATGCAGAAATGTTTTCTGAAAACACCTGCAATTGCTGATAAAGAAGCAACTCAACAAAAGTCAAGGGTCAAGAGCCCAACTAAATAAAACACTGATCTCCATGATGGTGACCTCAAACGAACCTCTTTTAGTTCTCAATAAGATCTTCTGTAGACATCTTACAGAAATAAAGTCAGTCTGGTTAGTAATAAGTGAAGCTGGTAATGCTGTTTGTGGAGTTGTTTAATCAGATCTTGAATGTCTTTTATCTTCAGTTCATCTAAGGCTGTGGCTGAAGAAAGTTTGTGTTCTTTATTTCTCTTTTTTTCCAGTGCTTGTTCACAGCAGATGTTTATATAATTGTAAGAATGTTTCAGGAAAATCATACTAACCTTTAAATAACATTCTACTAACATTAAGGAATCTGGACATTTTTATGTTCTTGGAATGTTACAAATCAACGTTCCTAGAATGTCTGTTAGCTGGGATATTGATTCAGAAGATATTAGCCAACAGATCTGGTGCTTTTATGATGTGTTTTGAGTTATGGATGTGGTCACTTTAAATTGTAAATTCTAATGTTCTACAAAAACAACAGCAGCAGCATCAGATTTGGAATTACTTTTTTTTTTTTAACTTTAAAGCCCAATGAACATAGGCATTTGCTATATGATAGCTAATGTATAGCCTTATTATAATGTATGATTTATATTATGAATAAATAAGATAATAGTGCAGCCTGTGAATGAGAGGTGTGCTATTATATTACTTTTCTAAGCGACCAGACTCGTGATTTTTCAATCAAACTGCTTGCTATAGCATTGCAACTTTTGTATGCATGTACTACAGAATGTAAAATAGACTTGAAAGGCAACTTGTTCTTTTCATTCCAAGAAAAAAAGTGTGTGTGTGAAATAAAAATATAGGCTAAATCAATAATAAATCAATAATAAAAACGAAGCCAAGTGTGTAAACCAAGGTGTTGTCAGAAGTAGACTTGACTGACTATTTAATGAAAAAGCAAATATTAAAAAAAGCAAATATTGCTGAAAGATGTATTTCAGAAGCCAGCTAGGATTTAAATCCAAACGTTACCCAGCATTGGATTTGCATATATTCATCAGTTGCATTGCACGGTGTCGACGCGGACCGCTAATAAACGCTCTTTTGCCAACATAAAGTACAGCACTGAATGCGCAGCTTGTGCAAAAGGGGCGGGAAGCGCGTGTCGTCTTGAGTCGTGGTGTAATGAACCCCTGGAGACCGTGAGCCAATCAAATCCCTCACCCTTTCCCTGTAAGCCAATCAAAATCCTTCACGCCTGTTAGCGATACCTGCCTCTACTTCAATATGTACTACACTCAGAGGTTCAGTGAGGGTTACCGACGTGTGCTAGTCCGGAGCCGTTTTGTCAAAGAGGACAACTTGCTTAAAATAATCTGAAAAGATTCTTTTTTCAGCGGTGCGGCGTGACGTGACGTTAACTGTGAAGTAAACGTAGGATTTTTTTTTTTTTTTTTTTTCATTGTAAAAAAACCCATTAACGTTACTTGGTCACATTGTGTTTGTCTCGTAGCCTCAATGCGGCTGTCAGATCCACATCTGCCTCAAAATTAAAGCGAATATCCGTTTAGAAATAGATGTGAAACTTTCAGTTCATTTGAAACTAGCCGCATGTTTTTCATAATTAACGTTAGTTTACATTAAACGAACTTTAAGCGAGCGAAGTCACGTATTTCATTAAAGACAACATTTGCGCTTGAAGTCTGTCAGTTCAACTTGCAGACGGTGTTGTACTGATAAAAAAGCCCTTTATTGTGGCTTTAGTGTGTATTTCTGTTAAATTCACCTACATCGCTCCATCAGTGTCCGTTAAAACAGTTCAGCCGATAGTTTTACCGTTATTTTTTGATGTCCCGAGAGAAGCCTGAGGGACACCGCTTTATTATGTCGCTTTTTTTACAGCAGGGCTGAAGGGAAATTTAAAAGACCTAAAAATAAAGTGTCGGTTTCTACTCCACAAAGAATCATTTGAACTTCCTACCGCAGAAGGAGAAGGACATAAATAGTTCTGACATGTGGATGTAATTTCAGAAAAAAAGGCAGACAGATGCAGAGAAATAAAACGCGAGCGGGAGAGAGAGAGTGGGAACAGTTTGAATCGAGCCTGCAGGTCTGTCACAAGGAAAAGCCGTGAGAAAATATTCATAATTTTACAAGCAAACGATGTAAAGGGAGGGGAGCAGATGGAGGCGAAATGACTGGCTCTTTGACGGCGATTAAACAGGCGTAAACATCAGAGAAATCCCATTTAAGCTGACATCAATTTACGTGAACTTGAGTCGGGATGGGAGCCACGCTGATCGTACACACTTTAGGTTTTCTCTTTTGCGGCACCTTGCTGAGTTTCGTCTATGGTCTGGTAAGTTCGTGCTTTTCTTTCTTTCTTTCTTTCTTTCAAAGCGCTTTCTGATGTGTCTGACTCACTTTCTTATACATGCACAGTAACACTTATTAACTGCAAGACTGTCAAGAATCAAGGACACAGTGGTAATTATTTAAAGATTGAGTTGCATTTCGGGATACCACTAGCCCTAGGCTGTGCCAGCCCCTTCTTTTAACTAAGATTATCTTCTAATAGCCTCTTGTCCAAAGAATCGATGTTCGCAGCCTTTCTGTCGTATTTTCCACTAGCTGTATCACGAAGACTGAAGATGCTGTATTTGTCCTTTTATGTTCATACTAAAACCTTAAGCTAAAGACAGAGTCCACACCATATTAAAAAAATTATATATATATATATATATATATATATATATATATATATATATATATATATACTTCTGATATCATGGTGATGGATGTTCACTCAGTGATGTGGCGGGTAAAGGATGCTGCTCTTTACAAACTTCACACAGTCAGATATGCACTATATAATTAAAGCCACTTTACAGTGAAAGCTGCAATTTGTCACAGCATGAGATTGTGCTTTGTTTCTCACTATAAGCAAGATCAATAACATGTCAACAAGTCAACACTGTATATTTCATGTATACCAATCTATTCTCACTCACAAAGCCATCAAAAACTGAAGCATGGTCAAGTGCCTTGTGTGGCACTATATTGCTTTCAATCGCTCGCCTAATGTGTCAGATGACAATGCATTTAACTGTTTGCATCCATTTGTAAAATTATTTTGTTACACTTTATTTTAAGGTGTCAGTATTACAGTGCAATTATACATTTAAGTACTGAGTAATGACAGTTAACTACATGTACTTACTATAGGGTTAGGGTTAGGATGAGGGTTTGGTTTAGGGTTAATTGCATGTAATTATGCATAATTTCTAGTTATTACTACAGTAAATAACAATGACACTGTAAAATAAAGTGTTACCAATTATTTTTATATGTGACCCTGGTCCACAAAACCAGTCATAAAGCTCAATATTTTGAAATTGAGATCTATACATCATCTGAAAGCTGAATAAATAAGCTTTCCATTGATGTATGTTTTGTTATTCGGCCGAGATACAACTATTTGAAAATCTGAGGGTGCAAAAAAATCAAAATATTGAGAAAATCGGCTTTAAAGTTGTCCAAATTAAGTCCTTAGCAATGCATAAAATAAATTTTTGATATATTTACGGTAGGAAATTTACAAAATATCTTCATCGAACATGATCTTTACTTAATATCCTAATGATTTTTGGCATAAAAGAAAAATCAATAATTTTGACCTATACAGTGTATTGTTGGCTATTGCTAAAAATATACACGTGTGACTTATGACCAGGGTCACATATATACTTTTATATCTTTGAGCACATAACCCTAACCTTACCTTCAGGACTGGCCCATGGTTTTGTGGGGATCCAGGCAAGATCATGAAAATGGGCCCGACCAATATATCACATAATATTAAAACTAAACATGACAACTGCGCTGGAATAAAATGACTAAAAATAAGCACACTGTAGGATGTTGACATGTCCATGTCCATTCTTCAACAAATCTGTGTGAATGTGGCTCTGTGTATGTTTCTTTCACTATTTTTAATCACCTTTTAGCATTTATCAATTCTCCTAAATAGTGGTGTGACAAGTAAATTATTGAAAGTACAAATAAATTATGTAGAGATTAACATGAGGTCATAGTAACTGCATGTATAATAATTTTATTATAGATTTGATTTTTAAATTTTAAATTTGATATTGAAATTTTATGTAAACAAGAGTACAATAGTTAATACTAAACTATAATATATATATGTATGTGTGTGTGTGTTTATAAATGAATAAATATAAAGACTGTATATGCCTCTTAGAGAGCAAATCTTTAGACAGGTTAGTTAATGTACAGATGAAATGAATTTTCGCTCTAATTGTTTGCGTCTTTATGTTGACAGTCTTTGAATTCATTGCCCAGATTATTCTTGAGAAAACGGGACAAGCCTTTGGCAAAAGAACCACTGTTTCTGCCATCTAAAACAAGAAATTATTACTTTGCGGCTTTTTGAGATGCTTTCTGTGACCTATTTTGTGCATTTCCGACAATTTGAGCACATTTGAGGAAAGTTTGAAATCTGTGGATAATAATACGGTACTCTGTATACTAGTGATGCTACGTGACATGAAAATATTATGCAGATTACCAATACATTTTTTTCACTGTTTGCTGCATCTGTGTTGATGTGGCCTATTTATAGTGGCTTGGAGATTGAAGTTGTTTGTCAGGTATTTGTCATTTGGTGATTGAGATCTTAAACTGTACTTAAACTGTGCTGTTGCCTTCACTGTGGTTTTAATGTTAACTGTGTGTTTGTGTACTGTGTTGCCGGTGTGTTGATTGCATTTTGTCATTGGAGAAGAAAGAATGTTTATTCAGCAGTAACTTTACTAAAACCATTATGTGTATAATGTGACGATCGTCTGTAGCGCCTGTAGGATGGGCTGGCATTGACTACCCTAAACCTAACCACTTCTCAACAATATATACCATGTAACAGTACAGTCAGGGAAATTTATTGCAAAAACTGACCAAAAAACAGTACAAAAGTTTCACAAATGAGTCAACAGAGGTTTTAAAGAGCCAGTGGCATTTCACAATCAAAGTTGATATAACGATTCTTCAGCCGGCAATTTTTAAATGTTTTTGAGACTTGAGCATTACTGCGGATGGAGATGGTGATCATTAATTTTAGGTCTTTTCCTCACGTAAAACGATCATTAGGCCTCAGAAGACTTGAAATATTTATAATTTTTTAATAAATTGTGACTGTAGTTGTATCTGCCTGTTATATGCTGTTTTTTTTATTTTACAGGCATATGTAAATACAATTATTGTGGCTGTATAAATTGAAATTCATACTCCAACATATATGTCATAATGACAAAATTATAACCTTTGATAAAGATAAATTTCCCATTGACGCCGAAGGTTTCTCATTGAAAGCAATGGAGTTCCTAGAGTCTTAACAGTGACTCTAAAGGCACTTGACCATGCTTCAGTTTTTGATGCTCTGAGAGTGAAAACAGTTTGTGTATACAGTTGTATGGATTGTGCCTCTGATTTTTCCAAACACATTTTCTAAAATGGCAGGTTTTATCTTCAAAGGAGACACAGAATCTGGTAGAGCATTAGATTTGCCATTTAAGGAGCCCACAGCTGAAGTCTGTTAGAAAAACAAATAAAGTGCCAATTCAACTACATTGGAATAGCTCCTAATTACTTTAGATGCTGTTTGTGATAAATAGAGCTTATTTACAAAGTGCTTTAAGAGTACCTGAGTTTGAGTTGTGCATGTTTTTTGGGTGGTTGCCGGGGTGTTTCTTTGTTGTTGCTAAGGTGTTATGGGTGCTTTTTAGCACATTGCTATGTGGTTACTGGGGTGTGTACTGGTATTTTGCTGATTTTATAATTGGTTTGCATGCTTGTCTTTTACATTATTGAATACATTAACAGACCTTGACAAATTTGCAGTCACAGTACATGTACACCGAAAAAGCAAATAAATAATTTCATAAAACTAACTACAATTTGACTAAAAAACAGTTGTACAAAAGACAAACATATTGAACCGTAAACAGTTCTACTGCTGTGTCACATTAAAAGGTAGCAGAGCTCTGTTAGACATGTCATTGCAGTCTACATAACAAAACAAAAACTGGTCTCATCTAATACAGTTTTTATCTACTCTATTTTATCAGCTGATCAGTTTTAAAAAAATGCAAAAGGACTGTAACAAGAAGCAGCTTCCATATTGAGAGCGGGCCAAAGTCCCTTTCAAGTAAAGTCTGTTCACTCGGCGGCCAAATTTGCAAAGCCTCCAGGCAGCTCTTTTGGGCATCCAAGACCAACTTCTATCTATTTGAATGGGGGAATCCTTAAATCTCAAAAACTTCTCAGCAAACTCACCATTAAATAACATATTTCAAATCAGGAACAAAATCTGACATGAACTGTCCCATAAATGTTGTTTCTTATGCTAAAAAAAGCTTATTTTTCAGGCTAGACGAGCCAATGCGCATGTGCAGTCCTAAGCGCGAGTCTCAGGTTTCTATGAGAACCGGAGCTTCTGCTGCAGTGACGCAATGACTTTATCAATCAGCGATTGGCTCTTTTACTTAGAAGGCGGGACCTATTCCGCCATATTGTGTGTTGCAGTTTCTCCCATTCATAACTAATAGGAGTGAACCGTCTTTCGATATCTGTAGTCTATGGCTGGGCTCACTTTTGGAAATAAAGTCACTCTCAAAGTGCTTTTGTCTTTGATCTCATTTGTTAAACTAAAATGAATGAATTCTATAAAACCAGAATCCCAAATACTCAAGTCTGAACTCCTCTGTGAAGTGAAAGCATGTCTTCATTACTAGGATGCACAGATTGAGATTTTAATTCCTATTTTTTTTTATCAAGCAAATTGCCTGATTCCTATACAGTTGCCAATTTTGTTTTTCTTTAAGCAAATTTATTGTTAGGTTATTTGCTCTATAACAGGCCAAACTGGCCTTAAAAAATATTTGTAGCCATTTGAAATAACAGGCAACCGCTACATTTAATCATGATCCAAACAATGTAGCATGAGCAGTTGTATTTGATTTCAATTAGATTGTATAATTTCAAGATTTAAAATGTAGGCAGAATGGTCTGATTTTAGATTTGTGAATTATAAAACATACCTGCAGAAAAGAAAAACAGCAGACTGAATGAAAATGCAGATTCACTTTCCAACAGTAGGTGGCGCTTATGGAACAGCAGAAATTTTATATCGTTTTTAACACATATTGCCTGCATTTAAGCTCTTTTAACAAATATTAGAAGTAAAAATTAAACATTTAGAAGTAATTCAAGTGTAATTGACCAGTCTCTGTTGTCCTGTTACAGTGCTGGATTTCGTGCTGGAGATGGCTGGGGAACTGCTAACTTCAGACCGCCGCCTGCATTTCACTCATAGCTGAAAAATGCTGTGAATTTATGAATAAAATCATAAAATTTTATGCAAGGCATCAGGCGTTTCTATCACGCGAAAAGACCGATGCAACACTCGTTTAGGTGACTCACTTCGCGCCCCTGTTGCTTTGCAAAAAATTAAAGGATATACAGAACAATAACGAATTTTTAGATAAAATGAAATGTACAAATGAACACAAACCTGTATTTTACCGAAGACATGCACCAATTTGATAGAGCTGCATTTGCTCTCTCCTGAAGAGGACGCAAAAAACCTGCGATAAATAACTCAACCCCTGGGTTATTACGTCTGACCCAGGATCCGGATAACACAAAAACTACCCAAACACTGGAAAAATAACCCCCCCAAAAAATGACCCAAATGGTTCAACCCAGGACTTGGGTAGAAAAAATAACCCAAGATTTTTTTAAAACGTAAGAGGTCAGAGAAAAAGAAGACAGTCAGTTCCCTTCATAGATACATACATATAAACTCCAACCCCCCAAATCAATATTTATATTTTTCTTCCAATATTTTGAGCATCATGAACAGTGAGCTTGCTGTGTCTGGTACAGTATTTTCCCTCCTCTCCTCTTTGCGTCCGTCTTCAGTGTCAACGTCCTGTTTACAGACTTTTTATTATTTCCAGACAAATTACATTTTGGGAAATTATTGCAGTGCAGTTTGTGTGCAAGTCTAGAATAGAGATCGGCCAAAAATAAATAAAAAAACAATTATGTGTTTGGTGTGAAAAACGGCCGGGTCCAAATTATGGGCGGTTGACTGGTGCATCTCTATTTAACACATCAACCAGTTCATTAACAGGAAGTCCTGAGTAATCTATAAATCTTCTGGTCTTCCAAACTGTAGATCCCATTTTACTTTAATCTAAACTACAGAAAGAGATGATAAAATAAGCATGCATCATTTTGTTTGGAACAATTAATTGTAACTGTATTAAGACCAAGTAATTAACAATCATAATGACTAAGACAATTTAAGAAACAATCACCAATAGTTGATGGTGCTGCTGGTTTAAGACTATTTAACTTTTGGGCGATGAGGAATTTATTTATTTGAGTGTTGATGCTGCAACGTTGTTTCACCATCTTACCTTTCAATGCGGGTGAATTAAAGGGATAGTCCACCCAAAACTGAAAATTTTGTCATCTCACCCATGTCGTTCCTAACCCGTAGGCATTTTTTTCTTGTGCTGAACACAATAGCAGATATTTTGAAGAATGTTGATAACATGTTCCCACTGGCTTCCATTGTATTTTTCTTGTCCATACTATAGAAGTCAATTGGAACTGAAACTGTTTGGTTAACAACATTCTTCAAAATATCTTACCATGTGTTCCACAGAAGAAAGGATAAAGATCCAAAAGGCTCTCTAACATTCTAACAATGCAGGAAAGCCAACAATTGTGAGATAAAACCACTACATTACTGAAAAAATGGCAAATGTTTCAGTCACATGTGACCTTTCTCAATGCCCAGTAAACAATACTCTGTGCAGGAGCCATCTTATCTCTTCAAATTCTTCCAGCAACGTTGAATTATCATAGAATTATGTACTGATTTTGCAAAGCAAATCAACATTGATGTTGTTTAACCATCTTAATTTTCAACAATGAATGAGTTTCTTTTGTGCATTCAATTACATTATAACTTACAGTTATTTACAGTTAGATCAATCTATGACAATACTGACTGAATCACTGATTTAAGGCCCGTTCACACCAAGAATGATATTTATAAAGATTAATATATTGATAACTATATCAGCACATGCTTGAAGTTTACTGACTTTTGTTTGTGTTGTTTTGCATTTACTGATGACAGTAAAGAGAAAAAATCCTACAAGTTATTGCCGACCATTTTCCAAAGCTGTACCAAAGTTAAGTAGGATCACATTTAGGTCACACAAATATCTGATGAGGGAATTATAAACCACCTGACAATGATGTAAAGGTGCCAGAAAAGTAACGGTCGAGTTCATACGACCTGCGGTGGGTCTTCTGTGCTTCAGATCGCATTTATGTCACACTTCAAGTGAGAAAGGGTTAGCTGCAGGTCAGAGTAATGTGCAATGCGAAAGGAGCTTTCGTTCCTCCCTAAAAGCCCAAATGTCAGAATCAGCACAATCGGTGACTGTTGTAAAATGCAGTCTCTGCTGTTGCTAAATTGTGGGACGTGTTTGATAAAAAGAGCTATTAAAAGCACAATAATCCACGCAAGAGATGCTGTTTCCAACTTCAAGGTGGCTTTCTGCATGTGCGCTCCGAAACGGACCACAAGACAAGCAAATTATACTTTAATCTTAATTTGTGCATTTAAACAATCAAATACACACAAAAATATGTCAAAATGACCGGCTTGGAGAGTATTCACTTAAATCGAGTTTATGTCCTAAATGGGCGTAAATAGTTGAGAGAAAATATGTGTATTAGCCTATTAGATGTGTATTTGGTCTTAAAAGTGGCAGCAGTCTATGATTGTGCCATTAATGTGAATCAAACAACAAAAGACAGAGAGAAAATGAATTACTCACAGCTCTTGAATGAATAACTTTAGCTTTAATAAGCATTAATCTATCAATTCATTAAGTGAAATCTATGCAGTGATATTTTACATTTGATTACTTTAACTTTATTAGATTTTTTTTGTTGGCCATATTACTTACCTAAACAGTAATGTTAGTAGACATTACTAAAATTAAAGCAGTTTATTTCATTTGTATCTTTGTTTGATTTCCATAAACCAATAAGTACCGGATCGATAAGCAGTATCATTAAGAGTAGTAATACCAATACTCCAACATACCCACACTTGCTTCAGTTGTGAACTTATGAACCCATGTATCACACTTGGCCTGAAGCGATGGTTTATAGCCTGTTAAAAAGTTACAAATTTTAGTACTTTTCTTACCTACACCAGTTGTTTTGCTCTAGAAGACATTTACACAGGACTAAGACTAAATTAAAAAATAGCTGACAAAATTAACACTAAACTGTGTAAAAGTTGTTGAAAACATTACGTTGATTGTCTCCTAACTGTAAACGTTCATTCAAGACATACCCGACTGTGTTTATGTGAAAGAGTATGGCTTTATGTGTGCGGTTGCACAGAAACTGTCCTTCAGACGGCGTGAATACCAAAATTAGTTCTCATTTTCACTCAAACAGTTTAAACTAACTCAATAGGTAAAACTGACAAGGCTTAAAAACACATGCAGATGAACTTCCATGACCCCGCAGCACTGAAACGTCTTGTAAGCATAATAGAGACGATGGCACAAAATATCTACCGGCTGAAATTTCTACAGTAACAGTGATCAAATGGCCAGAAATCAAGGATTTTGTGATGCATTTGTAGGACTCTCCTTTGTTCAATTCCCATATTGCTTGATTGTGTGGAATACAAAAACATCGAGCAGCCCCACTTTGACTGTTTACGCAGCCTATTTTAAAAGGGCAAAGATCTAGTTGTGGGTACTTTGAGTTAAGGTGAGCCACTCAGATGCAATCTAAAAAAAGAGACCCATCTCTGTGGGTCACCCAGCATGCCTTGTTATAGAAAATGTTGTCTAGACCAAGTGACTCACTATGTTCCTGCATTTATTAAAAAGGAAATGCAACTTCTCAGGAGACATGGCATGCAGCTAATGCCCACCGCATGACTGAATTGTTACTTCACTACTCAGCTGCAAGCATATTTGTCCACAGAATAACACTATGTTCTCTTGTCACTGGAGACAAATACTGTGACCCAACACCCAGGCTTCGCACTCAACCAAAATGACAATAACAGAGGGTTGTGTTGCAGTTTGTACTCACTGCAGGAGGTGATTTGGGAGATGTATATCTGATTATTGAAGATGCGGGTACTTTAGGAGGAAGAATTTATGAGTCACTAATGTGTGAATCTGTTTCTCAAGATATCGATATGGTAAAGCTCATTATAGGTAAAATATGTGGCTACTTTTGGCACGCAGGAAAAAAGGCAATAATTACAAACAGTGCTGGACACAAAGAGGAATGATAACTATGTCTCACAGTACTATATGAGCTAAAGTATCACTATATTAAGTAATATTGCAATTCCACTAATAGTGTTCGATTTATGACAAATCCTATCCTAAGTATAAATATTTCCATTAATGTCTTTTACATTATTTGTTACACATACATGTAAATATACAAACTAGGGCTGTCAAGCAATAAAATTTTTAAATCTAATTAATTACACGATGTGGTGATTCATTCATCGTACATCAAATTTGGCTGAAGAAATTATTCCCAAAAGATAATTGTCATTATTGTGTTAAATGAGAAAAGCATCATTACAAAGACATTACAAAAAGTAGCTTTAGAAAAAAAAATATTTTATTTGATTCAACATAGAATTTATTACAAATACAATTTTTGAGGGTGAGTAAATTATGACAGAATTTAAATTTTTGGGTGAACTATACCTATTAATATGGAAATATGATTTTTTTAATGAAATGATAATGTACATAAGAAACTAAAACTGCTAGTTGGTGGCTGTAAATGTCTAAATGAGTAAGTCATTGAGTGATTCATTCAAACGGCTGATTCATTCAGGAATGAAGTAAATGGCTCTCTTTATGAATGGACCATTGAATCACTGGTTCACCCCAATTGATTCACTCAAAATAAGGATTCATTCAGAAACGAAGCACCACATGTGTTCTTGGCTTTATAGATAATATTTTCATAGGCAATATTGTGTCTAAAATATAACAAAAAAATTTCAGTTCAATGAATAAAAATTAACTTATTATTCATTGAACTGTTGTATAAAATCAATATCACATTTGCACTAGTGCTATTCAGGACAAAAAGATCTGGGGATGGGTGGGTGCGTTAAATACATTAATAATTTTAACGTGTTATTTTTTTCCCCATAACTGATAACGCAATAAATCGACAGCCCTACAAACCTATAGATTGTAAAATATTGATCATTTGCAAATTATAAAATGTGTAATAACATTTTGACACATGTAAGTGCTCCAAAAGAACACACGTTCATGTCCCACCCGTCCCACATGCAAATGACCCCTATGTTGTTGATTAAGGAACCATTTTATTTACCATTTAGTATTATCGTTTTAATAAAAATGTTTTTTAAATAAAAAAAAATAATAATAATTGTATAAATTATGCAAGGCATATTTGCTGTATGTTAATCATTAAGGAACAAAATTACATTTAAAATGGACATTTCATTTGGTTAGACAGATTAGGGTTCAAGCCCCGCCCACACCAGGTTTTGTCCAAATACTGATACAGACGCAGATGATTTTGCCATTGCAGCAGATACAGATACAGATACTGGCTTCACTACACACCTGTAATCTGTCCTGTCCTTTTTACTTTTAAAACTTGATCACAGTATGCAAACATGGGACAGAGTTTATTGCTGTTATTCAAAGTATGTCTCTACTTTTAATTAAGTTTTTAGAAGTCCTTTGATCAGATGATTAATTGAATTGTACTTCGGAAGAGGGTTTTTGAGATAAATACAAGGAAAAATTTTAAAATTTAGCAAATTCTTAGACGCCTGCTGTCAACCAATTTGAACATTTGCTGAATATTTGCATTTGCTCCTTTTGCAAATGAAAAGTCTAAGTCATGTTGTAGTGTTATTTTGAACCCCCATCAACAGAATGGAAAGATTATTAAGAGTCGAAATATCTATTGTGACATAAAAAGTATTCCTATGAATTCTCCATTTAACAGAGTGTATCTATGCAATAGGTTGTTTAAAATATTAAGTGTTTTTTCTTACCATTCCTCATACATATACAATTTATGTTTTTGCTGAGATTTGTACCTATGCATGGGCACTATTTGCAAATAAATTACATTATCTTTGAAGCCACTGGTCAACTTAATGTAGTTGCAGAATATTTTTACAGGAGTAGAAAACATTGCAGTTTGTATTCGTTTCTTCTGAAGTCTTCTTATTCATAAGCATCTTATACAGTATGCAGAACAGTGTTACAAAGAAAAGTTTTTGTTTGTTTTACCCATGCTATCTTTTCCAGACATATGGCCTAAAAACTGGCCAGTTTCAGTGAACTGAATATCCAGTAGTGCACCATGAATCAATGCAGCTACACAAACACACATTGAACAAATTGATCTTCTTTGGCTTTCAGCCCCTTATTTCTTCTCCAGCTCTTCACACCAAACAAACATTGGAGTCTGATCTATTCTTACAGTGTTCTGTATGTGCTTCCGCTGGATTTACTAAAAAAGGGCTAAGAATTGACAGTGTGGACGGCTTTACTTTATCAGTAGTGTTTTCACAGTTACTATGACAGCTTTGACCTTCAGGAAGAATCCCCACTGATTGGTCCTTCCATTTGTGCGTCTATTACTAGGTACAAATCGTCATGATTGCAATCAGACTTTTTTTTTACTGAATTCATGCCTTGTAACCTTGCGATTACTTGATGGGAGAAACCAGTGTGTCAGTTGTAGGTAGGGTAATGGTGTTTGCCATGACACATGGCTCTAATTGCATTCAGCAGGACACTGTGAGGCACAAAATGGTGCCATTGTAGGCACATCTTCTGAAAACTGAAGTCCAAGGGACCAAAAGTGTTGTGCCTAGTCTCTTAATGAGTCATGGGTGTGTTTTGGGTATAAAGTGCAATAAACCAATCAGAGTTTCATCTCCCATTCCCTTTAAAAGCCAGTTGGCGGAGTCACTATTTACATGGCGGAATTTGCAAGCGGAAAGACTGAACACTTTTATTTTTAATATTTAAAAATGTTTGTGCATGTCACTGTGTGTGTAACAAGCAGAGTATACACGCGTTGTGCACCCGCCTATAGGTGCATATTACTAATGCGCCCTTTAAATAACAAAAAATAAATAAAATAAAAAATACTGCGCCATTGACAGGTTTTTGTTGGTCAATAGCGCAGTCGTTTTCAGTTGCCTCAAAATAGCAACACGCCAATAATGCACCTGAACACACCCCATTTTCAGACCAGCACGCCCATGGGTGAACAGATGGGCATGAGTGCATTTGCTATTTAAACAACGTGGAGCTTGATGTGAAAATGATAACTGCGTCGGGCTGAAACTAGCCAAAAACACTTGGTCGTATAGGGCCCCTAGTGTGTCTATGTAGTGGTGAAATACCTGTTTTTCAAACAGGTTTCCTGAGCACTGTCCTAATCCTCCATTGGTCAGACAATCTCTCAAACTTGCACCATTGGTTATACCACCCTGCTGCAAAATCCAGCATAAACCAGCAGGAATTCCATGTTGGTCTAGACTGGTTTATGCTGGTCTAGCTGGTGGAAAACTGAGCTGGTCCACCCGCACCCCAGACTCGTCCCAGCATGCAAAACATACCTTTTGTTGTATTGCAATGCTGGATTATTTTAGTAGGGAATAGACGTTTATCACAGCAATGCATCGATTGTTTATGTATATTTTCAATGTGATGTTAACACCTTGTTGAATAAATGCCTCTTAAAATAAGCATCCTTGGGATAATTTCAAAATCTGGACATTTTCAGAGACAGGAGAAGAGATATTTTGATGAATACTGTGTACAGAATTTATCTGAGAAAGCCGTGGCTCGTAAACATACGTGATTATTTCACCACATGGTGTCAGTGCTCGTCTTAACTAGTAACGGCAACGCTGCAGTGTGTAAGACTTGATGAATGAGATCAGAATGAACAAATTTATTAATTTCAATTAAATATTTTAGTCATTATTCTGCATCATTTTTCATTGAAAATCATTTTACTGTATACAATTCACAACATTTGTCAAAATTCATAATTAATATTCAAAGCAGTCGAGCTGTCAGCGCATTTCTGATTAAGATTACTTAACACATCATTAAATTTCTTTAAGGGAGTTAAGACGCATACATTCATCTTTTTAAATACTGCTCTTACGAAAATTAACCATGGTTTTACTACGTTAAAATACAGTTATAGTTAAACCATGGTATCCACAAATCAACCATGGTATTTGTTGTAAAACTGTGGTAATGTGGTAATCAACCCGCGAAAAAAAAAAACTATTACTACTAACCCATGGTTAATTTTCATAAGAGAGCTCATCAGTAAAATGAATTTAAATATGTAAATTCAACAGGTATGAAATACGATCAGCGAGAGAAAAAAACTGTTAATTAAAAGATGAGCACTGGACTGCGACAGGTTACATTTATTTATTATTCAGAATGCACATTTAAGGGAAATATATTTATAGGAACATTTCAGCAGGTTGAAGATATGAGATGCATAGGTCTTCTACACACAAACGTACGCGCTGTGTATTATTTAAAAGAATGATCTTCATCCCGCCGTATCAGTCTCACCCATGCTTTCCTCTATTCTTGTTGTGTTGGGAAAACGTGAAAACTGAGATAAGGGTGTCGTTTTTTAGAATTACAGCCGCCGAATCGCTGCAGTAACACTGGCGATAGGATTGAGCCATTAGTTTTGATTGCGTTGCGATGGGACCGGAAATAGCGATACACTGCTTTGTTTGCCGGAAATAGGAAGTGTGATAAAGGTCTATTCTTCCTGAGGGTGAGGGATTTGCAATTTGGCGCATTTGTGATCCAGCGACACCGTATGGCCTACTCTAATGTAGAACTTATTTGCATATAATTAGAACATTGTTTTAAGTTTTTTCTCCTATGCATTATTCACTATCCAAACCATTTCCAGGTTGTGCTGAACACATAAGCTACATTTCCATCACCCTGTTTTTATGCGCATTTTAAAGTATCGTATCAGAAGCGAGTGATGAAAATGACAAATTCCAAAACAAAAATCCCTTAATTTGCAAAAAAGGTTATTGACTTATGTGAAAAAGAGTTAATGGGAATAATGGGAGATGGAAACACATTTGCTGAATAAATTCTGACATAGCGAACATTAAACCCATGTGACTAGTCAGCTGTTTCCGCTGATGGTGTTTTATTTACTGTTGGTTTCTAGGTTGGCAATACCACTGTCATCCTCTCGAACAACTTGATGGAAACGCACCTAATTCGCATTTGTTTGTTTTTTTCTTTTTTTTGCGAATTTTGAAAAAAGTTCACTGGAATCCCAACTATAGAGTCCAAACATGATTCTGAAATGTTGAACTTTCACGCATGCATCGTTGTGTCAAAAACAACACGTTGTATACAGTTCTATGAATGGATATGGAAAAGATGTGCTCCATTTTGTGCATTTTGTGTAATGAAAGTATGTATCATTCCTAGTAAAGAATAAGTGTTGGGGAAAAAAAAGCAATACTTGTGATGGGGGTCACTTCATATTAAAGGGTTAGTTCTGTCATTAATTACTCACCCTCATGTCGTTCCACACCCATAAGACCTTTGTTCATCTTCGGAACACAAATTAAGATATTTTTGATGAAATCCGAAAGGTATATGACTCGTCCATAGACAGCAATATAACCACCACTTTTAAGGTCCAGAAAGGTACTATTTTCCTCTCTGCCAGCAATCCTCTACAAATTAAAACTAAGAACACAACAAGTGGACCAATATCTCTGCCATAAATCTTACTCCCACTAAGGAGTCAACATTCCTCTACAAAAGCTAAATACTGCTTTCTAAGGATAAAAGCAACTGGAAAGAAATGCAACTCAATTGAAAGTGCTGTCTTTCTTTCTGGATGACAGAGACAATTAGAGAAATATTCCAAATTTGCAGCCGGTCTGTGGTCTGACATACAGCAAGTATTGGCAACAGTTCATGACTCAGAGCTCATAACGCTCGTGTTAATAGTTGAGGCCTCAGTTTCACTGGCGTGGTAAAGCAATATGATGGCAGTATTTGACTCAGGAAAATGTTGTTTACTTGACTTCCCCTGACCTTTGCAAGGATTTTCCCCCCACCTTTTCCACTCAAAGAATGTTGGAGTGTGAGTAACTCAATGCCAGTTTTACAGCAACCTAAATAGGTGACACAGCTAGCACAAATATTTCAATGAAAAGCGTTTTACCTGTCAGATTTTTGGATGCAGTCCATGATGAGCCGAGCCCCGTGTAAAGGGACTCATGCATTTCAATTATGCATTATATATTGATGTCTCCTTGCTGGCTACTGATGATTTTTTTGGGTATTTAATATATAGGAGGAATTATTTGGGGAAGTTATGGTAGACTGAAAGCTTGAACTTAACTTTCTAATCTTAGGTGCCCAGCAGTGATTCACACCCGGCTCTGCTTTAAAAGGTGGTCTAGGGTACAGTTTATGTGTGCTCCTCTACGGTTTGAAGTTAGTATGAGCGCAATCCATCCTGACACACAAAGGTGAAACGCAATTGATGACATACAGTATATAACAGAGTTGCTAACTCACTTTCAGGCTCTCACACAACCCAGCTAAATCTCACACCAAATAACAAGATGATGCAAAATAATAGGGTACAACCCAATTTGTCTTCATATTAGTACAGTTTCATTTGAGGCACTTACCACGTCAGATCTGTGCTTAACTGTTTAATGGAATTGAGCCTAGCGCATAACTTACATTACAATTGTGTGCTTATTTCCATTTCACAACAGTTTAGATAGCATTGATATAGATATAATTTCAAAATGCTTGCTCTAAATGAATTGGCACTGAAGAGCAAGATCATTTAGTGATTCTTCGAATCGCTTGCATCACATCCACGACACTCAGGTTCTGTGCATGGTGGAAATTTTGTCCAATGGGACAAATACTTCAATAATGCAGCTTAACTGGTATATCTCCTCCTGAATCATTAGCCACCAGTATTCACAGTGGTACTCGTGTTGATGACGCAAACACACCACAGTTCTTACCCTGAAGTACAATGTGGAAGGAGATCTGTGGGGGCAGGGGTGGATGGTGAAATTCAGCTCAGATTCAGACCATACAATTGAACCAAGTGTGAATTAAATACGAAATACACACAGTCAAGACACTAGGATCATTATCTCAAAAAGTAGGAGGCAGTTTACTTTTTGCTATGCTTCTGTATAGACCTGCTATTAAAAGGATTTTTTTTTTTTTCATGTGTCTGGTTGAAATGATGTGTGCCATATGTGGGCAGCTGACAGGTTTCAAAGGGAAATGTATACAGAAGGACTGTGTGAAGAGAGTAGTCTTTTTAGATACTAGGGAAACATGTCAAGATGCTGTAACAAACCTTAGGGAATTCTTTGCTGGTTATCATAAGATATACTGACCAACACATTTTATAGACAATTACAGCTGTGAAACTTTACATCTGACACTTAAATTTATGATAAAACTAGTGCAATTGCATTTTATCAGATGACTAAAGCAATTTATACACCAAACTACAAACTAAAACTAATCCTTAATGCAGTTTTATGTAGCCTGAACTAGAGTTGAAGAAAGTAACAGTCTCTTGATGCATTCACAAACTTATACTTTCTCCGCCACACAATGGCTTGACGGTGATTTATTATACTGTCCTAAACAGACACAAAGCAACCCCACAACAAAAGGTGTTTTTTCCATGTTAATCAGAGGTTTTGTTCAAACCAGCCACAATGGTGATATGCAATGAGTGACAGCGAATTCAGTTTTAGAAACAGTTTCTATTCTTGTGACGTTGTGGCTGGAACAACAACATACAAAATATGACAATGATAAGGTACTGATTATGTGCTTTATGTAAGGGATAATGTACATCCAGCCTGTTGTTATCTCAGAATAAACCCCAACAGGGTGATCAGGCTGAAGAGGTTTATTCGGAGATAACAGCCGGCTGGATATACATTATTCCGCTTATTACACAGCTACTTGCCACATAAGTAAATAATTAGACACAAAATATTTTATTAGTTCTTTAAACGCAAAGCTTCCGTGGAAAGAGCAGTTGCGTTTTGTATGAAACAAGAGAGCGAGTCCATAATTAAAATACTGTACACAAAATATTGATTTGACTACATGTTAATATTTGATTCGCTCACCGAACGCAAAACTTCGATGAATAAAACCCGTTCCTAGCAAGCGTATAGTGTTGCTGACTTCAGTGGTAACCCGGATGAGCCTGTGTTATCTGTTTTCAGCGGTTGTTTTCGGGGAATAACATACCGCTGGATGGCGCGATTGACCAATCAGAATCAAGTGTTCCACAGAGCCGTGTAATAATTAATGTTTAAAGAATTTATTGTGAGTTTGAATATGATCTTTATAGCTGTACTGAAAGCAACAATGGATAATTCACCTCAGATCTCAAAAATAAATTAAAGGAAGCAAGAACGTTCAAACTTTCCGTCACTCATTATGTATTTTTATTTGTTAAAATTGTGTAATATTTACATTTGCACTTAAGACTCCACCCACACACTCTTCTGATTGGCTGTGATTTTTGATTGCTTCTGTCATGTCTCGTTGTCACATCACGCCTGGTAAGGAAGCAGTGTTAGTGTCTCAGGTCAGTAATAGCTAAATAGCACCAAGTGAATTAAACTCTTGGCATCCATGTTTCTTGTTCACAGCCACAAGCTGCCAAACTTTTGATATAGTTATCTTTATACACCAAACATTGCAAGTTCAGGAGTGAGTCGTCTAATTCATGCACACGGAATGATAGTTCAGACAGAATAGCATACTTTCGATGGCTTTGACTCAATCATTTTGACTCAATCCACTGTGAATGTTGTCTTCTTTCTGCATTTGCCTATCGATGTCCTGGCCCCAGAATTCCAGGCAGCTCTGCATTCCACAACTCCCAGGTTGACAGAGTAGTGTTACCATGTGAAAAATCTCAGTCATGAACTTTTGCTTCTCCACACTTTTTTTCCTGCTACTTTACTTTGTTTGTCCTCACCCTCTAGTAGCAAGAATTCATTTTAGTTGAAGAGAACCTATTATTTTAGTCTTGATTTTGTTTTTGGGTTCTACTAGAAAAGGTTTTCATGCTTGAATGTTCAAAAAACATTATTTTTCCCATATTCTCCATTGTTGCAGCTCCTCTCCTTCCAGTCTGTCACTAACACTCTGGGGTGCGTTTCCCAAAACCATTGTTAGTTAATTGAACTCTATTGGTAACGACGGAACTTGCGACCATAGTTCGCTTTGGGAAACGCACCACTCTATAGTTCCTGTCTCTATGAAGCCTTCTGAAAAGCACAATGTGCTCTGATTGGTGAGCTGGACCATTGTGTTGTGATTGGTCAAATGCTTCGAGCGCGTTTGGGAAATGTCCCGCCCCTTACCATAACCGTGAGTTTCAACCATAGACTGTATAAAACAATGGACATGGTGTCCATGACGTCACCCGTAGGGTTCTGAAGATCATTTTTAAGCCCAAAGTGGGCGGAGCTGGCCGTCGCACCTTGGCAGCGAATTATGAAGGGCAAAATGAGCTATATAGACCAAAACCACTTTTTGCACCAGGCTGTAAACATATTTTTTTCTGCTGTGAAGCTGGGCATTTTAACATGGGGGGTTGACTCCCCCATGCAGACTCCCTTTTGGAGCCTGTCTCTAGCGGCCAGTCAGTGAATTACAGTTTAAGTCACTTCCGTGTTGGATTCAAGAGAGGGACCGGAAGGTTGCCACTTGGTTTCAACACATTACTAACTAATTCAACCAGGCCCCGCCCCTTTATTTTGCATATGTCTTGGGCGGGAATTATTTAAGTGAGGAATATTGTGATGTGTTCATTCCCGGAAGAAAACTCAAGACTACAATGGAGGTGTTTCAGGGAGTTCAGAATCAGTGACACTGATATAGAGAATAATTCCACTGGAGCAGAGCTTTTTCATGCTCAAACAGCAACATTACACACTTAAGACAGATGAAGATGAAAAAAAAGGTCCTCTTTTAAGAATGACTACCAGGCATCCTGGATCTGTTATACTGCCTCTTCACCAGGCGGCACCAAACTCTTGGCAAACTCTTGTTGGCTGTGAAGCGGGTGGAGAGGGCTTGGGTGGGGGATTCTTAAAAGGACCTTTATTAGTTTCATTGCAAACCTCAGGGGCTTATGGGAGTTTGTAAGTATGCAGTTCACTGCTCTAGATTTTCCAGCCAGCAGTCTCAATAACACTCGGGAAAAATACTAAGTGATTCAATATTCAGATAGCAGACAGGCCTTGTCCTTCGCAAATGCAAAAACATGGCAACTCCATGCTATATAATAACTATGCTCTTGGCTTAACACCATTGCACAGATTACCTCTCAAGTTATTTACCCTTGCTTTCTTTGTAGCTTGGCTTTTGTGCCTGAGGAAAGTGGGAAGTATTGTATAATGTAGGGCACCATTTCTTTCCCAGGGAAGGTACAGTACCCCTGTCTAATGGATTTTGAAGTGTTTTGTAATGCAAGGTGAAAGGACACCTATTCTGTACAGCGACAGGGAAGAAGTATTGTAGGGTCGTGCTACTCTCCACTCTCTAGGTCTGTGAGTAAAGGTTTGTGATTTAGGCAAGTTGAGTCACCACGTGTGAGCGCTAGCTTCACTGACGATATAGCAAAACACTGGGGTTCATTTATCCAGTGCCCCGCGCCCTTGTGACTACTTGTTAATATATGCAGAGACCATGTGCAGTAAATGCTGCACTATCAGTGCCACAACCTGCATTCCTCCACACGGTTTCTTACTGACATACACAATCTGCTTTTCCTCATGAAGTCAAAGATAAACAAAGTAAGAGATCCTCTTACTTCTCAACGCCTCAAAACATTTGACTCTCACTTTCTCATTTGTAACAACCACTTTTTTTTTTTTTTTTTTAATGATCCAATCAATTCTTGATGGATAAAATCCCATCATACTTTTTTTCTCACTCAGAAAGATAACATTACTTAGAGGTCTGGCCAACTTTTTGTAGAAAATGCTAAACATTTAGTTACTACAAAAGGCCCAATATGTTTAAATATAGACACTGAAATACACGTTTGCACTATAACATTCACTGCATTAAATTCATACTTTTTAAGGTTTATATAGATGCAAGTGACCTTACTTGTAGTGACTTTAGACTTTAATATATAACTTTAATTAGCCTCATCTGGATTTTATTTAGAAATTGCCATTAAATCAAAAATTATTTTACATCTCTAAATATGTACACATATAAACACATATAATAGCAGTTACTTTAGACATCGTCATTGCATTAATATTTGTATGTGCAGTTTCTACAAAAAGAATATGCATAAAAGTTACGCAAAAATACCTCTGTATGTAAACTAATGAGTTTTCTTTGTGTACTGAGATAATAAGGTGCATAATGCTATTCAAAACAGCCTAGAATAAAATGGTAGTGTTCATTCAGGATGCATCACTGCGTGACTTGCTTGAGGTCAGTGGTTGAGGATTTTCTAAGATGTGTGACATCGCTTCACACACACTTTCATTGCTACCTGTGAGAAATATCTTCAGGCTCTTCTTTAGCAAGGTCTGTCAAACAATAAGCACCTAAAGGAGGTACTGAGTTACTGAATACAGAAAACAAAACAATGCTTTAACAAAATGAATTCTGCAACAATGACTCCAACATTTATCATTTCAACATGAGACTTGAAATCCCACTACATCATTGTCCTGGAAACACACTAGTCTTAGTAAGAGATATCACCAGACAGCAATTAATTGAATTTCTAATTGTTCAAAGGCGCGATTACAAAAAATATCCACTTACATTATTCTGTGTGCTTAAGAGGTGTGTTACGTTGTGAGAGGTGAATCACGACTACTTCAGCGTGTAAAAGGTCTAACCCAACACAAAAGGAACTACCAGTGACGTAAGTGTACGCTGATTGTTTGAACGCACAAGAAACACCAGCACCAGCTATTTTTAAAAAGCTGTGTACACACCCTATGTATTTACTCAACGAACTTACTGTACAAACTTACGCTAAAGAGAAAATCCAGCGTGACTTTGTGCAGACCAAGCGAAACATGATTATGTATTTCTGCTCAGCTAGCAACACTGGGCATCAACCACACGGCTAAAGCTAATACTTTTTTGTGTACTGTCTAGTTTCTTTGTATAACAGTTCTATCTAATAACATATTAAACAGGACTGTTAAACAGATCGTAAACTAATGAAGATGGAGAATGTGAGCACTGTGTGCTCAGGCTCTGGATGAGCTTTTCTCAGCACCATCAAAATAAAAGTCTGCCGTGCCTACAAAATAAAAGTCACAACAACAAGCGCAGTTTACTTCACTTCAGAGTTCCTACTGGTGGGAAAACCAGGAAAATGGCCCTAGGGGAACATTAGTTCTCGAGGAACAACCCTGGTAGCTAGTTCCTATATAAGTTCCTAGTACAACATGGTGCGAAAGCCCCTATCATTATTACATGCATATGTTTACTTTTTTTTTTTTTTTTTTTTTAGAGAAGAAACCAAACCAATGTATAGTTGATATTTGAGGCTTAATGCTATAGAAAAGCAAAGTGTGTTTTCAATGGTATTAAGCTATTCAAAGCTATTCAAAACATAATTCAATGTAATTTTGATAATTGTAATTAATAATCGCAATTACAATTTCAAGGGAATAATTAACAATTATGATTTTTGTCATAATCGTGCAGCCCTACCAAACAGATCACTTCTAATGCTGAAATACAGGAATAATGACACAAGCAAAAATTACTTATGCAAATCAGAAATTCTAACAGACAGTCAGTAGTCAAAGAAGCAGCACTCATTTTGACTGGAAAGGGCATGCAGTGTATTTTTCTTATTTTTTCTGTGTGTATACAGAAATGTTTCATGCTCTCCTCAATAAGTAACGAATAGCGCATCCATGAAACTTGGTACAGGAACACACTCTCAACGAAAATGACAAAAATACATTTGACCTTGCTCAAGGTTCACTTACAATAGGCCATTTAACTAGCTAATCAAAGGGGTGGGATGTTTTGAAAATGATGAGAGACACCTCCTGATAATTAGGCAGTCTCTGATTAACTCCCATTGGGATGCCCACCATTCACCCCTGAGTGCTCTTTCTGTCCTTCTGCCCATGGTTCCTCGACTCCAATCAGCCACTTACGCAGAACACATACTTGTTTCTTCTGACCTCTGCCAGTTCACAGCAGGCTGCACCTTTGGACAGAGTGTTGCCAGCTGAAAACTGTGTCATCTTGGCACTGTTTAGGGTGTTGTTTTGGCTCATGTGCACCTGGTCACCTCAAAACATATCCGAACAATTATTGCACTTAAAGTACTTTATTGGACACAATATTCTAGATTAGCCATACGCTCATCACACACATCTGTGTTTTATTGTAGTGTGAACAGCAAAAATCACACTGAATCTTACACTTTCAATTCCAATATGAGCCACATTAATAAATCAGTTAACCCATTTGAATATGTAAACAGTCAATATATCAAATGAAAGAAAAGAGCTAAAAACAAAACATTTTATTCTAGCTTCATTTATCATTTATTATCAGCACTTGAATGTGGGTGAAAGTTTCATCAAAAAAGCTGAGAAAATCGTGTTTTTGTCAAACTTCATCCATAGATGGAGTAGATCAAGTTCATCAACACACTCAAATAGGGGTGTGCGATATATATCGTCTATGATAATATCGTGATTGTGGTTTTAACAATGTGCATTCTGACATTATCGAGTATGTCCCTCACTTTACAAAGACAAAGAGTGCACACATACACTATGTGATGTAGTCTGGGTTAGACTAGTGTGTGCTTCACTGCATGATTTAGTCCAGGGATCCATTTTTTTTTTCCTTCATATCAAGGGGCCAGATTACTAATCCACATTCACACCTTTTACACAGTCTTACTCAATTTACTTCTTATTAAGGGAAATCAATGTATAATTATGGTAATGGGAAACTTTATTTTCAGCTGACAAGCAATATTACCCCAACAAGCAAATATAAACATCTCAATTGCATTGTCTGTGAATTTGCAACAAACAAATGTCCTATTTTTAATTACAAGCCTAGAGAACATTCTCAACTCAACCTCAGAGAACAGTTAAAAGTGCTTATTCAAAAAAGTTGTTCCATATGGTATTACCATAATCCACATCCACATTACCATGAATGAAAATACAATTTTTAAAAAAATGTATAAGAACATTATTAAATGTTTACATTTCTGTCATGCATCTGGCAAAAAGGTTTTGTGACTATGCATTTTACCTTTGAAATCTAAGACAAGTGCAACTCTGTCGTCACAGGTGTATCTTTCATACTTCTTGTTAGCCGTTTTTCCAGTGTCGGGCCAAACCGTTCTCTTTGCTTAACTGTTCCATTCCGTGCCGATCCGAGCCGGCCGGTATGGATATGGTTTCGTTTTCCATTGTGGGGCTGATAACGGAGCTCTTTGGAAGGTAAAACAAATGAGTCAGTCGTTGCCTTGGTAACGCAAGAGTTTACACATGATATGCGATGTAAATAGTGACCGCGTTATGGAGGATGATCAGTTATTTTTTTAATTGTATTTAATTTGTGTTCACGTGGCTCAAATAGCATGTTTAGCAAGCTACGGAGAAACTGCCAGCCAGGCAACAGACAAATGACCAATCCTGAGTGGAAAAGCAGATTTTGTGAGCAGTGCAGTGGTGTAATGTCAATTTACATTAAAATCTTTCATTACAGATTTAGTTTCCAAACATATGGATGACCCCTTGAACTTGGTAAACAGATAATCAATTTACCATCTTGGCTGGAAAACAGGATTTTTATTGTCAATTTTTCACTTATTTTTGCTCATTTTAGTAAACTTTCACATTAGCATGCACATCAGTTAATATAAGGATTGGCTGGAAATAGTGACCTCTCCTGGATTGGTTTAGTATTAACATTATAATCTGAATGCAATCTTTTCGTTACTTACTTTTCAGATGTTTTAAAATGCATTTAGAATGCCCCAATATTCATGATATAGGGGCAAAAATACCTCTGTATGTCTATTATATTTATATCAGTTAATATAGTTAATCTATATCAAACAAATAGTGTTTTTTCTCCAAATATCAGCATTACTCATGTGATTTTTCATTTTTTTTACAGAAGTTCAATAAACAAGAAGTTAATATTAAGTGTCTTACATTTTAGAATATTGCCTGTTTTTGCTCTATTTCTCCAACAAAAATAGTTCCAAACAAAGCCACAGCACTGCTTTGCGTCTCTGAGCAACAGTGTTTCCTTACTGAATGAACAAATCGTTTGAATGAATGATTCAATGACTCACTCATTAAGACAGTCAACAGTCAAATATCAGTATTCAATGTTTTATGTTTAAAACATCAAAACATTATTTATGCATTTGCAACTGCAGGTTAAACTCATTCATGTCCCCTCTGAGCTGCATTAAACAGTCTTTGTAAATGCGTAAATGCATCTAAATGCCACTTCAGATGCAGGTTCTGTGTTTCCTGTGCATTGCAAAGATCAATTTTGTTTATCGTTATCGATAAAATCCCAGAAAATATCAAGATATAGTTTTTTTCAATATCACACATTCCTACCCTCAAAGTTTCACAGGTGTTTCCTCTTCATGTGTTCGACATTTCATTCAATAACGTTAGGCAGTTTTGTTTTATATGCTGTTTAATGTTTGATGATCACATTAGTTTACACGTGCATAAACAACTTCTATCCGCTTCTTCTGGTTTATGCAGATCTTCTTCACTTGTTTTTGTATCCGGAGATGCTGTACTATTTCAGATGATCCATAACAGCGCCTCTACTGTATAACAGTGAAAACACAGATTGCTAGAAAAACTTGTCAATTGCGGGGCAGCGTTGTGTCATACATGATGGAAAATCTTGTCAAAGAGTTAAATTAAGTATCGCTAGGTCGCAAATGTAATGAAACTTGCTCTCAACAATGACAACGGAAGTTGATGTTACTAAATTGATAATTAAGGCACCGCTTATATTTAAAGTTTTCCTTTTATATAACAAACATATAAACATAAAACACTTTTGTCATGCATTCTCTTTTAACTTGTAATTACCACCTTGCATCACAGAAGAAAATGCTTAAAATGTTAACTTTGACCAGCTATAATATAATTTATAATTTTCTCATGGTTTGCACACAGAGCTACCCATCCCCTTGACACTACACAACACATAGGATAACATCTACCAAGGTGTCCTCATAACTGACTACAAACAAGCTGTTGAAAAGAGTCACTCTTCAGAACATGTCTTATCACATTTTACTCTGAAAAGCTTTTCTCGAGCACGGTGTTAGAAACCAGCCGCATTTAGTTCTGACACACATGAATAGGCAGCGGTCTGACAGCGGCCATAGAGCGACCAAAGGGCAGCGGAGATCGCTCGATAACAGCATGTATTGGGTTGACGCTTGCTTGACATTCTCCCACTGCATAATGATATCAGCCAGTGTTTCCGAGTATTTGCTGTGTGGCAGCTACAGCCTTCATGTCATTTGGCACTGGCTATCGGTTAGAGTGCCAGAGGTGCAACTAAAAGGATGTGACAGCAAAGCGTTGGTGAAATTTCACAGTCCATTCTAGATATGTTTGCAGCTAGGGACCTTCAAATGACATAGAAATGAGCTTTATTAGAGAGTACATTTTGGTCATGGGCAATGTTTATATTATGGCTAATTACATTAGCACTAATTTTCTCATGAGTAGCATTGCAAAACATACATGCTGGACTCAAATTAGTTGTCAGGGCTTGAATGTAGAGGTTGCAAGAACTAGTAATGTTTTCTCATGTGATTATGAAGATGGTCACTTATGCTAAGTACATGCTAAGTCATTTATGCCATATCAGCTTGTAAGCTGATATGGTATTAAACCATGGGTGCAGACACATAAATAATGGGAAGTTGATTGAATCAAAATGTTTACCTTAATACTTGTTTCTTGTCTTATTGTGAATGATTAACTAATGCACATTATTCCAAATAATTATTTTGTTTGCAGAATTGATTAATTATACATATCGGTCCCACCAGGATTTCGTGATATTTTTTGTGATTTTTGCGATCAAATTTTGTGGTGGTAATTTCCAGACATTTACTATCTAGCTTTAATAACATCACTTAGGGTGGGAAATATGACCAAAATCTTATAAGTAAACCACAGCTATAAGTAATTAGGGTGAATTTACTGTGATTGGGGACACTTTTTGCCAATGAAATGACTTGGAAAATGTGTCCCAATCAACCTGAATTTGCCCTACCTAATATAAGAAAAAAGTTCTCAAGTAATTAATTAATCAAGTAAATAGTCAGCAATAAAATAAGAATTAATAAACAAATGACAATAGGACAAATAAATACAACATATAGATACAGATACACTGCTTTAAGTACTGTTTTTGTTTTGGTTTTCCCCTGTTGTTTTTTGATTAACATTAATAGAACAGACAGGAGCGGGTATATATAACGTTTCTTTCACTTTAAGACCTACAGTAATGCATGGATCCAATACTGACACGCATCCCAAACTTAACCATCAAGACGGACATTTTGACATAATTATTTGACCATTTAAGGGCAGTAAGCCTAGAAATAGAACACAATATGCTGTGAAAATACGAATTATGCAGGATTGCAAAAAAAAATGCGGCATTTTGTTGATTTTGGGTTGTATTCAGCGATCGCGTTATCGCAAAAAAAATGGAGGGACTGATATATTAAACATTTTACAAAAAAACTTTCCCCTAATGTTACAATACATATAGTAATTAAACAGTAATACAGTACATATTACTGTGTAATTACTGTTTGTATGGTCACATTGCACACAGTAGAGGTCAAAAGTAATGCCCGGCCTAGGAAAATTGACAAATTTCACCCTTTATTCAGATATTAATACAAATTTGTAAATCATGTTGTGTTTAGAGTTGATTGTTTTATTTGTAATAAATATAATAACGCAATGAAACATGACAAATTATGCGACATAATTTTGGGCCATGCTGTCATACAAAGAAATTATGAACACATGCAAAAACAAGACAGAATCAGCAAAATATTAATGACTGATTATGGTGTTGTCAATGTATTTTCTCTGTCAGCTATTTGTTTTTTCAATGCAATTTGTTTTTGCATAGTGAAATAAAACCTGTAGCTGTAGTTTGCCTTTTTTGCCAGATAATTTTGTCAGGTAAATACTTTAACCCCCATATTTAGAATATTTTTAAAAAAATATAAAATATTTGCCTCATATTTTGATGGTTCAATCAAACTTGTAGGGTCATTAATGTCACCATGAAATCAAAATGGAAGGTTTTTTGGCTTTTAGTATGAATACGTTAGCCTTACTGTTATCTATAAGCTAGTGTGCTCCAAAACAATGACACAATTCACATTTAGAAGATATAAGCGTTCAAAACTTAGTCTCTCACTTCCGCCAATATGGATCAACGGTTTTGATGACATCACTGCGGACTTCAGCTTCTCATCAGATTTTCTGTCCAATCAAATGCGCTCTAGAATCTAAAGCGTCCCTCCCTCTACATTATAAATAGACGCTGAGTCTGCGGCTAAAATCGGCCACTTGTTCACACATTTACTATTTTCTAGATGGTGAATGGCACATTCATGCACTATATAGGGGAGAGGGAATGATTCAGACAGTGTAAATATGCTTTCCATTGAGGGTCTGGTTTCATGTTAGTGTCACGCAAACCGCAGCGCACAGAGTGTGCTCCGGTCCAGAGACACGAGAGCACAGAGCGGATCATATGCGCGAGTCGGCGCAGACCATAAAACATATGAATTCTGCACAGAATGCTGTATTTTAAAGTGATATGGAGGAGATTAGTAGGAGAAACGGTTAGAGATTAGAAGGAAACTGAGGCTTTACCAAGCTCAACAGCTCTAGCCGAACTGTGATATAAACAAAACGCTATTGGCTATTTTAAAGAAGGGGAGGAGCTGATCGATGTCTTCCTGTTTCAGTTGAAATTACGTCAACACATTGAATAATGCTGCATGTTTCAAGGCACTTCAGTGGACCTTTAAAAACAAATATCCACTCCGGACGTCACTTTTGCCCACTACTGTAGGTTGAGATTTTGGCTGAAGTTACAGACTTTTTGGTGTTCACCCTTTCCCATGTGTTTTTTTTTTTTTTTTTTTTTTTTCCTCTCGGACATGTCATCATTAATTTTTGCTATTTGTTGCAGGATGTCTCTTTGAAGAGCTTTCAGACTTATTCTTAATCATATTTACTTCCTATAAATCCTTTAATTTGTCTGTCCGCTCCCCTGCCTCAGGTCTTTGAAAATGTAATGAGTCCATTACAACACACCTGTAATATTTCAGAGCAAATGCTCACTTGTCTTGCTCTATGCTCACCTGCACAACTCTTCCTTACTTGAGAAGTGATGCTAGACTTAATCATGGAAGAAGCCATGATTCAGAATATATTATTGATGATAACAGTGGGGTTCATGCTGTTGTCGTTGACATCAAACCTTTACTTTCAGTCCCACAAACATTATCATATCTTAACGCATTGTTAGCATCTTAGTTAAGAGCATAACATCTGTAGGATCCAAAAATAGACAGCACTTAAAAGAATTAAAAAAAAATCTCTACTAATCCATAATCTAGATTCTATCATTGCTGTAATGAGCCCTCATACAGGCTGACAGATGTGTGCTGGTGCACATAGCTGACCATTCTGCCTCCGTTACATACAAACATCCACTCCCTGTGTGGGTAGTGACAAATGAATGACATGTTGTAAATATCCATTAAGGTATTGCAAAACACCCAGTGTCCACTCTGCACTTTACATAACCCCTTTTTAAGCTGTAGATGAAAATTGAAATGCTGTATTGGCAGTGTTCAACAAGAAAATATACTGTATATTAAAAGATCTTATATAATAGATAAAAAACATTCGATTTTTTTCAATGGGAGGGAAAAAAACAGAGGGAGAGGCCACTTTTGGCCCATGAGTGCACACTAAAGCAACTCACAATGTTTCCATACCAAATTCAGCTGCCGTTCTTGAGTCGTATCTGGCCAAGGCAAGACTGTAATTAGGGAACTAAATGCTGCACTAAGTCAGAATGTGGTTTTGCGAGCATTTCCAAGGGACAACCAGTCTTGTGGTCTGTGGTTTTTATCATCAAATGCAAATTGCACAGTTGAGGAGGAGTGGCACTGACTCACAGGCTTCATAGGGTCCAGGAAGCCGCTCGGCTTGAACATTCATGTGGTGCAATATGTCAGAAGCAACATATTCATGTCTTTTCCAGATTGTGGACGTGCCATTAAAAACACGATGGCAAGGCTATAATTTACAAGATCACTGCCCTCTCTCTTTCTCCTCCTCTTACTGTTTTTTGTAAAGCATGCCAACAACAAGGAAGGAAAAGTTAGGCGGTGATGTAAAGAATGACAGAATACCAAAACAAACATATACTAGCATTTCCCTAATAAGCCTTTTTATGATAAGATGTGTAAATATTTACTGTTGTTTAAATTATTACCATTTGGCAGATAGTGATTTCAGTGTTTTTTTCTTTCCGTGTTTGACACCTGGTCCTGTTCCTTTAGGTTAAACGTGCAATTCACCCAAAAATGGGTGTTGTCTGTGTTTGTGTTTCCCAAAAGACTCTTAAGTTGAAACTGGTTTATATTGTTTCCGTTTTCACTTCCCACACTGAAATAAAATGGTAACCTACACAATTGGCTTCATGTGGTAACATCTAAATTAATTGATTTTATTCAAATAAAAAATGTTATTGAACATTATTGAATCAACTTAAATATGTTTCCATATATAAACATTTTTTATATATAACATTATATGTTCAAAATATATTGAATAATATATTGTGTTAATATATTGAATAATATATAAGGAGTTGTCACTTTTCATATATTGAAAAATATGTGACAGTATTCACCGATATATTGTAATGTAGGACTATATTTTATATTCATTAATATATAGATACTTGGGATGGGAATCGTGGGGTACCTCACAATACGATCACAATACATGGCTCATGATAACATCACAATACAGCGATTATTTATAATCCATACATTGCTAGACAATCCTATAATAATATATAGGACACGATATCTGTCTAACTATGAAAACAAAATGGCAGTGAAAAGGTTAAGTGCAGGTTTTCTCTCTTTGTCAAAGTCCAAACTGTTAGAAAACAGCACAAAACGTTTTTCAGTCTGTAAATTAAATTTAACATTTTAAGTAAATAAACATTTTATGCTTATACTTTTAAAAAGCTTAAACTTTTCTTTGTGTGTTAACTGACACATTTAACCTAAGTTAACTCGTGTTTAAGTTTAATCGACTTGTTTTATATAAACATGGTACATTTGAAAAATGACCGACCTCTTTTACACATATTTTTGCTGTATATTCCCATGTTCCAGAGTTTTGTTTTTGTTAATAAAGAACCACTTGTAATTAGATCCTCTCCTCACTGCAACACTTTGTGACAAAATAGATAGTTTGTGTGAGCAACAGACCAAAACAAGTCTCTGTTACAGTGCCATACATTAGCAGAAAAAGTTCAACCAACTAAAGTTGAAATCAACAAATAGATAAACTTCTAATCTAATGGCAAATTTGCACCTATTCCTGAACTCCAAACCTCCTTCTCCCTGTATGATGAAATGAACTTGCACAAATTACACAGTTAGCACAGTGTGTCTGACGTACTGTACCAGTATTAAAATAGGTACTCATTAGTTTTTGTCCTTTTTGCAGCTTGGCAGTATAAGTCACTATCCACTTTTGTGGAGTGGGAAACATTCTGCCCAACACTTCCTTTAGTGTTTCATGGAAGAAGGGAAATAATACTATAATGAAACGAGAGCATGATGACAACATTTTCATTCAGGGGGACATACAGTACTTCTTTGCTGGTGGACAGAGAGCTTATGTCCACATACTGTTAATATTTTACCTGTTTTATCTGTAATAAATAAAATAATAAAAGTTCAATCCATATCTAATCCCTATGTGACTTAACAGAGTCAGTAATACACAGTAATAGAACAATTGATCACATTAAGATAAGTGATGTCATTGTCATGAGTTCCATTGTTAGTACTGTCATGTTTAGAATAGAATAGAATAGAATAGAATATTATAGAATAGACTAGTTTTTTTTTTTTTTTTTGTCCACCAAAGGTGAACATTTGTCTGATTCTTTATATTTGTTATGGCATTATCTGTCAGATTCATACTGTATATTCACTTGTAAGCATGTGGTTATGTTTACCGCAGGTGAAATATCTCACTATGAACACTATGAATATAGATAAACCAGTCGATATGAAGCATTGATAGTACAGTTGTTTCTCTCTGTCAGAGTTGCTTCATACGAATCTGGTGGTGTTTTAGGAGATGATGTAGATAAACTCACTGTATTTATGTGTTTTTAGTGATGTTGTGTTGTTGCAGTTGTCTGAAATGCTGATGTTTGTTATTATCTTATTCACTGTGGGTTGTTTCTGCTCTGCTGTGAGCAATCGTTTTCTTCCTCCAGTAAAGTCTTCTAGCAATTCAGCAAAAACATGACCCGAATGGTTAGGGTGTACACATTCATGATATGCAATGAAATGTTACTGTAGTGCTATAAATGCAGCATGGTACTGTATAGATTAGGGCTGCCCCTGACTAAAGATTTTTCTAGTCAACTAGTAGTCATCCAGGGGTGTCCAATCCTGCTCCTGGAGGGCCACTGTCACTGCAAAGTTCAGCTCCAACCTCAAGTAAACACACTTTAACCAGCTAATGAAGCATCCTAGAAACTTCCATGCAGGCGTGTTGAGGCAAGCTGGAGCTCTGCAGGACAGTGGCCTTTCAGGACTGACTGTGGACACCCTTGACTTAAGCCATTAGTCGACTGGTCGCACATATAAAATATTTATTTAAGAAAAAGAGTATTATATGTAACATATACAGAAATTCTAAACCATAATAATGAGCTTTTAAAATTTAAATTAAGTGCTCAAGTGCACACATGTAATGCTTGCTGCAGTGCACCAACAAAACTTGATCATGAATGTGTCAAGAAAAAAAGGAGAATGTCTGAGCATTTAACAATTTATTAATAAACTAGTGTTTTCTGAGTCAATGTCTGCTGCAAAGATGAAGCTGATGACTCAGACTCTCAGTATAGTGAATGTGCACATTAAATTAAATGTGTCATGCAGTAAGCGTGGTACGAATTGAGCTTCCACACAAACACTTGGATATGTGAATGAAATAGGCTGTGCATTCCACTGTAAAAAAAAAAAAGTATACTTTGGGCTTTACTCTCACTCCTCTTATTCTCCATTTTCCTCCATTTTTGTTCAAACCATGAAAGCCAACCTAAAGCCTTTTTATAGTGCTCAAGCTCTGAATTCTAAGTGAACTACTGTGTGTAGTAGTGGTGGGTGATCGGTAAATGAGTGTGGCATTTTCAGTGGTAGTGTTTTCCGAATGAAACAAAAGAGTGGTGCATTTTAAGTGATGTGTCTAATGTAGAGAACTGTATTCAGAGTATTGCAAAAAGTTTGTTTTATTTCAACCGGAGTGTAAAGCAGATAATGTACTTTTAGAAGACTTGGTCTCAAGAGTAGGTACATGAGTAAATGGTTTCTCTGAGTGTGCCTCAACTAACCATTTTTAGTGTGTAAGCAATAATAAAAAACTGTAATTATCAATTCCAGAACATAAAACAATATACCCCATGACTGTCTGCCTTTTTTCCATTGTTCTGGGAAAGTTTGAACAATAATTGCAGATGACCGCAGTAAAGTCAACTCAGCAGCAAATATCTGGTTGATTACTGCCAAAAACTGAAGGCCGCAAATACTGTGTACATAGTTTGCTTCTCAGAAATGATGACAAACAAAACATTTTGGAGCGTAACTGTGTTTGCCCATAGTGATGATGCAAAAGCTAGACCACTGCTGGTTTTGGTGTGGCTAACTTGAACAGTGCTGCCATGTTCTGTTCCTGAGACTAAGCTAGCCAAAAACGCTCTCAGTCCGCCACACAGGAACGGTTACTGACACTGGGAAATACACTGAAATGTGCTGCATCCCTTTCCAACGTTATAGCGTTATAATTCACACATCCTGGAATTATACATGTTCATGTAAAATTTGACACTTGAACTAGCTAAACATTCACAATATCACTAATCTCACAAAAATGCACCACAGTAATAGTTTCCACCAAATAACATAATTACCACATGATATGTCCAGCTTGTTGAGGAGAAGCAAGCTATTACTTTTATAAGCGATTACACTTACAATCCCAAAATCTCACACACTTACACTGAAGGAAGGACCTGAGAATCTGGAGACCAGAATATTATCATAGATTCACATTTCCTTCAAATACGTAAAAATCTATATGTCTCAAAATCTTTCGGTCTTTTTCCCCCTTACCACAGTTACCACAGTTTTGTTGTAGTAACAATCACTGTAGCACTTATATTATTTTGGTGGAAACTGTGGTTACCAAGGTACATTTATGTGAGGGTAATCTAATATAAACCAGTATGTGGGTAGCTGACACATAACATGTCCATGTGATCATTGTCACATGTATCAAGGCCTATGTTGAAGACTCTTAGAGTCAGATTTACTAACAGCTTGCGCCAGCGCAAACCCGCTTTTGGCTTTAAAAAAAAAAAAAAAAACTACTGTCAGGAATTACTAAAGACACACAGTGAAAAATTAGCACTGAAAAGGCGTGGATGAGGTTATTTTTGCCTTTCAGATACAAAATTTATGGGAGGAGAGTATTTAAATGAATCATGCAAGGTGATTTACTAAGGTTTGAGCTAGTCAATTTACTGGTATTTGCGCTATTATTTAACGTCCAAAAAAGCATGTCTTAAACCAGATGCTAATTTGCGCTGCTCTTGGTAGATTGCTTGGTCATTATGGAAATGATCCGGCTGCATCTGTGTTCTTTCATCTGCACATCGTCAGTAGATCACGCGCAGAACTTTCCACTCTCATCGCCACTTTTTAAGAATTGCACTCTCTCGCTAATTTGTAGGGCTGGGACAATTTGTTGATGCATTTTGAATGGAGAAATGATTCTGGATCAATTCTGATATTTTCCGAATGTATCGCGATTCTCTCTGGAATCGATTCTGAGCTTAGTTTTTAACAGCAAATGGCACTGCGTGCTTTAGAAACAGCCGCACTCTGCTTGCTTCCAGTTCCTTACACACATCACTTAAACCTTCTATAAAATACTCAGTTCAAAAACATTGAAGCGAATTACAAGAGTGTTTGCAGTGGGCTGTTTATATTAATCTTGTGTAATAAAAGCAAAGTTATGAAAAAAAGACTCTTCAGCGCTCTTCTTCATGAGCTTTTGAGTGTGTGGTTAAAAACTAGCCTAGCGCGCCATCTGCTGTTAAAAACTAAGCTCAGAATCGATTCAAGAGAGAATCGTGATGCATTTGGAAAATATCAGAATCTATCCACAAATCGCAATGCATTGTCCCAGCCCTACTAATTTGCCCTGTGTAGTAAATCTGGGCCTCATTTCTTCCTGTTTAATCTGTTCCCTCAGTACTTATTACTAATTGTACTTAATTTCTATGCAAAATGATTCAGTATATAATTACACCTTTTGCAAATGTTTTTATGAAAATGTAATCTATTAAATGTAATCTACAAATACATAAGTACCATTAAACATGGACGTTCTGTGAATTTGTTTTATTTCATAAATTTGTTGTGCTTATTTTGTAATATTAGGCAAGATTTATGCAAACTAGACCAATAAGAAGCAATTACATGTCATTCTCCTTTTTTATTATGCACTCATAATTATTGCTACAATTCATTAATTTAATTAACCTACATTATAAAACTGATCTGAGATCAGTTAAAATCATTAGGCCCTCGTTATAATGGCTTCATCAGATCAACACCCCTTACCAGGAAACCATCAGAAATTTGACATTTTTTAAAACCAAGGTTCAAAACAGAACGATGTAACAAAGCTTTGACTTGATGAGCTTGAAACAAGCTCCTAACCACTGATTTGAAACAAAAGACCTGTGAATGTTTTAAAGCTTCATGAAATGCACATCACCAGTCTCTTGTTGCTGTTTTTTTGTACCATGTCTTGTACATTTAACTTGACTAGTATACTGTGTTTTGATTTAGTTCTGGCTGGTGAGATTTGGCTTTCTTTAATAAATAAGCTGCATTTAGATCCACGCCTCAACTGTTCCTCCTTAGTCACATTATTAATTCCTTGATTCCATTGAGGAAATATTGCTATAAATGATAACTTAATGAGGTATGACTCAAAATATAACAGTGTGCAGATCTGCAGAAACTGTATTTGTGTTAATATTAATGGGTCAGGCAAAGTCAGCAGCCTATTCATAAAATCATAAAGTGACCCAGTGCCAAGCTGGATATCTTCTGCTCTCTTAAGCCTAAATACAGTAAACTCAATATTAGTTGAGGTGTTTCCTTGAAAAGAGTCATGCCGTTTTAGAGACATAAACGCACGCTGTCATTCAAACACAGGCTGTGCAAAAACCTTGCGTATTTATACACTGTGTATTTTTCTCGTTTTCTTCCTGGACTGCCTCCAGCCCTGTTTAACAAAAAGAAGACTGTTTTGAATGAAATGCTATAAATTAGAGTATCTTAGCTTCCCCCTTGACTCTGATGTTTACTTTGGTGGCTGGGAGTCAAGCCAATGGAGAAGGAATAGTTTTCAAAAATAATTGTGAGGCACAGACTAATTACTTGTGATCCGCCTCTGGGGAAAGCTTAATCCCGAATCATGCTCAGTATCTCGATAGAGTGGAAAAGACGATCCGTTTCCTGCCAGTTATTGTGCGTTGTTGCCAGCCTCACAATCGGAGGTCTGTCTGGGGTAATTGTGGAACACCTCGCAGCCGATGACTAATTTCTGTATCTCTGCAGGACCTGCATTGTGCTCCGCTTCAATTTAATATTCTTTGAATAATGTAAACCAACTATGAATGGCACCAGGATGATATACATCCGATTGAATTAGGCTCAGGAATGCCATCGACAAGAAGTGCTACTGACTGCTGGCTCTCTCTTAAGAAAGTAGCAGTTGACGTGTATAGTGAATGAGGTCGGACTTGTGTGACCCTGTAACACAAAGCCACGTGCAGGAACCATACATCTTGACAGGGCATCTTGTTTTCATTAGCTCTGGCCATGAAACTGAATCATATCACATGCATTCTCTGAATAAATGTGAATTAAGCAGGAGTAAGAATGTATTAGCTATTCGCAGATGCATATTTTGTTTTGACAGGAAAAGCCAGGTGACCAGTCACACCTAGATGCAGCATATCAGATGATATTTGACTCTCTGAAATACAAAATCCAGGAGATTGAGGGGTGAATTCACAAACATGATTCAACCCAGGCCGTTGGAAAAACGTACCCATGTCGACATTTCTGCTAAATTATATTGTCTTCTGTGAGTGGCACTAAAAGCGCATTTACTTTTATCCAGAAGAGATTAGTGTGAATCTGGCATCGCTTTTTTTTGCAATGGTTGTATGGCTTGCATAGAATAGCTGACTACTTGAACCACTAGTCTGCACTGTCAGAAGCTATTTTGTACTCAAACATGCAATAACCATAATGACATGCTTGTTTTTCCTAAAGTAAACCAGTGAGCCATGACTGCGACCAAAGAGAGTATGTGACAGAATGATGACAGCAAATAGACTACATGATTTAAACATGCATGAGACGTAATTGCTGCAAACATTGGACTGTTAACTCATAAACTATCATTGACAGTATTGTTTTGTATGCATTTTTTAAACGGTAACATAAACCATGAGTACTCGAGTAACTCAGGTATTGTTTTGACAAGTAACCGACTAGGACAAATCAGTAGTTGTGCAACCCCTAGTTAGTTGTGTCGGAATATTTTCATTCAATATACAGTAAACAAAAAGTAGTATTATGAACCTGTGGAAGTAATTATTATAAAAACCAGATGCGTTTGAGAGCCCACTGTGAGTATGTTGTGGCCCACTAGCAGTAGCTGTAAAATCACATGGCTGTGGAGATCGCAGGGTTATTAAATCACTGTCCATATTTGTTTGTCACGTGGGGACAACCTCGGGCCCTATTTTAACGATCTAAGCGCATGGTCTAAAGCACATGGCGCAAATGCACTTAGGGCATGTCCGAATCCACTTTTGCTAGTTTAATGATGGGAGAAATGGTCGGCTCGCCAGGCGCTTGGTCCAAAAGGGTTGTCCCTATTCTCTTAATGAGTAATGGGTGTGTTCTGGTTGTAATGTGCAATAAACCAATCAGAGTCTCATCTCCCATTCCCTTTAAAAGCCAGTTGCAATTCACTATTTACATGGCGGAATTTGCAAGCAGAAAAACTGAACGCTTCTCTAGCAAGGAAACGGATCTACGGAAAAAGACGGATTCCACCAAATCATGTTTATCTATATGCACACAATAATAATATTTTACATTTTAATCCTTTTATTTTTAATATTTTGCATGTTTGTGTGCGTAACAAGCAGAGTGTACGCACGTTGTGCACCCGCATATTACTAACGCGCTCTTTAAATAACAAAACAAATACTGTGTCATTGACTTTAGACCAGGTTTTTGTTGGTCAATGGCGCAGTCGGTTTCAGTTGCCTCAAAATAGTATTGTGCGTTTTCAGACCATGGGTGCACAAATAGGTGCAAATGCATTTGCTGTTTAAACAATGTGCCACAGGAAGTGAAAATGATAACTGCGTGGGGCTGAAACTAGCAAAAAACACTTGCGTCACGCCTGGCGCTGCATTGCACCTTGTAAATGTTAAGGCCCCTTATCTCTAGGAATGAGCAAGTGTCATTGAGAAATGCTGAGTAAGGCCTTATTAAAGGCTATTTTTTGAAAATAGACCAATTGGCAGGATTCCACAATTAGAAAGACAAGGGGAGTGGGCTTCAGTGGTGAGAAGCAGGTGTGGCAATTGAGCTGCACTATCATTGGTTAATGGCTGATAAGAAAAAGGTATAAAGATGGGGAACAAAGACATATTCAGATGTCCTGCAGGCATCTCAGCTTTGTTCATTTGCTCAATAAAGTCTAATTTTGACTTATAGAACTCCGGAACTCTTGAGCTTCATTTGCAAGAAAGAGATTACCTTTTTCCACAACATTTGTTGTATGAATTGCAACAGTTTGGAAATGAAATGTCCGGTGAGTGAGGCTAAAAGGTTAATGCTCTATTGCATTTGAAAATAATGTACCATTAAATCCCTAAACATGACAGTGTTAACAAAAGCAAATGGGAGATAACAAAGCATTTACTTAAACAACCAGGCCATTTTAGCTTGCTTCTGCAAAATCAAAAATGAATGGCTATTCTCTTCTTAATTTTGTCATTTCATCTGAAAATCAACATTTCTGTCCTGACAACTCTCGGGAGATTGATATGGTAATGGAAATTGGCGTGTTTATGGATATGGCAATATTAATGTATTTGGTCTTGGCGGAATAGATCTGCTACGCTGCTGCTGCTGCAGAGCAAGTACCGAGACTTGTTACTGCCAGGATCGCTACCAAATGAGTTTGACCTATCACCATCTAGAGTTTCATGCCAGAAATAGGTATTTGTACAATTAAGTCAGTCTAGGTTAATTCATCTAATTTTGTGTCTGTGGAAAATAGTGACATACTAAGTGACATTTTCTTATGTCAGTTTATTAATGGGGGATTTGGGGACACATTCATGTTTTTATTAGTGGAGTAAATAAATATTGTTTTAATTTTGAGGTAAAAAGATTACTTCAAAAGTTTTCCAGTACTGGCACAGACACACTGAGTGACGTTGTTACTAGTGCTATTATTTTAAATTCTAAATCTTTTATTTGTTTTCTACTTTGCTAAATGTAGATTTGTTTGAATGTGTTGGTTGTGTCCTGTTTCTCCCTGGACTTACCTCTGCATAACGTTACATCAGTACTGAGCAAATTTATATCTTGGTCTTCCATCCTGACCTGTTTGGATTGGATTCTGGAATATTCTATATTGCCCCATCTAGAACACCAAACAAGTTGTGTCTATCCCATATTTGCTTGTGGCAAAATGTTGTTCCATTTGTGGTTGTTTACTGTGCGTAGCCATAAATGTCTTTCCTCTGTACACCCTTTCAGTGCCCAAAATATGACTTCCCTTTACCTCCTTACTTGAGAAAAGAGAAAATATTGATGGATAGAATATTATGGTTACAGATGCTGCCACTCAATGGGGTCAGATATTTAGGCGTCAGAAATACCCAGTCTGGTGTGGAGGTGGAAAAATAGGGCTAGAAAGGATGCTGTGAATGAGACTGTGATTGCCACTATGAAGCAGACAATTTTGGTTGGCTGACTACAGTTTACTTTGGATGAGTCACATACATGTCTGTCCCTACTACTTAAGGTGAAAGAATGAAGTTGGTGGAAGAGGATGATTTTCTTCACTGAAAAAACTCCCTAAGGATACATTACTGTCTACTGTCTCAGAATGGTGTAGTTGCTGCATCTACCAGCAAGGGTTAATGTTTGCAACCCCTCCATCCAAACATCTGGCTCTGTTCTGATATATGACATCCACTATATTTCACTTAACACTTTCCTCATCATTGACAAGTTTTTCCGGCAATCTGTGTTTTCACTGTTATACGGTAGGGGGCGCTGTTACAGGTCCTCTGAAATAGTGCAGTATCTCCAGTTCCAAAAACAAGCAAAGAAGAAGATCTGTGTTAATCAGGAGTGGATAGAAGTTGTTTAGCTTTTCCAGTATCTAACTACTTTTTCCAGCAAGTAGCGGTGTAGCGTGACCAAAAGCTGCATTACATTTTACGTTTTGACGAACATCCAATGCAAACTAAAATTGTGCATTACCGTCATCTATTGTTTCATCGCACATCTTGCAGCTTTACAGTTCACTGTGAAGAGATTGTGTGATATTTCACATGAATCGACTAGGAAATGTTATACTTTTGTATGTAATTTATGCAAACCAAAGATTAAAACATTCTCTGCGTCTAAGACTTCAAGCACAGGTGAATTATAGCCTTTTTAAATTGATTAATTGTTCTGCTATTGCACTCTATTTCTGATTTTATGATGACCCAACACAGTTTTATAATGAACCTAAAAGATCACTAATGTTGATTTGTGCCATTGCTTTGGCAAAGCAATCTGTCAATCGAACAGAAAACAAAATCACGATTTAGCTTATTGTGATTTTCTCACGGCTGTGATCTAATTAAATTGATTGTAGAATGAAGCTAGAGTAAAATGTTTGTTGTTGTTGTTTAAAAGCAGAAAATTTTGTTTTCAGCTTGGACAGCTTTACTCTTTTTGCTGTTGTAATGAGATAACTAAACATTTTTTCAAAGATCTTGAGTTAACTAGGTATTTTTATGTTTTAGCATTTAAAGCATTTAAAGCTCAGACAATGAAACTGCAGCACTCGATTGTAATCATATTGCATAATGCGTCATATTTCAGCTATTTAAAAACATTCCATTCATGTCCTCCTTTCTCATCCAAGGACATTTCTGCTGTTCTTTTATCATACCTTTATCGTCTTTTTTTATTTTAACTCTGCCTTTCTGGAATTTAAAAAAAAAAAAAAAAATGCTATGAGATTCTGGTCTCATTATCATATCCAAACAAGGCAGTTCACAGTAGAGTTGAAAGTCACTCAACCATTCAGTCGTAAGATAAAAGACATGCTATTCATTTCATTAATTTTGGATTTTGGCCTGGCCATTTGGAAAATATTGTGATTTAATTTAATGAAATCCTGCCTGGCTACTGTGCTTATATAAGTATAAAATGTTGACTGCCGTGTACCGTGAAAGGTAAATGTTTTTAGACAAAAAAAGAAAATGTTGATTTAATGCCTAAATTAGTGCTACTGTATGCGAGTCAAGCTAGAGGACGTTTTCATATTTATCCGTCTTGATTAATGTCAGTCTAACTTCCAAGGACACTTCTTCATAAATGTTAAATATCAGGTTCAAATGGCACCCATAGTATTCCAATTCATGATATACATAAGAGCAACATTTGGATCATCAATTACATTAAACTGTCTTAGTGAATTGACAGTATACAATATTAAGTCATGGTGGTCTGACATTACTGATTAAAAATGAAGTGTGTAATTTCTGTCACCAAAAAAATAACTACATGTTCTATTGCTTGCACTGCAATAAAATAACAGTTCATTGAATGAAGAAACCCTATTGGTTGAGCCAGTTTTGCTGTGTCGTGTACATCAGTGTTTTGATAGCTCCACAAAGCCACAGTGTTTAGACTTTTCAGGAGAAATCAGCCTACGAATGACTTGCATTTTATGCTTAGATAAAAGAAGGCACTGTAACATCCAAAAAATTACATACCATACCTTTGAAGAATGAAAACAAGCCTGTCTTATAATGAAATATTCACTCTCTTGAATCCTGTTACGACCTTCAGCACTTTTCTATGTTCAAGTCTCTCTCAACAGAGTGCAACAGTAGGGTTCATCTGCTATAAAAATCCTATTCATGTTTTCCGTAGATAAAAGTATGCCACACAGAGTTCATTGAGGTGTATGTTCCTGTAGATGCCACTGCCTATAATTCTGAAGTGAGATCCTCCAGCCTGAGAAGTTGTTGTTACTAAAAGAAATATGCTGTTTTCCAGTCGTGCCCCAGAATGCTTAATTGTAGAATTTTACAATGCCAATGTAAAAAAAAAAATAAATAAATTACTCGCTGCATCCAAAATTGCATTTATGACTATGGGTAGGATGAATGAAATTTGGATGTACTACATAGGTCATGTGATCTTTTCAGTTATCTTTTCAATCAGTTGTGTCGCTTCACTGCCACTTAGTAGTTCATCAGAAGTGCACTTCAGAACCTCACCGGAAATAGTTAGTTAGCCAAGCAAGTGCCATTGAGATGAATGTGAATGCTAATGGATAGTTTTTCCAGAAGGAAATTGTTGAACGGATTCTTAAACACCTCTGATTGGCCATAGATAGATATGTCTGTGATTGGCTACAATGATCAACGCTTCAGAAACGATCCGTCTATCAGCGGATATATTAGAGATCTCTGATAGACAGCTGCTTTTAAACGCTCCTGTGTGTTTCTGTGTAAGCGCTCGGTGAAAACCATCACAGACTAGTTACAGCATTTTTGAAACGTTGATAATTGTAGCCAATCACAGACATATCTGTTGAGTGCATGAACACAATGGCCAATCAGAGGTGTTTAAGAATCCACTCAACAGCGCTCAAAATGCTAGAGGGAAATGGTATCGTCACATTTTTAAAATTTCAGTACCGACTTGGTGCCGAAGTTGGTACTTTTGACAACACGAAGTCATGCATTTATTCTGTGCATGAAGAAAACTGTGTACTGTGCACAGATCGCATATATATATGGCAGGGTATATGCTAGTATGCTATGTTAAACTCCAGGAAAAAAAACTCCAGTCAGATCTATCAAAGCACTGCAGACACTGACACCTTCCCAGAGAAGGAAATCAATGTACTACAATGTAAACAGTCACTGGAGCTCAGCTGGATAAAATCAATGTTGACGATCTCTTATCAAATGCAAGGTTCATTTTCTCTGTGTCAATGTAAGAAATATTTATTCAATCTTATAAGCAGTGAAACTGACATTAAGAACGAGCTTTGCAAGCTACATATTGTAATCTCTAAGGGCCTGATGTGGGCATTTTACATCTATAAATAGCTGCATACTTTGGGTAAATGATGATGATTATAATAAATCGGTGGTTCTCATATAACCGTAGCTTGTTCAGGAACAGAACGTCTAATTATGGCTGTGAGTAAGTCTTCCAGCTCTAATCTTGATTGGATATGTTTTATACTTCAAAATATGGATTTCTGGACATTGTAAGGCAAGCGAAATCTGAGTGCTGTAAATGGGAAAGCAGTTCTTTGAAACATCAGTTATTATGACACAACATACATTAAAAAAGGAAATAAAATATAGAAGTTGAAAAAACTAAACAATGAACTATTGTTTACAGTGAATTAGAATAACTGAATACACTATACCTAACATTGTATCTAACATAAGGAAAACTGTGGAGTCATTAGCTTAAAGATGAGCTATTCTGCTTTTCTCCATGTTCATCTGTCTTTAGTGTGTAATGTTGCTGTTTGAGCATGAAAAAGTACAAAGCATCTACAAAGTCCCTCCAGCGGGAGTTATGCTCTATATCAGTGTCACTGTTTCTGAACTCCCTGAAACACCTCCATTGTAGTCTTGAGTTTTCTTCTGGGAACAAACACGTCACAATATTCCTCATTTAAATAATTCCCACCCAAGGCATACACAGAATAAAGAGGCAGAGCCTGGTTGAGTTAGTTAGTAGTGGGTTGAAACTGGCGGTTATGGTAAGGGGCGGGACATTCCCCAAACACGCTCAAAGCACTTGACCAATGACAACACACTGGTCCAGCTGACCAATCAGAGCACATTGTGCTTTCCAGGAGGGGCTTCATAGAGTACCTCAGGGATGACGTGTTTTTGTAGGCCAACCCAGAAGTTAGCGGCGCACGGGTTCCCTCGATCAAAAGCCTATGCATTTTTCCCATAGACTTTTGGAAAATCGCAAAAAATAAGCTCTGTGTTTAACAAAGGGTTATGACACTTACATGCTTTGTCTTTCAAGATAATCTTTACAAGTTAACACAACATTTTGAAGCCTAAATAAAGTCATCAGATATAAAAAGCTAACAGTAGGCTATAAACGGACTACAGCACACCATGGTCGCGGATCAACGTCACACCACCAATCTTCCTCAAACTTTATTTAGAAAACAACTTTATTTAAAAACATGCTTGCTGATTATGATCTGCGCTGTGTATGAATACTTATCCACTTTTTCATGACAAATGCTGTCCAAATGTCCTGTTTGTCATGATGATGTCTAAAGTCCCTGCCAAAGGAAGTAGTCCCTTTTAGCAATTTGTTAGCAACCGCCGTTTTTAAGACACAATAAAGGTTTTAAAAAAATCACAAGCGGGTTATAACTGGTGTGTTTTATGTCATAGATCAAAACTTGAAAATATTTAGAGGCTTTGTTAACCACAGACCTTATTTCAGGCGATTTAGCGAAACCCCATTCACAAAACCCATTGACTTCGGGATGATGGAACCGGAAGTCCTAAAATGCTAACTCACTTCCAGGTTTTGCCTACAAAAACACCTCATTCCTGAGGTACTCTATAGAGACAAGAACTAAACAGGGGTGTGTTTCCTGTACAACGATGTAGCTCGCTGTTTAACTACCATAGTACAATTCATCTTTGAAGAAATCAACTAGCTAGTCGATTGTTTCCCGAAACCGAATTTTCACAAATTTGTCATTCAACCACGTTGGTTAATAATGTCACACAGATGGTGGAGTAATAACTTCTTCAAATGAATCAGTTTGAGATTGAATATATGCCAGATTTTTTGTTATAAATTACAGAAATGGTATCTGAGGACTAATTCTCGTTTTTCCCAGTTATTTTGCTTCATTTCCAGATTCAATCATAGGCTCGTTCTTATGTACTAGAGCACGTTCGCACATGCACACTCTTCAAAAATGGGTGCTGTAAATCTCTTGACAAACTAAAAGTCGTAAATGACATTTGTATGTATTTGAAATAAAAGATATAGATTGTAATGAAAGTCAGCTTGCTTATTTTGCTCAAAATAAGGATGTATTAAGCCCATCTAACCACATCACATAAGCTTCATCTAACCACAGGTCGAGAGCTGCCATTCCAACCACACAATTTTGCGATGCAGTTTGCGAAGGTTCATTGGAACTCTGGTTTTGGGAAACACCGACTCATTGAACTATACTGATAACGACAGAACTTGCGACTATAGTTAACTAACAGTGCTTTCGGGGAACGCAGCTCAGAGCATTACTGACAGACTGGAAAGATGGAGGAGCTGCAACAATGTCAAATATGCATGAAAGCATGACAACCTGTCCTAGTAGAGCCCAAAACAACATCAAGACTTTGTAAAAAGGGCATAGTAGGTCCTCTATAACATTAGTTTACTATAAGCTCTGTTGCACAACATGGGAATATTACTGAAATGCAGCACTGAAAATTTAAAATCATTAACATCCATCTACTGCAATTACTTTCCACCATCTTTAATGCCGACACCCTTTCATCTGTTATAACTCATTGATAATTTCAGATTTCCCACTGGAAAACTGTTGTTCATATGTGCATAACTGGAAATGATGGCATTTCTGGCATGCTGTAACAGCAGAGAGGACAGGAAATTGTAGAGAAAAATGGGAAATAATGCAAGCCAAATTCAGTGACACCTGCATTAGCATCACAGCTCAAAGTGGATGAAGCATGCGATTTGTCTGAATCAGTGAATAAAACTATATTAACTATTTTCTGTCACCCTGAGAGAAAAGAAGAGAAGAAAGCAGAAGATGATTATAAAAAAATGACCAGGCTTTATTAAATAAGTGTAGATGCATATGTTTCGATTCTCATCTGAACTTCATCTCTACTTCGTCTGGACTTTGTTTGAACTTCTTCTGGCCAGAACAAATCCAACAAGTGTTATTATACCAAAGCAAAAGCAATGGAAAGTTACTGCTTCACAACACTGTCCTTAAAAACCTTGAAATGGAGACATTCACTTATCTCTTACTCATGAAGACAAACATCCCTTGAAACCACACAATCATAAGATTAAATGACAGTAGCAAACATTGCAGGAAAATAATAAAGATGAATAATTACATGATTAAATTGGATAATAAATTATAAACGATTGTGATTAAATGATTATAAAAGAATAAAAAGACAGAAAACAAAACACAACACAGATTGAAGCGACACACGCATATGTTGCTATTGAGAATCCTTAGATCCTTCAAGATATTGTCCATTGTTCTTTTTGTTTACTTGGCAGAGCTTTTGTGAGTATGGACTATGCACTGATATTAAAGTGATAATAGCTGAATATCTTAGAGTTGGTTTCGTATTTGTCTCCCTGATATATTAGGCTGTTGTGGGGCCTGTTTATCAATAGAGAAACAAAATGCTTTTCAGAACGTACACACACACACACACACACACACACATATATATATAAATATATATAGTGACCTCAAAAACTATATGGGCATTATATTATTAAAACCTAATATTCCATCCATTAAACTGCTAGTCCTGTGTATGATCATTAGTTAGATGATAACATTTCAAATCAAGTGGCATCTGCAAGCCAATGATGCTAGAGCTTGAGTAGTTCAACGCATTAACTTTCGACACATTCCAACATTTGACAGCAAGAATGTATCACAATGCTTTTATCTTTATTTTTTTCTGTGGGTGAAAAATGTGCTGGTGCTATCATTTCTTTAAAAGAAATGACACTTTCTTTGATATTTTGCAATAGCAACAATCATACATTTTCAAGTGTGGCTTAAGTGTCCAAATACTGTTTGTATCCATCGTGGGCTAAATTGAATTTTCTTTATCATTCTGAAGTTTGTTATGCAGTTAATTAAATTATAATTCATTTTATGAATATAGTGACATACACTATCTATCTATCTATCTATCTATCTATCTATCTATCTATCTATCGTCTGTATGTATGCATGTATCTATAATGTTATTTTTAAATGAATGAAAAATGCTTTAATTGCGCTTTTTATATGCAAGAAACTGCTAATCAAATGCTGTGGATGTAGCATGATGCCAGGGTTGTTTTTATATAATACATTTTCATTTAATAAATTATGCTACTTATTACATAAAAATAATTACTTAGATATTAGTTATGTTACATAATCTCACATAAAAATAATTACTTAGAAATGAGGATGATTTATTTTGTAAGAGCTTTTATCTCAGTGAATTAATTACACTGAAGGGCTTGACATAAAAGGATGAAAAACAATATGCCCTTATGAAGGTAAATAATACCCATGGTAATCAGCTCAAATTTTGTGTGTCTGTACAGGTCGATGCTGATGATGTCCTCACTAAAGAGGAACAAATCTATCTGCTGGTCAACGCAAAGCGGAAATGCGAGCGAGCGATCAAGTCCAAACATAAAATTACTGGTAAGTTTTAAATGTGCTATTCTTAAAAAAATGACAGTATGCAGAGTAACAAACTACTAATCTCAGCAGGGCTCTCGGTGTCACTGCATAAACATCCACTGTCTCTGAGCACTCTCTTCACTCTCGGCTCAGTTTAGCATTGCTGAAATGACATCTTTGATGGACGTAGGAATTGTGGATACATGCGTCTCCATAGGGATGTGTGCTGAGGTCAGGTCTCAGGTGCTTGACTATGACTCTGCGCTGCGCCTCATCCAATCAGGTTGATGCTAAAATGAACTGGCATTGATTAGGTTGGATCTCTCAGCAACACTCCATCAGTCAGTGCCAAAGCCAACAGAATTCATTAGTTTTTATTACACTGGCCTGACACCTTGTTATTTAAGCCATTAAAAAAAATAAGCAGCTGTCTGTCAGCCCCCTGTATAAAAAAGCAATAGACTCCAAGGCGTAGATTTGATTTGAACATTGGGGGGTTGAAGCGTAAAGCGTTTTAGCGGAGTCCCTGGTCATTGTTCCTTGTGAGATTTATTTTTTTGCTATTTTTTTTGTTTTTGTGGTAGCTTACTTATAACCCACACATGTAAAGCTGATTACTACAATTAATGAATAATTAACATAATTCATTGATTGGATATGATACACAGATATGTAGTATTTTTCAACTGGACATATTTTTCTACTTCAAAGTGCCATGGGAAGTCTAACTTCACTAAAATCTGAAAATGCTAATTTCCTGCTCTTAACAGATTTTCATTTCATCAGGCTCTTAATGTTTTATGTAATATTTTTGGATATCAGGTTTTTCCTACTATCAACCATCATTAGAACAGAACACATTTTACAGAGAGAAAACTAGCTTGGTCCATAATTCATCAAGGTACTATGTACCATAGTTATTGCACTTGTGAGATTTCAAATAGGTTGCACATTTCATCATCTTATCACACTTTTGGTGCGTACAGGTGATTCATGCAACACTCATGCAAAATGAAGTAAACCGCTTCAATCAGGCTGCATTAATATTTCTGTATTTCAGATGAGAACCTTAGTGCTTATCATTAAAGGTCAGAAGGTGTGATATATACACCGATCAGGCATAACATTATGAGCACTGACAGGTGAAGTGAATAACACTGATTATCTCTTCATCACGGCACCTGTTAGTGGGTGGGATATATTAGGCAGCAAGTGAACATTTTGTCCTCAAAGTTGATGTGTTAGAAGCAGGAAAAATGGGCAAGCGTAAGGATTTGAGCGAGTTTGACAAAGGCCAAATTGTGATGGCTAGACGACTGGGTCAGAGCATCTCCAAATCTGCAGCTCTTGTGGGGTGTTCCCGGTCTGCAGTGGTCAGTATCTATCAAAAGTGCTCCAAGGAAGGAACAGTGGTGAACCGGCGACAGGGTCATGGGCGGCAAAGATCTAACAGCAGCTGTACAAACTGCATAAATGATTTCATAATGCTTTGACGGTAAATAATCGTTTTTCCACACATATATATGTGCAAATATATTTGTGCATAAAACTTTATTAACAATATAAGTGAACCTCAAAGGAACATATTAAAATAACCCTTTCATCTGATGACATAACTAAATCAAAATCGTATCTTGACTTATGGTGTGATGTCTGAACGATACAGTGGCATTGCAACATCAGAAATGCAAAAAAACAACTGCTAAATGTCCCCAGAAGTTCCCCTGGAAAACAGCATAGCACAGTTCTGTGTAATCCCTTTGGGTGATTTGCCACGCTAAATAGAGATCTGGGAATAGAAGAGCGTGTTAAAGGGTTTCATTTTTATGGCAACCTCAGTTTCCTTTCACTGTGGTCACTTCATTCCCTGGTGGACTGTCTCAAAGGATTTTTAAATAACCTTTTTTGGCGGACTATTGTCATAGCCAGACTGCTGTATTATTTTCTTCTCATCACAGGCTTATTTTACTTGTGTTAAGTCACTTTTGTCTCACAGCATGAAACAGTTAGGGATGTTTATGTCCGAACTGGAGTAAATGTTGTGGAATCTCGTGGTGTCAGACTCTCACACAATGGGAATATGTACTAGACATTTCAGTTTTAGATGCTAACTTGAATGAAACATGACGTAAGCTACAGTGCATTAGTACTTTTCCAAGACACCCTGTGTTTAAGATAATTATACATGGGTTAAGGATTTTGAATTCAAATTAGAGTATCACCTTTCTCCATTTCATTTTTCATATTTATATATGATGGTTTAAAATAAAATATGCTTATGATTGTAAGTCATTGCGAGCCATTCATTTGTTTTCGGGCTTTTGCCTTTTTGCTAGACAGATGGAATTATTGTGTGCAGATGGTATCAGGACATGCTGCAGACTGCAGGTTCTTTCACTTTTCTCATTGCATATCAGCTTGAACAGGAGTTTATTTTACATTTTTTTAAAAAAATTAAAAGTGGAAATGAAATGTAGAGTATTAAACAGGTATTTAATAGACCTATACTCAAAGTCGGATGAGGTCTTCTTGTTGATCGGACAGGCTGGCAGCTAAAATTGATAACATGCTCAAAACCGTGTCTCCCTTCTTGGACCTTCGAGGAATCCTTTACTTACCAGCAGGATAATACAGTTAGTGTAGGGGTGGGTTTTAGGGACAAGTAAGGCAGCATCCATTTCTGATTTTAATAAATATTCACTAGATATGTTTTTATTTACTACAATACACTGAGGTGCAAATCTGTCATTATATGGACTAAATATAAATAGCATCTAATCATAACACTGCAGGTGTCCTGATGGTCACAGACATGGAGACGTACTAATAATTTCACCTGATTGCCTACTGAAAAACCCTCACAGTCAATTCCCCAGAAGCCGTTTCACTCGCATACTGTATACATCGCAATAGAGAAGAAAAAAACTATTGCAACTTCTGTTTCATGCCAACTTTAAAGACATCTAATGTAAAGTGGGACTGTAATTTCTGTCGAACATTTAACTGGTAAAATATAGAAAATGCAGCTGGAAATTGCTGTTTTTGTGTGCAGTGTCTCTCAAATGATTTTTAGCTTTTCAAGTGTTCACGGTTGAATGGAGAAGTAATGGAAAGTCATTAGTCAAAAATGTGTGAGCCTGAGTTTAAATGAAAATGTATATTAGTGTCACGGTGTTCAGTTTCTTTATCTTTTTCTGTTTAGTTTCATAGTTTCATTGTGATATTCTGTTTTGTTTCATTGTGATGTTCTGTTTAGTTTCTAGGTCATGGTTTTCTTTGGCTACGTTCGGACTGTCAGTCCAAATCCGACTTTTGTGCATATCCAATTGAAATCTGATCAGATTTAGCAAATGTGAACAGCAAAAATTCATATGAAATGCAATTTTTACAAATCCGTTTTGAGCTACATTCATATGTGGTTTGACATCCTATTCAAATCACATTTCTGGAATTTCGCTCTGATCAGATTTCACGTGGTTTATGTGACTTTCTACATAAAACGTAACCATCAGATGTTGTTATGGGAAACATGCTGCAAGTCGCTGCAGAAACAAGGTTGTGTTGTTGCAAAGTACCGGACGAGCAGAAAATGACAATATAACGGAAACATGTTTTAAGACCGGCGGAGATGATAAATCCGCTCATTCCAGCCTCCTACGTTTCTGCCGCTGCCTCAGAAGACACAGTAATCCAGCACAGCAGCTACACATTGTCATGTTGTAAATAAGACAACATCTGTATATTGCAAACCTCTCTGTGTTGCGGTTGTTGCTGTTTTTGCCGTATGCCTACCAACGCAACGTCATTGCCATAGAAACCAATGCAAATATTCCGGAAAACGAAAGAGCACCACGTGACATACAAATCGGATCTGAACAGTTGCGATACACAATGTGGACAGTCAATAAATTTAGATCAGATTCCAATCAGATACACAAATAATCGGATTTGGACTGACAGTAGCTGTGTTTTCATCCAAAGTTGCGAATTTACCTTGTGCGTAAAATGGAAATATCGTATAAAACATTTGCGAATAAAGCGGCACTTCCTGATAAATTTGCGCTATTGTTCAGGCATTTCAGATGCTGCGCAATGAGATCGGTCCGCTGGTTAGTACAGTTATGCCATCCCATCGCTAAGTCACATGATTTTTTTTATGCATATTGAGGAATTTATTTGGTAAATGTGTTTCCATCAGAGTTTATGTGCATGTTTTCTCATCGGATAAAAAATGTATCTGACTCAAACATGCATATACGGTTTTTGTGCGCATTTTGGTGTTTCCATCCAGCAGTTTTTTATGCAATATCCCAAAATGCGCATAAAAATGGGTGGAGCTAGTGTGAACATTTCTTTGTATTTAAAAGCCCTGTTTCTTCAGTTCAGTGTTCCGCATTGAAGTTAATGTTGTAGTGGTATATCACTCTGTGTTTCTTGGTTATTCAATCATTCTGTGTCACTCATCTCTCTTTTGGAAAAGTTACACACTACCAGTGACAATTAGTAGCTCTGGTTTATTTAAAGGAACAAGAAACAGAAGTGAAGATTATACAGCCGCCATGATTTGCGCATGACTGTGTTTATGCAGTAATGCTAGTCCAGTCCTGCTCAATGTTGAGTTGTTCTGAACTAAGTCTTGAGTTGATCCAGCCACAGAGAGTTGTCATGAGGGGTTTAGGGAGCAGTAGATGTTCCTATATCTCCTATTAGAAGCCACTGATCTCAATGCAGCTGGACGCTGATGCTAAGCAGAGATCTGGCACTCAAGTGACTTCTCATTCAGATGCAGTCAATGTTAGCTTGTCTGAGCTCTGTCACACTAAATGCCTCTCGACATCTCTTTCGTGTCACTGCCAAGATGGACAACTGTGCTCTTTTCACTCTTTCAAAGCCATTTCCAGTGTCTCATCTACCTTGGAAATGATGAATAACAGACAGGAATAATTATAATGTACAGTGGGGTCCAAAAGTCTGAGACCACTAGTCTATTTTGCATTTTTCAAGGCTGAGTAGAGGTATCGCAATTTCAAATAAACAAGTTAGTACAGTTTTGTGAAACAGTCCTGATTAGCAGGTAATTTCTCTAATGATGCATCATACTGTGATGGTTCAACAGTGAGTTATGGAAAATTTATCCCTGAAATCTGAGTTGAACTATAAACTTCATCATTTTATTTATTTATTTATTTATTTCAGAATTGCTTAGAATCTTGATACATTGACTTTTCCAGTTTTGTATAGTTTTTTTATACCAGTTCTGAAACAATTACCTTGAATTTCTTAGAATTATACATAAACCTTTTTTTTTTTTTTTGGTCCCCTTTGGAAATATACATTTTGCTTTAATAACAGCAGCACTCAAGCTGGCATAACTCCACAAGTTATCTTTCTTCAGTTTGCTTGTTTGATTATTGATCTACAAATAATGTTTTAAAGGGGTCATGAACTGCATTATTTTATTATTTTTTTTAATGTTTCCTGGGGTGCACTTATAATGTTAGTATGATTTACATTGCATCAAAAATTGTCATAATTTAGAAATAAAAGCCTATTTTCCTACCCTGATTTTAGCCCTCTGATTTGAACGCTCTGTTGTGAGACTTCAGTGTAAACGCCCACTGCTGTGATTGGCTAACATCTTTGCATATGAAAATAGCTAAGTATTACATGTTTAACTCTCAAAAAGTTTTAGCACATTTTTACTATTACAGTTCTCAAGGTTTACTAATCATGAAAGTGTTGATTATAGCATTATATTTAGATAGTGGCATGAAAGGTTGCAGTGATGAACATGTAGCCGATCACAGATACGTTGTTGAACGCATGAAAGCAGTGATCTCGTCATTTCAACTCAATTTCTGCACACTAACAAATGCTTTCATCATAACTAACAGTGCAAACATGATTTAAATAAGAGATTTGTTGATTCTAATGGGAGTTTTGGCGCGAATCCAGAACTCAGTCACTGATAAACTCACGCTGTTTGATTGACAGCTCCAGCGATTGTAAAGGGAGCGTTCTTTGATTGCTTTCTATATATAATTTAATCACCGTTTAAATAACAGATTATTTTCATCCTACTAAGAGAAACAACGTGAAGTTGACCGTTTAGTCATTTGTTTGATTTACTGACAATAAACGATTTTGAGATAAAGAACATATGCCTCTACATGAATCATTACATATCAGAAATCACTGGTGATTTTGGTTAGACATGTACACATAATCTGTACATATCAAACGATCTGTAACAAAGCAGTAGTGACACAGTAAAAACTTTACTCACATAAGTGTGTTGCGCCATTGCTGTTGGATCCAATATATTAGAAGGCACAGCATCATTTTTTAATTTCAGGCTCTCTGCAAATCCAATGCAGCTACTGTGTTTTTCCACAACCTGACACTGCACAACATTTGCGCTCTTCAAAGGCACTTTTATCGCTTAGTTGCTCGATCCAGTGTTAGAGTCACATCTGTTATTCACCTACTACTACTTGTCATGCACAAATCAGTGGGCGGGGCTACAGTAGTAACAATGTAGAAGTAGGCGTTGATCTTTTGCAGAGGCGGTCCTTCACCTCTCTGTTATGTTTTAAAAAAATTATGTTTATGTCCATGCAGACTTAAATTAGATTTTTTCTTTTTTTTTTTTTTTACATTGTCTCAGACTCCATTGGACGTTATATAATACAGATTTAACAACTAAACATCTTAGAGGTATATAACAGTTTTTTTTTCTTTCACATTATCTACATTTACATGCAACCAAATAATACGTTAGCAATTGGATTGATGGTTCAGTCAGACTGAAAAGCCTTTGTGTAAATATCTCAATCGATCCGATTAAACTCAATTCAAATGAGTGCAAATAACCCATCTTGTTGGCAAAGGCTACTTACACTAACTATTGACTGGTTGAGCCTGACAAAACAACGGCATGGCAAGTAAGGACAGTGACATTACTTTTTGATGCGACCGATCCAAGTCCAAATCCGCCTATTTTCAGATCCCATTCTTCTCCCGTTTCCCATCACATATCAGCTCTGAAAGGCGTTTATTTAAAAAAAAAAAAAAAAAAAATCAATTAGTCTAAAAGTGAAAACAAAGTGACTAGCAGGTTTTTATTATACCTATAATTGAAATTTAATGTGGTGTCCTCACATTGATCAGACAGGCTGCAATCGTTGATCAGACACACTTGTATCATTAAGCCCAAAGTATACTTTATTTTTGATGTGAATACTAGCGTACACATACAGTTGAATGCACAGCCTCTCAAAATATACTCCATATATAACCACAACTCCCTTCTTGGACTTTCAAGGACCCCTTTACTGTTCAGGAGGATCAATATGGTTAGGGTTAGGTGTAGGGACAAGTGATACTAATTATAATCAAATACACTGAATATGTTGTTATTATTGCATACTGTTTTATAATATACTACAATACATTGATGTGCATAGTATCTGCCACTGTTCACACTTATGCAGATAGTCTCTGTTTGTTTAAAAATACCTTACGCACATAAATATAGTTTTAGAAATCCTTATGTTTGTTCATTATTGCATCCAGAGAATAAACCTCAGATTCCCTGGCTTTAAGTTTCATGAAGTCAATTATTAGCATAGGTCAACTGCAATGTTTAGTCGTGAAAAAAAAAGAAATCTGTTTTTATCAAATCTTTTCAAAGCCCCCCAGTAATGTGAAGTGATGTTATATGTGCCGGATCTTGGGAGAGATTTCCTGCTGTCTGGTCTTGGCCCTGTGTTGTGGGGCGGGTGAGTCAGATCTGACCTGTTTACCTGATGACTCTGTGCTCTTTCTGGTGGCTGTTTCCTGACCCCTTTTGGAAGGGTGCACACGTCTTTCTGATCATGGACCAGCAGAAGAAATTAGGCTAAGCATGTTATCTCTGACAAAGAGTGTGCATGATGTCTTTTTGCTGTTTTTGAAGTGCTGAGACTAGAAGTCACTGCAATGCATTTTGTATTTGTGTCAATGATGTGACACTTTTTTAAAAATTGGATCTATTCATTTATTTAAAAATAAAAAAAAAAATAGCTGCAAGCAGCGATTGTCAGGGTTCAGGCGCTTAAAGACTTTCAACTGTATTCAGAAAAAGATATTAGCCTATATATTATGTAGCAAGTCTATAAGCAGAGATGAAAATGAAGACCATTTTCAGCAATTTCAGGTAACTTACCATAGAAATACAATGTTTTTAACATGTATAACTGTTGTATTGCCACCTATTGCCCATTCTCCATAAAAGTTTGCATGCCTCTTTAGAATCATGGGCCCTATTTTAACGATCTAAGCAAATGGTCTGAAGTGCATGGCGCAGGTGCACTTAGGGCGTGTCCGAATCCTCTTTTGCTAGTTTAACGATGGAAAAAATGGTCCCAAAGCCTTGTACCTAGTCTTGATGAGTCATGGGTGTGTTTTGGGCGTAACATGCAATAAACCAATCAGAGTCTCATCTCCAATTCCCTTTAAAAGCCAGTTGCGCTTGCACCATGGCAGATTCGCTATTTACATGGCAGAATTTGCAAGCGGAAAGACTGAATGCTTCTCCAGAGAGGAATCCTTTTATTTTTAATATTTAAAAATGTTTGTGTGCTGCTGCGTGTAGCAAAAAATGTACGTGGGTTGTGCACCTGCCTATAGGTGCATATTACTAACGTGCCCTTTAAATAAAAAAAAAAAATACTACTCGCGCCCAACAAAAACCTGGTCTGAAGTCAATGGCGCAGTTATTTTCAATTGCCTCAAAATAGCAACACGCCAACAATGCACCTGAACACACCTCGTTTTCACACCAGTGCGCCCGTGGGTGAACAGATGGGCGCGAGTGCGTTTCCTATTTAAGCAACATGGGCACTGGACAAGAAAATGATAACTGTGTCAGGCTAAAGCTAGCAAAAAACACTTGTGTCGTGCCTGGCATCGCAATTGCACCAAATTTTGCAGCATCTTGGATCGTAACAGCATTTACCGCGTAGTCTGTCAGCCTCAATGTGTAACACTGCACATTTCCTGCGTTTAGGCGAGCATGGTGGCTCATGGTGGCTCACGGTGGTTGTCGCCTCACAGCAAAAAGGTCTCTGCTTTAAGACTCTGCTGAGCCAGATGACCTTTCTGTGTGGTGTTTGCATGCGTTCCCTGTCTGGGAGTGGGTTTCTTCAGGGTGCTCTGGTTTCCCAAATCCAAAGCCATGCAGCACAGGTGAACTGGAGACTGTGAATTGCCCATGAGTGTGAATGTCTGCAACACAGGCTCATTGGAAAAACATGCCTCTAACTACATTTTTGGAAAACTCATACCAGTACATACAAATCAATTCAGTTTCCAGGCGAAATGATCACTATAGGCAATAAAACACCAACATCTTTTATTCCCTTTTTACATAAATTATGATTGCAATGGCAGATTATCGATTAACAAAGACTTTATGACCTCAGAACATTTTCACCATAGTGCATGATTTTTAGCGAATACATTTTGACGTTTGCATCACATAATCAGCTCCATATGTGTAACTTTTCTGATGTAGTAAACTTGCTCAGTAGCTCACCTGATACACTTGAAATGCGAGTCACGATAAAAGAGCTCAAAGTAGAATCAAACTAAAAATGCACGGTTGCTTCAGCAAATGTGTTTTTATGTCACATCTGCTTTTGTTAGCTCTGTCACTGGTTTATTGTAGGTGGTACATTATTTTCAAAGGTGACATTTAATTTCCAAACTGCTGTGATACGTACAACAGTCATCGTAATAAAACATCACGAGATTCACATTCATCTGTTTCAGATTAAATTGAACATGCTTTTTGTGCCACTCACTGCCACTGAACGTTTCACTTATAAAGTGTTGCAGACATGTCGTGTGTGTGTGTGTAGCCCTGTGATTCACTCCAGCATCACTGCAACCCTACATAACACAAACAGTTTGGAAATTGGAAGGATGCATTTCCTTTCCCTTTTGTCCCTAACTCGAATTTTACACTAACCGCTCATCACTGTCTTTCTCTCGGTCGCCGTCAAAGCAATTCTCAATGTTCTGTTGCTTGTGTGAGGTATTGCCAAAGACAGTTCTGGCCCTAGTACAATAAATGCATGTCATAGCACATTAAGGAGATTTCCTACAGTAAAAACAAGTCTATTTTCATGTATTCACCATCAAAAAGAAACGTCTGGCCACTACATCCGTCCGTCTTGCTGAGTGAGGAAAGACACGGGGATTGATTCAGCAATGTCTTCTGCTTCGCCCCTGACCATGTCTTTTGTGGGACCACCCTTGACGTTTTTATGCTGCAGTTTATGTGGCGCTCTCCACTAACCGTTGAGCCAACTATTATTAGACCATTGCATCGTCGTGTTTGCTCAGCAAATAGTTAGCTGAGTCGGTTTATCTATTCTAGTCCAGGCTGGAGGTGGCGGAGCCCAACCTCAAGTCAAGGCTAGGCCTCAGCGCTCGCTGCACTGCGAAGCTCTTATTTGTTATTATTGCACGTTTGTGCTTCGGTTAAGACTAAGTCTCCATGGCGGGGCATGAACAAGGTTCCCATTGAGAGAGACACTGAGGTTTCGGCCTGGGTCGCACAGTGCCGGGATGTGGCTTCCACAAGCCCTGAGACTCTCTGGCCTGTGTGTGAAAATAGCCTGACGCTCAAACTTTGCGGTTGGGTGTAAAATAACACCACCAGATTGCTATAAAAGCTTTCATATATCAAAACCCCGGCACAATTCATGCCAGCCGCTCTGAATCTCATGTGAGAAGGGGGCAAGAAGATAAATATTATTCAGAAACCCCAAATGACATCATCAATACCCACAACCTCATCAGATACGGTTATAGCTTCCTCGTAACCTTGGATGTTGGGAAATTATATGTGATGATTCTGTGTGGAGCTATATCTGAAACCAGAAGGCTATTGGAGGTGGTCTGCGGCTTAATGCTCTATATGTAAGATGAAAACCTCGGCATTTGGCTATTGTTATTTTGGAAATGTGAAACACACATGCCACACTTCCTCCAGGACAAGCGACCTGCAAAACAGGCCTGTTGTCTGAAATTCGCCTTTAATTACATTTGCAAAAATTGACAAGCTGGTCTCCAGGCATATAAAATGTGCTCCATCATACGCTTTGATTTTCCCTCTGAAAATCTTTAATTACAGGCATAGGAAAATAATGGATCTGCAGTAAAGCCATACGCTGAGATTTATCCTCAACTAGTTATTTGTGGCAAGTTGGGGGCAGATGGTTTCAATAACAGCGACTGAAAGCAAAGCCAGAAATACTAGCGTTGCCAAGAAAACTTGGGGGAAAAAAACGAAAAGGCATTTCTGTCAGTTCTGCGGGGAGAGAGGAACTAAGAGTGAGATGATTCCCAACTGAAGCTTTATTTACTATAAATATCTAGTTCTGTCATGAAACTCTAGATGGCGCAGGCTAATAGGTCCTTAACGCAATCTGATCACTATGACATCATTTACAACACGGCACAAGCTGATTGGTCTCTGTTGCATCTGCAGCCAATGAGCTGCTTTTAACTAATAATTTGGTTCGGCGTTGGCTGTAGACAAGTCTTCCTCTGAAATTTAACATCTTAAGATAATTGAACTTTTTATTATTATTCCAAATCACAAAACATTGCACTGTCTGAATTTATCAGTTTCTAAATGAAGCATTAATGATATTTAACAAGCTGTGCATGATGCAACAAGTGAAATTATAAACCATAAGCAAGCTAGCAAGAATATATGCTTTTGCGTTCAATGTCAAAAGCACTACAAATATGGTAACAATTAACTAGTCAAAACATCACTGAATCAACCTAAGTACATTAATTCATACCAACAAAATTATTTGTTATGGGTTAATGAAGAAACAGCGACTAAACACTGCTTGAATGAGAACACGTTATAAGTGCATGAATAGGCATTTGCATATCTAGTGCTATCAGGTAATGTATTCTTTGCATACAGTGCTTTGTTTAGCATACAATGCTTAGTTTTTTTCAGCAGTGTCATGCAGGAAATACATAAAGAGCAACAATATGTATTTGACCTTCAGATACTATAAACAAAATTCATGTACAGATGGAGCATATAACAAGCCAGTGTGATTCTATTCATTGTGCCTGTAAAGAAGTTTGTGTTTCACCTTAAGTTACTTATTGAAGTCAAGGAGTTTGATCATGCATGAGAAACAATATCATTAATATACTAATTGAGAACACTAAGTAGTGCATAGAGTGAAAAAATGCAATTTGAGTTCAAATTTAGTTTCTTAGGAATGCAAATGGAAGAATAATGTTGTTGCTTATGAAGACTGAGTAACTAAACTTCTATGAATGAGAATATTGGGTTTTAGTGAACTTGGAAAGAGAATGAATTCATTCGTGTAATTAGAATCAGCAATGATTAACTGAAGCAATTCTAAGCATGTATAGCTTTAATGAAAGATTGTCTCTTCAGGAACCATTGATGTCACCTTGTTTTGGAAGGAATATTTACATCTCTTAAATATTCATGATGAAACCTAAAACTAGTACAACTTCAAATATTACATTTAAGTGACTTTTTTATGACAACAGAGCAGCAGCATGTAAACAACGCAACCAGACAATATGGCACGTTAATTTCCGGTAAGGGCAGCGCTGTAAACGTTGCTAGACTAGGTGCATAGAAAAATATAAGCTTCTTTTGTAATAATAACCCCCGGTTTCACAGACAAGGCTTAAGCATAGTCACAGAGTAAAATGCATGTTTGAGCTGTTTTAACTGAAAACAACTTTTTTTGGCATATCTTAAAATATGTCAATGCCATTGTTTTGTCTCAAGATGCACACCAGTAATTTTTTTTTTTCTAAGGCGTTTATAAAAGCTACTTAAATGTCCTAGTTGAACTAAGGCCTAATCCTGGCATAAACTAAGCCCTGTCTGTAAAACCGGGTCTATATGTACTAATTTAAGTTCAGATTAAACTCAACTAACAAGTAAGCGTACAAAACGTGTGGCACTAAACAATCAGGCCAACACAAGAGGAAAGAAAGCACAATATATTGAGGAAAGCACACAAGGATCAAGTGAAAACAGCTTCATGCATTCTTTTTTTTTATCGACATTTAAATGTGGGCAACTTGTATTAAAAAAAAAAAAAAATAAACATTTTCAACAAAAAGTTTTTGTCAAAGACATTGTCTAGATGGGATTCAGAACGATGATCAAAACAGACGGAGTAGATCGAGTCCATCAACACCCCCACAGCTTCACAGTCGTTTCATCTTCATGGGTTCGACATTTCATTCAGTAACGTTAGGCAGTTTTGATTTATGTGCCGTTTAATGTTTGATGATCATTTTAGCTTACTTGTGATGATTTTGTCACTTGCTTTTTGGGACCGGAGATGCTGTACTCTTTCAGAAGATGTACAACAGTGCCCCCTACCATATAACAGTGAATACATGGATTGACGGAAAATTCTGTCAGTGGCGGGGAAAGAATTAAAGTGGCCATATAATGCCCTTTTAACAAAGTCTTGATTTTGTTTATGCGCTCTATTAGAACAGGTTTTCATGCTTGAATGTTGATTATTTTCCTCATATTCTCCATTGTTGCAGCTCATCTCTTCCCAGTCTGTCAGTAACGATCTGTTTAGTTCCTGTCTCTATGAAGCTCCTCCTTCTGAAAAGGAAGGAGGGGCTTCCTTATTTAAATGAGGAATATTGTGACATGTTCGTTCCTGGAAGAAAACTCAAGACTACAATGGAGGCGTTTCAGGGAGTTCAGAAACAGTGACACTGATATTATAGAGAATAACTCCATTTGTACCTTTGCAGACTTTTTTCACGCTCGAACAGCAACATTACACACTAAAGAAAGCTGAACTATCTAACTACTGTGTACTAATATTTAGTTTATTTTATATAGTGCACTTATTGTTTTTACATTGCACATATCTAAAATGTAATTACAGCTGTAATTAATTGCTGTATTGACATCTATAATTACACTGTTGACCTTCCCTTATAACTTAACCCACCCTTAAACCTACCCAAACCTCTCCTAACCTTACCCGTATCTACCTCAACAGCAGCGCAAGTGTTTTATAATACAACATCAACACAATAACTACATTGCACCTAACTATTGTTTATTTATTTATTTTGATGCAAGTACATAGTAATTAAAGACACCTAATATAAATTGGGACCAAACAACTAACAAAAGAAGGGCTAGACAAGGACTAAACGATGGGACATGGTGAGGGGAAATGAGGAGGCCAGATGAGAAGAGCAAGTGATGTGCTTGTACACAAAACAAACACTGACGCACAAAACAAAGACAATCAGGACACGGCTGCCAGAGCAGAACCCTTGCCTTTATCAGAGGTCTGGATCCTACATACAAAACAACAGCTATTATTTTGAAAAGTGCACATAAATGTGTTATTTTCAGTCATTTAGACTATTATTCAGACTCATTCAAGACTGTGTCATTGATGTATTTCCAGATATTTCAGTTCTTTGTCAAAAGTGGCCATTTTAAATGTTTCATACAAGAACAGACTTTGAAAGATTGTAGGTGGTCTAGATCTATGCCTCATTCTTCTGTTCCTACACTATTTCATTTTCAAAGAGTTGAATGACATGAACCATTGTTACTAGTGCAGGAATAGAAGTTGCTTTGTGCTCTTGGTGTCAGTTTGGCCTGAAGTGTGAAGTTATAGCATGTTGTGAAACAAAGAAAAGGAGGTATTATAAAAGTTTGCTGTGTTTTAGTTGTTTAAGCAACTAAAAGAGATGTATGCTCCACTTTTGAAGATGGTGTGCTATAGAAGACATTGTGACACTCCGGTAAAGTGAAATCCACTAAACTTGTAATTGCAAAAAAGTGTAGAAATGAAATGGGGTGATAAAACAAGGCTAATGACATTTATATGATTAGCTTTTGTTTAGCATTTTAGATGAGTTCAACATTTTATTTATTATATACGTGATATTATCAGCCGTTCACCATCCAACATTACTGTAAGTCTGACCAAAATTGATAGAGGTGCAGAACAGAAAAAGAAAAAGGGAAAATGAAAAAGTTGATAAACAGTAATTGATAGTCTTAACCTATAATTTGAATCACTGTAAGTCTTGAAGTTAATCAACATTTAATGCTGTAGCCTGAGAGGACAAAGAGATTCATGTTAATATCAGCTGATTTCCAAATATCTCAGTCACTCAAAAAAATAAAAAATAAAATAAAATAATTTGTAAAATCACAGTTTATTTGTTTGAATTACATTTGAGAGAAACTGAAATTTTTTTTAAAAAAATGTTAACTGAGCCTCCCACCATGCACAACCAAGTTATTGGGGTTTTTGCCTCAATACAGATGAGCATGTTATGATTCTACTAGATGCATACAAAATAATGTTGTTTATATTGGAGTATACAGCACTGACAACCACATTAACCACTATAAACAAACTCACACCGTAAACGTTCATGACTCATAACTGCATTTCAGCAAAGTATGTGCTGCATGAACAGAGCATGTTAAAATTATAGGATGTATATACTTTTAATGTCACAGAAATTTTGGGGCTTTATCTAACAGGATCTTAAGCATTCAATTTCAGGGTTTGTAAGCAAAAAGTCTGACTTTTTATTAGCTATCTTAAACTAATATACACTTACATAATACAATTAAGCATTTGATAAAATGTAGGTAACACTTTATTTTACAGTGTCATTGTTACACATATTACATGTAGTTACTGTAGTAATAAATATAAATTATGCATAATTACATGCAACTAACCCTAAACGAAACCCTAACCCTAAGTACATGTTATGAAGTAATATTACTCAGTACTTAAATGTAATTACATTGTAACAAAGAAATCTAAAAATAGTGTAACCAAATGTACTGTACTGTATGTATAATGTAATAACATGTATGTATAAGTATAATGTAGGACTTATTGAGGACTTTTGAAGAAAGTGGAATCTCGGAGAGGTCATGATTGTGTGCAAGGCATTTCACTCCTGAATGTCTCTAAGGCCCTGTTTACACCTGTGTTTTCATTGATCCGGAACGATGCTTAAAAACAAGTGTAAACGGGGGCTGATATGTTTTGAGCTTGTCCACATTCGACCACTTCCAGAGGTAGCCAAACACACATTCAGCCGGATTGCTTTCATAGTGTACACCAGGGGTTTTCAACCCTGGTCCTCGAGAAACGCACCTTCCTGTAGCTTTCTAGTAATCATGAACAGCTTAATTAGCTGGTTCAGGTGTGTTTGATTAGGGTTGGAGCTAAACTCTGCAGGGCAGTGGCCCTCGGGGACCAGGGTTGAGAAAGCCTGGTGTAGACACTAGGAGTGTAACGGTACATGTATTCATCCGTACGGTTCGGTTCACGCAATCAGATGACGAATACAGTCAGTCACAGGTGATCTACACTCCAATCCAGAAGTGGGCAACGCTGTTTGCTAACGCCACAACAAGAAAATGCGCAGAAGAACAGATGATCTATGCATAAATATGTTTACATATAATCTCTCATCAGTGTTTCAACCATGAAAAGACATCAATAAAACAGCTTGAGAATAAAATCTCAAGTAGCATTACATTTACCTCAGGCAAGTCATTTAGTGTCCACAGCATGTTAGAAATTAACTCTAGAGGAGCATTTCACTAAATATATGCACTATATTAGCTTATATATTCATTATATTTACTTAACTTGTTAGTAATGTCTAAATTATTTAAGAAATGTTTAAATAAATTTGTCATGAAACCATGTTATGACAGTAACTGTGTAAATGATTATATTTAAAAAATTAATTCGAGTAGAAAAATAATTGAAAAATAATTTTATAATTAGATTTAGAAGTTAATGCAAAACCTGCATTATGTGCAATATATGTTTTATATATATATAGAGAGAGAGAGAGAGAGAGAGAAGTTAATGCAAAACCTGCATTATGTGCAATATATGTTTTATATATATATATAGAGAGAGAGAGAGAGAGAGAGAGAGCAACTGAATTTAATAGTTCAGGCTCTGTTGTTAATAGTAACCTTTAATATTATAGTAATGTGCAAGAAAAGGCTCCCTGTATATAGTTTACAGCATTAGCTGAGACAGATTTTTTTATCCTTAAGAAAATGTTAAATATAATTTAATTTATTTAAAGAAAGAGACAATTTGTTCAATAAACCACTGTCTAATGAAAAAAATAATAAAAAAGAAGCAATTTTATGTTTATAGTTATTCCGTACCGAACCGTGACTTCAATACCGAGGTACGTACCGAACCGTCATGTTTGTGTACCGTTACACCATTGGTAGACGCTCATGTGGTCAAACTTTGATGCATTTTACCAAAACATTACAGTTGAAAATGCTGCTTTCATTATCCATTTCATCTGCGTCCTTTTCACTCTTAATCCACATAACATGGGTTTGTGCATCAGATTACTGAAGTAAAACAGATTATAAATGTCATTTCAGGTTGACTTCAAACTACAAAAGTACACACACGTAAAGGGCAGACAAGATAACAGTGCATTGAAAGACAGACAGCAGTTGATTGTTACAGTGTTTGACACATTCTGTTCTGAGTATACTGAGCAGAGAGAATAGTAGAGATTGTAGCCTTGTCATTCAGGAAGAGCAAATCTAAATGTGTCCAAGTGTCAGAGAAGCTACATTCTCTCCTCTATAGCTGTCCTCAAATTGCAGAGGAGGTTATTCATGTATTGCTGGAGTGGGTGGGTGGAGAGTGGAGTTCACTCTATCTAAATGTCAGTCGTCTTTGTGTTGTAGAGGGTTACTGCTCGCCGGAGTGGGATGGCATCGTATGTTGGCCTGAGGGAGTTCCTGGAAGGATGGTGTCCACTGCCTGCCCAGAGTACATATATGACTTCAACCACAAAGGTGAGCCTGCAGCTGCTGACCTGTGGTTAACTGACACATGTCTGAAGCACATGGAGATCCCCTGACAATAATGAACAACCTCCAGCATACACTTATTTGGAAGACGCATCCTCCAGAATCTCTGCCTTTCTCCTCATCATTGTTGACGCTCACAATTCTTGTCATGTCTTTTAGACAAACATTCCGGAATATGTACATATATTTGTACATTCATAACAAGGTGTGTTTTCATAATATATTGTGTACCTAGAAAGTAAACTGAAAACTAGCAGTGTGATTCCTAACTTCATTACATTTACATTTATTCTTTTAGCAGAAAGTGCCAAAGTGAAGGAAAAATAATAATAAATTCAGCAAATAATCCAAGGGAGAAAACAATACAAAACGTGCTGGCATTCCAATTTTTAAGAGAATACTAGAGTCGTGTTATTATTCAGCAGTGTTGGAGGAAACGCAGTGCATATAATGAATCAGACTTCTGTCCGGAAAATTTAATCTGGTGTAGGATTTACTTTGAAACAATTTCAACTCAGAATTTTCAGAAACATATTGAATTAACATATTGAATTAAACATGACATTTAGAAGCAGTTAAATAGTCATTTCTATTTACAACTTCAAAAAATCATTTTTCACAGTGTAGGGCTGTTGGTGAGTTCGTTCATTCGCTCATTCATTTCCTTGAATCAGTTCACACTGTTTGTGATCATCATTTCCAAAATCTGAAGAATCTAATTCAGAGTTTTGTTTTCATCACTCACAAAAGGTCACATGCGTCTCTGTGATATGTTTCATGATTTTAGCATTAGGTAAATTCTGTTTATCAGCATGTAATGTTGTTTAGATATTATTAAAGGATTAGTTCTCTTCAGGATTAAAATTTCCTGATAATTCACTCACCCCCATGTCATCCAAAATGTTCATGTCTTTTTTTTCTTCAGATGAAAAGAAATTAAGGTTCTTGAGGAAAACATTCCAGGATTATTCTCCTTATAGTGGACTTACCCAAAGGGTTGAAGGTCTAAATGTCAGTTTCACTGCAGCTTCAAAGAGCTCTACATGATCCCAGACGAGGAATAAGAGTCTTATCTAGAGAAACCATCAGCCATTTTCTAAAAAAATAAATATTTATATACTTTTAAACCACAAATGCTCGTCTTGCACTGCTCTGCGTTGATCCACGCATTACGTCGGAAAGGTCACGCGTGACGTAGGCAGAAGTACCACGGTAGGGCGAAAACTCCATCTCATTTTCTCCTCCAACTTCAAAATCAATACTTCAAAATCGTCTGATATCATTATTTTACCTTTTTTTTTTTGTAAAGGGCATTTGGCTTAATCTTTGCACGTTCACTTTGTAGACACTGAATCTGTACTTTCACCTACATCACGCGTGACCTTTCCAACGTGATTACGTCATGCATGGCGCATCGCAGAGAAGTGCAAGATGAGCATTTGTGGTTAAAAAGTATACAAATTTTTATTTAGAAAATGACAGATCGTTTCTCTAGATAAGACTCTTATTCCTCGTCTGGGATCATGTAGAGCTCTTTGAAGCTGCACTGAAACTGACATTTGGACCTTCAACCCGTTGAACCCCAGTGAAGTCCACTATATGGAGAAAAATCCTGGAAAGTTTTCGACTGAAGAAAGAAATACATGAACATCTTGGATGACATGGTCAATTATCAGGAAATGTTCATTCAGAAGTGAACTGATCCTTTAATGAAAATATATCTTTTCTTCTTTGTGTTCTATCAGTGGAAAACTGTGTAATCAACATGCTATGATTGTTTTAAACTAGATTTGTACTGAATATCATTTGCATTAAACATTTTACCTCTGATTGGCTACAATGAGTATTTATAAACCACTTCAATGGAAATACATGATAAATATTGAACTAAAATACCCTAAAAGTCTGAAAAATATACTGACATACTGAATACTTTCATAGCTCTAAAATACGTTTTAAATGCAAAAAGTACACATTACTTTCCACACTATTCCTTAACAGTGGAAATGAAAGCCTAGAAACACATTTTGACTTGATTTGCTGCTTTCCAAACACAGTTTCCTTGCAAAATAGAATTTACAATAGTGCTTTAGAGATGCAGCAGCTAGAGACCTGCATACCAAAGCACTAATTGGACATCTTACTCAAATCTGTCCACAGATACGGTTGTTTTTTTTATTGTATTCCTTTTATCAATAATTGAATCCATATGTGTGCCGCTGTTTAATGCTAATGGGGCAAACATTGATTATTTCCTACACTGTAGCTCTATTCTGTCATTCTGATTGAGAAAATCAATACATGATTGTCCTGAAGACACGGATGCTTTGCTAGAGGATGTTTGTGCTGTGTCTCCAGGACATGCCTACCGACGCTGTGACATCAACGGGACCTGGGAACTGGCTTCAAATAACAACAAAACCTGGGCTAACTACAGCGAGTGTGCCAAATACCTCACCCATTACAACCAGAACCAAGAGAGGGTAAGACCTTTGACCTTACAGTACGCAACACGAGTGTTTCAGCCCGACGCAGTTATCATTTTCACATCCAGCGCCACATTGTTTAAATAGCAAATGCACTCGTGCCTATCTGTTCGACCATGGTCTGAAAACGAGGTGTGTTCAGGCGCATTGTTGTCGCATTGCTATTTTGAGGCGACTGACAACGACTGCACCATTGACTAACAAAAATCTAAAGTCAATGCCGCAGTATTTTAAATATTAAAAATAAAAGGATTACAATATAAAAGATTATTATTCAAAGAGAAAAATGCCTACATGTCATGTCATGTCATGGATAGTCATTGCATGTATCAGAATTACCAATCTGCAGTAATGACAAATGAAATTGGCTAATTATTAGACCAATCGTGGCAATAAACACATGTATTTAAACTGACTCGTCAGGTTGAGAGTGTCTGTATTTCACCATGTAAATAGCGAATCTGCCATGGTGCAAGCACACCTGGATTTTAAAGGAATGGGAGATGAGACTCTGATTGGTTTATTAATTCAGACACGCCCTAAGTGCACCTGCACCATGTGCTTTAGACCATATGCTTTGATCGTTAAAATATGGCTCAGAGTGTTATAACGCCAGATAATTGATCAGTTTAAAAAGGCTATTATTCACCTCTATGTGCTTGAAGTCTTCGACGTGAAATACCAACCCACTCCTGTACATAATCATCAGACGATCTCTGTGAACTGTGAATGCGTGACATAACAATAGATGGTGGTAAAGCACAATTTCAGGTTCTTATCTAATAAGAAAACACTGCGCTGCTTCAATGCATTGCAGGTTCATCAAAACATACGGTAGTTTTTAGTCACGTTACACCACTATTTGCTGGAGAAAGTAGTTAGCTACTGGAAAAGCTACACAGTTTTAAAAGCAACTGAAAAAAGAAAAAAAATGCTGAAATATGTAGTTAAGTTAGTTGCATCGTTACTTGTAGTTAGCTGCTCCCCAACACTGTGTAGACGTTTCCTAATTTAGTATGTTACGTCTGTTAAATGTTGGTACTCTTTACTCAAAACATGGCATGAAATTTATCCAAACAAACTGAGTGCAAACTGTTACTTTGATTAGATTCTATAGGTTTGTTTTACAGTGTATATAAGACATTTTAACACTCATGCATCTAAAAATGCAAGACGCAGCACTCAGGAATGGTTTTAAAAAAGTGCAGTTCAGAACACGAGGGTCTCGAGACGCGCTTTTGAGATGTGATGCAATAACGGAAATAACAGAAATAGCCAAACAGATAGCTGCAGTACTATCGCATTGGCTATCCAGACACAGCCACTATGAGCGCCTCCGCTGCCATGTTGCCATCAAATAAAACAGTTGCCATGCCAACAACATGCCATGCTCACAATGCTTGCCCCGCCTCCTGGATCATCTGATTGGTCCATTGTTTTAGAACTGACATTGATGAGCGCCGCATGTAAAAGTTGACACAGGGCCTCAAAAACGCGGCGCTCATGTGCGAGATGCTGCAAAAGACGTGAGCGCAACGTCCATTTACATCCGTCTAGCGCGTGTTTAACAAAGGAAAAGTAGCGCACTGGAATGGAAAAATGTGTTCTGTGTGAACGGCCCCTTACACTGTAACTTTTAGCCTAACTTAGTCAATGTTTTTAGTTACATCAACTCAATTATACAGAAATAATAACTGAATTTTACATATATGTGGATTGAACACAATGCAATTAAGTTGTGACAGTGTTGTGTTGCTTTGGCTCGTTTTAAGTAAAGTGAACTAGCAGCAAACCATTTTTTTTCCACTAGGCTACATTCATGCACTTCTTCATTTGGCAGTAATTGCATGAGGTGTACACATATACACGTATTCATACATATTGCTTCATTGTGAACGAAGCACAGTGTATAATGAGGCAGGTCTGCGCAGAGAGGAATGTCAATGTCTTAATTTAAATATTGAAAACGCAGCACAATTTCAGCACTGTCTGCGGGAGGTTAGTGAATAAGACACAGGTATCTGTGTTGACTTTACATGTGCAAAATTGATGCAACTCTTTAGTGAATTTCCCCCTCAGTGTTTTCTGCCTAATTGTTTGCATTTTGATTTGTTCCTCACACAAAGTTATCATGGCTTTAGAAGACATGGAATATAGCTTGGAACAACATGAGAGGAAATGACAATAGTTTTTCATATTGGTATGAAAGTCAAACCACATTGTGTAGACACAGTTCATTAGTCATCAATGTTAACACTGAAGTCTTTTGTTTGTTTAGCTTTGTTTAAATTCATTTCTCTCATCTGTGTGCTTTTCATTTTGGCGTAGACTGGCGAAAAGCTGAGCTGCGGGCAGAACTATTTACCATTTAGATGAGGAATGCACATAAACTGAACCCTCAGTGGAAAGAGTATTCCACTGCAGAAGTCTGAATTGAATTGAATTTAATCAATGGACTCGGCATAATTAATGTAGTTCACCAAAACTTGTTGAACCTCTAGGTTACAGAACATCCCAGCTAACAGGGAACGTTCTCACAAGGTTCTCTCAAAGTTAAGAACAAACGTTTTTTTCCAGAACTTTCCTTCGAAGTTATCTGGTCTTTAATAATGTTCTCAAAATGTTAGCACAAAAACATTATTTTATACATTGTTCATGGAACGTTTTTACCAGAAACATTTCAGCGGGACGTTTTCGTCTAACATTTTTTAATTTGTTTCAGAATGTTCAGGCAACATTCAAAAGTAACAGGTTTGCGTTCACTAACTTAAGAAATTTTCGTCCGAAAATTTTGCACGTTAAAAAATAACACTCCCTTCAAAACGTCATAAAAAATTTCGGAACGTGTTCAATTTTATGCATTTTTTTGCATCCATAGCAAGCATTTTGAGAGATGTTTTTGACAATTCAGAGCCACCGTACAAGCGAATGCCAAAATCCAGAATGGCGTCTGACAAGTTGATCCACTTCGTCTTGCAGCACAAAGCACTGAATGACAAACAAAGTGTAGAATACATATATACTGGTGGTCTTCTTTTAATATGTGGCTCCAGTATCAAACTAAGTATCAAACTGAGCCACTGACATCCTGAAGTAAACTTTGAATCCCGCAGTCTCTCTTTCCTCTGTACGCAATCTCAGGTTTGGATGGACCCAATATTTCCTCTTTCTTTTTAAGAAGAGAGAGGACAACAAAATGGACTCACTGCTTGAAGACTCCATTTTGTATTGTTTTGTGAATTTTTTTTGTGGTTTCTGTGCGGGACGAATTTTTAGGGTGAAAAAACACAAAGATTTCAGACTCGGTGTGCAAAGACCTTTAGATGTTATATCACAGTATTAGTATATATCACGATATAGTTTAAATAAAATGCAACAAAACTGGTTTGCATAATAAACATCCATGTGGTAATGTCTGTTTTTGAATAATGCAGTGAGTTCATTCGTTTACACATGAAAAGTACTTTGTCTCATTTTACTGCAACTGGATCTAAGCTAAAAAAAAATGATATATTTGCACCTGTGACCACAAAATAACAATCTGTATTTATGCAGCAAGTCCACAAGCTTTTCATTGTATTGTCTTGTTTGGGTTATGTCCCGCACAGTTTCATTTTGCTCTCGCATTTTAACACAATCTCTACAAGCTAACATCTTTTACACTCATACCACTTATGTCTTTTTGCAAGGCATTTTGGTTTGTTTTAGTTCCACAAATTTACATGAATATATCAAAATGAGATGAGATAATGTGAATGTCTTGATGAAGTGGATCGTTGAAGGGTTAGTTCACCCAAAAAATAAATTTCTGTCATCAAGTACTCACCCTCATGTCGTTCCACACCTGTAAAGGTTATGATACACGTGGCAACTTTTTGAGCAATGTTGCCAGGCAATGTGAATTTATATCTTTTTACACAGGTAAGTTGTCATGTGTCAACCCAAAACAGGGAATTTACCTCATTTAATGCTTAAAATACCAACAGGTGTCTAATTTAATGTGTGTAGGCTGTAATTTAGCCATCAAATGTTTTCAGTTAAATACTAAAAAGATGCATTCTGTGTAATGTCTGAAGTTGTGTAGGCTGTAGGGCGTATGACATGTGAAAGTCGCTTTTGACGCGGGTTCGAATCCGCCTTTTGCCAAACTTGCTCTTCTCCCTTTTCCTTTTACAAATCAGATCGGAAAGGCATTTATATTTAATAAAAATGAAGGAAATATTTGAAAAGTTGAAATAAAGTGCCTAAAAAGTGTTTATAATAAAGTATTTATTGGGTTGGCAATAGATTTGCTCTTCTCTGATTGGTTGCTAATCAGAGTTGCCCTGTGTCTCATCAGGTTGCCCGTTGACGGCAACATTGCCCAGCAATATTGCTCAAAAAGTTGCCACATGTATCATCACCTTAAGACCTTTGTTCATCTTCGGATCACAAATTAAGATGTTTTTGATGAAATCTGAGGGTTTCTGAAGCACACATAGGCAACAATATCATTGCATCTTTTGTGGTCCAGAAAGGTATTAAAGACATTGTTAAAATAGTCCATGTGACTACAGCAGTTGACCCTTAATGTTATGAAAGGACGAGAATACTTTTTGTGCACAAAAACAAAACAAAAATAACAACTTTATTTCCCCTGTCAGTCTGCTACGCAGTTGATGTAGTGACTATTTCAATGTCTTTAATACTTTTCTGGATTTTGAATAACGGTAATTACGTTGCTTTCCATGGGGGATTTAAAAAAACTCAGATTTTATCAAAAATATCTTAATTTGTGTTCTGAAGATGAACGAAGGTCTTATGGGTGTGGAACGACATGGGTAATTAATGACAGAATTTTCATTTTTTGGGTTAACTAAATTTGCCAAAATATACTACTAATTTGCCAAAATTCAGTTTATACACATGTTGCTCATATCTCGTTTGTTCATTCATTAACAGGTCAGATAATCTCTGGATCAGTTTATTCATATTCATAACAATTCTGTCACAAAGGTATAATTTGCTTTGTAGATTAGCCTTTCAGACGTTCGTCTCAGATCCATGGATGCTCTCTACACCTTGATGTTCAAATATTCAATTATGGTTTCCAAATTGTTCTTTTTGTTATTTACCACTTTTTTTGAAAGATATCTTCCTTTGAACTGTAGATTGAGCGTAGAGATCTATATTTTTAGGTCATGCCTTTTTGCTTCCCATGTTTATATTTGATGAAGTCCCAAGAGCCACTTCTGTAGTTAATGAAAAATTCACCCATGCAAAATAAATGCAGCCACGATGGCTGGGTTTGGCCATCACCCCTCATGCTAAATGTTAACAGCTGGCAAATCTCTTGTTCTATCAGCCGCGGATTGCTCTCCTCTAATGCATGCCACTGATCCAGCTATAGCTCAGTTAGTGCGGTCACGATGTGAAGTCACTCGGCTGACTGCAGCCTGAAGTAATCTGAGTTGAAAGTGTGGCCGCTCACTGCTTAGCTTTTGTCAGGCCTCTGAACTTCAAGACAAACTGTTTTCGCATGAGGCAGTGAGCAGACACCTTAGTCACAGGGTGTCAGCTTGCTCTCCAAATAAACATTTGTGTTTTTGACGGAAAAACTGCCAAAGGCAGAGATTTAGTTGGTAATTCCTTTACCAGCTCTGCTTTGGTTTACACACCAAAAGATGCAAATGCTTGAGCTTTGAGTTTAAGCCCAAACAGAAATCAGACACTGCTGACATGAGTTTCATGTGATGTAAATAGTAGTAAACATAAAGAAACTGTGGGATTGTTTAAGACAAGGTCAAAGTGGAAGAACAAATTAAATGGTTCCAGATTAGACCAGTGCAAGGAAAAGGCCTTGTAAATTAACAAGACATTACATCAAAGGTTGCATAGCTAATTACAGCCATGTCTGTTGAGCACAAATGCAATAATGCACAAATGCACTCTCATGAACGCTTTCATCATAACACAGTGCAAACATAGTGTAAACAAGAGATTGATTATGCAGTGCAGAACTCAAGTGAGCTGAAGTGATTGACAGCTCCAGTGATTATAAAGAAAGCGTTCTTTGCTTGCTTTCTGTAAAACATTTAAACACAATGAGGTGGACGACATTCAAAATGTACTTGTATTGCTGCCATGTCCTGTTCTGTTACTGGTGCTGTTATTGTTCTCACTCTCTTATTGTTGTCTTCATTCTCAGGAGGTTTTTGACAGACTTTACCTGATCTACACGGTGGGCTACTCCATCTCTCTGGGATCACTTATGGTGGCCACAGTCATCCTCGGATACTTTCGGTGAGACACCCCCTCCTTGTTTTTATAGACAGGATTCATGAAACCCTTCACAAATGAGAAATCTTCAAAAGCAATTTTAAGGGCCTTTTCCTCCTTCTGGGGGCTGTGCAGAAAATAAGTTTGTGTGATTCTCATATGATATTGTCTGAACAAAACATGTCTTGATATTTTACCTTTTATTTTTTTTTACCTTTCTCTTTGATCCATACAGTTCTTGCAGCATATCTGTGAGATTTAAGAAAGGCAGCGTTTCTGCTGTGTAACACAGATATAGAAAATTAAGTGATTTATGGCCATAAATTATGCATTTTTCAAACAAAGGCTGAGTAGTCATTTTGTAAAACAATTAGGTGATAAATAGATCTACAGTACACACACACTGCAGGTGTTCTTAGGCTACAATCTAATATAATGCACCAATTTGTTGACATTGTATATTTATTTACTTGATGTTAGTTTTATGATATCCAGAGTTTTCTCCGGGAACGATCACGTGACAGTATTCCTCATTTAAATAATTCCGCCCAAGGCATACGCAGAATAAAGGGGCGGGGCCTGGTTGAGTTAGTTAGTAGAGTGTTGAAACTGGTGGTTATGGTAAGGGGCGGGACATTTCCCAAACACGCTTGAAGTGCTTGACCAATCACAACACACTGATCCAGCTGACCAATCAGAGCACATTGTGCTTTTCAGAAGGAGGGGCTTCATAGAGACAGGAACTAAACAGAGCGTTACTGACAGACTGGGAAGAGAGGAGCTGCAACAATGGAGAATATGAGGAAAATAATGTGTTTTTTGAACATTCAAGCATAAAAACCTGTTCTAGTAGAGCTCAAAAATTCAACACCAAGTAATCAAAACTTTGTACAAGGGCATAATTGGGCCTCTTTGAATGACTTTGAATGTTTTTTTAGTATTTAATTGGAGTTGGTATGTGCTTTTATTCTCTTGAGGCATGAGCAGAGAAAATTTTTGTCTAAATTATACATTACTGAAATTGTAACATTTGTGTATGAATGGCTTTACAAATGATTTAGACAGAAATATGTTCTGCTCGTGTTTTAAGAATGAGGCACAATGGCTTTGAGGGGTTAATGTTTTTGAATGTGTGGAGAAACTATTAAAACTAAAGTAAAACTTTGTGTTCTGACTTGACTAAAGCGATCAGTTTTCCAAATGAGCTGCATCAAATGAATGTTTTTCTAATAGTTCACCCAGTGTGTGTGCTGGCCCCTTTTCAATACTAAGACATATGAGTGCATTTATTACTTTTGCGTTCAATCGTTCCATTTTCATTACTAATTAATGCAAAGAGGTTCCCTTCGTTATTTATCCAGTGGGCTTATTCAAATAAAGGGTCGGGTCGTGTGCGGAACGAGCCGCTGACAGGCACCAGATTAGCTTGACTCGGCTCCAGTGCTCCATGTTTTTAAGAGGCCTAGGCACCCGGAAATGCAGGTCAGGAAAATGACTTTAATAAGGGCTCGTTTGGGCTGCTGCTGAACCACGGCCAGCCTTTCCATGCTCTGCACTCACAGTGTCAGCAGTATGGTCTCAGGTGCATGAGCTCCAGGACATCAGCCATGCAGCACAGTGACTTTCAGACATTACCTCCAGTGTCTGAGGCACGCTCCGAGAAGCCAGATCTGCTCTCCGGAACCTCCCGATCAATCGTTCCCAGTGGGATGGTGGTTAAACAGCAGTTAGTCTAATGACGAGGACGGAACCGATTCCACGCAGTCACCATAAACCTCTCCAGAGGAGGCAGAGGAATAACACAAATAAACCCAAAAGGCTTCACATTTCAGTGTCTTTCTAAAAAAAGGGACTGAACTGAACATCTGAACTGTTTAGTAAGAAATGACACTTTTTGACACAACAATTAGAAAGGATACTGATCATGCAAGAAAATGACAGTTATCAATTATATGGCTTTTGCAATAGAATTATGGCTACATATTTATATGTCAAGTTTATATGATAACAATCTTAAAATTTGGGCCAATAAATATATACATATAATTCAAATAAATGTATATTTTTCAGAACAAACATTTAGTTTGTATCACTCGGCTCCATATGTAACGATCGGCCCTATTGGTTGAGTTAACAAGTTGTCTGTAATAAATATTATTTGATTTTATTAGTATTATTATTGTTGTTGTTATTATTATTATTATTACATTTTAGATGTAGCTTTTTTATGACCATTTTAGTGACTAGTTTTTGCCTCTCCTTTTATTATCCCTAATTTGAGACTATCATTTCTAAATGCAATTTGTCCCAGGACTTTAAAGCTACAATCAACAAATTCAACAATCAGGCCTGTTTAGCTCCCCTAGCAACATCCTAGCAACCACCCAGACAGGCCTGGAAAAATCATGGAAATGAATAAAACCTTAAAAGAGCATGGAAATGCACATTTCTATAGTCAATATATAATTGTTTCTAGTTCTAGTGTTTATTTTGGCAACAAAAATACTTTTTATGAATGTGATGTCTACAATTTTTTTTTTTTTTTTTATAAATGCAGTCATCTATGACTGTCATGATATCATATTTTCACTCCACGATTATTTTGGCCAAAAGAATTTAGAATAATAATATTATAACAATATCTATAGAAATTTTGAAAGAAAAAAAGTCCAACACCATGATAACTAAGCTTTAACAACACAACCAAGATTTCTCCTTTAGGGCTATAGCAAACTAACTGCAGACAATGTCACCCACAAACTACATGATTTTAGCCCTGATTTTCCACTCAGCAACAGTTAATTGAGATCACATATAAAAGCCCAAAATCAGAGGCAAATCATTGGAGAGCCTATACGGAATATCTCAGAACACTCAGTAAATCATACCAACAATCATAATCTTAGTTTTAAAAAATCACTGAACTGTGAACAATTTGTGGTGCATGCCTGGTGTTGGACCAAAGCAACAAACACCCGCAATCATTACTGACCAGTGGAGGTTCTGAAACAATTTTTGAAATTGTGCTCTTATAGTACAAAATTGATCATTCATTCTCATGAGTTGGTCTTGTTTGCTGTTGATTGCTGTCTGTGTTGAATGAAGGGGCATTTTGGTGCAGACATTCCTGTTCTCTTTTAGTTGACTTCAATACAGGATCCATTTGAGACAAAAGTGCCCTATGATATCAGACATCCAATGTTTTGCACATTTGCATGCTTTAGAAATGTAAAAAGTTTACTTAGCATTTTAGGTTATTGAATACTGAATTCATGAAATAAATTATTAAGTTGATTGCATTTCATTTATTTAATGAGATTTCAATGCCACATTATATTTATATAACACATTTATATCATTGGACATTATGATAATTTAAATTTGTTATGTGTGATTTCTGGTGCTATATTCAACTTTATCATTAACGGTAACACTTTATTTTACAGTGCTGAAGTTACACGTTACAACATGTACTTACTATAGTAATAACAGTAAATTATGCATAATTACAGGTAACTAACCCTAAACCAAACTTAACCCTAACTGTAACTCTATAGCAAGTACATGTAGTTAATTAATAGTACTCAATACTTATTTGAGTAAGTACAATGTAACTATGGCACTGTAAAATAAAGTGTAACCTCATCAACATGTCAAAAGATGTTCCAGTATTTTAAGCAAGCCTGAACTTTTATGTTAAATTTAACACTCTATCATTATATCATAGATATGTGTTCTCATTCGTTGTTCATTGCGTTCATGTAACTATTACAAATTGTTGCCTAAAGCAGTTTATGACAGTTGTTTTCAGCAGTAATGTCAGATCTCACTGGGCGAATTTCAGTAGGAAGTGAGCATCCCCTAAGCATCCACTCCAAAGGGCAGAGTGTTTGAAGTGGGAGCAGGGCAGCTGTCTCAGTTAGGAAATCTGGAACACACTTGGCAAAGGGAGCAATAAAATGAAACTCTGAATGTGACCTCGACAAAGCATAGTGGCCTCCATTATCCCATTAGCTGTTCTTATTTACTTCGATAGACCTTGCAGGTAGTCACATTTAGCAAACAAATCATCTTATTTATTACCTACAAAACTTATTTTAATTACAATACATGTACCCTTCACTCATGGCCTTGATGATTTGATTTGCTCCCTTTCGTTTGGATTGATCCCGCCCATTAAAATGCTTGTTAGCACCACTACATTGAGCTCAAATTCTCATGCTCCCATTACATTTAAATCTGACGGCTCCTGGTCATTTTGTTCTGTTATACTCACCTTTAGTAATAATCAAGCCACTATTCAAGCATGTATTAAATCTGGGGCTGTTGGTCATTTTATCAATGCTGCCATTATCCACAAATTAGCCATTGGTACTGCGCCATGATTTCCTCCTTTGTCTGTCACAGCATGTATGTGTGGGAAGGCTCTGTCTCATAAGTAACCCAGCCAGTTAATTTGCCGGACCCTTACATAACAAAAAGATTCAGCTATTCACCCTGTCATCTCCTGGAAGTAGGGGGAGATCCTGAAGTGGAGTGCAACCTGCCTCTACACCTGCATGAAAGCCGTTTACTCCATGCCATGCCTCTCTACATCTTTGCTCGAGCCGGGTAAAGAACTGCTACCCAACGTACCAGCCAAATATCAGGACTTTCTTATGGAGTTTATCATACCAAGGTCACTGAACTTTCTCCTCACCGTCCCCACAACAGTGCCATTGATTGGTTGACTGGTGCTCAATCTCCTAAGATTAAAGGCTACCCCTTGTTGTTGCCTGAGACTAAGGCGATGGAAAAATGTGGCATTGCATTTGGGGCTTCATCCATCCATCCACTTCCCCACCTGCTGCAGTTTTTTACTTTGTGGAGAAAAAGGATAGTAGTCTCCGGGCATGTATTGACTACAGAGTACTCAATGCCATAACTTTAAAGTTCCCATTCCTGCTACTTCTGGTAATAGCAGCAACACAACAGGTGTGTGAGGTCATGTTTTCTCTAAGCTCAATCACCTCAGTGTCGATAAACTCACAAAGACTGGCTTTATCAGCTTGGGAAATTCTGAATACAAGGTGATGCCTTTAGTTTCTCCAACACTGCATCAGTTTTCCAATCTTTCATAAAAGAAATCTTTAAGGACATGATAAATAAATCATTGTAAATGATTGTGTAAAAAGATGGCATTTTGATCCATTCCACCTCATTGGAGTTCCTGACGAAGGGCTCCAAAGGCTAGCAATCAACTGTTTGTGAAAGCTGAGAAATGCAAGTTTCATGTACCAACCATTTCTTGTCAAGAAATCATAGACTGGCCTGCTCCTCAGACTGTCAAAGAATAGCAGAGATTCACCAATTTCTACAGATGTTACATCAGGGACTTCAGCACTGTAGCAGCACCCATCAACATTACTTCTTTGTTTTACCCCCAAAACACTTTCATTGAAAGTCATTGATTTTTTTTTTTTTTTTTGTCTGTCTGAGCCTTCTACCATCTACTAAACATCAGTGTAAATAATACATCCGGGTACCATCCCCATTCCAGTGGGCAGATTGAGAGGCTTAACCACGGAGGTGGGTTAGTTCCTCCGTTCTTAGGAGGAACTGACCCAACAGGACTGGTGTTGGTTTCTCCTCTGGGCAGAGTATGTTAAGAACTATCTTTACAAGCCCTCCACTGGGTTGACAGCTTTCCAGTTCATCTTGGGGTTTCAATTCCTCTCTTCGACTGGTCTGGTGAGCCTCTGGAACTTCCAGCAATAGATTATTGGATGCGGTGCATCAGATATGTTTGGGAATAGCTCGCATCTACAGAGAGCTATCCATCACCATAAAATAAAGGCAGACCATTGGCAACCATAATGATAGGTGGTGTGTCTGTATTGGCAAGAAATCGTTATTTTCATTGGTACAGGGTAGAGTTGGGAGCTTGAAAATATCCATACAATAGGATATTGTAATTACAATATTTGGATATATTAGGCGGCAACAAGTGAACATTTTGTCCTCAAAGTTGATGTGTTAGAAGCAGGAAAAATGGGCAAGCGTAAGGATTTGAGTGAGTGTGACAAATTGTGATGGCTAGACGACTGGGTCAGAGCATCTCCAAGACTGCAGCTCTTGTGGGGTGTTCCCGGTCTGCAGTGGTCAGTATCTATCAAAAGTGCTCCAAGGAAGGAACAGTGGTGAACCGGCGACAGGGTCATGGGCGGCCGAGGCTCATTGATGCACTTGGGGGGTGAAGGCTGGCCCGTGTGGTCTGATCCAACAGACGAGCTACTGTAGCTCAGATTGCTCAAGAAGTTAATGCTGGTTCTGATAGAAAGGTGTCAGAATACACAGTGCATCACAGTTTGTTGTGTATGCATAGCTGCAGACCAGTCAGGGTGTCCATGCTGACCCCTGTCCACCGCCGAACAGTGGGCACGTGAGCATCAGAACTGGACCACACAGCAATGGAAGAAGGTGGCCTGGTCTGATAAATCATGTTTTCTTTTGCATCATTAACTACTTACCAAGCCTGATCGGTGTATCTGCCTATTACTTTTCATATTCTTGGTAAGTAGTTTGAGGTGGGCTCAAATATAGCTATATAATGGTCAAATATAAGTACACAAATATTATATATATAATATATTTGTATAGTTTTATACATATTGATAGCTGTATTGTAAACACTATGAGATGAGGGCTTCAATTTTTTTTCAGAAGACGTCAACAAATCTGGAGCAGCTATTCCTTAATAGACTTGCTCCGGTCAAACTAGTGTAGACAAACTGAAGGGAATTTGGGTAACACATGCTTGCAATTTTGTTTTTATAGCTTACTTTTTGAGCCCTAGATTTTCAACATTTGTGCTTTCTGAACCTTTTAAATCCAAAGAATGTGTTACAGTCAGCGGCAGAGTCATCTGGCCCTAATTAAGATGAGTATTGTTCTTCTAGCCTCTGTGAAAGGGCATTGGAGAGCAACTAAACACAGACATACACAGCTCAGAGTATCTGCTATTGCAGTTCTGTGATTTTATGTACCTTGATACCTCACACTATTTACACCTAATTACAAAATAACACCTGTTTGACCTCATTTCTCTCTTTTTTTCTGTTTTATTCTTTTAGGCGGCTGCACTGCACCAGAAACTACATCCACATGCACCTGTTTGTATCGTTCATGTTGAGGGCCATTAGTATATTTGTGAAAGATGTGGTGTTGTACTCTGGTGCTGCGTTGCAGGAAATGGAACGCATCACTGTGGAGGATCTCAAATCCATCACAGAAGCCCCTCCTGCCAACAAAACCCAGTTTGTAAGTGCAGCACACACAATCATATCTCACAGTAAAGTTCATAGCAGAGCGATCTCACATGGTGTTGGTGGGAGCACCGTTATCATCTGAAAGCATTTATTGTTGTCATGCCACTAAGACCCTGTAGCAATTTCCACATACACTGTATGCATAACCAGGATTTTATGCATAAACAAGATTTTCAATTAAGCTTTACAGGAATTAAATTATGTAATACATTTCATTTTTAATTAAATATTATAATTAAGATTATTATAGTAACTATGGTAGTTACTCAAACCCAGTATCAGGAAGGATTATGGATATTATCTTTTGGCATGACTATGGGTCCCAAGCCATATCTAGAGACCAGGATATAATAGAGAGTTGAGGGTGGCTTCTTTTGTCTTGGATCAGTAAGCAGTCACCCAGCAACCACCGGTTCCCTTTCAATTTCCCTGAGGGTTTGCCGATTGGCGCCGCTTTATATAGGCTGCGAGCTGCCTCCATTTGGTGCACTTAGACAGCATTAGCCAGTTTCAGACACTTGCATGGTTCAATAAGGCTTCAGTATTTTCAGAGGTGGTCGAAGGTGTTCCCACATAATGTCAGTTACTGACAGAATGTCCCTCATCTCAGGGAACAGAGGTTACGAGACTAACCGTGATCCTAGTAATTGAGTAGCAGTGCACTAAAAACTTCAGAACACCTTGGCAAGCACTCACATTATTTTTCAAAACTTTTAAATTGTCCTTCTATGTAAAGAATGATTTTTGGGGGTTAGTCAAGTTGCATGTTGTCTATATCTCAAGAGCAAATGAACACATGCTTCTAATCAATATGTGCTGAATCGATTTTTCTTTACCCTTCAAGATTGGCTGTAAGGTGGCCGTGACTCTCTTCTTGTACTTCTTGGCGACTAATTATTACTGGATTCTGGTGGAAGGCCTGTACCTGCACAGCCTTATCTTCATGACCTTCTTCTCAGACAGGAAGTACCTTTGGGGCTTTACTCTGATTGGATGGGGTGAGTAGACTTGTTCTCGTACACTTTATCTCCAGTACACAACACTAGGACATAATTATTCAGCTTCTGGCTAAAGACACTAAATCATGTCCAAAAGATTTAATTACTGCTTTCTTCAGACATTTTATTTGGAATAAATAACTAAGTGGGCTATCAATTAGAAAACCAAACAGATTTTTGATTTTACTCTTGTATAATGGCAACAGTTAGTTTGAGGTGTTGCTAATTGTTTCCAGTGCAGCGCAGTGACATGTGCTGTATGTTCTGGAGACACATTTGTGGATGTACTTTGGACTCCACGGCTCCTGCATTGTACACACTGTGCGGAAAAGTTGGACATGCACAGCGCATACAATGTGGATGCTGTGGCGTTAAGCCACTTCTCTGTTGCTTAAACCAAGGTTGCAGAGCCAGGGCTCAACAATAGGATTTTTCTTCTGCTCCGCCAGTACTTCAGCTTTACACTAAGATATATAAAAAAGCTCTGCCAGCATTTTCACTGGTCCCAGCAAAAATTTACTATTAAAAAATGTTTATTCATTTGCAATTATAGCTGGAATATATTATACAGAAAAATCATGGCATACAGTATTTTTTTTTTTTTATTTTTTTTTTAATAAATGTTATCCAAGACTATCAACTCAAGGTCAATCTTATTAGCCTTGAGCGCTGTGTAAAAATAAATTCATATCTCCTTCTGTATGTTGAACTTGGTCACTAAAGGTTTCTCTACACAGGTGTTCCTGCGATGTTTGTCACCATCTGGGCCAGCGTGAGAGCCACTCTTGCTGACACTGAGTAAGTGTTTGTGCTTGAAACAGTTAATGTTCATTAATTCAGCTTGTCAAACAAATAAAATATTCTCTGCATGGTAAATAGTGTATGCACATGCAGGATGTTTTGCAAAAACATGGTATCTATGTATAGTATGCTATATATTAAATAATATTAATAAGATGTCTGGATTGATATGATCTGGTTTATAATCAACAGGTGCTGGGATTTAAGTGCAGGAAACCTGAAATGGATTGTGCAGATCCCTATTCTCACAGCAATTGTTGTACGTTTCCATAAGTAAAAAGAAATGCATTCAAAAAGAGTTTTTGTTGCACAAGTTTTATATTTTTAAAATCATGAGAAGTATAAATTTAGTCAAGTGTGTACAAATTTTTGACTAGTAGTTTAAGTTTGCATGATTCATACATGTGTCTCAAGTAAATTTCAAATATTCTATTTATTTATCTGCCATTTTCTTTAATGTGAATACAGTGTAAGAATCTTCAGAAGTTATTTAATGTGTCTATTAGTTCTAAGTCTCAGTTATGATCCATTAAATATGTACTTTTTCCCCAAAGGTAAATTTTTTGTTGTTCCTGAATATAATCAGAGTCTTGGCAACAAAACTTAGAGAAACAAATGCAGGGAGATGTGACACCAGACAACAGTACAGGTAAGATTCTCTGAAGAATAGCCTTTATTTAAAATCTTTTGTAACATTATAATTGTCTTTACTGTTATTTTTTTATCAATTTAATGCTCAGTAAAAGTGTTAGTTACTTTCAAAGAAAATAAAAAAAAACATACTGTCTGTAGTGTATATTTAAATAACGTTTGGTTCTTTATCTTGTTTGTGTCCCACAGAAAGCTGTTAAAGTCGACTCTGGTCCTCATGCCGTTGTTTGGCGTTCACTACATCGTGTTCATGGCAATGCCCTACACAGAAGTGTCTGGGGTCCCGTGGCAAATCCAGATGCATTATGAAATGCTCTTTAACTCATTCCAGGTAAAACTACAAACTTCTTAAGATGTAGACCATTATGATTGTACATAGACACCAAAATATTTTGCAATAGCTTGCATATTTATATTGAAATTCATGCTATGTTTTCCAGGGATTCTTTGTTGCAATTATATATTGCTTCTGCAATGGAGAGGTAAGAATGAATTTCTGTAGCTTCTGGATCTCAAAACTTTGTCAGGTAATTGTTAATGGCCACATACATAAGAAGTTTCACAAACTCTGCTTGTCTCTGCATGTTCTAGACAGGCTGCCAGGTGTCTCTGTTTTAGTTTTTGGGATTTTTTAAATAGCAGATCCTGACAGTTTAAGGACCTTAATTTATTTATTTATTTAAAAAAAAAAAAAAAAAAAAAAAATTTGTACTAGTACTTTATACTATTTTATAGAACTTACTATTCAATTCTGAATTTAAATGATTTGTGTTGGTGACCCTCTTGAATTGTTTAACCTAATTTGTTTAATTTTATGAGCCCCTATATTCTGGTTTTAAATTCATATTTCTTGGAAAGAAAGACCTTATTTTCCAATACTGAAGGGAGCTATTTTTTGTGTATCTGCAAGAGTGTATCATTAGCTACTATAGGTAAATAACTAGAAGAATAACTTTTTTCAAACTCATTATTCTCTCTTTCCCTGTTGCATATCAGCTCAGTGTTTATTTTGAATAAAATTTGAAAGTATTTGAAAAGCGGAAATAAAGTTCCTAACATGTAGGGTTATGTGGGGACAAGTAATGTCCCAATAAAGCAGCTTCCATTTATACTGCTGTATAAATAGCATTTAACGCATTTCTTTATTATTACTAGCAGTTATTTATAGCAGAATGAAGAAGAAGTTGAAACAACTTGTTTTATTCTCATTCTGATCGCTCTTTAGGTCCAAGCAGAAATCAAGAAGTCATGGAGTAGGAGGACACTCGCTCTGGACTTCAAGAGAAAAGCCCGGAGCGGCAGCAACACGTACAGCTATGGACCCATGGTGTCTCACACCAGCGTCACGAATGTGACGGCACGGGGCCCTCTGGCCTTGCACCTCACTACCCGCCTGGGGCCCGTCACCATCAACGGCCACCGGAACCTTCCGGGATATGTGAAAAATGGCTCCGTCTCAGAGAACTCCATCCCATCCTCGGGTCAGGAGCTCCACATACAAGAGGAGGAACCTTCGAAGAACTTCCAGGTGGAAAAAACCATCCCAGTGGTGGAGGAGGAAAGAGAAACCGTCATGTGACTTAAGAAAGATGACAAATGATGTACAAAAAACACTGAAGGATTAGCAAGTCCTTTGTTTCTCAGGATTTCCTCACAATTTGGCTTGTGGGACCATCTCAGATGTGTTGGAGACACAGTGACTAACCTAATGGACCAGATACGATCAGTATCTTTTAAATGAGCCACAATGTCTTTGCGAGACTGGAATCTTCTACCGGGCCTCTTCACCAGCAGTGTTTGGAGGATGAGAACATATTTTGGTTAACACCAAAATATATTACACGTGTGTTTCTGCATTGTGAACACATAACGCCGGCGCTTTCAGGTTGTCGTATCTCCTCCTTAGAGGAAGAATGGTGAGTCTGCTTCAGAATCAAGTCATATGAAATATATGCCACAGTGGACCATGAATTGTAAATAAGACATCCATGATATTTTAAATAAGCCTACATAAAAATGTTTTTGATCAGCACTAATGTCATTTTATTTACACTAGTTCAGAATGATGCAACTGCCAGCAGGGGCGATCTATGTATTATAATAGCAGGTTTTTGTTAGTAGAATGTGATATTTATATGTCTCTAAGCCTTGAGAGTTTATCAGTACACTGCAAAAAAATGATATTCTTCCTTATTATTTTTGTCTTCATGTTTTCCAGTGCAAATGTCTCAACATTCTTAAATCAAGGTACATTTACTGGAGAAGAAAAATTACTCAAGATATTAGGTTTTGTTTTCTGAAAAACATATCAAAATGAAGTGAGTTTTTGGTCAAGGACAAATATCTGCCCGAGGGGTCAGAAAAATACTCTTGTTTTCCCTTTTGAATTGAGTTTATTTTTCTGAGCCCATTGGCAGTTTTTTGTTCTTGTTTTAAGCAAAAACTTACAAAAACAAGACTTCATATCTTAAAGGGGACCTATTATGCCCCTTTTTACAAGATGTAAAATATGTGTGTATGTGAAGTTTTAGCTCAAAATACCCCACAGATCATTTTTACAGCATGTTTAAATTTCCACTTTTGGGGGGTGAGCAAAAACATGCAATTTTTGTGTCCCTTTAAATGCAAATGAGCTGCTGCTTCCAGCCCCCTTTCCAGAAAAGGGCGGAGTTTCAAGAGCTGATGCTCGGGCAACAACAAAACTGGACAATCTCATGCACTGAAAATGTCAGAAACTGTCATTAGCGCTGTCCAGCCATATATGTTTCAGAATCAACCTTTGTGAAAATCCAGCGTTGAACAGAACTTTGTTTGTGAAGCAGTCCAGCGTAAAATGATTGGCACAAACATATAAGACTTTCCTGCTTTCTTCGGGACATTTCCTTTAAAAATGAAATTTAAACACAATGTCCTCAGTGACTCAGATGGCGGGAGTCTATGAAGACTCTTATGTGTATTGGTACATCCCAAAACATCTCAAATGAGCTGCTGCTTCCAGCCCCCTTTCCAGAAAAGGGCAGAGCTTCAAGAGCTCATGCTCTAGCATACAGGCAACAACAAAACAGGACAATCTCATGCACTGAAAATGTCAGAAACTGTGGCTCAGATGGTGGGAGTCTATGGAGACTCTTATGTGTATTGGTACATCCCAAAACATCTCAAATGAGCTGCTGCTTCCAGCCCCCTTTCCAGAAAAGGGCAGAGCTTCAAGAGCTCATGCTCTAGCATACAGGCAACAACAAAACAGGACAATCTCACGCACTGAAAATGTCAGAAACTGTCAGTAGCAGTGTTCAGCCTTAAATGTTTCAGAATCAATCTTTGTGAAAATCCAGCATTGAACAGAACTTCGTTTGTGAAGCAGTCCGGCATAAAATGATTGGCACAAACATATAAGACTTTCCTACTTTCTTCGGGACATTTCCTTTAAAAATGAAATTTAAACACAATGTCCACAGTGACTCAGATGGCGGGAGTCTATGGAAACTCTTATGTTCATTGGTACATCCCAAAACACAACACTTCCAAAGCCTCTTTGGCTCAGATATTGAACAACTCCAGCTGCTGCAGTGAGGAGACAGAAACAGTGGACACACTTCTCACTCAGGGCTGTATCTGTGCTAATAAGGCAGATCGTCACCGGTCATGGGCGGAGCTACGATGATGTCATCGTAGGGGGAATCTGATCAGCTCGTTTGAAGAGACTGCTTTTGATTTATGTGAATTATAAGTGGATTTTTTACCATTATAGGCTGGTTTGTTCTCAAACACTGCAGACACACTGGTGTTTAAACACCTTATAAAAGTGAATTTTGCATTATAGGTCCCCTTTAAGTCATTTTGCTTCTCAAGTAAATGTATCTTGATTTAAGAATGTTTAGATATTTGTACTGGAAAACAAGACAAAAATACTGAGGAAGAACGTCAGGCTTTTGCAGTGTAGATTTGCCAAGTCTTGCCAAACGGTCTTTTTTCTTTGTGAGCCTGATGGTGAAAACAAAAGGTAATTCCCTCTGAATCTGTGTAGATTCATACAGTACATTATTGCCAGTGATGATGAAGCGATTATTACGTTTGTAAAATGTCAAAGCATTTTGACACACATACTATACTAAGCATGAAAGAGAAATTGTGTCTGTACGTTTCATTTTCAGGGTCATTTTTGGCTGCCTTAACCATTGCAATTTATTATGCAGTTTTATCATGATACCGTCAATAATAATATTTATAAAAACTGGATTTGCTCACCCCCACTACAGTGCTACAGTGTTGTTGGTGGATGTCAGAATGGTTGCTAAGTTGTTCTGAGTGGTTGCTAGGGTGTTTCATAGGGTTTACTGGCCCAATACAAAATCTCTATAACCCGAACCCTTGTTGTGTGTCGGTAGCATTTTCGTCCAAAAAGGAAAATCATCACGTATATAAGCAATAAAACAGCTCTTATTATCAAGCCAAATGATATGAGGTGTTATGAACAGGCATTTCATATAAAAGGTAAAGTGTGCGTCCACATCTCCAACTCCATGTATGAACAATAATTATTACATTATATAACTTTTAACAGATTCTTACCATTTGCATTCAACAGAAATTGATATAATTCAAATATTTTCAAAAATATAATTAAATGCGGAGCAAATACTGATCTGTTTTATAGTGTTTATAAATGAGCATTATTATAATGCCTTTGTCAGCACCCAGAATACCTTTCATTTTGTGCTTTCTTCTGTTATTTTGTCCTTTTTAGACTATATATATGAATACACATTCTTGGAAATGACTGAGTAAATCGATTCACAGCATCATGATCTGCACTCTGAGAGTTTTCTGGGAATTATTGCTCGGCGTTAAAAGCATCATTAGAGCTGTTTATTGAAAACACCCGAACTTCACTTTCATCATTATCCTATAATGAATGAGTCATATTTTTCACATATAGATTTCATCCTGAAAAGTCTTTCATTATACGTACACTTCACTCCACTGCCTTAGTCAATCACTTCATCATAATGTTTGTCATATATTACTGTATACGGGAAGATGAAAATTATCAGATGCCAAATTACTACATTTCAGTTTTTTCATTTTCATTTTTTTTACAGCCATAAGGAAGAACAAACTGTTTTTTTTTTACGTGTATATGGGGATTGTTCATGAAGCCATAATTTGTTGGTCAGTATTATAGTTTTGAGGCTCATGGTCTGTTATGTGTAATCTAATGCTGCTTTTTGTTACTCATGTATAAACATTCATATTGTGTTTACATAATAATGAACAGGTCCATCCAGTTATGAGCTCATTGTGTTCCTCTGCATATATTCTGGAATGTAATATGACTATGAAAGGGTCATATGCTAATTCATATGCTGACAGATCGATATACAGCAGTACATATGCTGAAATTAAGATCCTCAAAAAAAAAAGTTTAAATTCAGATTTCCAAACAAGCTAAAATTCAGATGTTTGGTAACACTTTACTTAAAGTCTTTATGTATTTATGCATTAATTATTTAATTATGTAATGCAGCTTACAATGCATTCATATATATATATATATATATATATATATATATATATATATATGATCTCATGAATAATTGTAACCTATTGTGTAATTGTGTAATTATAATACACCTTTAGAGAGTATAATGCATTAAAACACGACAACCAATTTCAGATGTAACAAGGAATCTGTGAATATTATAATGTATTTTAACTTTTGTTACAATTATTTATGAAAAGATAAAATGCATTATAATGTACACTATGATTACCTTTATAATGCATTATACATAAAAACTTTAAGTAAAGTGTTACCGGATGATTTTACTTGTCGATATATTCAAACCTTTAGTGTATTTATAAATAAATATACTTATGCATTCTGTTTTTCTCTATATAACATGTTTAAACTTGAATTTGAGGATGAAAAAGGTCTCCTTTTTTACCAATAAATTCAGTCTTATTTATAAAATGCCATCAATGTTTGCACTTGGTCCTCAACAGCAGCTCAGGCTGTTTGTTTTAGACGAACAGCGATTGATTGGGATTTGATGGTGGGTGTAGTTCAGATCTTCAGGATTGAGGTGTCATGTATGGCCAACAGATCGATCAATGAAGAAAATGATCTTATTTTTACTGCTTTGAATGACTGTCCATCTCTGCTTTACTCCTGTGCATTTTATTACACGTTTATTACCCATCATTCTTCATGTTGTCATTAGAAAAGTGAATCTGACACATTGCAACAAGGAATATTTTATCCAAAAATGAACATTCTGGCAGCAGTGGACCACAGAGGGAGAAACCGCTCTTTTGTCTACCGTGACTTCACTGTCGAGCTCCAAACAAGCACCATAGAAGCACATTTTAATTTTGGGGAGAACTACTCCTTTAAAATATTTTAAAAATGAAAATTTGACATGAATTTGTTGTTGTTATTGTTGTTTATATGTTACATAAATGCAAAAAGTACACCAGTGTTGTATTATTTAGTGCTGATCATGTGTATCATGTTAATAAGAAATAAATGAAAAATGTATAATTAACAGAGAATCATTTATTGTCCGTATTTACAATTTACAATGAAATAAACAAACTGTAAATGTACATTTATACATTTTCTTAGAAAAAGCAATTATAAAATGGCTAATGGAAGTTTAGCACACACCATTAAGGTGACTAGATGTTCATTTCTTTGCAGGCTTCTTGGCTTCACTGCCTTTGGCTCCTCCTCCTTTCCCTCCTTTTTCTTCTCCTTTCTCCCCACCTCCCTTTTTACCTTTCCCTCCATCTGACACCTCTTTCTTTGATGCTCCTTTCTCTCCCTTTTCCCCTTTCTCTCCCTTTTCCCCTTTCTTTTTTGTGGCTTCCTCCTTCTCCTCTCCCTTCCCTTCTTTGCCCTCTTTCGCACCCTTGCCTTCCTTTTTGCCGTCTTTATCCTTCTTCTTTGTTCCCTTTTCTGCGTCAACCTTTCCCGCGACGGTTGGCACCTCCTCCTTCTCCGTAGGCTTAGCCGCTAAACCAAAAGAAGAGAAAGATCAGGATTAGGTCAACAGTAATTCGATGAAATATTTAACCAATGTTTTACACTAGAAAAAATGCTGTAGGAATTACAATTTTCACTCAGAAATTTCACAAATAAAAGGAATGGACTGAATTAAACATGACATTTTGAAGAAGAAATAAATAGGGGTGATATGCTCACGCTTTTGAGCTCCCGTTAAAACTCTAGCAGCCGCGTTTTATACCATCTGAAGGCAATTTAAAGAAGATTGACTAATCCCCAGATAGAGAGAGTTGCAATAGTCAAGTGGTGATAAAAGCATGGATAACACTTTAAAAAAATATTAAAAGAGAGAAAGGACTTCATTTTTACCAAGAATCATAGAAACTTGTGTTCATAGAAACACCCAGATTTTTCACACATGGCCTAACAGAGAGATTTAAGTTTGGTACTGTGTGCATCAGAAGGTGTAAACCCCACAATCTCCATTTTACTTTCATTCAGACTTTAGAAATTTAAGGACATCCTAGCTTTAATATCCAAGAGGCCACAGGGTCTAAACCACTCGTATGTTTTAAAGTAAGATATATTTGTGTGTCGTCTGTGTAACAATGGTAAACCATACTTCTCAAAGACACAACCAAGTAAAAGCACATAGAGAGAGAATATTATGGGACCTAGAGTAGAGCCTACAGGTCAGAGGGACAGAACCAGAGACAAATTGTTCAATATTGACTGAAAAAAAGATAGGATTGAAACTGACTTAGGGCAGACCCACTTATGCCCACCGCCTGTTCAAAGTGGGACAAAAAAGTTTACAATATCAAAGATGGTGCTTGAGTCTAAAACTACCAGTGCTACAGAATCCCCAGAGCTGGTGTGTAAGAGAATATTTAACACTTTTAAAAGAGTCGTCTCAGTAGAATGAATTTTCCTAAAACCCAATTGAAATATAAACTGTGCATCTAAATCAGCTAAAAAATATACAGCTTCATTGTCAACATTTAGTCTGTTTTGTTTTTTTTACTGTTTCATTCCTGTTTTACCTGCCGGAGTTCCTAGTTAGTTCCCACACCTGTTGATTACTTTCTCCATGTATTTCAGCCCTGTGTTTCCTCCGGTATCATCAGTGTTTTACGTGGTGATGTTATTCAGTCTTATTAGTTATCTCCAGCATGTTTCCTTTTGGATATGTCATTAAAGACTCTTTTGTTTATCTTTTTCATTAAAGCCACCACTGTGATATTCATAAAATAATAAACAGTTAATATGAATGAGTCAACCTGACTACATTTATTATATCAACCAAAGGCATTCCAGCTATGAAAACGACACAATCCAGCACAGCGTATAAAAGATTCACACTCTACAATCATAAATACTACTGTTACTAATGTTATTTTGAGAACAACTCTAGGTGTGTCCCATTTCACTCTTCACACTTTTCACTAAAACTTTGGTAACACTTAAAGGGTTAGTTCACCCAAAAATGAAAATTCTGTCATTTATTACTCACCCTCATGTCGTTCCACACCTGTAAGACCTTAATTCATCTTCAGAACACAAATTAAGATATTTTTGATGAAATCCAATGACTCAGTGAGGCCTGCATTGACAGCAAGATAATTAACACTTTCAGATGCCCAGAAAGCTACTAAAGACATATTTAAAACAGTTCATGTGACTACAGTGGTTCAACCTTAATGTTATAAAGCGATGAGAATACTTTTTGTGCACCAAAAAACCCAAAATAATGACTTTTCAACAATATCTAGTGATGGCCGATTTCAAAACATGCGTGTATCAAACTGCTGAAATCACGTTGGCGCTCCGAACAACTGACTCGAAACAAAAGATTTGTAAAGCTTAGAAGCTTCATGAAGCAGTGTTTTGAAATCGCCCGTCACTAGATATTGTTGAAAAGAAATTTTTTTTGGTGCACAAAAAGTATTCTCGCCGCTTTGTAACATTAAGGTTGAACCACTGAACTCACATGAACTGCTTTAAATATGTTTTTAGTACCTTTCTGGATCTTGAGAAGTTCGGTGACATTGCTGTCAATGCAGGCCTCACTGAGCCATCGGATTTCATCAAAAATATCTTAATTTGTGTTCTGAAGATGATTGAAGGTCTTACAGGTGTGGAACGACATGAGGATGAGTAATTAATGACATTATTTTCATTTTTGGGTAAATTAACCCTTTAATTTCAGTAGTTCACTAACTACATGCTACAGACTACAAGTAGCTTTGCAACTACATGTCAACTTATTCTACTAACCCTAACCTAACAGTTTACTAATACTCTAATGAGAGTTAGTTGACAAAGTTACTTATAGTTAGAAGAATGTCTAAAGTGGATTATCGAAATAAATTGTCACCACAACTTGAACACAAAAATGAAAAGAAAAACCAATTCAAAATATTAAGAAAAACAATAATAATATCTGAATGATACTAAAATAACACTATGTTTCCATCCACCTATTTTATGCGCATTTTGGGATATCGCATGAAAAAAATGCTAGATGGAAACATCAAATTGCGCATTAATTAAAAAAATGCACGTAAAACTTTTGCACTCAATTGAGTCGCATAAACTTTTTTTCTGATAAGAAAACATGAGCATAAACTACGATGGAAACATTTTTACTGAATAAATTCCTTAATGCGCATCAAAAAAAGACGTAACTTTGCAATGGGACGGCATTACTGGACTAATCAGCGGACCGATCTAGTTGCACAGCATCTGAGATGTTGTTTTGGTTGTTCTGAAACGTCTGAACAAAGTCTGTCATCAAAGTGGTTCAGTATAATTCCCTCCCAGAACTGTGTTGCCAAAAAGCAGGCATTCACCTCCAAAAGCAAGAGCGCGCCCTGAGGCGCAAGTCATTTATTATATACGAAATGATTGTATACAGTGGCTTTTCTTAATGCAGCAACTTCCATTTTTCTTTAGTGCCAGTTTATCAGGAAGTTATAGTTTTGTTCTCTTCAACTCACTGGATGGAAACGGTGCAGTATTCACAAATGTTTTATGCGATATTCCAATTTTGTGCATAAGTTAAATTCGTTTTTGATGGAAACATAGCTACTGCTCTCCTCGACATATTGAGCATCCACTGATAGAGATGTTCAGAAAGAGCTCAGAATGAAGCAGAAGATGATGTCGGTTAATTGGTTTCAGATTGATCAGCTGGCGGACTGCAGTCCTGTGAGATGAACACGCTGTCTTCACCGCGCTCAGTAAACATCATTTAATCTGACATACACAGTGTGACAAAAGATGATTTTACATGCACCCAAAAACCTCATTCTTCCAGCCTTTTTAAAACATACAATAATCTTTCTTCAGCCTTTTATATCTATATAATAACACTGGTAAATTAAAGTTTCAGCAAGTGTATTTTGAGATTTAACAAAGCTCTTTCTCTCGCTGTGCACAACCAAACGTGTGTACAGAGATAGACTTTCTAAAAGAAGGGGCAGGGTTGAGATTGTCTGAATCGTTCTGTGGCTGCTCTGAATTCCATCAAACATTTTTATGGGAAAATGTTCCAACTGTAATATTTTCCCTCCCGCACTTTCACCCTATGCACACAATCTCAGCGCATTCCTCCTCTGAGGGGCCATTCTTACTCCATGATTTATACTAGGACGTGTACAAGACATACATGCGGCTTTTGAAAGAATAATATTTTTGTCGTGTTTAATAACATGCATTTATAATTGGAACAAACATGATAAAATCCTCATGTAAAGCAGTCAAGAGATGAGCGAGCCAAGCTCTGAAGTAGTGAAACTAACTCAACTTTTATACCGCAGTTTATCACATTTAAACATGTCGGCTGTTCGTTCAAATGAAAAAATGTTTTTATGTTTTCAAGACACTAATATTGAAAGCTCACATACGCTTTTAATGTGTCCGTTCAGTCTGTCATAAAAGCGATGAAAGATGATGTGACTTGTCATCTTGTATGAAAACTCTATTTTCCATTCATTTGGTGGATATTAACACAACAGTCACCCAGGACAAAACAAGGAACGTCACAGTTCATGTTGAAAACAAAACATAAAAGAGCAATGGAAGGAAAATTACACATCTCTATATAATATAGACAACATGAATCAATGAAATATGTATTTGTGATGATTCAACTTTTATTTGCATTTTACATGCCTGGGTCATATTTCATCCCAAATATCAAAAGCAAGAATTAAGAAACTATATTTTTTTTAGGGCTATTTTTAATTGTGATACACATTTTCCCTACATTCATATTAATGTAATAGCATATTTGTTTAAAGAGGCCATATTATGCCCTTTTTCAAAGTTTGTGCTCTACTAGAACAGGTTTTTATGCTTGAATGTTGATTATTTTCCTCATATTCTCCATTGTTGCAGCTCCTCTCTTCCCAGTCTGTCAGTAACGCTCTGTCTCTATGAAGCCCCTCCTTCTGAAAAGCACACTGTGCTCTGATTGGTCGGCTGGATCAGTGTGTTGTGATTGGTTACCATAACCGCCAGTTTCAACACACTACTAACTAACTCAACCAGGCACCGCCACTTTATTCTGCATATGTCTTGGGTGGAAATTTATTAGTTACAAAACAACAGAGGTTGTAATAGTCCTGAGATGTTTCATCATCCAAGCCTAAAGGATAACATGGGTGTTTCTTCACATGAAGAGCTTCTCTTGAGCCGTTCAGCTGCTGTATGATGTTGTCTGAGTGAGTCATTAAACCACTGCAGTCATCTATCAACTCTTCTTTGTGTGACAGCAATGAGTAGAAAAACAAGAAGAGAGCTTAATCTTCTCAAAATTGCTTGTCGTATAAATATTGACAAATTATATATACAGTAGATATTACAGCTGGGACAAAAAGCTTTGTTTTTTTTTTCCAATTTTGTTTTGATTTCAGCTTTGAAGCACAGTTTACAATTACAGGACATATGATGAGCAACTTCACTGAAAACACAAAGCTGTAAAAATTACTTTGTGGATAGATTTGATCTTGCATGCTGATAGATTCTGCTGTTCAAATATGACAAATACGTTCAACATATAATGTGATGTATGGGTGTAACTCGAGTTATTTTAATAGCAACCCAAGTGTGTGTTCAGCTTAAATAAAACACACACATCGGTGTCATATTATCTTTATCTCGTTCCCCCTCTCTCTATAATAATTTCTTATATAAAATTATAAAATTGCTATAAGTTTGTGCTGTAAATTTGTGCTGGTCTCAGTAAAGTCTCTATTAGTACAATTTCTCTTATCATTTAGAAATTGCAATTAAGACTACTATTATAATCTCTGCTCATTTATAAAAGCACTTGGCTATTTGGTAGACAGAAGAGTTGACATGACTAGTTGGATATCAGAAAAAAAACTTGAGTGGTTTTAGGTATCCAGTCTAAGTCAAATCAAAAGTATTTTTTGATTATGTCAAGTTGAGTCGCAAGTCATCAAATTTCGGATTCAAGTCCAAGTCGTGCGACTCGACAACCCTGATATTTATATCTAGTCCCACTGCATCAAAGGCTGCAGCGCATCGTATCTTATCACAGTCGTGTCTCTTGAGCACAAAATGCAATAATCTTGCCATTACAACTCGATTTCAGAAATGTGAGCTGCAGTGTCCTCGCTCGTTTCACAGAAACAAAAGAAAAGGAGGAGAAAACAACAACAACAGACGACAAGCGCTTGTGTGAGTTTAAAATAGTACAAAGACATTTTGAAAGGCTATGCAATCAACTGTAAAAAAACAGAAGTGTAGTGTAGACTTTGGATTTGGAGTCTAACAAAATATTATAATTAGTCAATAGTTAATTATATACTTCAATCTGTGGTGTATGTTGCATATATATGACATTATCAGTTTACAGTCAATTACTGTTCCCAAACCTGTCCTGGAGTACCACCAGCCCTGCACATTTTGTATATCTCCCTATTTCTGACACATCCATTTCAGGTCTTGCAGTCTCTACTAATGAGCTCATGAGTTGAATCAGGTGTGATAGATGAGGGAGACAAATGTGCAGGGCTGGGAGTCCTTCAGGACAGGTTTGGGAACCACTGTGTTAGTGCATAGCGGAGTTAATCACAGATTTGACAAAAGATAGGAGAGTTGAAGCCCCCTAAATAGGGTCTATCAGTGTCTTACGACCACACAGCCCTCACACGGTTAAATGCGAGACTTTATCTGCTTTGGAGAATAAATCTTGATTGCTGAGAACTGCAATCTTGAACCTCATTTATTCTGCCTCTCTTGCATTTATTAGAAGCAATCAGGCCAAGATTATCAATATCACTTAAATTTTCAGTATAGAGAACTGTCATATGTTTGTGACAAAACCAAACTTTATGGAAATTCATAGAAATTGATTGTGCTGCGTGTCAGTTCACTTGATTTATGTGTTTACGAGCAGATCTTCACCTTCTGACACAAAACACCACTTCATCATATCACTGTGCAGTACTTACTTGCTTATACACCAACTCACTACACCATTATAGCCCTGATTTTTCAGCTCTCCAACAGTTAATGGAGATGAAGTGACAGTCACTGTTTGTAATTATCAAAGACGTGATTTGAGAGATGCGTCAATGCTTCGCCAATGCATGAAAGATATTTACAGCGTTGGAGAGTAGCTAACTAAGTAGCAACGCTACTAACTTAACATATTTTTCAGTAGCTTGACAGAAGTTCAGTTGCTTTTAAAACAATGTAGCTTTTCTAGTAGCTAACTACGTTTTCCAGCAAGTAGCGGTGTAGCGTGACTGAAAGCTACATTCCGTTTTGCACCATTGCTTTGGCAAAGCATCTTGTCAATTGAAAAAAAAAAAATCACGATTTAGCTTAGTGTGCTTATTACACAGCAAATTCTGTGATCTAATTGAATAGGCTGAGGCGAGTTTCCAAACGAAGCTCACTGTGTTCACACAAGCAGCTCGAGATTCGCGTCTCAGAACAGCTCCATTCACAGCTTCATCACTGCATGTGCTGTGCGTTTAACCTGCATTTTCACTACTGCATTTTGTTCTTGCATTGATGTTTGTAGCAATTTTGCACTTTGACAGTCAGTTTGCGATATATGTTTGAGTGTTGTGAGTGTCTTTGGATAGTTTACAAAATAAAACAATAGGCTAGAGCTGCACGATTCTGGACAAAATGAGAATCATGATTTGTTTGGTTTCAAATAGAGATCACGATTCTCCCACAATTCTGAATATAAAACTAAACAAAATAACATGTAATTTACTATAGGTTCTCACAAAATATTAATTGCTGGACTCTAATTGCTAGAAAATGTTGAATTTGAATGAATAATTAAAAAAAATGGTTTTGAATTAATTAAATACTTGTTTTATTACTGGATGAATCAGTGTTTTTGAACGAATCTTTTGAAGGAATGATTCAATGACAAATACATTTTAACAGTCACTTGTCACCACCTAGTGGCATAAGATGTAATCGATAGAACCGTTATTTGAAGTGTGAAGTTTGTTTCGAAATGCGGTTTGCTTTATTTTGATCGCTATCGTAGATATTGTTTATATCCTAACTTTAAACTTTTATCTCAGTACTTTTGTGATAATTTGAACATTTGTAACACAGAAATAACTACTGTGTGGTTCAAAACTGCTTCCTCAGGCTCAGTGCGGCAGCACAAACACAGATTTGTAACTCTAAACCAGGGGGCTATAAATTATTTGGGGAAACATTATTTTGGGGAAAAGTGCAAGGGTGCAAAAAATACATTTCTCTAAGTGTGTAATAATGGTTTCTTTACACCTACTACCCTATGCATTTTTATGACCAATTTTTATGCGCCTACAACATTCTGTTGATAACATTGCACAGCCTAAATGGATTCCATGGCTTTTATATCTTCAGTTTTCACAAATAACTTCTAGTCTGTGTGTGGCAGGCAGCCGTAAGGTTAATGATTTGGCCTGCGAGCTGAAAGGTCAGAGATTGAATCTCAAGGTTACTAAGGTGTGTGAGTGAAGCAGGTCTTGGAGAATTATTGGGACGACTCTCTGTTTCTGCTCTTCAGCGGCTCTGAGCCTGAAAACGGTCATGCTCTGGGTAATTCATTAAAAGCAAGGAAGGTAAACATGGATAATGAAATACTTTCAGAAAAGCTTGAAGTTTTCAAACTGATATTATTGTGCAGTTTTGTGACAACTCAATATCTACCAAGAATTAGCTTAGTTACCAACAACAAGCAAGTATTCACAAAATAATCAAACCAACTAAAAAAAATGTTTATACAACTGAAATATTTGAATTCTAAATGCTTGAAAGACAAACCAACAGTGTTGATTTATTTTCAGAAACTCCACAGTTATGAAGTCGTCTCAGGTTAGTTGACCACATTACAGTTTCATTTACAATGATGCAATGATGTAATTTGTCAGAAATGCTCTCCAACACTGCACAATAACAGCCAACTGTAATATACTTGATATTTAATAAAGTTATTTGGAATGTATTTTTGGACTCTGTGGGCATGGCTACTTGGCACAAGTGATGAGTTACTTTTTCTGTAGGGTTATAACAGGGCCATATGCAGGGTTTTAAAATTACCGAGGTCCGAAAACTGAGTTTGTGGTGGGGACTGAGGGCATGCCCTGGATCCCTGATTATTTCAGTCATTCATTTAACATTTCTATTGTAAAAGAGCTGTCAAATATTAAATGCTTAGTTTAGCTACTTACAGCTTTTCTCTCACTTTATGACCATTCACTGAAGCGTCGTGCTGGAATTCTCTCTCAGCAGCTTCTGTGAACATAAATCCCGCCTACTTTGATTTGATTGGTCATCTCAATCATTTTGACATTGACGAGCAGTGTTAGAACGCTGAGGCAGCTCAGATGAGAAGGTTAGCACCAAAGTAGAGTTAATATTAGGCAATTGTTTCACAACCTTTATTGTATACACCTCAGAAAAATACTGAGGTTGGGTAGTTGTATAGTATTCAAGTATACAGTTCTTCATGCTCCCTCCCAACCATTCTTTCACAGTTTGAGACTGATGAATCTTGGCTTTTTTTATCCTGGAATTTGGCCATGATGTGTCTTCATACTTGGTTGTTTAAGAAATGAAAAGCTACACACTCCATCAGTTAGGGTTAGAAGAACTGTTGCCAAACATATAACATGCTAGAAACATAATAATCACTGCAATAATGATCCAATCATAGACACTTAAGCCTATTTAAATCCAAACAGCGACTTATATATATACACACTCACCGGCCACTTTATTAGATACACCTTGCTAGTACCCTCTTTTGCCTTCAGAACTGCCTTAATTCTTCATAGCATAGATTCAACAAGGTGCTGGAAACATTCCTCAGTGACTTTGGTCCATACTGACATAATAACATCATGCAGTGATGCACATCCATTCCACCACATCCCAAATGTTTTCTATTGGATTGAGATCTGGTGACTTTCAAGGCCATCTGAGTATAGTGAACTCACTGTCATGTTCAAGAAACCAATTTGAGATGATTTGTGCTTTGTGACATGGTGCGTTATCCTGCCTGAAGAAGCCATCAGAAGATGGTACACTGTGGTCATAAAGAGATGGACATGGTCAGCAACAATACTCAGGTAGGGTGTGGTGTTTAAACGATGCTCAGTTGGTACTAAGGGGCCCAAAATATCCCTCAAATCATTACACCACATCAGCAGCAGTCTGAACCATTAGAGGCTTTCGCACCGGAGGAACCTTTTCATAGTTCCTAGAAATATTGGCTGAAGTACCCGGATTTTGCCGTGTTCACACTGCAGAAACTAGGAACAATTTTAGTTCTAGGAACTCCTTTTGGGGGAACTAAATTAGCTCCTACTTCACAGTAGGGTCTAAACCAGCACTATAGGAAATATCAGTGATGTAAGTGTACGTTGATTGGTCAAATGCATGTCAAACACCGGCACCCAGCATTTTTAAAAAGCCGTGTAAACATTTAGTTCATGAACATGCAAAACAGCGATAACGGCATCTACCTGTCTGCAGGGTTGTGTTCTTTTCTCTGCCTCGATCATATGCAATACTGGAAGTTATAATAGGAGATTTCATCTCTTAGCCCTACTTTTTGCTCTTTCAGTCACGTAAATTATGCGTTTACATTCCATCATTATCATGAAACTCACGACACACGACAAACACAGCTCCGATCACGGCATCCTGCATCCACCGGCTTTTAGCGTTTGTAAATGTCACGCTTAAAGACGCAGCTGTCGGGCGCTTCAGAGTTCCTATTACCGGTGCAAATGCAACCAGGAACATGGCCCGGGGGAGAAATGAGTTCCCGGGGAACTATCCAAGTGGCTAGTTCCAATAACTGAGTTCCTAATTCTATTCGGTGCAAAAGCCCCTATTGATACAAGGCAGGATGGATCCATGCTTTCAGGTTGTTTACTCCAAATTCTGACCCTACATTCTGAATGTCGCAGCACAAATCAAGACTCATCAGACCAGGCAACATTTTCTAATCTTCTATTGTCCAGTTTTGGTGAGTCTGTGTGAATTGTAGCCTCAGTTTGCGGTTCTCAGCTGACAGGAGTGTCACCGGTGTGTCTTCTGCTGCTGGAGCTCATCTGCTTCAAGGTTGGACGTGTTGTGTGTTCAGAGATACTTCGGTTGTAACGAATGCTGCCTTTCTATCAGCTGGAACCAGTCTGGTCATTCTCCTCTGACCTCTGGCATCAACAAGGTATTTTCGCCCACAAAACTGCCACTCACTGGATGTTTTCTCTTTTTTGGACCATTCTCTGTAAACCCTAGAGATTGTTGTGTGTGAAAATCCCATTAGATCAGCACTTTGCACCATGCCACGTTCAAAGTCACTTAAATCACCTTTCATGCTCAGTTTGAACTTCAGCAGATCGTCTTGACCATGTCTACATGCCTAAATGCTTTGAGTTAGATACATTGTATGAATTCGATTAAAGATTGAAAAACTGTCCCAGTTACATGCAGACTTTTCTGTGATAGGAAAGTAGCACTTTATAAAGTTTTTATTGAATCAAGGTTTTGATCACACATATACTCTTGTGCTGTACAAGCAATACGACGTGTCTCTGATCGTAAACCGCACAATCAGGCCTCTCCTCTCTGAAGGATATTTAAATCACATTTTTTATGGGTGACCTAATTAATCCAGATGTAGCCGCAGTGGAAACCCACTGACATTATTTGCATAGCTGCCTATGAAAAATGCATATGTCCACAGAAGAAAGCCACAAGTGTGTAACGCATTCCATCTATGAACACAAGGAACAGGCATTCGAAAGGCGCCTGACGAGGGGCACTTCCTGTGCTAAATGGTCTCCGTGGTATCTGGGAGAGTCCCATTAGAATGTCTTTAGCTCTAATGATGAATATAATTAAGTCAGGGTTTGTGTGGGGAAGTGCGAGCCTCAGTGGGTTTGTATGTTTCAAACTCACTCCGTTATCCCTGGCACTGTGTGTGTGCGTACAGTTCTCTACACCTCATTCATGTGCGCAATCTGAACATCATTGCTGAGCTCCACATGTCATTCCATCTCGTGCATGTTACAGTTTTCTGAGAGCCGTTGTGCTGTAAAAAAAAAAAATCCAGTCTATTTACAGTCTGTCAAAGAATGCTTCATCAACCATGAGCCTCTTGAAATAATGAGGCTATAAATATTCTTCTTTTTGACAGCCGACCCATAATGTGACGGCGCCACAGTGGACCGGTATATAGTGCAGTGTGTAGTGGTGTTAAAGACCCTGTTTGTACTGTAGTTCTGAGGTTTGATTCCTAAGAATTGACAAAAGCTTTCAGGCCTGAAAAATACTGTAAAGAAGAACACTTAATAGCATTTTATAATTATAGGTTTATTTTTGTACAGTCCACATTGTGCACTGTAGTGAGCATTAACATACATTCTTTCATGTGAACTGTAGAACAAAATTTATCAAAATAGTTATCTTGAACACACAGGAATATACAGTTTCTCACTCTTTATTGAAGAGAATGTTCCCAACTCCTCAATAATGAATACCTTTGACATGCAATAGCAAGTAGCAAATCATGGTTCATTGATCATCAAAACTCATAATTCTGACTTTATAACTCGCAGTTCTGAGAAAAAATGTCAGTTCTCGCAAATCGTAAACTCGCAATTGTGAGATAAGAAGTCACAATTATCTTTTCTTTTTTATTTATTCCATGGCAGAAACAAGCTTCCATCCAATTGCTTGTGAAAAAAAAAAAAATCAATTTAATTGCTGCCAGGGCCGGCGCAAGCTCAACTGCCGCTCTAGGCAAAACCCCGTCGTGCCGCCCCCACTTCACACTCACAATTAAACTCGATCTTTGAGATGCATGTAAAAGAATGAAGGTTTTGTTTGTTGATTTATTAATAAACTTGCACTAAAGTAAAAGCATGTACACGCATGTTTTTGGATTTCCTTTTTTTTTTTCTTTCATTCTGCAACATAAAAAAAAAAATAATAATCAGCACGTAACCACTAACTGTAATTACATAGTAAGAATATCTCCTTGAAGATTTGGGATAATTCCTGGTGGGCCACTGATAAATTGGGCCGGCAGTAGCCTACTTCGACATTAAGCAGCAGTTTACGGGATGCGCAAAGCACAAGTCTCTAGTTCATTTTCAATAAGAGAGACACTAAAGCTGCAAATCGGTGGTAGTTCTAATAGTGGCGAAGCAACTGGTTCTCACACTCAAAATCCCGTCACTTGCGCGTGAACAGCTATTCTTTATAAATAGAAGTTATAAATATATGGCATATATAAATATTAGCTACGCACACAAAAAGGTGAGCTACGTGACCTCTCCTCCGTTTCTCTCACACACACATAGGCGGAGGGTGAACTAACTCCAAGGCTAAGGAGAAGTGCTTCCCGTTTAAAAACACATACATTTCCCTGTAATAGTTCCAGTTTCCGTGTCGTCGTACAACTTACACAGCCCAGCATAAACTCTCCTTACAAACCATTATTAAAGCGTCTAATTACGTCCACAAACCACAGCTAATTTCAACAGAAAATGTATAATGGATTTGGCATGGCAGAAAGCGTGCAAAGAGCGTAATAATCACTAAAAAGTTGTCATATTAGGCAACTTTATCGCAATAAATGAAGCTGTCTGCACAATGAATCTCTTATTTACATAATGTCTAAAATTAGTTTTATTATTATGAAAGGATTTGTGAGCATGCAAACTCATAGTGCACTCACCATTCCAAACGCCTGTGTTTTTGTTCAGTGTGCTATAGGCTATGCCGCTCTTGGTTGGGGCGAGGCGGGTTTTGGTAATTTGTAGAATGAAGGAAAGGTAATTTAGATTTAGAATAACTAATCTGGTGATAACTGTCTGATATAAGTGAAATAATTTCAAACGAACCTACAAGATCAAAAAGAATGAAAGATCCGCACACGAGAATGAAGTCAAAAAAGCTCCAATTAATTTATTGTCCAGAGACCATAAAAAGTGCAGTTTTCGGGATCAACCAGGATCAAAACATTTTTGATCCCGAAAACGTTTTGCACTCTGCGCTTGCACTTTTTGCACTTTTTATGGCCTCTAAGCAACTTAGACAGCAAGAAAAGCGCAGTGGACTTCTTGTAGGCTAAAGAGATGCCAAGGTTTCTCCACGTTGGGCGAAAGCCTGTCTTGTTCCAGTCTTTCCAGACTCTTTTTATGGATCATCAAGACACAGCGCTGCATCAAGAGGGGTGTTGACTTTCGGAATCTCCGCTCTTTGGAATACGCTAAAGCGTCTGCAGAGCTCTTGGACACCGGCCCGCAACATGTGAAACTGCCGCTGGTAAACGCGAGATCCATTTACAATAAATCAATTATTTTAAACGACTTTTTTATATCACAAGACTTGGACTTTTTATTTTTGATGGAAACTTGGCTCAACGCTGGTGAGTTGGATGCATTTGCAGGCTTATCACCAGAGGACTGTAATTATTTTAATTCTCCCAGATTAGTGGGGCCGAGGTGGAGGTTTTATTTTTTAAACGTTTTAAAATGTAGGCTTTTGCCTACTGCTCAATACCTCACATTTCAGTTGCAATTATTGTGAATTCAACTATCTAGCCCAGTGATTTATTCCCTTTTTTATAGAACACCAAAATATAATAAGGATTTTATTCATGAATTTTAGTTTTGGGCGACTTTTGGGCGACTTTGATATTCATGTCTATATTCATGTCTGCTGAACCAAACCCGGTAGCACTTTATTTTACAGTCCTGTTCCCCATGTACATACTATGTACTTATTATTATAATTGCAATAACTGGGTAATAACAAGATACTAACCCTGAACCTACCCCTAAACCTAACCTTAACCCATGTAGTTACCTTATAATACCCAGTACTTTCTTAGGTAAGTACACAGTAAGTACATGTAAGTGCACGTACTGTAAAATAAAGTGCAACCCCAAACCCTAACCGTAACTCTATAGTAAGTACATGTAGTTAATTAATATTACCCAGTGCTTATTTGAGTAAGTACAATGTAACTTCATCACCTTAAAATAAAGTGTAACCATAAAGAAATGTTCTAATGCCTTCTCAGGAGTGTTTTGGAAGCATCATGGAATAGGCACAACTCTGAGGAACTTACCATGTTGTTTAATGAGACTTGTACAATTATTTTAGACTCACTTGCCCCAATCAACATTAACATTTCCAAATTTAGCTCACATCCATGATTTCACCACCATACTCATGCTCTTAGGCAGTGTCATAAAGCATAACGTAAATTGAAAAAAGATAAGTTACATGTTTCTCTGGAGATCAACTCGCTGTCAAAGCAGCTAAAATTAAGTTTATTTCAGATTTAATATCTAACAATTCACATAATATAAAGGTGCTGTTTAATACTTTTGATAAAGTAGTTAATCCTAGGACAACATCATACCCAGACTCTTCCCCTGAGTTGTGTTATTTAGATTGAGTAGGATTGAGACTATATTTTTGCATTCCGTGTGCTTATCATCCCATTCATTTTCCAATCCTGCTCTTGATAATGTCCAGTTAACTCATTTTAATCCAATTGATCTTAATAAATTGAAACCGACTACCTCACTAGCGGATATTATGCCTCTTTAGAGATGTTATTCCATCCTGTTTTAAGCACGCAGTGATAAGGCCATTTCTGAAGAAGACAAATCTCTATTCATCCAATTTTAATAATTTTAACAATTTCCCCAATGCCTTTCTTGTCGAAAGTGTTGGAGAAGATTGTTTTTCTTCAACTTTCTGCATGTTTAACAGACCATAATCTTCTTGAAAATTTTCAGTCGAGGTTCAGAGTCCGCCACAGCACTGAAACTGGCCTCCTCAAGGTGACGAATGACCTCTTGCTCACTTTAGATTCTGGAAATCCGTCCATTTTAATTTTGCTTGATTTGTTTTATTTTATTTATTTATCAATTTACTTATTTTTTTAAGCAAACAAAGCAATACAGATAAATACACAAAAATAAAATAAAATACTTGCACAAAAGACCCAAATATAGACACAGAAGATAATTTCGCTTGATTTAACCACTGCCTTCAATACAATCCATCATAGCATTATTTTAGATCAGGTTGGTATTAGCGGCATTGCTTTGTTCTGGTTTTCTTCCCATCTCTCCAATAGGTATGTAAAAGTTAGAATTGGTAAATCACTCATCTCCTTCCGCTCTTTTATCATGAGGAATGCCTCACAGGGCTATTTTGAGCCCAATTCTATTTTCACTGTCAGGGTGAATTCAGGTTGATTGGGACACATTTTCCAAGTCATCTCAATGGCAAAAAGTGTCCCAATCATCCTGAATTCACCCTTCTATTTTTAGGAAATATCAGATAGCAACTGCAGATGACACACAATTGTATGTCCTATTACACTCGGTTGATAGGTCCTGTTTCAACATTAGTAATTGTCTTGAATAAAGATGTAAAAGACCGGATGGCTCCACTTAAATGAGAGCAAATCTGATGTTGTTGTTTTTGGCCCTCTTAACTCTTCTTATCTCTAAATACTTGGGGCCCCTCTCTAGAAATGTTCAGCCATATGCAAAAAGTAGGTGTTTTATTTGATTTTGAGTTGAATTTTGGAAAACAAGTTAACGCTGTAGAGAAATGTAGTGTCTATCACCTAAGGTTAATTGCTAAGATAAAACCTATGCTCTCAGTGAAAGATCTGGAGATGATCATCAATGCATTTATATCATCCAGACTGGACTATTGTAATGTTGTGTATTAGGCCTCTCCCAGTCATTGATGAACCGACTGCAGCTGGTTCAACATGCCACCACAAGATTACTGACTGGTATGAGAAAGAGGGACAGAATTATTCTGATTTTATCATCCATTCATTGGTTGCCAGTCAGATATCAGATTGACTTCAAGGCCCTGCTATTATTTTTAAAAGTTTCAACTGGTCTTGTCCCCTCATATCTATCAGATCTTGTTATTCTACACCAGCCCGTAAAGAATTTGTGATCTGCTGATAAATTTCTGCTTCAGGTACCATGGTCCCAACTGAAGAAAAAAGGCAATAATGCCTTTTCAACATTGCTTTTTTTTTTGTTTTGTTTTTTTGTTATTGTTTTGTTTTCTTTGTTTTTCTTTCTCTCTACTCAGTATTTTCTTTAGTTATTCTTTGCAGCAAATACAGCAATAAACTCTTCTCCAGCTCCCGCAGGACCCCTCTCTGTGTTTTTTTTTTTTTTTTTTGTCTGCCTTTACTTTCTTCATTGCTGCAGCAGTGAGCTCTTCCTCAAAAACAAACCAAAACTACTCTGTAGAGCAAAACATGTCCAGCAGGACAGTATAGTGTGAGGCAAGGCAAAAACAAAGAACACAGGGAGAATAAATAGGGAAGCAAATGAGGAAGGTAACAAGGGGTAACCACCGATTAAGTAGCAAGGGGGGCGGGGTCAAGACATAAGATGGAAAGAACATGGCACATAGAAACAAACATAACAGAAGCCATAAGCAAAAACAACTGTCCAGGCACTCAACAAAAAAAAAGTACAACACCATCAAGAACACTCAGTGAGGGAATGAACCCTCAACCTGTGTTTTAACAACAAAGAAAGATGAAAAACATGGAGCATGAATGTCCGGACCCTGACACTGAACCGAAACCGAACTGGAAAGGAGCAGCGGGATCCGGACACCAAGCTCTGCACACACGGTGCACCAACTCCTGACAAAGACAAGAGGTCAAAGCACCTCCTTCCAAAAATTAGAATAATATCATGGTCATACAGTGGTTAGAGCATGGCACTAGCAATGCCAAGGTCATAGGTTTGATCCCAGGGATTGCACATACTCAGATACAAATGTATAGTATAATGCAATGTAAGTCGCTTTGGATAAAAGCGTCTGCCAAATGCATAAATGTAAATGTAAATGTAAATACTAGTTGCACCTAGATGGACACACATGCAATGGTTTTCCAACCTTCAACCTCATGATTGAAGCTCATGACCTTTAATCTGTCCTGGAGTTTCCCCTTAGATGGCATCTACTGTCTCAGGTCCAAGTGATGTTGTTCCATCCAATTCCTCAGGGACTCAGGCTATGGGCCTGGCCCATGACAGGGCCTGCTTCATATCAATAGCTGCGTTTCCACTGCCAGGCTAGTGCACGCCAGGGCCAGTCGCATTTCCACTGTCACTTCCGGGGCTTGATCGGGCCACGTCTGGGTTTCCTCAGGGCCAACGGCCAAGGTTTTTTGGCTCGCCAAATACCTTGGTCCAAAGAGTGCCAGCTTGGGCTTGAGTGGTTACGAACAAAGGCAGAGTTTATCTGAGTCTGGAGACGGAAGCACCGCAGATGATTTCATGTGCCAGCTAACATCAGCATTAAAGACTTTTAAAATAACTTTAGCTCAAAACCCACTTTCAGACAGCAGAGTGTTTGAAATAACTTCTGTTTGTGATCCGATGTGGATTCTGATCACCGTATAAGGCAGAAATATTTATATGCGATGCAAAAGTCTATGCACACTAACCATTACTATAGTAAACATGGTAAATATGACCGTTTGAAGAAATCAGATCATACAGGCTATCATAATCATGATATTTATTTTATCTGTCTGTACGTCTCATCTCTTACCGGATTGTCTGATATCCATATTTAGCTCCGCATATGTCATAAAATAAAGCAACTTTCTCTGTTTCTCTGACTGAAAATGTAACTGTATTGGGACTGTCACTGGAGAGAGTGCTTGGGTCATATTTTTGGTGGTAAATATGTAGAAATGATTATTCTTTCTAAATGTGATGTAAGCATATTGTTCTGTGACTACAAATAAACCGAAATACGTGACTGAATAAGTAGGCTACGTGTCCTCTTTCTTTTGTGAAATACCAGTTTATTTCTGTGACTAATGTGCAATCTTGACACAAATTAATTCATTATTATCAATGTATCACTTATTATATTGTAAAACTGTGGTAAAACGTTGATGCTTGAGTTTTAAATCTTTAAGTAAACAACAAAAAACAGCTGCTTTTATCATGTTTGTTTTGCGATCTTGCAATTTCTTTCTGATTAGTTTTCTGATAAAACTTCCATTTGTTGGTGAAATTATGGGTTTGTGTGACGTTGTTCCAGAGAGGCGTGTTACGGGCAGGTTTTAGTGAAGCTTCTGGAAACGCAGCGTGGTTTTGGGCTCGGCGTTACAGGTCTGAGGCTATTGGCCCAGCCCGGCCTGTTGAAAGGCCTGGCTCACGCTGACCCGACAGGGTGCAAGGGAAATAACTATTAAAGTAGTCGTTATCATCGAGTGGTTATTAATGGTGGATGTTTCAACTGCAACTGTAATTCTGTCTTTTTTTACAAGAGCTTGCGAGATCATTGAATGCGATAAAAAGAGTTTTGGCAGTGATAGTCGTTTCTCATGCTGGGTAGCCTGCCGGAGTCAGACAGGGCTCTGATTCATCAGTTTCTTAAAGGGGTGAAACATTTAGCCCTCAAAGGGTTATAACCCTGCCAACAGGGGAATTTGGAAGCGTCCTTGACGCTCGTGTTGAGGAATCCTACAAGCCCTTGCTCACATCAGATCTCAAGTGGTTGTAGATGAAAACTGCCTTCCTTTTTTGGCTATTACATTAGCTAAAAGGGTAAGTGAGTCACAAGCTCTGTCTTTGCACAAAGATTGTAGCAGATACTGACTCCAGCACAACCACAAAACACTTTTCTTCCTCATTCTGTAGAGTGAATTCAAAAATTGTCATGGTTGTGCCAGTTTACTTTTTTTCACATGCTTCAAGCCAGAGCTTTTGGGCCAGCCTAGATTTAGACAATGGCTATCTCATTGGACACAATTCAGCAGGTTTATGGCTTTTATGCGATGGTGTTATGGGTTTCTGAGCATCTGGCGAGTCGACCCAAGTGCAAGGCAGCCATGCCTCCACAGGATGGCAACAATGCCTACATGCCCTGTCTGTGTTTTGGGCATGCATAAAGAGGTCCCCACCTCCTGCATGAATTTTTCATTCTGTCAGCTCATGCCAGACTCCCTGGCACTTCTTTTGTGACAAATGCCAGGGCAGTTCTCCTCTTCTACCCCAATCTAAGTGTCTTAAGCAAGGCCTGGCTGTGACTGTGGCAGCACTGGCACAGCAAGTTGAGGGTCTGATGGCTAAGATTAATACAAATGCTGGTCCTTCACATTTAAGTTTGCATGCAGGGCTGGAGCATGAGAGCCATTTGCATCAACGCAGCCCCGTTCGCACAGAGAGTTGGACTAGCACAGAAGTGGGCTTAGATGAGGCCTTATCAGACCATATGCACCACATGACTCTGTATAGACATCAATCTGGATTAGACTGATTATTTATTTTCTTGTTTTTTTAAGTTGTTTAGTTTGTTTAGAGGAGGATTTTTGTCAAGCACCAAAATAAACTAGTAGGCTCTCCCTTGAAAGGAGCGTTATACAGCATTTATATTGAAAGATTTTCCTCTTCACAACGTGTCTTTATCATCCCATATATCTGGGTGGAGAGATGGGCAGTTGAACTTGTGAAACAAATGCGATTTGAACCTCAGTGATCATAAATACAATTGCTTTAACCAATTCATTTCATCTATTCAATATTCATAAATAAGGTTTCATAAACCCATGTACATCTATAAAGTTCATGCATAAATAATTAGCATTTTAGATGCTCTCAATACATCAATATTGTCTATGCAAATGTAAGTAAATGTATGTGTGGTAGAACCGCTCTTTACATAAAACACATTCAGATAGTACTGAGATCACATTCACTAAGTGTGAAAGTATGCGATGGCCCAGTAGTGCACAACACAACAAAATGTAAAAACATTGAAATCAAGAAATTATCCCATGCACCAATGTACTTAACTAACTACTATCATGAGGTTTAACTTAGCTAATTAATCATTAGTTACTTATTGATGCATGATCCTCCCCTTTAAATAGCACAACACTTCCTTAAAGCCCAAAGCATTCTTCGTTTTTACATGGACCTAGAGCAGTGGTTCCCAAACTGGGGTACGTGAGGAGGCAGACAGGGTACGCGAACAAATAATGCTGAATTTTGCCATTCATTTAATGCTGCTTTAGATTACAGCCATCCTCGATAATGGTCCTTTGTAAAAGTGAGGATTTAGCACTTACTAACATGAAGAACAAACATAGATGCACACTTTGCATAGAGATCGATTTAAGACTCAAACTCTCTTCGATACAGAAACCTATATTATACAAGCAAGAATGCAATTTTTCCCATATATCCACATGATTGCAAATGTGACACTGATTTTAGGTAATATTAAGCACTTTTCATTAGAATGAAATAAAATAATGTGAATTCATATGATCAAATTTAACTGTAACAATGTTCAAGTTCAGGGAAGGAGGAGGCGGGAACCGGCAAAAGTTAACCGTAACTTTAATCGTTAAATAAACACAAGCAACAAAACGAAAGGAGCGGCGGCGGCCGACTGCGGAATATAAGCATAATAAAAACGGCAACGAAAAATGACCCAGGCTCTCTGCCCTGCTTCATACCACAGTAACATTAATAAAACGTTAATACATTAGCTCATCCATGAACATGATTTCTGCCTGAGTCCCATCGGATTGCTTTCTATCAGCTGTGGATGTATAGAAATCCAGCTACACATTTGTTATCGTTTTGAATAAGCGACCTCTAGTGGCGAAACTTACATACTGTGCCTTTAACAATGGTCTTGTGCAGGAGAAGTCAATTAAGCCACGCTCAGGTATAGCGTGCATTATCAAATAGTGAACACATTAAGCTCCTCATCAACAGCGATCATAATGGAGTGCTATTAAATATGAAGCAAAAGACCGCGGGTTTTAGACCTATCTCAGGATAGCTCAGAAGATGTTCTGTCCTCTTGTAATCTGCTGTTGGTGAGTAGTTGATTATTGTCGAAAGCCCCTGATTTTTCACTCACGTTATAGACATCAAATAATAGAGATTATTAATTCTTGCCCATTGTTCACCCTAGCCTAGTGGTGGTGAAAAAGAGAAGAGGTTGTTTTCTATCTAAATATAATGCATTGAACAGACGTCTTGACCGTTGGACCTCATAAGCTTTTTCAGTTTCTCGTGCCACATTTATATCAAGTTAAATGTTGTGGTGAAAATCACGTTTTAATGTTGTTTATATGTCTATGTGGTGTTTTTAATTTGCTTTAAGATAAACCATGTGCAAATGCATCAGTCAACACCATTGCTGAGTACTTTCTGTTTAAAACTGCAAAGATAGTCTCAAAAATGTGGTTTGAAATCATTAGTGTTTCTGACATCATAAACATGTAACCAATCATGTCACTGTGTTGGCAGGCTTTAGCATATCATTAACTGACAGTGCAAGGGAGTCTCTAGAGAAGCCAGGTTATCCCAGTATATTTTTCTGTTGATATGAAAAATCATGTAGATTTAGAAATATAGAGGGTGTATACAAATGTATACACATGATATACATGATATACATATACATGATGTATATTACGATGTTATGATGAATCATATGCCTTTCTCCACTGACGTTCTGAGGTGTTCAAAGTGTTTGTAAGGACGCTGATTGTTAGAAGGCAGCCGTCTGACTCTGACATGGCAAACATGGACATGTTTTAAGTAACATTAGCAACACATTATTAGCTGTTTGATAACATAGCCAAGCTAAAGGCTAATCATATTAATTACCGTTATGTGTCCGACGTTGTAAAAAGCAATACCATTGTGCAGCGTTTACCTCAGTAAAGTTGAGCGAGTGGATCTCTGAGCTGATGCGAGTGAGTGGAGGCGGGGCTAATTAGCATATTCATTGATCCGCATATACTAAATGAAGCAAGGGTGTAGAGTTACATTCAAGTTATTTTAAGGCATGAAGACATTTTTTCACAGGAAAAAAATGTTTAAATGTCATTTTGGTGATCAAAGATGAGTTTTAGGGATAAAATTATTGACTGCAGGGGGACTTTAAACACGTCTTGAAATTTGTGATTATTTCAGTTTTAAAGCCCTCATTATCTGTTCCAGCCAGTAGGTGGGACTGTATAGACATAATTAATACATAACCGTCTATATGTCTAAGCGACTGTCAGTCAACAGGTTTCAATAAACTGTTATTGATTCAAAAAGCTGATAAGGTAATAATAAAGATGTTCAGTGAAATTAAAATTGCACACTTTGCAATCTGACTTTATAAATGGTTTAAGGTAAAACTGAAAATTAAATAAAATGCAATAAATACAGAATAGTTATCAATGCACTTAAACAATTTTCTTAGCACACTCCTTTGAACTGATCAGGAAAGGAGTGTTTTGTTTTGTGGCTTGATTCTGCAGAGGTTATCTTCTTTGATTTTTATATTTTGTGTTGTGCAACACTGGGCCACTGTTACTGCATTGTGATAAAAGATTATGAACACATCGTGTTTCCTTTGGAAAACTGCAGACCGACGAATCATGCACAGTACGACCAGAAATGTGTGTTACGAAAGTAAATGGGCTCAATCCTGATTCCTGGTTGATTTTAAAAGAGACACAGACAGAGAAAGGAAAAGTAAAGATCTGTGCTTTTTACTCATTCATTACTTTATAAGATGAATTTTGTAAGGATTCATTTACACTTGCATCTTTCACTTACATCTACTGACAGCAGATTCTAACGGCAGGCAAAACACAACCTCGAGAACACTGCGAGCAGCACATTTCACCAGCTTCATCATACATAGTCTTAAAAGCCTTTTCTACTCTAAGCCATCAGGAGTGCAGGCTGAAGACAGACAGGCAGAAAGAACAGGAAGTGCAGTCTAAGTGACTGGATTGGCTGATTCATCTTCTTCCCTGACCACAGGAAGTTGTCCACTACCACGAGCCTGTACCTGCTCAGAGACTGTCTGCAGCGCTGGTGTTTCCGCAAGAGCTGAGTAAACACACAAGGGCAGTGAAAAGAGGGAAAAGAATACAGATAAGCAGAGGGAAAGATCAATACCAATAGAAAAAGACAGATCTTGACACATCAGCTGGAACAAGAGATTTAAAAAAATATATATGGAAGAAATGTGTGAAAGGAAAGATGGAAAAAGGAATTCTGTCAGGATGGAAATCTGCATACATTTAGTCCATGTGGGAAGTCAGTAAGGAAGAAGAACGGGAACAGGACTTTGGGAATAATCAGCAGTGAACAGATGAGTCAGAGTCTGAGTTGTTTAGCAAGTGTTTCACTGACAATTATAAGAAACGCCAACAACACATTATTTCTACTAAGGGGAAGATACCTGCCAAAAGTGCTTGTTTTTTTTTCCACAGAAGATGACTTAATTGTTTGTTGTACACTCAAAAAAATGATACGTTGGATTTACTTAATTTTTTTATGTCAACAGGTTCCACGTAACTTTGTTATGTTGCATTTAATTAACATTATTTATTTCAGTTAACTTAAATTTATTATATAAGGTTAACTCAATGCCATTTAGTTGAATCAGGTTAACTTTCTTAATTTTGTCCAAAACCTTTACATTTATCCTAAAAATCCAGTTCAATTGATTGGTTTATATAGTGGATGCGTTCAAGAATCATTTTCACAACTTTTACAAAATCTTTACTCTGTAAAGACTCTTATTGTTAGGTGTTAACCAGAAGATGGTTTTATTCCATCTATAGCATTCCCAAAATAGCTGTTTTAATTATTAAAACAACTTTAATTGTTGTTAGCAGGTCCTCAACCCAAGCACATGCCCTACACTTCTCCACAATGGTAACCCCAAAACCATTAACATAACAGAAACTTTTAAATACCAACATAATAGAACAGTAAACATTAAAAAGTCTCTCCATTTTCTCATGTTGCTAAAAACTGCTTAAAATAACACTTTATTTCAACATTTACTCTCCCAGATCAGCTCCTTTGCAAAGCATGACGGGTAGTGAAAGTCCTGTTTGATTGAGTCCTGGTTGAGTTTACTTGTTTGAAACATGTTATTTTAATATGAAAATATCAAGTTAAGTCAAAAAGTAATCATTTCAAGTCAATTTAACATGAAGCAATTACATTTGAACCAGAAACCTAATACAATTGTGTTGAATCAAAATAAGTTGTTTAAATAAAGTGAACAGCATCAAAAAAATCATTTTTTTTTGAGTGTATATACCCCTGGTTTCACAGACAAGCTTAAGTCTAGTCCAGGACTAAAATGCATGTTTGAGCTGTTTTAACTGAAAGCATCTCTTATAATATGTCAGTGTCATTGTTTTGTCTCAAGATTTACACCAGTAATGTTTTTTTAAGGCACATTTATAAAAGCTGAACTAAGGCCTAATCCTGGCTTAATCTAAGCCCTGTCTGTGCCATAATGTATTAAAGTCAACTTTTCATAATTTTAAATGATATCTTTACCCATCAACAGCTTATGTTTCAATAAAGGTTCAGTATTCATACAGTGTGTCTGCATATGCTGATAAACTATTCACAGCACTAGTCGTGCTCAAAAGTTTACATACCATATCTGCAAAATGTTCATTATTTTAACAAAATAAGAGAGATCATACAAAATGCATGTTATTTTTTATTTAGTACTGTCCTGAATAAGATATTTTACATAAAGGATGTTTACATATAGTGCATTAAGAACGAGGGGGTGAAAACGTTTTGATTTTGAAGATCAAGATAAATTGTACTTAATTTGTCTTCTGGGAAACATGCAGGTATCTTCTGTAGCTTTTGAAGGGCAGTACTAAATGAAAAAAATATGATATTTAAACAAAGTAAGAAAAATGTACACATATTCATCCTGTGCAAAAGTTTTCACCCCCAGGCTCTTAATGCGTCGTGTTTCCTTCTGGAGCATCAGTGAATGTTTGAACCTTTTTTAATAGTTGTGTTTGAGTCCCTCAGTTGTCCTCAGTGTGAAAAGATGGATCTCAAAATCATACAGTCACTGCTGGAAAGGGTTCGAATATGCAAAAGATGCTGAAAAATCAAAGAATTTTCAGGACCTGGAGGATTTTTCTGAAGAACAGAGCTCAGTTTAACTGCTCAGAACAAACAAGGGACTCATGAACAACCATCACACAACAAAAAAAAACAGTCGTGGATCATCCAGGTAATGACACACAGTATTAAGAATCAAGGGGATGTAAACTTTTGAACAGGGTCATTTTTATAATTTCAGCTATTTTTGTCTTGTGGACTAAATATCTTACTCAGGACAGTACTAAATAAAAAATAACATGCATTTTTTATGATCTCTCTTATTTTGTTAAAATAATTAACATTTTGAAGATTCTGCAAGTGGTATGTAAACTTATGAGTACAACTGTATGTATGTATTCATTCATTTATTGAATAGTTTAATGTGGGATTATTACACATTGGGAAAATTGATAGGCTAATAATGGGAATGCTATTATTATAGAATTGCTATTATTACTGGAAATTGACCTGACTGACTTTGTGAAATCAAACACACCTGACAGAAGCCAATAATGAACTCACAGATCAATACCAATGGACCAAAACAAACCATAATAAAATAGATTATATATATATATATATATATATATATATATATATATATATATGAGCACTGATTAATTACTCTCAGTTTAATGAGTTTGCAATTCTGCACATTGTGATTCATGTAAAAATGTATGATTTATTTGAAAAAAAAAAAATGTAAGTATGAAGCTCTATCTCTAAAATAAAAACATACAAATGAGGTCGTACGATTACAAATATGCAACAAAACCAACAGCTACAAGAACAGATGTATGGTCACACATCAGACAAGTGTGGCTCTTACCTCCCGGCACGTCTGTGAGCTCGTTGAGGGGGGGCACCGTCTCCAGTGTGTTGGCGTACGTTTTCGCAGCTAGTCTTTGTGCATGCCGAGCCTCGATCTCTTTTTTCGTTCGTGGAATTCGGCATTTGAAGATGCAGCACAGTGTTATTACTGTGAAATGAGGGAGAGAGCTTTGAAATCTATGAAAGAGACCGTCCTTCACAACAGGCAGTGTCTCAAATCTCTTTGTTCTGTAAATGCTATTTTGCTCTGGGGAAATTTCATTAAATCACTTAATGTGATTCACGACGTGTAAATAATTAAGTGTTTATTTTGACATCCATTTATGTGAATTCTGAATGCAAATATATGCATAGCTTGCCATTTTAAAGAGGTCACACACAAATACAAATTCTTCCGTCATTTACTCGCCCTCATGGCAATAATAAAAAAAATGTATAATTATTTCTTCTGAGGAGAATATACTGGTTGCTCTTTTCCATGCAGTTATAATGAATGGAGACTAGAGCTTTCAAGCTACAAAAAGGACACAAAAATGTGCCATAAGTAGGCTATCTTTAAGGTATCAAAAATATAGTCTATAAAACTTGTGTGCTATATTATGTGCTCTTTTTGTCACTTTGGAGCTTGACAGGCCCAGTCCTTGAAAACAGTGGATTAGATGCATAATTGCTTGAAATGTAAGATAAACACTTTTAGACACTTACTAATTGCTAGGATGAACATGGAGAAAATGCCAACAACCTGCCATAATCGAAGACCCCAAAACACCACTGTTTCTGAGGTGACCGGATCGGGCTTCTTCGGAGGGTCTGTTGGCAGGAGCTGTAGGGAAAATAGGGAAAAAAAAAATAGATATTTTTTTCATGCATCTCTTTCTTTTTCCAGGTAATTGCACCACCCAAATGGAGGGAATGGTAACAATAGTGGTGATTAGGAACTGCAGGAAGATTTCACCACTTTCTCATGGTGATCACAGTGGCTGTGAATTGTTTGGAGTGCATTTTTAGACAAAAAGAAGGGGAAAGTGGAAGCAACTGGCAGTCTGTAATAAAATAAAAGAGAGAGAGATTCTAAGCTAGCATCCACTCAAGATCTATTTCAGTGGCAACCCTGTGTGTGTGTGTGTGTGTGTGTGTGCGTGTGTGCATGAGAAATTGTATGTACGTGCGTGTGTGTGTGTGTGTGTGTGTGTGTGTGTGTGTGTGAGAAATTGTGTGTACGTGCAAATGTGAGTGTGTGTGTGTGCATGGGAAATTGTGTGTACGTGCAAATGTGAGTGTGTGTGTGTGTGTGTGTGCATGAGAAATTGTGTGTGTACGTGCGTATGTGTGTGTGTGGTTTTAAGAGAGCAACTATACATCTGTGTTGTTTTATTATCATTTATATCATTTAATCGTTTATATTACTTATTTTATTCTTATTATTTTTTTCATATTATTGTGTTCCTTGCTCTTGTAATGTTTGCAATTGTTTTTTGTTTTTTTTAAACGTATAATTGTGGGGTTTCGTGGAATAGCTGTCTTCACAAATAAGAGATATCTCAATCTGAAGGTTTTATGGGATGTTATTGTGAAGCAGTTGGATTTGTGCTGGTCAGAAAAAACTGTTATTTAGAGAGATTATTTAATAAACCCTGCTCACTTTTAATCATCATCACTTTATGTCCTGCTTTCTGCTCTTCCCTGGATTCTTCTGTCGAACTCTCGGGCTGATAGAAGATCTTAAATTAATCTTAAGTCTTAGTTAATACAGTTTTAGATCCTAAACTAAATACAGGGTATCAGACAAAATCCTGCCAACTGGTTTTTGATACCAGACAAAGTAGATATTATAAATATGGGATATGGGATTCTGATGGGATGTGATTAAGAGACTTGATCCAACATTCCTGCCGCAGAGATTCTGTCTAACAATTTCCATTCAAAAGTTTGGAACCACACAGCCAATTTAATATATTTATGCTTGTGTTGAGCAATGTAGCATTTAATCCATTAAAAATGCACTCAAACAGTAATATTGTAATCAGGGCCGTCACTAGCGGGGCTAAAGGTGGTGATGATTCTAGGGTGATTCTGGTGATGAGGGCCCGCGATTTCAACCTGCACCCTGGATACCCCAGCTACCCCCCTGACTGTAATACATTACTGTTTGAAATAACTTTTTGTAAATATATAAGGCAGCGGCTATTTGCACTGAGTGAAAATAGCATATTTACTTAGCGATAGATGCTATTTACACTAAGTGACAATAGCGGCATTTTCTTAGCGATAGATGTTATTTACACTAGGTGAAAATACCAATAGATTCTATTTACACCATGTTAAAGAATCAGTTCTTTGCAATGAGAGTAAATAGTAATTAGATGCTACTTTACATTAGCAGATCCTATTTGCACCTCAGTATTTTTGTACATTAACAGGATGCAATAATAACAGAGTGTAAATGATTATATTTATTAAAATTATTAAATGGATGCTGCCTTATTGGGAAAATAAAAACCCACCCTACACCTTCCCCTAACCCTACCCAGTAAACACTTTTAATATTATTAAACACTCGTTCGCAGTTTATTTCCACTTTTAGAACATCATTTTCATTTTTATTGAAAATAAATGTCTTTTTAATGTGATGTGTGATGGGAAAATGGAGAAGAGTGAGCTCCGGCAAAAGGTGGATTCGAACCCGCATTAAAAACCAGATCTGTGAGCCTCACTCGCTACTGCTGCACCACTGAAGATGTTGAATTCTGTGTGTCTTTTTTAAAACTTGAGAGGCCCAAGCTAGTGTAAATAGCATTTGCCAACAAGGGACGCTATTTGCACTTAGTGTAAATAGCCACTCCGAATATGGCATTTACATGCTTTACAGTTTTTCTCAATTGATAACACACTATAACTGATTCACTTGGCACAATTTCCCAAACCATCTATTCAATTCTCAAACCAAAGACACATTTATCAAAACTATAAACATGTTACACTTGTTTTCACATGATTTATGCAAAACTCTAAATGCCCTTATTTTACAGTGGTTTAATCATGTTCTCGTTCAGATAACACAAACACATCATATAATTAACTCAGGATTTCACTATGTAAACTCAAATAGCACACATTTATCCATCAGTAAACATTCAGTAGCAAAAGTGATGACACCAATCAGAATCTCGGGATATCGGGATAATATAAACAGGAGCACAGGTGATTGTGCTTTAGAAACTGCATCCTAGAATCATTGACAGGGTTTTATTTTACTTACACATACAGTATAATTACAGTAACAGGACTTTATATGAGAGAAATTTCACTATTTCAGTAAACTGTAGCACATGTACATCCTCAAATTTGTGATTGTCAAATGTTTTTTAAATACATGTGCTGTATTTTTGCAGAACTGAGAGACGACTGCCTAAGGAAGGTAGAGAAAGTCTTTTGTCAAAAGACAAAGAAACTGCTATAGCATTGTATACTGTAATGAAATTTGTCTGAAGGTGTGGAGGATGGCGAATTTATTTCTTTATTTATGTATTACTGTAATTGACAGTATACTGTACTGTGTTGCATATTTAGTTCTGTAGTTTTTGAACTTTTCTTCTCTTGTAAGATCACTTTACAGTAGAGAAATGAAAATATTTTTCCCTAAAGCTCATTGTTGCATTTTACTCTATCTGCACTCTCTCATTTATGTTGTATACTGTAATAGACACTGAGCTGCCAAATTATTCTTGAATCCCAGGTATTTTTGTTACAGTGTTATGAATTGATCTCACTGGGCAGTGCTGTAGTCTGTGTATTTGCAGATTTTGTGTGTCATCTGAGGCCAAATATTGATTTAACAGAAGTGAATACGTTTTTGACTGAAATATTTGATTTTGACACGGAAGTCGGAGGTTTGTAAAAGTTGGTTTGTAGTTACGAGATTGTGTTTATAGTTGTGAGAAATTGGTGACTTGTTTCATGAATTGTGAGAAAAACTAACATTGAATTTCCATTTTCATCAGAAAACACTGTGTTGCATAATGCCTAAAAATTTGGTGCTCAGCAAACCTCTCTTATTATTAACAGAGTTGAAATGGTTGTGCTGCTCAGTGAACTGATGAAACTGCAATACAGTCTTTTCTCATTTGCTGAAAGTACACTTCCATTTCTGGAGTGGCGGGTTGGGAACAAAAATGATTTTACCTGAATATTTCCATAAACTTATTGCTAGAATGCCTAAACTCTACATAGATGTCATTGCTGTAAGATGAAAAGTTTTTGTTGTTCTTGTTTTAAATCAAGAGCATTTTGCACAAAAATAGGCATTTGTTGTATTTTAAATGTTTTAGTGTATTTTTTTTGTTGGTAACACTTTAGTATAGGGTACACATATTCACTATTAACTACAACTTTTGCCTCAATATACTTAATTTACTGCATATTAATAGTCAGTAGGTAGTTGTTGTAGCGTTTATGTTTAGGTATGGGGTAGGATTTAGGGATGTAGAATAAGGTCATGCAGAATATTATGGGTAACACTTTATTTTAGAGTCTTTTAACTAGTTGCTTATTAGCATGCATATTACTAGAATATTGGCTGTTTATTAGCAATTATTAAGCACATATTAATGTCTTATTCTACATTCTTAATCCTACCCAATTCTTAAATTTAACAACTAACTTACTAACTATTAATAAGCAGTAAATTAGGAGTTTATTGAGGGAAAAGTCGTAATTAATAGTGAATACATGTTCCCTATACTAAAGTGTTACCATAATATGTGCTTTATAAGTACTAAAATTAAAATGGAAATGGTACATATAAAAATAAAACCCAATTCAAAATATTAATAAAACTATAATAATATCTCAATGATACTCAAGTATCCTTTCAAAAACTAAATTCCAAACTTTTGAATGTTTGGCTCCAGCTCTGGCAGGTTCCAGGCACCATGTGTGACAGTCGCTTTCAGGTGAGAGTTTGCTGCCTGAGTTTAAATAATTCAACAGGTATGTGTCATACAAAGCATTGGTGGAAAGTTGGGATCAAGGATTTGGTCAGTGTTGACATGTTGATTTGTTGTCCAAGTTCCTCTGCACAGGTTATCACTCCACATCTTTTGTAGACAGACTTCACTTGTCTCCAGTTTCCAGGCCTGAAGGCCATTTGTAATGCTCAATAAATCTATGAATCCTTGGTGATACAAAGCTTTTCACCGAAGGAAGCAGTGCACTGTCTTCACGGAACTGTGTTGTCCACATAAGCATTGATGTAGTTGGTCATATAATGACTGTGGAATATCTTCCAGTCCATCACCGCAGACCAGTTCCTCACAGTTCTGGTGGTGACAAGTAGCTGCTAGTCTTGTATGATGAGATGTCATGTACCAACATGGTTATAGTTTAATATGCCAAAGAGATATGGCCTTTTGACACTTGCATAACAATTGTGTTCTGGTTGGTTTCTGGGTCACCGCAAGTCCCTATAGCTTTGCTTCCATTCAAATTTGGGAATTTAACTTGTGCTCAAAATTGGAATAATTTGCGAGTAAAGCTGCATTTCCATCCCATGTGTTCAAAAGAACAAAACCGCCACTTCCTGGGAAATTGGCGCAAAATATCTGAAAAGAAAATGGAAGTTTCTGCCGTCGGGAAAGAAATTTCCTTCAACATTAATGACTCAAAGTAGCAGATGAAATGCACAAACACTGTAATTTGAGATGCGATGGTTAGCTGGTTAGTCCTGTTATCCAATCACAGCCTATGTTGGGGAAAAAAACTGCTTTATAGATGAAATGAACCAATTTAGCAATTGATGATCTTCTGAACGACAGCTGAAATGCATCATATTCCTGTTATCACTGTAAAGCTGCTTTGAAACAATCTGTATTGTATAAAGCACTATATAAATCCCCAACCCTAAGTGTCACCAGATCAAATGAGGCAAGAATTACTAATAATTAGTTTTGACTTAAACCATTAGTATTTAGTATTGACTGATTAGAATGATATTTTTGCTAGATAAAGGGTAACATTTTCTATCAGTAAGGCTGGAGATAGCAGATGTCCCTTCAGCTAAAAGTAAATTACTATTGATGTTTCAGTCTTATTCAATAAAGCCTGAGATTTCCACATGGTCTCTCGCTGTGTCACATCGATAGAGAGAGTGCTAAAAGCCCTTTCAGACATTCAGAGCTTGGCACCTGTTTCAGTCAGGTCTAAGCAAGTCTACTGTACAAGCAAGCTAACAATTTACAAAACTCTTCAATGTGTAGAAACAGAATAAGCCTCAGAACTCCAGAGCATAGATTTATATGTTTGATTGATAAATAGATAGATGTATTGGCCTTTTTATTTCACTGACTGTGTAATATCGGAGTGCCTCAGGGATTTGTACTGAGCCCATTCCAGCTGTGAATAAACATCACTGGAAACAGAACGAAATGTCTACATTGACATCAATCAGACAGTTAGTTTCACAAAACCAAATAACAGAATTCTAGACAAGGAGATACATCTGAAAGGTGCATGTATTATTACTAAATTACATTTAGTAATGTGCAAAAGTCAAGGAATAGATGCTTTACGATGGTTAATCATATCTTTTGCTATAGTGTTCCAGAAAGATCAATCTCAGATTTTCAACCACTAAGATCAATTTTAGATTTACAAACATTACTTTTGCAAATATTGTAATAATCTAGTGATTTTTTATGAATGAGGAATCCTATGATAGAGGGTATGGCTTAGCCAGAGATCTACTCGTGGATTACATGAAGAGCAATTGAAATAATTCTTAGAGGAAACTATGGTAATATTCTGAGATGAATATAACACCCTTAAAGGGTCATGAACCCCCTGTTTCAGCAGCAGTCAGTTCTCACCATAGTTTTAAAAATGCTACAGAAGTGGGTGTGGTTAAGCTGCGGAGTGGAGGAGGATGAGGGGAGACTGACAACACAGCAACGGCTTCTGACAGTTTTATTTCGCTCTCATTAAAAGCATAAAAAAAAGCTTCCAACAAATGCACGCTGAAAATTACTAATACATGCAACACAATACGCACATGGGATTTGCTATAATTTAATACACAAATAAATGCACAGCCATTCGCATTTTGTTCTCTGCATCAAATATGAACATCTTTGATAACTTTTGAGACTTATTTTGCACCGTTTTTAAAAGCCGTTTGATCGGTTAAAGAGCCGTAAAGACCGGTTACACTCAGTGTGGATGAATCACGTTTGTGTCGAAGACAGCTATTTAAGAGAACTTGTGTGACGCAGAAACTCTTACAAAGCAAAAACAAACACTCGTTTTTTTTTACCCATTAATGCATCTCTAGCTTATTGTATGCGATCTCACTCTTTGAAGCGCCTGTCAGAGGATGAATAAGGCCGAAGTCCACCTTTCTCCCGTTCTCGTACCTCTCTCGAGAAAAATGCTTGCTAAACACAAACAGTTTCGATGTGTCGGTAGTTGATGGCCAACCAACCAACCGCCCGCAGGCAGTCTTGCCCTGGGAGCATCACGGGGAATTAAAGCCATGCAACACACCCGAACTTTTACACCACAAAAACAAACACTTGTGACCCATGGACGCCTCTCTCCTCTACTGCACGATCTAACAGTTTGACATGTCTGTCATTTGAAAGAATCACAAGGTATCCTGAATAATTAAGAGATGGTGTCTTCTCATAGGATAAGAAAACTCAGTCTCATTAATAATTATGAGACACCGACACATCATCGAAGTGTTATAGTGCACACGGCGTAGAAGACGAAAATAGCGGAAAAAAATCTCAAAATTAACCACTTTCCCTCTATAATTAAATCTAACAGATGTTCAACACACATCCCTCTGTTAAAATCTCAGAAAATTTACTTTAGGGTTTCATGACCCTTTAACAGCCTGTTCAAGTATCATGGAGAAATCGCCGCTGTTTTTCTTTTACACAGATTTCAGACTCAAGCACAGAACGGCATATGCCTATATTATAACTGAAGTGAAGTGTTATGATGAATAATGAAGATTTGCTTGAAATCAAATCTAATGTCAATGTAAATCTAATTCATGGAATTATTAAATTATTACTCCGTTAATTTATTAAATTACAACAATTAACTTTTCACTTTAAAAAAAAAAAAAACTACCCTCAAAATCCTCAAAAAATGAATTACTACTACACATCTCCCATATATATACAGATTTTTTTATATCTAACATATAATCAACTCAGAGATCATTATGCAATGACAAAAAAAAGCTCACTAAATCATACAAATATTGATGTTTAAATGTCAGACTATAGTCATTCAATAAATGTATTTAAGTTTCGATTTCTGACATCTTTGATCAGAAGTAACGGTGTGGCATCTTTCCCAACTTATCAGTGCTGTCAATCCATTAAAAAAAATAACTAATTATCGCACCTAACATTAAAGTTTTTAAATATAATTTTGTATTGTAATAAATTCACATTTAAATCACCAAATTAAAGTAGAATATCTATAAATATCTAGAATCAAAGCAGTTATCAAACACTTCACAGACTTTACTATATAATTTAGATTAAAATATAGATTAATATTTATTAAAGCTACAAAAGTTATTCAATTAAGAGCAGTGAGTGATTTTATTTTTCTTTTGTTCAATTAACATTAATGGCAGACTATAGCAGGTTTATTAGGCTGCTGTCACTTTAAGACCTGCCGCACATGATGCAGATCTGCTTCCTATTTTTTCTCAGAATCTTTTGTGCTCATTTAAGACTTTATTTAAAACTGTCCTTACAAAGATACCCAACAAAACAGGCATTTTGGCATAATTTTGTGTGTTTTTGTCCGTTCAAGGGTGAAAGAGAATTCAGTGTGGCTGATGTTAGTAGCACAATTCGACAGCGGTAAACACTACCAGCATCATATAGATGTGATTTTGGGCTTTAATAACGTCCTTATCTACCCCTACTTGTTTCTGCCACTGAATAAAAAATAACAAAAGGTAATTGGGACTTTTTTTCTTGCAATTGTGAGATTTAAAATCGTAATTGTGAGATAAAAAGTCAGAATTGTGAGATTATATATTTAATGTACTTTTGGCATTTATGCCTTTATATGCTTCTGAATCTCTGTTGTGCTCAATGCTCAATCCACAAGGCTATGGCTCAACGATCTTCTTCTAATATTAATTAGCTCTGGTTATAAACCATATACCCTATAGGCAAACAACCGCACTAACCAATTGTGAATTGAAAAAAGACACCAAAACACTTGAACAATATTTAAACAAACAAATATCTCCTTAAATGAAAGGTTTTTGAGTGAAACAAGTAGGTCTAACTGAAAACAGAAAAAGTCATGTTAAATATCAGCATTAAGGTTGTTGGTTTTAAAGATTTATTGGGTCATTCAACGTTCTCGACAGCCAATCAATCATGAGATGCAGACTGTTTGGGGAGTTCAACTGGCAGCAGATCATATATTGATATTTATCTTTGTAATGTACTTCATGTCTCTTCTCTTCTATCCTCCAGAGAAATAAAATCGCAGATTCTTATTTGAGGTACAATCCTTAACAACTCCAGACAAACAGCAAGCAGAGACACTTCTCTATTAGTTCAAACGTCTCTGTCTGAACACATTCACATATGTAAAAATGAATTAGGCATATATTTAAATGTGTTCATATAGTATGTTAAATAACATGAAGAGCTTCTTCCAGCATTATATATGATATGATATATGATTTGATATAATTGTGTCTTATAATACAGAGATTCCTTGCAGCCGATTCAAGAACAAATCTCTTTGATCACTTGGGTGTTTTATGTGTCTATAAATATGAATGAGCATCATCCTGTTTTCCAGTTCGACTCTGTTGCCTGCTGAGCCAACTGGAGCACAAAATGTTACCGAACCATAAATTTGTGTTCCTTAAGATGTTTCATGTTGGAATTAAACATTGCACAGGCAGGGAAAATTGGAGGCACCTGGGTAATTGACCCTATAATGAGTGTTTAATTAGCAGTGGGTGTAGAAAACAGGTGCTGTGAAGAAACCTGTAGTATTATCAGTTATGAATGTAAACGGTCTCCTAAACTTTTGCCTGCACCTTAAAGATGTGACAATTGATGTTGCACATTTTGGGGTCTTTTAGATAGCACAACTTGTGTTCTCTTTGCTGCTCTGTATATTTGTCAGACAGACATTATTCAGTGCGTCACACCATAAGTGCCTGATTTTAAAATGCCTTATGTCAATACTGTAAAAGTACTCTAGTTCAGCTTTGGAAACGGGCATCTCGTGGACCCTGTGTTCTGTTCAGTTCCACTGCACTCCATCTACCTGCTGATTTTAAGAGCGGCTCTATTCTATACACTACCAGTCAAAAGTTTGGACACGGTAAGATTTTTAATGTTTTAAAAAGAAGTTTCGTCTGCTCACCAAGGCTGCATTTATTTAATTAAAAATACAGTAAAAACAGTAATATTGTGAAATATTATTACAATTTAAAATAACTGTTTTCTGTTTGAATATATTTTATAAAGTAATTTATTCCTGTGATCAAAGCTGAATTTTCAGCATCATTACTCCAGTCTTCAGTGTCACATGATCCTTCAGAAATCATGATCATTTGCTGCTCAAGAAACATTTATTGTGTACAATTGTACAAAATATTTGTGTACAATATTTTTTTCAGGATTCTTTGATGAATAGAAAGTTCAAAAGAACAGCATTTATTTGAAATACAATCTTTTGTAACATTGTAAATGTCTTTACTGTCACTTTTGATCGATTTAATGCATCCTTGCTGAATAAAAGTATTAATTTCTTAAAAAAAATAAATAAATAAATGTTCTTACTGACCCCAGACTTTTGAACAGTAGTGTATAATGTTACAAAAGCTTTGTATTTCAGATAAATGCTGTTCTTTTGAACTTTATATTCATCAAAGAATCCTGAAAAAAAAGTACACAACTGTTTTCAACATTGATAATAATCATAAATGTTTGTTGAGCAGCAGATCATCATATTAGAATGATTTCTGAAGGATCATGTGACACTGACAAAAACATTAAAAATACCGTGTCCAAACTCTTTACTGGTAGTATATATAAAACATACTAGTTTTATTCTATATAATCATTACATCAACATTTTCTGCAATTGACTCAACTCCAACCATATAACATACAGAGTACTGCTAGGGTTAAAATTTTGGTTAAAATGGGTTGTAAATTTAAATCACTTTAACACACGCTACTGCCATACAAAACAAGCAACAGTAATCAAAAGGTGAAATTTACTGATTAGCAAGAACACCTAAAAATGGACAAAAATATAGGCAAAAGTCACCAAGAAAGACATAAACTGAAAGCCAGTAATAAACAGTTAAGAATAAACTGTGTATTTTAGTGAATCAACATGATTAAAGCGTTTTTAATCACTCTTTTCAAGGGCCATTCCTACTTTTTCAGTTCCTGTTCACCAGTCATTCACAACTTCTCTTCGATTAGTATTCTTCTATTTTCCACACATATTCCTGTCATGAGCGCCGTGAGTACTGGTCAGCACTTAAAGAACGGTTGGAACTTGACGTGCATGCACTCTTTCACGGCCGCGTTCCCAACCCAGCATCATTGGGTTACTGAATATGAACGATCATCAACCCAAATTGGCTCAAATCAAACCAACATTCTCTGAACTTTAGCTAACGTTCTGGCAAGGTTCTCCCAAGTTATGAACAAACATTCTTCCAGTTACATTAATAAAACATTTGTTCAAAGTTCTCAAACATTAGCACAAAAACATTATTTATACATTGTTCATGTAATGTTTTTTTTTTCCTGAAATGTTTTAGTTGGATGTTCGTCTAATGTTTTTTAAATGTTGCAACTTGATTCTGAACGCTCAGAGAACATTCAAAAGTAGCTTTCCTATAATGTTTGCAAAGCGATAAAATGGAATTGTTCACATAACCAAAAAAAAAAAAAAAATCCATTCTCATGTTTCACAGGACGCTTCACATCACAAGAGCACAGCTGTACGGGGTGAACTACTGTGCAAGTTTACTACGTCAGAAAAGCCAAACATATGGAGGTGATTATGTGATGTAAACATCAAAAGGTATTAGTTTACAAATGATGCACTATGGTGAAAGTGTTTTGAGGAACCAAGGAACCACACGAAAATAAGTCATTATTAATCATTTATCTGCCCCTGTGTGAATAATTATAATAAAAGTTGCTGGTGTTTTACTGCAACTAGTGTTTATCTCAGCTGGAAACTGCAGTGATTTTTATATATAGGTACGTTTTTGGAGATTTGCAGAAATGTATGTAGAGGCTAATAGACCTCATTGGTTATCGCCCGTCACGCACACACATTTGAGCTTCTTCTTTTCCTTTTAACGGTGGTTGGTAAACCCCCTTGAAGATCCATACCGCCACCTACTGCAAGCTTAGGATAACCTAGTCTCAGCCTCAGACGTCACGCCCATGGGCCGTTGGCTGAACATCTGATGCATATGGCAAACTTAACTGGAAACACTTCATGATTTTTGAAGTCTTCATCTGATTGGTTGAATTCTACAGGATGTCCGAGAGACACGTGTCGCGTTCTTTACCCCCTTACCAAACCCCCTCGTGGAAGAAGAACACTGTCATGTTTACAACTGTGACAACAAGCGCTTACCAGGATCAACTAAACGCTGGATTTTCAAAATTATGTGACGTTAGTGGCTCCATTGTTGCAGTGAACTTGCACAATGTTCTTGAATTAATAATTTATTAGATGCACGCCGGTCTGTTATTGTAGGGACATCAACTTTACATTTTCACCACCCTAAACATGACGCAGAACAAAACGAACTGTGATTGGTTGCATTACATGTCAGTCAAACATCCTCTTGGGCGGTCATTGGCCAATGAAAGCTGCGATAGAGTCCAGACCTTCTGCTGTCAGTCTGAAGGTCTGGCTACGTGAGACTAAGGATAAACGATACCGATCAGTTAAAAATGCTTAATCGGCCCCAATAAATACATAAAAATAAAATTCCTGAACAAAAATTCACACAACAGGGATACCATAAAACTGGTGTTGTGAATGCCGTTTCATTTTGATGTTGTTTACGTTAGGGGTTTGTTTAAATCTCTAAAATTAAGCAATAGTAATAGTGGCGCTTGCCTTAGCAAGCAATCACTAATAATTCTTCCAGTGGCAACTCTGTTTCGAAGTCCTTCAGAAAGTTGCTGCTGGCGAGATCTTTTGTGATAATGTGACTAATGACCTTCAAAGTTGAAGTATTATCCACTTGTTTTATTCCATTAGTTTCTTTCAAAACTTTGTGTGAAAAAGAGAAACCTAAATGTTTGCTATGCACATCTATACATTTATTCTGGAAACTTCAAGGAACTGACCTTTCAGGAAACTGAGCTCTAATGTAACTCACAGGAAATTGAAGCAACCAAGGATGAATTTATTTATATTTTATTTATATCTTTTTGTCTGACAGATGCAACAGTGTCCTTGCACTACTGCACTTAATAGCAGTATAACTGTACAGCGGCGTTTGACTGTCAATAAATGTTTTTGAAATTACATAAGCGCTAACTTTGAGATGTAATTAGAGAAATCTATTGCAGGACTACATGCGTTTTTAAACACATGTGGCCACTGCTTTCAAAAAGCCATCCGGACCGCTGCAGTTTTGTCTGTAAATGTATTCAGTGCCATAAAACTGAAAAGCAGTTCACGCTAGCCTGATACAAAGAGAACAACAGCAACAGTGCAGTTTAAGGGCCATAAAATCCAAGCAGCTCTTACCTCTGGGTCTGGTATCTGGGCAGCCGCATTGAAGACGTGGTGTGAGATCAACACCGCCGTTACGCTCATCAGCAATGGGACGAGGCTTGGCGGTTGATGCCTAGGCCCCTCCATCGCCATTTTCCCTCTTCTTCTCCCACGCCTCATCCCTCCCCCTGCTGCTTCTGCCCGGAAAACTGCGCAGGACCACAATAGTCCAGGTGATTGATAGTCGATCAGTGCGAAATATCCACCACCTCCCCTACATGAATGCTGCTCTGGTCTCTGTCCTAACGCTCCCAATCTTCCAGCCCTCCACAGGGACACTACGAGCCAGCCACTCGGCTAAAGGCCATTAATTAATTAATAGCCCTGGTGTCGTTTACAGCCCTGCCACCCGGAGCACAGAGAGGTTATGAGAGTTGTGGGGGGAAGGGAGTTACACAGAAGGACACAATGAGATCAGAGGAGTTGTGTGACACTCTGGAAACACTCTGTATTTTGATCACACATTCATGTTAAAACAATGCCTGGCTAACAGGTTTTCCAATAATTACATGGACGAGTTGTTCAGCTGTCCACTGAGATAAGGAGAATTTACTGAAAGCAAATGTCTACTGTTAAATACTGACATTTGCTTTTTCTAAAATAGTCTCACTGGAAAAACATGCCTCTACCTACATATTTGCAAAACTTCACTGCGGTTTTCAGCTGAAATGAACACTAGTGGCAGTAAATTTCTTTTCACAGCGGCATATTATTAATTAAGACATATTTTTGAACAGTTCAAAACACCTTAAATCATTGTGCATAATTTGTAAACAAAACATTTTTGACTGGTTGCATCACATAACCAGCTCCACACACTTGGTGTGTCACGGCCTTAGGAGCTATTCTGCTTTTTTCCACGTTCATCTTTATTTAGTGTGTAATGTAGTGTGTTGCTGATTGTGTTTTGAAACTTTGCAGAGCTTTTTCATGCTCAAAGTCCCTACAAAGGGAGTTATTCTCTATATCACTGCGCACACTGTTTCTGAACTCCCTGAAACGTTGAGTTTTCTTCTGGGAATGAACACATCACAATATTCCTCATTTAAATAATTCATACGCAGAACAGAGCAGGGCCTGGTTGAGTGAGGGTACGTTTACACGACAACGATATGCTTAAAACTGAGAAGTTTTTCCTTTGGGTTTTCCGCATACAGGTGACACCATTTTCAAAACTATCTCCATTCATACGAATCCGTGAAAATGTCTAAAAACGCTGTATTCCGCTGGCAGGCCATTAAATGGCGATGAAACACTATAGACTGAACATGTAATGCGCATGTGCATGAAGTCATCGTTTTCACAAATTCGCGTTTTTGTTGTTTGCACTTTCAAACCCATTTTCAAAAGTTTGCGTTTTCAGGCCACCAAAACACAGTTGTCGTGTAAACGAACGGCCAAAACGCATAAAAAGGTTTCTATTTTTAGTTGAAAACGGTGTCATGCAAACGGCCCCTTAGTTAGTAGAGTGTTGAAACTGGCGGTTATGGTAAGGGGCGGGACATTTCCCAAACACGCTCGAAGCACTTGACCAATCACAACACACTGGTCCAGCCGACCAATCAGAGCACATTGTGCTTTTCAGAAGGAGGTGCTTAGAGACAGGAACTAAACAGAGTGTTACTGACAGACTGGGAAGAGAGGAGCTGCAACAATGGAGAATATGAGGAAAATTGTGTGATTTGAACACTAAAACTCGTCCGTTCATGGCCATTGGACAATTATAATCCACCTTTTATTGAAATCTAAAAAAGGGTCGGCTTGACAAAACACTTTCAAACTTTCTACATCAGGTTAATACAAAATTTGGCTAAATATCCGTTGAATAATAATGTACAATATATTTATTCACTTTTTAGACTTATTTTGCCCTAAACTGTCCAACAAATGTACTTATGCCATAAGTCAAACTAAATGTATTATTAGTCTTTGTGGTTAATTTGCAATCGGATCTGATATTTTATCTCCATTCTTGATAGACACACAATGTTATTATGAAGTGAGCGGTTGTCCGTTGTGGTCTCTTAGTTCTTTGGGATGTGTGTTTAAGTTTGTTAGATATATGAACAGATTAATTTGCTCAAAGTCAAATTCATATTTACTGGCATTCATCATAACACATGGCAGAACACTGGAGGAAAAACAGTGCAGCTGTATCAACATGTTAAAGAGATAGTTCAGCCAAAAATTATACATTTTGTCAATACTCACCATCATGTCATGACAAACATTTCTTCCATGGAACACAAAATATGCTATTTGAAGAATCTTTTAGCTATTTTTTTTTTTTTGCTTTGTCCATCCAGTAACGGTAATCCAAACAACTCCAGATTTTCTTCAGATCGTCTTCTAAAGCGATGATGACTTTGTATGATGAACAGAACAAAATTTAGATGGCCATTCACTCTCAAATCAGATCAAAACATTGATTCACTCATCTATACTCATCCCCAAATCAAACACGGTGACACATCAGTAACATCAAACCTCATTGATTTTGTATGCTAATCACCACTAACATTATCTTCAGAAACTACATTTCAGTGCACATTTTTGAGGCTGACTCTTAGAGGAAAAGGTTCCGTATAGAAACTTAAAGGCTCCGTCAGGAGCTTCAAATAGAACCTTTCAGAGGTTCCTGACATGATCCCAGCATGTGTTCCCCTGTCGTGTGTGGACTTTTATATTATTTACCGTTTTACGCCATGTTTTGTAGTCCTTAGTTTTTCTTGTTGATTAGTTCTCTGATTGTTCCCAGGTGTGTCTTGTTTGCCAGTCACCCCTTGTGTATATATACCCCAGTGTTTCTCATGTTCTTTGTCTGGTGTTGTCCTTCCATGGATGTTATGTATGCGTGCTTGTTTACAGTTTTTCCTTGCCCATGTCTGGATTTATCAGTTTTGCCTGGATTTACTTTTATTATGTTTGTTTGAATAAATGTTTGCTGCATGTGGATCCTACTCTCGTTCCTCTGAAACAGTTCCCCTCGTGAGATCGTTTTATGAATTTAGTTTTAATTAAACAATTTTGTTTTAATTCATTGTTAATGTTATGAATTAAACAGCTCATAAACATGCTTTATCACTAGAAAAAATTTAAATAACCCATTAAACATGAAAGTATTATGTAATCATTTAAGACATTTCTCCTTATATATAACCTTTTTATTCTGCATAAAGGGTTCTTTAAAATTGAGTCAAGATCCCTAGAGTTCTATATAGAACCCCACTGAACCTATTACAGTATTTAATAGTTAATTCAGAGCAGGCATTACCACCAAAACACTATCAGAGCTCTATTTAGCGCAACAGGATTTCAGATCTCTGCTGTATTGAACTATATTTGCATTAATCATTAAACCATTAAATCATCATTGGCAGGCTGTGAGCAGACGGCTGGTGTGACTGAGGGGAAAGCAGCTGTCAGTCATCAGAAGCAAACTAATAGTGTAGACAAAATCAGTAACAGTACACAAAATACAGATTTTTTTACCTTTCAAACGGACAGATTTCCATATCACCACATAACTTCAACTGGCAACTGCTATATCAAGCTTTAGCCACATACATACACATTGTTACATAAAATATCTGATGGGTTATTAAACTAAAAGTAAAACCATTAAAAAAAGTTTGAAATAAAATATATATATTAAAAAAAACAGATTTTTAGAGATAGTTAGCACTGATAGTTTAAAAACAGCCGATAGTCAGTCAATCAAAAGAGGGCAGGAAAATGCACTGAATTTGGGCCTTGTGTAAAGAAAATCCTAAGAAACCAGTTTGATGTTTAATATTAATAGTAATTATATGAATTAATAACATTCAGAAAGTTAAGAAATATTTATAATCTTCAGAATTTATCTGATGTGTGTTAATATTAACTTAAGTAATGTTTGTTTATAACTGATACAGTTACTCTAAAACAAGTAGATAAAATGGAGAGAATAAAGTTTTTATTTGCATTTCTTTCAAAATATAATAGTTGAAAATATAATGATTAATTATTAAATATAATGAAATTATCATTAATTTAAAAGAAGGTATAAAAGGCAGAACCCCCAAACTATCGCATCGGTGGAGAAATTTAGTATAGCTGTTTAAAGTTTAACTTGATGTACTAAAATAACTCAAATTGAAATAAAAATTAATAAAAAACAACAGACATTTAAAAAAAAAAACTGAATGAAACTGAATAAAAATGACAAAAACAACAAAATCACAAAACCTATAACTAAAATGTAAAATATTAATAAAAACTATAATAGTGTCTACTAAAATAAAACTGCCCAGCTCTAAACTGATCAATGTGGACAATTCGGCATTAACATCATGAATGTGCGACTGCTAAATTATTGTTTTTGAACAGGTTTCCTAAACAAACCCTCCGTCAGCCATTGGCCAAACAAACAGGTGTTCCCAAACTCATGCCATTCAGCGTTTTATCTGCCTGCATACTGTTTTATGTTGTTAAGAAGTAATGTTGAGAGGAACAGGTTGGATTAGATGATCGAAAATATCGACATAATAGCGTAATTCAGTGGTTTCCAAACTTGGGGGTCCGAAGTCATAAAAAGTACCAGCATTGTCCTCCCACAAGATAAAAATTCCACGTGCATCTGCTTTACACTACAATAGCTCCATCCACTCATTTAAAAATATTGACTGAGTTAGAGAATATGTTATTCAAATTTGTTCTTTACTTTTGGATTTTCCATCCTTCTTTCAAGGGATCTGACATTTCTGGGCTGTGATCTTCTTAGACCGTGATCATGCTGGTGAAAGGATGTGGTTAGAATTCATCAGCAGCTTATTGGTTTCAGCCTATACATCACCACAGCTTGACTGACAAGGTTTTCTCCACTCCCTTTGAGAGCTGCAAGAGAAGATAATGAATAAACACAGCCAAATGTCATGCTAATGTTAAGATCTGGGGATTAGGTGATGGGTGCTAATAACCCAACCTACACTGCTGTTATGAAAAGAGGGGTGCAGGGGGGAAAGGAATTAGATATGAATGTCGTGCCTCTTCTGAATTACCGACTCTATCTCAATCAGATATTACATCTGAGCATGTGTTTCTGAACTACATATTGCAGCTGCTTTTAAACTGGGGCATGCATATTTTCGAAATTGACTAGTCGGTGGTCTGAACGAGCAGTCAATCTTAAGGAAGCCTGTTTGTTTATGGTCATGTCCAGCAGGCATCGGTCAAACACATTTCTTAGACTCAAAACAGACTCCAAGCAAGTGAACACAGTATTACTTGCTGTGGAAACTCAATTCTGTGCGTTGTTCTAACCCAAACCATTTCACAAAGCAACTGTTGTTGCAAAGCAAGAATGTGTTTCATTCTCAGTGTTCCCACAAGGTTGGACAATGGTGCTAAAGAGGGCATTTGTGTAAACAATCTTCTTCTACTTAAAGGGGTGGTTGATTATGATTTCACTTTTTTAACTTTAGTTAGTGTGTAATGTTGCTGTTTGAGCATAAACAATATCTGCAAAGTTACAACGCTCAAAGTTCAATGCAAAGGGAGATATTTTCTTTTACAGAAATCACTGTTTAAGGACTACAACAAATGGCTGGTAGGGACTACAACAAGCTTCTTCCCAGGTTGGTGACATCACAAACCCCAAAATTCACATAAACTCCACCCCCGAGAACACGCAACAAAGGGGGTGAGGCCATGTTGGGCTGCTTTAGAGAAGAGGAAGAGTTGTTGTAGTAGAGTGTTGTTATCATGCCGTCATTTTACGGCGGACTGCTTCACAAACGAGGGTCAATTCAACACTGGATTTGCACAAAAGATTAACATGACGGCACATGCTAGTCGATGAGTTGAATCAACTCCACAGCAACTACATAAATTTATCCACTAACCATTCAGAAACGTCCAGTTTCATTCTAAAAGTTGTAACTTCTTCCTGAGTCTCTCCATCAGTGTCGACTCCGGTTTGAACAAGCAGCAGCTCATTTGCATTTAAAGGAACACACACACACACTCATTTGCATTTAAAGGAACACACACACAAAAAGGGACACACCCAACCTAGGCTCATTGGATAAACATGCCTCTACCTACACTTCTGCAAACCTCCAAACATGTACCAATACAAATCACTGCAGTTTCCAGTTTCCACCAACAACTTTTATTCCTTTTCACACAAATTATGATTACAGGAGCAGATTAATGATTAATAATGACTTATTTTTGTGTGGTTCCTTGCACAATACTATGTTGGGTTACTAGGTTTACTATTTACAATACTAGGTTTAGTGTATATGTTACGTTATTTTCCAATGTGATTGAGCATTATCCTTTTAGCAACACTTACTGAACATTTTATTTCAGAACTGCCACTATCATGGTACAACAACCAACTTAATAAAACACTGCCAGATTCACTTTCATCTGTTTTGGATAAAACTAAAAATGCTTTTAGTGCAAGAAGCTATGTATAAGTAGGCAAATTGGGATACAACAATAATTTTGAAGCTCATGAGTGATTATGCTGCCTTCATGTGCTCTTGGAATTACCATAAATACAAGTTTCCTAGGAAAAAATTGCACATGAATGCCCTCCCATTTCGAAATCTCGTAATCACGACTTCAGAAGTGGGAATTATCAAATTTCTGTGAAGGCAGCTTTAGTCACATTCAGGGCTTGAGATTAACTTTTTTGCTCACCAGCCACTGTGGCTAGTGGTTTTCCAAAGTTACTAGCCTCAGCATTTTCACTGGCCACATTAATACCATGGGAAAAATCTGCCATATAGACATTTTTAATATTATCTCATAATTTGACAGCAGGTTTATTAGGTTAATAAACCTGCTGTCACTTTAACCCTCTGGGGTCTGAGGATTTTTGGGGCCCTGGAGAAGTTTTGACATGCCCTGACATTTGTGCTTTTTTCAGTTATTCATAAACATATTAATGGAAAAAGTGGCATTACACTGTATTCAGGACAAACTAGGCTACCATAATATGTGAGCAACATGTATGTACATGTTTGAATTTTTGAAGGAATAACGTTTATGCGTGGTTATTGAAAAAACAAAAAACTCAAGTCACTGAAATAAGGCCACAAAACTTATATTATATGTGTGTTTACAAGACTTCTGGGTATTGGAGGTTGTAGACTAGAGTTTTTGCTTCAAAATTATGTAAAAATTATCCTGCCTACTTGTTCATATAAAACGATACATTGATTTAGATTTTGTAAGACACTTTTTGTCAAGAAACACAGTATGCGTGGAGGCGTGAATCTTCATGAATAATGCTGTGATTCACACCTGAGAAGACAAAAGATCCGCATAATGACCTGAATTATGACCTGATGCACAGATCCATTATACTGTTACACATGTTTTCTTTCTCAACCGTTTGCGTTTGCCAAGACTGGCATTTTGACATTATTTTCTGTGTATTTGACTGTTTATAGGCAATAAGCAGCAAAAATACCTTCATGTGCGTGCACTTTCGGTGTGAGCACAAAATCTGGGAGAATTAGTAAAATGTATACATTATTCAACCCGCCAAAGTGGCCAGTAGGAGTGAATGCGTCACACGCCACAGCTGCAATATACCTGCATTTGGTGGGTTTGCAGGTGTTAATGTCAAGCCCTGGTCACATGGCATTTATGGCTCAGGTAATTGTTTACAAAAAAAACTAATCGACTCCAAGGCAGCAATGCCTGACTAGCCTTGGCAGATGAAGGAAACCAAGCGTCACGGATTTACCACCTGCTACACCTGTAACATGATGTACTTGTGATGGTACAGACTTCAGATGGTGCTTGATAATTGTAATTCAATTGAATGCTTTGGATTACAGACCAATGAACGCAGCAGGTCTGTATGCTGATGCGGTATTAACTACACTGGCATTCGTTCTCTCGGATAGATCCAATCCAACTTCATGTGGAGCTTTTATTTTACAATCAATGTCTCAAGCCGATTTCAGATTCATAGTCGCTGGAACCACAGAGGGCAATCTTGAGATAAGTGTGTCATGGAAAAATCGTGTGAGAGAGATGGATACGAGTTTTGAGAGGACAGACATATACAGACGTTGACTCAAGATCGCTTTACTCATCCAAAAATAGGAACTCACCACAGTTCTTTTAAATTACCCAGTAATAGGAACTGACCCTTTTCTTTCAATGGTTTCATTAAAAGTAATTAAGCTAAAAGAAAGAGCTACACCCGTGGGATTGTGGAAAAACGGCATATCTGCGTTAAAGCGGTGTATGAGCTGCCACCCAGAAGGCCTCTCATAAAACCCGCTGCCAAACCGTAACACTGAGAGACGTGCTGTGGCTCCAATGAGGGCACCAATCCCCTTTCCCGGCTTCTTAAACGCAACCCCGTCACTTTATTGTGCTACTTTCGTGTGATTTTGGGTCAGGAAAATAACATTTCTGCTATATGGGACATTACTGTGTACTATTAAACCATTTGTGTATTTCAACAAATAATCTCATGCAAATTCACTCATGACTTAATGCGTAATGACAGCCAGACTAATGTACACACGGAGGGATGTAATTATGCCCATAGTCTCTCTTAATGCGGCACATCATTTATTTTAGTCTTAATTAAGGGATCCTGAGAGGCTGGAAAGACAATTCAGCCCATTTCTCCACTTCCAATTTGACATACACTGCCATCTTGTGGTTAAAACAATGATTATAACACCAATTCAAATTAAAAGTGATATTTGCTACGTTTTGGGCAATATTAATACAGGGCGAAAGCATCTGATAGCCAAAGTTACACCTTACAGTTAGCTAATTAACCCTATAAACCCCGTCATTTTTAGTCAATATTTTTTCATTTTCAAATATGAGTATCAGATATGATCAGTGTGTTTATTTGTTCATCTCTCAATCATCATTGTATTGCATTGCATTATATAAAACTATAAAAAGCTTTGATCATAAAACTAATTATTTAAATATGATACTAAAACATTATTACTGGCAGATTTAGAGTGACGACTGATATTTCTATGCATTTTTATGTAAGTAGTATCTGCTATACTGAGATTCTGCTAAATCTCATTGATTTACGTAAGCATCAGAATTTCATTTTATATATAAATATCAGCATCTAAACCAAATTGCATATTTTTTCCCAGTTAAAACTTGGGTGATGTTTTTGAGTATGAGCTCCATATAGCCTACATGTCATCTATAAAATGAGCCATAAAAGCCTGACGCATCAATGTTGATACACATTTTTTAGATTTTGTCTAAATCAATAAACATTTACATTTAAAATAACTTCATTCTGCAGATTAAGAAACAGAGCTGGTGCTTGATTTAGGCCCAAGTTTTTTGTTTTGCTTTGTTTTTCTCGCACAATTCGATGTGTCTATAATATAGTAATGTGCACTACATTTAATCTTTTTTTAATTACAAGCTATTTCATTAATGTTTCCCGACTACTTGTTGCACTATGTAATTAGCCTACAGTGTAGCCTGGAAGTGTGACTGGATTTGTGCAAGTTTCATTTCTTTCATGATCATGGTGCTAAATGAATGCGTGTATTCACACGGCAGTGATTTGCTCTCACCTTTCACAACGCCGTCAAAACTGGCATAGTCCACTTTAACCTCTGCCTGCACAGCGGGGACTTATTTACCCAAGTTCCTGGATGTAGTCAATGGTGTGGAGGAAGCACTGGTCCGGAACGAGGGAATACCTTGGAGGAGCAGCCCAGAGAAAGGGCCCATTCAAAGATGGAATGACAAATAGGTGAGTCTGTTTACGTACACGCTGTTGACACAAGCACGCGTTTGGCTCGGTGGGTTATTGCTGGGTATTCGGGAATAAATCTAAACCTTTCAGGGCTACTGGGGTCTTGCAAAACAATGCCAATCTGTTTGGTTTAAAGCCACATATTTCAAAGTGCTGGCTTATAATCTCTTCACCGGCTATGTTTTGAAATTGTCTGTCACATCGATAAAACATACAGTGAAATAATTTGGCATGTTAAATTGTCTCAGCATTTTAGTATCTTATTATTATTTATTTATTCAAAATATAAAATAGTATAAAGTAGCGGAACTTATTCTGAAACGCGGAAGTATGTTTTTCTGTGAAGCCTACGTCCGATTCATTAGACGACCTGAAGAATAACAAAGTGCGGTAAATGGTAAAACTATTTGCTCTACAAACCAGTGTGCAATTACCACAATACATTATGATAATACTAGTTTGCAAACCAAGGAGCATAACTAGCTGTTTTGTAGCCTACTGCTAAAATATGGAAGTGGACGAAACCGGAAGCCAAACGCATTCAATTTATAAAATGGCCGCCCCCGATCTTACGTTAAAAAAAAATAAGGTGGATAACATTAGTAATATAATATATAGTGAGGTCCGTATAATATTATGAGACCATAATGAAAATCTGTGATTCTTTTAATTCTGAAAAAAAAAAAAAATGTTTTCAATCATTAAAGGGATAGTTCACCCACAAATGAAAATTCTGTCATCATTTACTCACCCTCAAGTAGTTCCAAACCTGTAAGAATTTCTTTATTCTGCTGAACACAAAGGAAGATACTTGGAAGAATGTCAGTAACCAAACAGTTCTCGCCCCCCATTGTCTACCGTAGTATTTCGTTTCCCTACTATTGCTTACTGACATATGGTTATGGTTACTGACATTCTTCCAAATATCTTCCTTTGTGTTCAGCAGAACAAAGAAATTCACACAAGTTTGGAACTACTTGAGGCTGAGTAAATGATGACGGAATTTTCATTTTTGGGTGAACTAACCCTTTAAAAGCAAATGAAAGATATACAGTAAGATTTCATTGACCGTGTGAACTTCATTTGAAGCACCGGGACATTCTCAAACCATATGGATAACATAGATCAGCAGGTTTTGCACAAACTGTGGAGTCCAGTCAGCTTGAGTGCTGCTGATCGTAATTTGTAATGACATTTTATTTAGTTAGTTAGTCAAAGTTAGGCAAAGAGAAAGATATTATTTGACCTTTTATAACACCATACATCACATGGCTTCATCTGATAGGATTCAGCTCTTGTTTTGGCAATCAAATCCACTTCATTTTCCTACCTAGAAACTTTGACATCAATATTAGGTCTGTCTGCTTGAATGTGATGATCAGAACATCCACTCAATTTTTCTTTGATTTAATACTCAATCCCTAAATCATAACCACAAAACAAGAAGACAATTGTGTACTTGAGTCCTTTTATAAAATGAGTTTTCTTAGAAGGCAGTAATATTATACTGCTATGTATACCACTGTGTTAATTACTTTAACAGTAGTGTTATTCAATATTACATTTTTAAAGATACAAGATATTTTAAATGTACTAAATTGCAATTTCATTATTAAAAATGTGTAATTACAAATATATTTAAATACATAACATACAAGTTTCAAAAGAAATGACACTTAGGTATATTTTAGTTGACCATCGATGCTTCTCAGTACATTCAGTAGTAACTGTAACCATTTTTCAAAGACAATATAATTATGTAATTACATATAAAGATGAACTTAAGTGGGTCAAAAAAGCACTTTTAAGTTCAACTGATTGCATTTAATTTAAATTTAAACTACAAAACATTTTCATTTCAACTGTAAATAATATGCTATCAAGTGTCTGAAAAGATTACATTCAGTTCACACTCTTCTATATTCTTATAAAGTGTATTGTTACCATAAGTACTCTTTTTAAAATTATACTTTTTTTTTTTCACAAGGCAAATTATGACTGAATTTTCATTTTCCTGTGAACTATCCCTTTAAAGCGCAGAGCGTAAAGTCGTGTCAAATATGGTTGAACATCTCTTATCTGAAATCTCATTTCAAACACAAGTTCTTTTTATTCCTTCGATGTAAATAAGGCATTTTGCTTTTTCCGTCATTTCCAATCCCGGATGATATTTTTGTCTTGTGGTCCTTGAGCTCATAACAGCCTCGGGCTTGCCAGTGTCCCTCAGGGTTCTGGGAAGATGAAATAGTGCGCTGTTTCAGGAGGAGCACACTGCTTCAGCCACAGGTTTAAATTAAGCGTGGTGGAGCAGCGCTGGGAGGGGAGGCCTCAAACCCCCTCCGGCCGCATAGGAAAGAGAATAACTCAAGTATGGCAGCATGAATGCCGAGGCTGATACGGTAAATGTAAACAAGAGGAGAGACACGGTAAGAGAGAGGTCAAGACATCGCACACATATTGCTTCAGCAGGGGGCGTTTCACATTCTGGCCAGCTTATTTTGGTTTTGCTTTTCATTTTGGTTTCACATCACAACACACAAATCAAGTATTAATGAGCAATGTGCGTCAGAAAAGAAGGTAGGGAAGTTTGTTTCCACTTTAGAGTGCCAAGAAGAAAAACTTGGGTTTACCTTGATAATGTTTCTATTTACACTAGGTGCAAATAACCCACCTTGTTGGCAGAGGCTATTTACACTAACTCCTCCTACCATTGTCTGATTGAGCCAGAAAAATTGCAAAAGAAACCTGTCTGATAACAGAAGCAGTGGTGTAGAGAGTAAGGCAAGTGGTGTGAGCTTTTGTCACAACCGAGTTCGAATTTCACTTTTTTACCATCGCACATCAGCTCAGAGAGGCATTTATTTTAAATAAAAATGAAGAAAATATTCAAAAAGTGGAAATAAAGTGCCTAACGGGTAGGGTTATGACTTTAAGGACTGGGACAATAAGGCAGCATCCAATGAGCTTCTTCCCGGGCTGATGACATCACAAACCCCAACATTTACATAAACCCCGCCCCTGAGAACACACAACAAAGGGGCTGAGGCCATGTTGGGCTGCTTTAGAGAAGAGGAAGAGTTGTTGTAGTAGAGTGTTGTTGTCATGCCGTCATTTTACGCCGGACTGCTTCACAAACGAGGGTCAATTCAACGCTGGATTTGCACAAAAGATTAACATGACGACACATGCTAGTGGATGAGTTGAATAAACTCCACAGCAACTACATAAATTTATCCACTAACCATTCAGAAACGTCCAGTTTCATTCTAAAAGTTGTAACTTCTTCCTGAGTCTCTCCATCAGTGTCGACTCCGGTTTGAACAATGTAAGGCTGAACACCGTTACTGACAATCCTCATTTTGGCTGCGTGAGATTCTCCGGCTTTGTTGTTGTTGAGCAACCGAAGCGTGAGCTGTTAAAGCTCCGCCCTCTTCTGGAAAGGGGGCCGGGAGCAGCAGCTCATTTGCATTTAAAGGGACACACACAAAAACGGCGTGTTTTTGCTCACACCCAAATAGGGGCATATATAAGCTATATAATATAATATAAGCTATAATAAATGATCTGTGGGGTATTTTGAGCTGAAACTTCACAGACACATTCTGGAGACACCAGAGACTTACATCTTGTAAAAAGGGACATAATAGGTTCCCTTTAATATATATAATCATAAAGACTGGATATGTTGTTATAATTTCATAATGTTTTATAATATACTACAATAGGTGCATATAGTATCTGCCACTACTATTTACAGGTTCTCATTATTATTCTATTCTATTCATAACTTTTCCTCCAACAGAAAGTGTTTCTGAAACATGAAACATCTCTCAATTATCTCTTGTGACCTCACAATGCTGGTGGGATTGATGTAGTCTAGAAAGTAGGGTGCCATGAAACAAGTAATGTAGTATGTGTGTTTGGTCAACAGCAGACTTGGCATTATATAAACTGAGCGTTCCCTTGATGGCAGTTTGCTATCAAAGATCCTTCTTCAGTCCCAACTAAGTCCCCTGCTCAGGTTTTCTGTGGGCCTGCTGGAAGCTCTGTGCTGCTTGAGCCATCATGTCCTTGTAGAATTGCAAGTCTTCTTTCTTTTCCTTCAAGGTGTTCCTCAGAGTGGTTCTCAAGTTTTCATTTTCTTCTAGTTGCAGCGCCAACCTGCATGGACAAAATACACGTGCATTTAGTTACTGGTCTGGAACAATCAGTTTGCTTAAGCAAGCATCACTATTACAACTCTTCATATGGAACATGATACCCAAGTAGTGTTGCTAGTTTAGGAAAAATGTGCTATTATGTTCTAAGCCAGTTTTTCCCAACCCTGTTCCTGGAGGCATACCAACAGCACACATTTTAGATGTCTCCCACATCTGACCCATCCATTTCAGGCCTTGGAGTCTCAACTAACGAGCTGATGAGTTGAATCAGGTGTGTTTGATTAAGAAGAGTTTGAAAATGTGTAGTGTTTATGTGTCTGAGGAAAATGTTGATAAAACTTTCAGATAGCAATTAGACCGCAGCACATTCAGCTCAGCGCAGCATATTTTACTGTAAATATCTCTCACAATCAGGGCAACATGTGTCAACAAACTGAGCATTTCTGTGTTCTAGGTGCTGTGACAGTTATGACAGAGATCTTCTCGTACTAAAATGAGTTTTCATGTGAATATTAGTGGTAATTTCATCAGATTAATCCTGTGTCAAATGCACTTTTTAGTTTTTTTAGTTCATATTAAGTCAATGAACATTCATAGTTTACATGTTAACGAAATTAATATGAGCTGCGTGATTCTGGATAAATTGAGAATCAGGATTTTTTTGTTTCACACCAAGATCACGATTCTTAACAGACAACTAAACAAAATAACATGTAATTTACTAGAGGTTCTGACAAAATGTTAATTGCTGCAGTCTATATAAAATGTTTAATTAATAAAACAAAAATCAGATTGAATGAATGATTCAACGACTCAATCATAAAGACTTCACTTGTTTCATTACTGGATGAATCATCATTTTGAAACAGTCTCTTGAATAAATGGTTTAATGACAAATAAGTAACTTGTCGCCACCTACTATTGTAACAATGTAATTGATACAATCATTATTTGAAGCACCAGGTTACTTTCAAAAGATGATTTGCTCTATTTTGATCGCTACCATAGACATCAGTGTTTATATCTGAACTATAAACTTTTATCCAGCACTTCTGTAATAATATGAATATTTGTAAGACAAAAATGATACTGTGTGGTTGTAAACTTGGGTACGACATGCATGTAGACTGTACGATGATGACACCTGTTGACTTGTAGGCTACGATGCAAGTTTCTATAGAAGAATAAAACGTCATCAGCATGTGCTAGTGGTTAATAAAACACCATGTTGAATCACACTTCGGCAGTTGTAGTTTTTATGTGTGCTGAAAAAAAGGAAGCGGCGAAAGAAGAAGGGAAAAGAGCTTGAGGTAAGCAGTTTTAAGTTTTAGCGCCAAGTCGAGTTGATTTCATGTTGCATTTTTATTGGCTGTCAGTAGACGTAGGTCGTAGCAGCAAACACACTGTGCGTTGATCATGCTGAATTGCTGACACTGTCAGAAAATTATCATAGGCTATATTTGGTCGCAAGACCGGGAAAACGGCCAACTTTGAACCTCTCTCACTGTACGACATAGGAACACCGATTAAGAGCCACGATCACCGAAATCGCCATGATTGTTTCACAATGGCAATCTTTCGTCTGGGACAGCCAAAAATCGTGCAGTGTATCCCGGGTTATAGACACAGGCGAATCGTCGTCATTTAGGGATGAGATCGATTGGGTGATCTTTAAAGGAATAATCATGCAGCTCTAATTTTACACTAATGAATATTTTAACATTCAGGAACAAAAGACGTACTGTGCTTTGAGTTCACTGAGTTGAGCATCACGGCTGACCGCAGAGAGGCTTCTGGGAGACGAGCCCTCCTGTTTCTCAGGGAGACTCAGAGTGCTGCCCGAGCTTCCTACAACAATACAAGAAAATACAATGGATTTCAGTCTGAGATGGCTAGTTAATCAGATATTCTATGGACCTAAAACTGTTTTTTTTGACACTCCTAAACCATGAAAAACATGATTACGCTAGTTTCAGTCTATATGAGGCCATAAAGTACCTGTTCTGCTCCGATGCATTGCTTCTTTCCTTGAGTCCAGTTTGGCTCTCTCCAGCTGCTGCTCCAGTGAGACTGAACGCTGCCATTCTTGTCTGAGTTTCTGCTCCGCTTCTACACACTGGCGCTTGGCCTCTTCTTCCCTGTAGACCAAATTAAGACCATTAAAGGATATAAAGTGTAGCCGTCCATTACAGCAATTACATGTGTAATTCTGTTCAACTAGCATCAACAGAATTACAAAAATAATGACTTTTTAAACAGTCGTGCCATGGTGAAGTTAGAGAAGCATACCATATACTATTTTTAGTATATTATGTGCTCTAAATTCATGATTCCAACATAATGACATAATAACATGAAAATATGCCTTTATTTAGTATTTGTATTGTATTGTCATTAAGCTGGTTACCTGTTAGTTTTCGTAATGATTTAAAAAATCTTTTATTAGTTTATAAGGCGTTACAGGAACACTTTCACCACATGACTTAAATAGCTCTATTTGTAAAGAATGATTCATTCTAGAATGATTTTGTAGGGAAGTGAATCTGCATAGACAATAATAAACAAATTAAAGCATAGGTAAATACAACAGAACAAAGATACAAATGAAATATACAGTGCTTTATGTTTTTCAGGCAAGTCTAACAGTATTCAGGTACAGAAATTGAATAATCAAATGTAAAATAACAACGCATTGTCTTCACTGTATAAATGAACAGCGTTGGATAAGTTACTCTAAAAAAGTAATTAATTACAAGCTAATAATTAGCCATGCGTATTGAAACACACTGAAGCTAAATTTCCCCACGGGGACAATAACAGTCAATACAATAATTACCTCTTCAACAGTGCAATTAGATTACTGTACTAATTACTCTCTCTAAAAAGTATGACATTACTTATCACTAATTACTTTCTAAATCCCATATCAACCTCAACCAGTTGAACAATACAAGAATAGACACGAAACTGTGCTTTTAATTCTTTCAAATAAATATAAAATAGCATAAATTATTCTTGAACTGACTAACGTATTTAAAGGGAGAAGGTTACATTAAAAACATACATTTTAACATTAGACATTGCATTTTGATGTTAAACCCACTATTGTTTTATACAGAATTGTTCTGTAGTCTATACAGTATACAGTATTTCATGCAATTATATCAGAAGTAACTGTAATTAAGTTACAGAAAAACGAAGAGTAATCCCTTATTTTACTTTTTCAAAGGAAAATAATTTACAGTAACAGTTCACATCCAACATTGTAAATTAAATATAAATAATCTTTGTTAAAGCTACAAAGTGATTTTCTCTTTGATGATTAACATTAGTCACACAGACAGCTTTAGGTTTATTAGGCTGCTGTCACTTTAAGAACGAATGCACGGATCTAATATACTGACACACATGCACTTTCTTTCTCAACTGTTTACATTCACTTAAAACATAACCGACAGTGTCTATGAGGACACACGGCGAGACGGGCATTTTGATATAATTGTGTGTATGTGTCTGTTCTACAAGCACAAAAAGATGAGAAAGAGAACTGAATTTGGTGTTCATGTGCTGTCTGAGATGCAGCTCTGTGTGTGCGCATAGAAAACAGCGTGTGAGTTCTGAATTCACTTCTCTTTCGCTTCTTGTGCTTGAATGCTTTAAACTCACTTGAATGTTTGCAAATGATAAACTTTCACTCTATGATGGTTAAACTTTGCAATTAATCCGTGTATCATATGTGTTCCGAACCATGGGCCTGTCCGTACGGATCACAGATCAACTACGATCCCTACTTAAGCCCAAATTATACTTCGGCCAAAAAAAAAAAAAAAAAAAAAAAAAAAAAAAAAAAAATATATATATATATATATATATATATATATATATATATATATATATATATATATATATACACACATTTCAATGCTTTCAAAGCATTACAAATGTTTTCAGCTCTTTTTTGTTTGAAATTTGTTCTAAAAGATTTATGTATAATTTAAAGTAATTCATAAAATGTGAAAAATCTCATTTACAAAACGCTCACTTCTTTTTATTTATATAGTACTTTCCTAATAAAATAAATAACTCTATCTTGTTCTTTAAAATGATCATTCTGAAAATAAAAAAGCACATCAAATACACAAATGCATATCATACACTCCAGTTTTCTATTAAGATAGATTTCTAAATCTTTCTTTGAGTAGATACAGTAAGAAAACACATGCGAAAGTTTCCTTTTCCTGTCCACAAAATTCACAGTTATGTGAAATATTGAGTTTCCAAAACATGCTACACATCTATAAAGTATTCTGTAAGACACTTCCTTAATTTTGTTATTGATACAAAACTTATTTTGCAGTTCCCATGCTTTGTCCCAAGAGATATTACCAAATAAAGAAAACCAAAGAAATCTTGCTGCAGGAAAAGACACAGAACAGAGAGCATTTCTTATAATCTTATTGCTACATTGATGTTTCAAAACATCAACATTATCAATGTAAATATTTCCACAAGGATTATCCATGTTGATTCCTACTGAACTAGAGATCTTTAAAAGTAACGTCACACTCTTTGGAATCGCATCAAGAACAATAGCAAAGTCTCTTGGTTTAATTGGTCATTTTTTGAAGAAATTCTGTATATGACAACAAATATCCATTGGAATTAACTAATTGCCTTACTAAAATAATCCCTTCATTGAATAAAGTATGATAGAATAGTGATTTGTTTTTAAATAGTATGTCTTTGTTATTCCATATGAAATAATTGTGTGGTGAGAAATTGTGCTTATGCCACTTTTCATGTTAGCCAGGCTTGTTTGTGAAAACAGGCCAATTTAATTTTGTTAATAGAAAAATATTGAATGCTTTATAAAAATTAATCAATAAAATACAACTATCATCAATAATCTAATCTAATATTGTTCCTGATAGGACAGCCTTACATGAAACCAGATTTGATTAATTTGGACTAAAACTTGCTTCATTCTTCCAGCAAAAATCATTGCAAACAACTTACTGTTATTACTGAGGAAACTAATGGGCCTCCAATTTTGTCCTTATTAGGTTTGGGAATCAATGTTATGACTCCGTGTTTTAATGAAGTGGGCAATTCACCTTTTTGTATTGCTTCTACAAATACTAATAATAGAAAGGGTGAAAGGTCTTTAGAAAAAGTCTTATTAAAATTCTCCTGTCATTGCCTGGAGATTGATTGTTTTTAGCAAGTTAATGCATTCTATTAATGTCCATTTTTATCACACACACTCTGAAAGTTCAGGTCTGTTTTTCTGGTATCACTCTCAAAGCTATTAAAAAAAGTATCAATGTTGGAAGTAACCAATCTTTTATATTTTGCCTCCAATTTTCCTTGGTTAACAGCTGCCAAATGAAGATGTTTTGTAGAAAGTTATAATTTGAATTTCTATAAATTGTGTCCTACCTGGTTTGCTGTATTTTGGTCAGCTCCAGCAGTCTGTCTCTCTCCACACTTGCAGCTTGATAAAGAGCCTTATACTCCGCACACTGAGCCTGGAGCGACGGGATTTTAACAGCACACTCTGGACAGGCCGCTTGAGCATCTCTGAAATAACATACAGTACAATGCTTTCACTCATGTTAGACAGCAGGAGATACTGTAGAGCAGGAAGCGTGTATGTGAAAATCAGTACAGGACAGGACTTAAAAATAGACTTCCATTGTAAGTGTACTATTGTAAATGTATGTCAAATGTGTTTGGGGTGGTCTCTCACTGTCCCAACTCGAAAGATCACACCCTCTCTATGTCTCAAGTCCTTCCTCGGATGTAAGTCAGTGGGACTTTTTCATGCGAAAGGTATAGATTATACATTTAGTAAAGTAATAGCATATCTCTCCTTATCAAACTGACAATTGAAGGTCAGGTTCATAATACAGGGCCCTAATAAATAACTGAAATGGATAGACTAATATAAATAAAAACACAAATATTAAAGATGACAACAGAATTAAAAATTATGCTGGTGTTCCTGAATTACAAAATCATTATAAAAATGGTTTGGTCAGCAAATCTGATGACAAGAAAGAAAATCGCAGTTTATTTATTGTTGTGGACTATTGGCCAGATTTACTAAACAGGGCAAACGAGCGTGAGACTGCAATCCCATAAAAGCTCTGATAGGAGTGTAAAGTTCTGCAGCTGATCTACTGACAATGAGCAAATTAAAGAACACAGACGCAGCAGCTCATTTCTGTAATGACCAACACAATCTAGAGCAGCGCGAATAAGCATAGATCTGATTATAATCAGGTGCAGGTGATCTACTAACAACACAGACGCAGCAAATTAAAAATAGCGTGGCTTGGCAAACGATGTGTTTAGATAACATCTTCCTCTGGCCTTCCAAATAAATGAACACGAGTGAGAATATTCTCTCTCCTCTCTCACACGCTCTCTGATCTCCGCGGTTCCTCCTCCTACAGCTGCTATTGCAGCATGAGACGTGCTTTTTTGGGGCATTAAAAAAGGCGAAAATACCATTTATCTCCCATAAATTTTCATCTGAAAGGGACGTGTTTAGTAAATCCTGACGGTAGTTTTTTAATGCCAAATAAGGGTTTGTGCTGAAACAAGCTGTTAGGGGCGGTTTACATGACACCCTTTTCAACTAAAAACAGAAAAGTTTTTATGCGTTTTGGCCATTCATTTACACAACAATGGCATTTTGGTGGTATGAAAACGCAAACTTTTGAAAACAGGTTTCAAAGTGCACGTTTTTGAAAACGATACCATTATCTCTGCATAAACTACAAAAACTCGAATTTGTCATGCGCATGCGAGTTACGTGTTGTCTATATGCGTGTAGTGTTTCTTTACAAAGTGACATCGCCAACTACTGGCCTGTCATGCATAATACAGCATTTTTAGTCGTTTTTGTGGATCCGTGTGAAAGGGGATCGTTTAGACAACCTTGTTGTCTGTATGTGGAAAACTTTTTCTGTTTTTATTACATCATTGTCGTGTAAACGTACCCTTAGTAACCCAGCTAAAAAAATACATTCTAAGAACGTTTTGCTAATGTTCCCTTTATGTTATGAAAATATTATTTCTCAATGTTCTAAGAATATTAAAAATTTCCAGTTTTTAACATTTTAAAAATGTTTTTTCTTGGTTATACAGATGTTAAGGAAACATTCCATTTTCTCATTCTTCAAACATTATGAGAACGTCACTTTTGAATGTTCTCTGAACATTCTGAAACAAGTAGTAACATTTAAAAAATGTCAGATGAACATCCAACTAAAACATTTCAGAAAATAAAGTTCCAAGTAACGTTTTTGTGCTAACATTTTGAAAACATTTATGTCCCCACAAAATCAAAATGGAAGTTTTTTGGCTTTTAGTAGAAATATGTTAGCCTTACTGTTAACTAACAGCTAGTGTGCTCCAAAACAATGACAAAAATTCACATTTAGAAGATATAAGCGTTCAAAACTTACAGTCTCTCACTTCTGCCATTATGGATCAATGATTTTGATGACATCACACTGCACTTCAGCTTTCTGACCAATCAAATGCTCTCTAGAATCTAAAGCATCCCGCCCCCTACATTATAAATAGACGCTGAAGCTGCGGCTGAAATCGATGAATGGCACATAGTGCACTATATAGGGGATAGGGAATGATTCAGACAGTGTAAATATGCTTTCCATTGAGGCGAAATGAAGTCTGGTTTCATGTTAGTGTCACGTGAACTGCCGCAGTGCACACACAGTCTGCTCCGGTCCAGAGACATGAGAGCACAGAGCGGATCATATGATCAAGTCAGCACAGACCACAAAACGTCTCAGACCCATTTGAATTCTGCACAGAATTCTGTATTTTAAAGTGATATTGAGGAGATTAGGAGGAGAAACGGTTAGAGATTAGAAGGAAACTGCGACTTCGAGCTCAACAGCTTTGGGCGAATTGTGATCTAAACGAAAGGAGCTGTTCGCTATGTCCCGCCCTGTCTTCCTGTTACAGTGGAAATTACATCAACACATTGAATAATACTGTGTGTTTCAAGGCACTTCAGTTCTACTTCAGTTAAACATTACTGGAAAAAACATTTGTTCATAACTTTGAGAGAATCTTACCAGAATGTTAGCAAAAGTTCTGAGAAGGTTCCCTGTTAGCAGGGAAATCTGGCCCTAAGAATGTCAATACCTGGCAGAGTTGGACTCTTGTCGTGATGTCAAAGGCCTGATGTTAAGTTGGCTTTTACACTCTGACTGCTTCTGCGCCAGACACACAAAATGTGCGTAAGCATGAGAAAGAAAACGCTGATGATGATCTGATCGGATGTGTCATACCATGAGGGCGAGCTGCTGGATCTCCCGCTCCAGCTCTTTGACCTTGTTCTCCTTCTCTGACACCATGAGTTTGAGCTGCTGGATGAGGGAGGCGTGTTGCTGAGCCTCGTTGTGCAGCTGCCTCTCCAGGCCCTGCTGAGCCTCCTCACGCTGGGACCCTTTCTGGCTGAGATGACCGAACATGGCCTGCCACTTCGCCTGTTGCTTCTGTTAGGAGAGGGGTCAGAGTTAGCCCTCAATAGCATCTGCTTTAGATCATTTGTCTGTCTAGGATTTCATGTTCTTTATGTAGACCAGTAGTTTATATATTCTGTATTGGGTATCAATTACCAATAAGGCATCGACCAGCTCATCATCATGTTTGCCCTTATCCAGTAGAGTGCTGATCTGGCTCTTCAGGGCTTTGACTTCTGTGCTCAACACTTTGTTCCTGGCTTTGGAGCCCTCCAGTTTCTTCTTTATGTCTGAGTTCTCTTCAAGCAGAACTTCATAATCCATAGTGAGCTTCTGAAAAGACACAAAATGTGGATAATGTGAAAAGTTATGACATAATCAGACCCATAAAGATGTTTAATCAATGTGCACAACCTCCAGTGCCTCCTTCCTCTCCCTCTCTATGTGACGGATGTGGCTGAGGTTTCTGTCTTGTGTCTTCGGTAACCCTCCCATTCTCGTGATCTCCTCTTCAAGGCCTTGGTCACATAGCTGCTTCCTGTGAGATGACTGGCTGAGCTGTTGTTCCAGGTCTCGCACCTTCAGTGTATAAAATATTTACAGAGGACTTTTTTACATGTTTAGCTTTGTTTATTGTGTAATGTTGCTGCTGCCATGTTTTCTAATTATATCTCCCAAGTGTACATACTATCAGGGCCTAGAATTAACACTCGCCACGCACCAAATGCGGTGTCACTCGCCAGTTGGCCGGTAACACTTTTATACATTCTAGTGGACAAATTCACATAAAATTATGTCAAAAAATAGCAAGTATCCTAGTAAAGGTAGTCGGTTATGTCTTAAGTGAACATAAACAGTAAGTAAATGCATGTGTACAGAATCAGTATTTTAGATCCATGCATTCGCTCTTAAAGTGACGGCAGCCTAATATGCCTGCTGCTGTCTGTGTTTTTAATGTTGATCAAACAAACGACAAAGAAAAAAATTCACTCACTGCTCTTGACTGAATAACTTTTGTAACTTTAATAAGGATTAATTAAAGGTGCAGTATGTAGGATTTCTGTCCGCTAGAGGTCGCTAGAGGCCTATTCAAAACAAAGGCGTTGCTTGATGACAGCAAGTTTGAGCGCAGAATCTTGGGACATGTGGTCTTCACATCACAGCCGGTGGAAACAATCGGGATAGGACTCAGGAAGAAATCATGTTCATGGATGAGATTATTAACGTTACTGTAGTATGAAGCAGAGCAGGGCCGAGTGTTGTGGAGTTGAACGAGGACGCTGGAGCGATTGCGCAACACACGCCTCACGAGCAGCGGGACTTTTATTATGACACAGTCGCCGGCGCCGCTTCCGCTTTCCGGTCATGAGTATGAGGTCACACAGCTGTGTTTATCATATTAGAAACATTTGAGAGTGTTGAAAATGATGTTATAACGTTACTCTGTGCGTTCACTCGGCGGCTGCTGTTGAACACTGCAGTAAGATAGATTGATTTTAGAATATCATATTAAATGCTGGATGGCTTGTGTTGATAAATGGCATGCAATTAATTTTAAAACATATTATATGATGGAGAAAATTCTGTATTACTGTTACTAAAAATAAAGCTGCATCTGATTATGCTATGTTAGCTACTTCACAAAATAGTGTTTTTCTCTGAGGCATGGTAAAGCATGGTACTCACAAAAAATCAAGAAAATTAGATTTAAACAATAAGACTAAACGTGTTGAGCTATATAACAATGATTCATTTTCTGTCTATAAATATATCAAAACTGTTGTTCCCTTGTCTATTAAAACATGTAATATATTTAAGCGTCTTTGGTGTTTCCATGGTTTCTACAAAATAAAACCGGAAACCGAGGGTAACGCGGGTATGACGCAATTGACAGGCGACTCCTCACACGTCCCGGAGCCTTGGTTAAAATTGCAATTTTCTCACGATTTACAAATAGTTGCAAACATTTAGGATATTGTAAGTACTCAAGTGAACAAAATATATAACACTGGCCTAGTGGTTTTTGGACATTTTACTGCAAAAATATTACATATTGCACCTTTTAATTGATCAAAAGTGACAGTAAAGACATAAAAATAAATTAAACTAAAATTAACTAAAAATATAAAAATAAAAGCCATCCTTAATAAGGATGTTTAATTTATACAGTGAAGACTATGGAAAACCCTGTTGATCAATTAAAAGTCATCCTAAGAGATGAACATACAGTCTGAGAGCATGTTGACTCACTCTGTTCTGAAGGCCGAGGATCTGCTGAGAACGGCCTCTCCAGCCTCCTGGGGTACACAGTATCTGCTGAATATTGACGTCCTCACCCACCTCACAGCTCAACACCTGACAAAACACCTGGACTAGATCATGTTGTTCACTCTAAATAACTCAAGCACAAACCTTGTTGAGCACAAACCTTGTGAGCTATTTTTAACTCTTGTTTAAACGTCTGGATCTGGTTGCGGTATTCAGTCATTTTGAGCTGGGCTGCAGATAGTTTCTCCTGCAGTGATTTCACTACCGGGCTGTTCTGCACAAAAACACATTGAAAATAAAGTCATTTGAAAACAGTTACCAATGTCTAATCATGCAACGAATGAATGATGACACAATATTACCTCAAGACAGTCGTTCACAGTTTTTGAAGTCTGCTTTTTGTTTGTCGTCTTTGCAGGATTAAGTAACAGTGTGGCCTGAAGCTAATAAGAAGATGTTGATGAAGTACCACATTGACCAAAACAACTTTCAAGTAAACAGTTCTGTTTCTTCTTTACCTCTTTCTCCAGTTCTTTGACCCGATTGTTCGCTTGTTTAGTTTTGGTCTTCTCTCGCTCCATTTCAGCAGCTAATTCTCGATTCTTTTTTGAGAGTTCTACAATCTTGGTTGCCGCTGCATCTCCTGCCAAACCAGCAGTACCTTGTGGGAAAAAAAGGACTGTTACAGTCATTATATGCCAGACAGATATTCAGTGGACCCCTAAAACTGTTTGGGCACTTAAAGGGATAGTTCACCCAAAAATGAAAATTTGATTTTTATCTTCTTACCCCCAGGGTATCCAAGATGTAGGTGACTTTGTTTCTTCAGTAGAACACAAATGATGATTTTTAACTCCAACCATTGCAGTCTGTCAGTCGTATAATGCATGTCAATGGGAACTCCATCTATAAGAGTCAAAAAAACATGCACAGACAAATCCAAATTAAACCCTGCGGCCCGTGACGACACATTGATGTCCTACGACACGAAACGAACGGTTTGTGCGAGAAACCGGACAGTATTTATATCATTTTTTACCTCTAATTCACCACTATGTCCAACTGCCTTGAGCGCGCGCACGGCATCCGGTGCGTGAGGTGTGTACGAGCTCTGGCGTAGTTTACGCAAGCGCCGGAAGTGATCTCTCGTGCGTATACGTCACTCATTGTTTACACAGAGCACAAACATTGTAGGTACGACAGCTAATCAAATTGGAACTTACTTGGCTTATCCGGATTTTTCAAACCGACTTAAACTAAAAGATTACGTTCTCTCACGTGAACTCATTCGGGAGTGGTGACTTTCCACGTATTCCCAACGTCTGAGCTGCTCTCCTGAAGTTATGGTTGATTGATCTTCGGCTGGATATCAACACACCCATTAACGTACTAAAGTTGTTGAGGATCTGCAGTGATAATTTTTCCCCTGATGATTTTACATACCCAGGAGAGGATCATCAGCTGTGCCTATGGTTTTTCCACATCCAATGTGTCATTTTTATTTGTAAAGCTGTCCTTACAAAAAGTAACAAAATAAAATGTTTTTATGTAATAAAACCATGTTTTTTAGTGGTTTACTTCCATTTGTATAACAACTATCATACTACAGGCACCATGTTTAAACTACGCCAGTCGCATACACACCTCACGCACCGGATGCCGTGTGCGCGCTCAAGGCAGTTGGACATAGTGGTGTATTAGGGGTAAAAAATGATATAAATACTGTTCAGTTTCTTGCACAAACCGATCGTTTCGTGTCTTAGGACATCAATGTGTCGTCACGAGCCGCAGGGTTTAATTTGGATTTGTCTGTGCATGTTTTTTTGACTCTTATAAATGGAGTTCCCATTGACATGCATTATACGACTGACAGACTGCAATGGTTGGAGTTAAAAATCATCATTTGTGTTCTACTGAAGAAACAAAGTCACCTACATCTTGGATACCCTGGGGGTAAGCAGATAAACATCAAATTTTCATTTTTGGGTGAACTATCCCTTTAATGCATGAAAAACATGATATGACAAGCAACATTTCACAAAATACATTTTGTTATATATATATATAACTGTTCAAAAATTGTGGCTCAGTAAGATTTCTATTTTTTGCTTTTAAGAAATAATACTTTTATTCGTCAAGGATCAGAATTATTATCATTAACTAAAACTAAAACTATTTAAATATTAGTTTAAATACTTGCACTAAAATTAGAAACATTCCCTTGGCTAAAATAAGTTGAAGTTGAAGTACTAAAATTATTAACTGGAAATAAATAAAACTAAAACTGAAATAAAAATAAATTAAACTAAAATTAACTTAAAAGCTAAAAATATAAAAGTAAATTCAAATATTAATAAAACTATAATAAAAAGTCAAAAAAAACTGTCAATAATGCATTAAATTGATCAAAAGTGACAGTAAAGACATTTAAACTGAAATAAAAATAAATTAAACTAAAATTAACTTGGAAAATTAAAAATATAAAAATAAAAGACAATTCAAAATATTAATAAAACTATAATAAAAACTAAAATAACTGCCAATAATGCATTAAATTGATCAAAAGTGACAGTAAAGACATTTATAATGTTACAAAAGGTTTTTTAATGCTTTTCTTTTCTTTTCATCAAAGACTCCTGAAAAATAAAATGTATGACGGTTTCCAAAAAGATATGAAGCAGCACAAGTGTTTTCATTAGAAATGCAGATCAGCAAATCATCATATTAGAATGATTTCTGAAGGATCATGTGACACTGAAGACTGGAGTAATGATGCTGAAAATTCAGCTTTGATCACAGGAATAAATTACATTTTAAAATATATTCACATAGAAATATATTCACATAATATTTCACTGTATTTTTGATTAAATAAATGCAGCCTTGGTGTGCAGAAGAGACTTCTTTCAGAAACACAATAAAATGCTAGTACTAGTAAAAATATACTGACTTCATACAGCCACTGAAACACCTTAGTCAAGGACACTAGAAAAGCTTTATTATCATTTGTTTGCAGATGCTACATACAATCCAATACAATGACATTCATATACTTTTAAGTGTGATGTAAGTGTCTTAAAATCTTTTTGGGCCACTGTAATCAACCTCACAAACAATAATGCAGCGTTTACCTGCTAAAGCCAGCCTGTCCTCCTCTCTCTTCTTCTTCAGGTGTTTTATCTCAAAGTCTTTCTCGCTCAGCAGTTTGTGGAGTCGGCCGTTCTCGTCTCTCAGCTCCCTCAGACGATCATGCAATTGTTCGTTTTCATTCTGGATCACTCTGAATTTAAGTACAATTAATATTTTTATAATACATGGCATGAACACATGATAAAAAAGTGGTGGAAGTGTGAAACGACCCAGACCGGATTTGAACACGTTGTCTGCACAGGTACACTACCCACCTCTCCATGTGGATAGCATTTACAGAGCAGTGCAAGACGAGCATTTGTAGTTAAAAAGTATATACTTTTTTATTTTTAGAAAATTATCAATGGTTTCTCTAGATAAGACCCTTATTCCTCGTCTGGGATCATGTAGAGCTCTTTAAAGCTGCACTGAAACTGACATTGGACCTTCAGCCCGTTGGTAACTAGTCCAGTCTATTGTAAGTCTGCTAAATTACCAATGAATAATTAAATTAGGTCTCATTTCTGGCATGATGAACTATGGTGTTGACCTGAAAGGATATAGTTCTGGTAATGACCATAGTAATTATATTTGTGACAGCAGCACTGTGAACTCATTGTGTCACCTTGCGTTGAACAGATCCATCATGTCCCCGTCCTCTTCCATGAGGTTGATATTGTCCAGGCTGCTGAGAGGAGAAGTCTTATCTTTATCCGTCTGTTTCATCTCCAGTCTCCTCCGGATGCGTTGCACTTGTTGCTCTTGAAGAGTCTGAAACTGAAGCCTCAGGTGCTCCTTTATTTCCTCACTGTCACCATCCATCACTGAGAGATCAAAGATGACAGGACACATCTGACAAACAGCATGAAAGCGTGTGTATGCAAATTATAGATGATTAAACGATGATATAGATGAAGAGACATGCTTTTGGATTGGTATTTAAAGCACTTAATGTCTATCAAAATGGCTTTTCCTCATCTATTCCCATTCATTTTATATTTGTATTGATGTGTTATTCCGTTTTTAGTATTATCTTTACTCTGTGTATGTTTAAAGCACTGTGAGCTCAGCTGTATTGTGCTAGGTGCAAATAAAATACAATATTTATTATTATTTTTATCACTAATACTACTATCAGCTTCCATGCAGCATGTGTATAATATTAGAGCAAGATCAATGTCGATCATTTGGGACAAATTAACGTTTGATCTTTATCATACAAACTCTTTACTACAACAAGCAGTCAGTTTAAGACTTACCAGACGAATTTAGGACGATTTCCGTCAACCTGTTTGGGAATTTATATGGTTTTAAGTCATTTTATAAAAATACAGTATCGTCCATGATTTAACAGAGATACTGAAGGATTCGCGAGGTGTTTTCCGTCCATTTGTATACGCGACCGTCTCCGTGGTAACGCGTCGCCAGGAAGCGCGTGCTAACCTCTGGAGAGTCGCTGGACATCTGAGGCTGATTCTCAGGACCGAATTTGCCAGAGTAATAACTGGAAAGAACGAACTTGGAAGAACACGAGGACACAAAGCATATCTCAGCTAAAAAATCTGCCCATTCCAGCACATTTCAGGTAGCGGGACAGCAGCACCACCCAGTGCACGATATAGCATCACAGATGTCATAACCTGTTAAAGCATTTGCTGACATTCTGATTTTATAATAATCTATATCTGTATTTTACCGCGTGTATTTGTGTAAATGAGTTTGTATGTGTATTTAATATTATGCTTGGTCAATTTTAAGATTCTTTATAAAAGGCCAATATAAGCCAAACCTTTTTTCCAAACATTTTCAGTGAAATGATCCATTATGCATAAGGCAAAGACACAATATCTCTTTGAAATAATAAAGCTCAGGATCTGTTCTAAGGGTTAATGGGAAAATTTTTCCTTAAAGGGATAGTTCACCCAAAAATGAAAATTATCCCATGATTTACTCACCCTCAAGCTATCCTACTATCTTCTTTCAGACGAACACAATTGGAGATATATTTAAAAATATCCCAGCTCTCCAAAGATTTATAATGGTAGTAAACGGAGGCCAATGTGTTTTGAAGCCAAAAAAAAGTGCATCCATCCATCATAAAAGTAATCCATATGACTCCAGGGGGTTAATAAAGGCCTTCTGAAGTGAAGCGATGGGTTTTTGTAAAAAAAAAATCCATATTTAAACTTTATAATCTAAAATAACTAGCTTCTGCCAGACGACCGTACACGTACAGCGCAAGTAAACTTGCGCCACTTTGAGTAACTCACTGACGCGATTGTACGACCCAGGATGTAGGAGTATCATAAGTTTAGACGCTTCTCATGATTACAAATACAAATACGGCTGTGCAACAAACTCAAGCTCCTCAACAAACGAAATCCTCTGAAATTTCTTTTTAAAAATTCTCATTTTAAACTTCTAATTCGTGACCCGTGTTTTGTTTTGCTCTATCCTCTGCACTTCCACGTTCATCATTGAGTCATGCGTTAGGTCAGAGTTCACTCTCCCGCCGCAAATCGCTTCGTTTCAGAAGGCCTTTATTAACCCCGGGAGCCGTATGGATTTTTTTTATGATGGATGGATGCATTTATTTTGGGCTTCCAAATGCCCCCTGTTCACTACCATTATAAATCTTTGGAGAGCCAGGATATTTTTAAATATATCTCCAATTGTGTTTGTCTGAAGGAAGATAGTCATATACACCTAGGATGGCTTGAGGGTGATTAAATCATGGGGTAATTTTCATTTTTGGGTGAACTATCCCTTTAAGAACTTATCGAATTATGAAGGGACCATTGTTGAATGTTTGGAAACTCACATTGAACTCATGGAAACAAACTAAGAGAGGAAACCAAGGGAACAAAGGACTTTCAGTCCAAATCTGATTTTTGTGCATATCAATTGAAATCTGATCAGATTTAGCAAGTGTGAACGGCCAAAAAAATGTGATTTTTACAAATTCGTTTCAAGCTACATTCATATGTGATTTGCAATCCTATTTGCATTTCTGGAAATCCATTTGTGACTTTATGTGACTTTCTCACGCCATGTAAAACGTAAACGTCAGACATTGTTGTAGGAAACATGCTGAAAGTCACTTCAGAAACAAGGTTGTGTTGTTGCAGAGTGCCTCAGAAGATGCAGTAGTCCAGCTTGGTGGCTAAACATTGTCATGTTGTAAATAAGACAAGATCTGTATTGCAAACCCATCCATGCTGCGGTTGATGTTGTTGTTTTTGGCGTATTCCTACCAACGCAACACAACATTGCTATTGAAATCAATGCAGATATTCCGGAAAACGAAAGAGCGGCATGGACACACAAATTGGATCTGAACAGCTGAGATACAGTGTGGACATTAATAATTTTACATCAGATTCCAATCGGATACACAAATAATCAGATTTGGACTGACAGTCTGAACGTAGCCTAAACATATGAACACAAAACTAAACTAAATGTGACAATTTCTGCCTCTGTCCTCCTTTGAGTTTTCATCAAAGTGCAAACCATGAACTGTGTTGTTTTTAGCAGCGTTCCACACTGCTTTCCTGAATCTCTTGACATTGACACGGATGATGAAAACTTGAGGCCTTGACTCGTTCAGGCACTTGGTGCCCAAATTGTGCACGACATCAATCACATCTGGCAGCTGATTTCTTTTCTTGCAGTAACACTTCTTGACAGATTCATTTCCTTGCGAATGTTATTGTTCTCCACTTCTGGGATGCCGTGAGGTTTCATGTTCCATGTCAGTCAGGGTTCATCTGGTAACAATCTCATCCGGCTTCAGGTTGTCTGTAAAGAAATTGAAAAGTGGAGGGATTTTTTTAGCTTTTGGAGGCTTATTTTAGGTTAAGGTTTATCGTAGTATAACTAATTTGATGCTGAGAGCTTGACAGATCTAATCTTGGCCTGTCCCACCTGTTACAGTATGTGTATCTACTCCAGTCTGCTTGTTAAGTCGTGATGTATCAAATATGGTTTCCAAGTCCAAACTTTCAGAATACCAAATTTCAACAGCTGTTTATAAGCATAACCATATTTTAGTGCCCCATTATGCTTTTTGGGATATTGCCATTCATGTAAGGGAAGTTCCCTTGTCCTGTGCTGCTGTTCCAAAGAAGTGCACTATATTTGTCCAAAAGATGTGTAGTTTTCCAGTGGGTCTCTGTTAGAATCCTTGGGAAAACACATTGTTCACATATGTATTCGATTATAGAGTATCATTCAGAAACTAGTCCACATATGATTGTGTTACTCATCTCCTCCATTCCCAACATCACCCAGCTTGACCTAACTATGTCAAAACTGCCATTACTGTCTGATTTGTGGAATGGATGGTGCTAGTTTATATCTAGTTTGTTATAAGTATTTCACATTGTTTTGTTTGTCTCCTGTACTTGTTATCACTCCAGAGCAGGATTAGTGCCGCTTTTGTGCTGTTAACCCCGCATTGTGGTGCCAAGCGTGTGCAGTGTGAAATGATGCGGTGCTAGAATGTTACTTAGTAACCGACAGCCAATCACGTGCCTCATATTCACATGCTTTGGACAGTCAATGAAATACTGCATGATGTATAAACAGTCGTTTGAGGGAAAAATGACAAATGGTGACAGAAAAGAGATAATTGAAGTTTAGATGAGACATTTCATTTATACCAAATTGTCCGAAAAGTGCATTCAGGATAAACTTGATAGCAGTCGGCAACATATAATATGAGGATGCGCAACGCCTTTATGTAAACAGTGCATCACAAATCGAGAAATGATTCTGGATCGATTCTGATATTTTCCGTATGTATCGCAATTCTCTCTCGAATCTATTCTGAGCTTAGTTTTTAACAGCAGATGGCACTGCATGCATTATAAAATAATCATTCATAAACTTCAAAAAGGTTGAAGAAGATCACAAGGGTGTTTGCTGTGGGCTGTTTACATTAATCTCACGTCATTAAAGCATTCTGAGGTGCAAGTACATTCTCAGACTCTTCAGCACTCTTCTTCATGAGCATTTGAGTGTGCGGTTAAAAAATAGCCTAGAGCGCCATCTGCTGTTAAGCTCAGAATCAATTTGGGATGCATTTGGTAAATATCAGAAACGATCCACGAATCGCAATGCATCGATATATTGTCCCAGCCCTTTAAACAGGTCTTGTGCTGAGTTCGTCCAATCAATCAACACTGACACCACAAATATGCAAATAAAGACATTAACCCAGGGTTTAGGAATGTAAAGTGTGAAACATCAGCTTATGGATGCCCGGGATTAATTGTTAACATAAATAGGCCCCTTTCTCATGACGTCACATATCTTCCGTTCTGACTTGAAGCGGCGTACGTTTACTCCACCAGCATAGTGGAATTTGCATTCAAGGCGTTGACGCTTGTTTACAGATCTACCACGGGCCCAGCACCCTCCTACTTCCACTCACTCTTACGAGTCTACACTCCAACCAGAAGCCTACGCTCACTAAAGGAGCGAAGGCTCGTGGTACCATCACAAAGAGGCACGAAATCACTCTCCAGGACATTCTCGTTCACTGTCCCTCGCTGGTGGAATGATCTTCCTGCCTTCATCCGCAATGCAGAATCCCTGGCAATATTCAAAAGACAGCTGAAAACTCCTCTCTTTCGTGAGCACTTATCCTCATCCTAAAAAAAAAAAAAATAATTTCTATACCTATCCCTTCACTTCCTTTAATCCCTCTCTATTGTAGCTTATGATACTCTGAGCACTGCCTAAAACTTGTATTGTGAGGACTTCTTGTCCCTATTTGCCTCGTCATGACGACTCGCTTACTGTATTCCTCACTTGTAAGTCGCTTTGGATAAAAGCGTCTGCCAAATGAATAAATGTAAATGTAAATGAATGCTAGTGCCATCGGCATGAAGTTCACACAGTTCATCTGCCACAAATACTGCTAGAGAATGACTGTAGCTGCTGACTCTCTTCTACTTTCAAGGCGCGGTGCTTGGCATCTCAAACACACATATACCAATCGGCGAGATTTCCCACTTGAAGTCAGGAGAGAAGCTGAAAATCGGACACTCTTCCCTTGGTCCTTACTGCAGATGAAGTTGGTTAGATGTATTTGTCAGCATTTGTCAAATAAATAGATGTTCATTCAGTACTTAGCTACTGCTTAATACAATGCCTGTATGTACAAGAATAAAGTTCAACATAATAAGCCTATATATGTAAAAGAAAAAAGAATGAAAAACTAAATGAAAACAACACATACCAGGAACCAAACATAAAAACAGAACAAAACAGATAATCCCATCCCTCCTTCCCTCTCCACCCTAGGGATCAAGTCATGCCACACTAATGAGGCGATCAATGCCACATAATTACTCAACCTGTTCTATCAAGGAAAACAAAACTAATCAAAATGATCCGATTTGTTTAACAAAAAGTAATGAATTAGTATCTTAACCATTTCTTCCAACCAAAGTGTAACAGATGGGATTTCTGTCTTTTTCCAGAACCTTAGAATAAGTTTCTTTGCCGCAATACGTCCATAGGACAGCAACTCTTGTTGACCTTTTTGAATTGAAGTGAGTTTATCCAAAATTCAAAATATCACCAGAAATGGATCAAGCTCCAATATACCATGTAAAATATCTGACAGAATATATCAGTCCAGAATCGATTAACTTATAACAGAGAAGATAATATGCAAGAGAGTGACTTCATCAATCTGACATTTATCACAAATATCACATAGTGGAGTCAATGGATGATCTTACAATAAATGCTTAGAATTAACAGAATATTAATGACTGTTCTCTAGTGCATTAGGAGCTCGGCACATATCTCCGCTCCAGTTTCTTGCTCTGTAGAGGGTAAATTCGTAGATAATAGTGAGTTATACAGTAGAGATATCAAGTGACTGACCCCACATCCAAGCCCCAACAGATCATCAAGCAGATTAGCCTTATTAAAACAGGGCGAATGCTTGCTTACATAATCCCTAATCTGCAAATATCTAAAAAAAAAAAATAAAATAAATTGTTTGTATTCAAAAAGTATTGTTCTTGCAACTGACCAAAGAAGGCAAATCTCCATTGATGTCTTTATGCAATATTAATATGTCACTATTTTCTAACTTTAGCTTATATGATCACTTTCTAATTTCCTAATTTGTCTAGCCAGCAATTTCTGTGTTTTTTCTCCAAATTCAAAACATTTTAGTTTGTGCAAATAGGAATCCCCTAATAAAATGGTCTGAAAATATTCTTGTTATTCCAAATAACAGATTTGTGTGAACATGTAGCAACTCTGACAGCAATTCAGTGACACAAGACCATTGATAACATTGCTAAAGTTGCTAACCATCCAAGGCAGTTACAGAATGTAAACAGAAATAATCTATAATGTTTAGAATGTTATCTCTCTGACTTGTTGTAGATGTCTAAATATCTGGGTCATTCCTACAGTTTGGTGGATTTTATGTGCTCATGAATCAATAGGCTACTGCATATTTTACATAAAATGTTAATCAACTTTAATGCTGCATAGTTTTACCTCAATAGTTGTACCCAAATTCACCCTTTGTCGGGAGTTTGATTGACAGGCAATCTGACCAGTCATAACGCTGAATCCGCCATTTTGTCCGACAAACAAACCAGACTAAGATTAACGTCAGTGGAATTTAACTTGAAAATGGTGTGTATTAACATCTTTATGCGGTTTAAACAACATACCTTCTGATGTTCATTCCTGTTTATTACGTGTTATAGCTAGTAGGAAGAGATGATCGGTTCATGTGCCGCTTGAACTGAGGCACTACGATCTTAAAGAGACACAAACTTCAACTTTTTGAAGCACTTGACGGGCAAATCATGTTTTCTCAAGTTTACTTTGAAATAAGGATTACATATATATTTTTAAATTAAGAGTTTAAGTACTAGTATATATATATATATTTAATTATTCTCTTTGACGTATAATACAGTTTATTGTGATACTTTTTTTTTTTTTTTTAATGTTTAAAACCATTCAATTAATTAAAATGTCCCTCAGACTCCAGTCCGGCCTGTTATATTGGTGCTACTTGCCCTTTAAAATCTTAAGAGTATGCCCAAAATCACATGACTTGCTAGAAGTGACATCAATGTAAATGTGAAATATTTGGTCAGGATTATTAGGTTATACTAGCCTGAGCATGACCAGTGTGTTTTATGATAAGACAGACATTTTCATAAAATAATAACCTTCTCAGTCCAAAATCCACCAAACTGTCGGAATGACCCATTAAATATATCAAACAAGGCTTGCTACAGGCAGCTAAACCATCCTTATGTTTTTAGCGATGCATTCAGCTGTACTTATAAAGCCTACATTTGTTCGTTCAGCCAGCAGGGGGTGCTAAAAGACACTGTCATTTGGATGAGATGTTGAACTGGCCAATAACCTGTCTCGAACTGGCCCTGAGTCTCTGAAGTTATTACAAATCTCAAGGTGTATTAGTCACTGCTGACTGACGTTTCTGACAAGTGTCTTATTCACTTGTTGTCTTGTGAAATGAATCTAATTAAATGTAATGAATACAGATGGGAGAGAGTGGTTGGACATTAACTTGCAGTTGCTGGATCTGACCAGCTGTTTCAGGACTTCAAAAGCCATGATGAAATCTAAATGATTTAATTAGGCAATGTCTGTCAGAACATTGACTGCGTATGCAGATCAAACTTCACTCATTCTTGGAATACAGAAGCCTATATAATGAAAATACTTTCCATAGGTGTGCTAATGGTACTGTATATTAAATAAAAATTGGAATTCAATTCAACTTCTATTTAAACTTTCCCATATAATTTGTTCAATACAATTACTTAAGAAAATACATCCTGTAAAATAATCAAGAAATCCTAATGTGATGTGTCAGATTAAAGATTTCCATCTCTGTTCTCTGTTTTGTTTTCTAATTAAACCTGGCGTTGTAAACTACAAATATTGTTAGCTCTGTGAAGAACTGCTCACGTTGCATTTGCAAAAGCATTTGTGTGAAAACGTCAGAACGTTTGGCAAAAGTTTTAACAAGGTGATCAAGGTTCATTTAGCTACACAAGGTTTAATTTATCAAGGTTCACTTACTATTATTGATCTGACAGCACTGAGCTGATGACGTCACTGTTTTCTCCACTGTTTTTCTGTTTTATGGATGAAGTGAACCCATTCCAGTATTGATGAACTTTCCACAGTTATTGAACTGAACTGAATTAAGTATGTGACTGAACTGATTTTAACTGAATAATGACTGTTTATTATTCTTTTTAGAGCTGCTTTACAGCAGAGTTGAACTCTCTTTGCATCATTGAATCATTTGTTTCAAAGCAGCTTTACTGTGAAGAAAATGTGTATTGTATTATATAGGCCTAAGTAAGGGATAATCCACAACTAGCTGTGCATTAAATGATTATAATGCACAGCTAGCCGTGGATTATCACGCTTATACCATGGTCATTTGCCAGCATTGACAAATTTTGCAACATTTTGTGACTTTCTATTAACAACTAAGCTGTGATTTTAATTACTTCAAAATCAGTGATGTTACCCCCTTATTGCTGAGAAATATAATGTAGCAAATCAGTTGCGAAGCTATTTGACTAATAAGAGTCACGGGGCAGCATTGATAAGTTTCAGTGATCCTGAATGCTTCACGCTTATGAGTTATTCACTGGTGGATTTACTTATTGTAGAGTTAACTAAAGTTATCAAGAGTAGTAATATGATTGAAGCAGATGTTATTACAAATGTCAGTAGACTAGGAAGATTTTAAAATGATTGGTTGATTCATAAATCCGTAAGATCTTACCTTCCAGCTATGGAAATACAAACCGGAAGAACACAAGGTGCGCAGCGATGGAAGGGGGCGGGGCTATATAAGGTCTATAAAATGGTGATTAAACTGACTTGGAACTACCTGTGCATTAAACGGTTTTAATGTACACCTGAGTATTCAAGGATTCATTGCATTTTGTTATGTAATATTATAGTAGTATGCCCTGCACAACTTGGCTACATAATAGGGCATCCAGGAATCTACACAAAATTGGCATCTCATGTACAGTAGTCAACATCTGAAGTGGATCAAAAAAGTTTATCAAAGTTGTCCTAAAACCTTCTTCTTAGGACAACTTTGATGAACTTTTTTGATCCACTTCAAATGTTGATTACTGTATATGGAAAATCGGCATACTGTATACAAACTAATAAACACCACAGAACAAGAGCGCAAACACACACAAACATCTCAGATCTTACACATGAGTCTGAAATAAACAGAAGTTTTTATTGGAATTACAATATTTTTATTGGCAAAGATAAACAGAGCTGTAGCTGAGATCCTCAAAATATAGATCACTCTAAAAGTATAATATTGTGAATTTTATTTTAAATATGAAACAAAAGGTGCAATAGTTTTTTCAATCCATCAACCAATCTACAAAAGAACACACGACTCTCGTTCCTTCCACTCACTCACTCACACAGACACACTTTAAAATGACCGAGCAAACATGTGAGAGAGTTGGATCAACTCCTGTAAAGATCTAAAGAACTAGTACCGTTAAAGGTGCAATATGTAATATTTATGTCCGCTAGAGGCCTATTCAAAACAAAGGCGTAGCTTGATGACAGCAAGTTTGAGCGCAGAATCTTGGGACATGTGGTCTTCACATCACAGCCGGTGGAAACAATCGGGATAGGACTCAGGAAGAAATCATGTTCATGGATGAGATTATTAACGTTACTGTAGTATGAAGCAGAGCAGGGCCGAGTGTTGTGGAGTTGAACGAGGACGCTGGAGCGATTGCGCAACACACGCCTCACGAGCAGCAGAAATTTTATTATGACACAGTCGCCGGCGCCGCTTCTGCTTTTCCAGTCATGAGTATGAGGTAATGCAGCTCTGTTTATCATATTAGAGACATTTGAGAGTGTTGAAAATGATGTAATAACGTTACTCTGTGCGTTCACTCGGCGGCTGCTGTTGCACACTGCAGTAAGATAGATCGATTTTAGAATATCATATTAAATGCTGGATGTCTTGTGTTGATAAATGGCATGCAATTAATTTTAAAACGTATTGTATGATGGAGAAAATTCTGTATTACTGTTACTAAAAATAAAGCTGCATCTGATTATGCTATGTTAGCTACTTCACAAAAGTGTTTTTCTCTGAGGCATGGTAAAGCATGGTACTCGCAAAAAATCAAGAAAATTAGATTTAAACAATAAGACTAAACGTGTTGAGCTATATAACAATAATTAGTTTTTTGTCTATAAACGTAACCAAACAGTTGTTCCCTTGTTTATTAAAACATAATATATTAAAGCGTCTTTGGTGTTTCCATGGTTTTTACGAGGTTAATGCGGGTATGACGCAATTGACAGGCGACTCCTCCCACGTCCCGGAGCCTTGGTTAAAATTGCAATTTTCTCACGATTTACTAATAGTTGGAAACATTTAAAATATTGCAAGTACTGAAGTGAACAAAATATATAACACTGGCCTAGTGGTTTTTGGATATTTTACTGCAAAAATCTTACATATTGCACCTTTAATAATTTAGCAGTGGCGAAGTCCCCTCATTGTGTTCTGTGTGTTATACATTTCACAAATATAACTACAATGATGGTTCATTGAAGGTTGTTGTCCTGGAATTTAGTCTGCTTAAATGATACAAGAACAAATCTTGAATGACAAGGTACGAAGGTCTTAACGCCACACCTCTCTCTGAAACATCGACATAAATCAATTCAAATACAAAAACAACCATTTTATACTGTGTTCATCAGTTTGTTACCGATATGATACTTAAATAGTAGTTGGCAGATACAAAAATAGCTACTTTTTCATCCCTTACAATGTTTCTCAAACAAGCCAAGCAACTTAATGGATACACTAACCTTTTTACTGAGGTTTATTAAATGTTTAAATAGGAAACAATGTAAAGAAATTGTTTTAAAAAAAAGAAAAAAAGTCCTAAATTATGTCAGCAATAAATAAAAAAATGACACCTTAATATGAGGCAGTATTAAGGACATCTCAGGAATCAAACACATTTCTCTTTACTTTTCCATTGCCTTCTGCTCCAAAGCTTTCTGTGCTTGAGCTGGTTTAAGAACGTACTCTTTGTACATGGAGTAGACCACTCCTGCCGACAAAAACACGAAACATAGCTTTATACATTTAAGTAGCCAGAGTAATAATAATAAAAAACATGGTTACCGTTACACAGGGTCTGTGTGATTGAGAGCATCACCTTACCTAAAGTCATGGCTCCCACCACGAAGCCCTGCGCCGCGACACGCATGTGAATCAGGTGCACGGACATCTTCATGTCTCCTCGACTCTTCATCTTGTACAGCCTGTACGCCACAATGCCGAAGAACCCGGCCATCCCTGAACAGACAATCACAGCGAGAGATCATATGATGAATGAAACAGCTGGGTTGAGGTCAGTGGGCTACAAATGTGTGCATTTTTCTAATTTAATACAGAGATACTGTGAGCGAGCGACAGGTTAGGATGTTTAAAAGAGTTTACCTATAGGGACAAACGGATTCTCTTTGGCTTTTCTGATGAACTTGGATTCATTGTCTTCGTATTCCATCTTGACTAAATGGGAACAATAACAAAACAAGATTAGATGTCATAAATGAAAGGCCACAGCACCATTCTCTGATTCTTTACACAGACAAGTGATTTAATAAATTAAATACCAAATAATAAATGGCCAAATATCCACCAATTAATCAAACGCTAATCATTCATTTGGACAACTGATCTGTTAAATAGTTCTTGAAGACACACATATTAATATATTGGTATGAACAATACTGTAAAGTGAAACGTATTACATCATCTCCTACCATTATAAAAGAAGAAGGACTCGTGACTTTGTCAAAAGTCCTTCACAAGGAAATCATTCAGTTCCTATGATTCACCGGGTTGAGCAAAAGTGATACTCGTCTCATGTTATATATGAAGGTCAAACGACACACATAGGTCATTTAAAAAGTGATTTTCATACGGTTTTACTTAGATAATTTGTGAATATGTGTAATAAAATGTAAACAGCCATGACAGCTTTTTGACGTATATCTTTTTATCAGCATCAATTAAAAAAGATGGTCCATTTCCTCAAGAGGTAGTTTAGAGATTAGTCTCTGAAAACACAAAAAATGTCGTCCTATGGTATTTTAACATAATATTTATACAAGCAAAATATTCAGATATTAAATAAAATGTCTAACATACCTTTTCTTGTAGTTTTCTGCTGCACGATGGAGTGAAACTGCTCTTCTCTTGCCGGTTGAACGTCTGTGCGTGACTGACAGTGTGAATGGGAACACTATGATGTAACATGTCTTACGTCAAAGTGACATACTGTTCCGGCCATTTGTTTTACAAAATAAAAGTCTTCTAAAAACGACTGCGCAGCTGTTAAATCAAAAAACCAGAACAACACGTTTTCTTGCTATACGTTGTATCTTTTATCCTAAAAGAAATGGTAACATTTTAGACTACTGAGAAACCCAACAAGTAATTATTTGTATGTATTAATGAAATTATATATTTCCATCTGAATTTTTATTTTGAAAGAAGTCGGCGTTTCAAACGAGTTCCTTCTCAGTAAGGGGGCGTGACCCTCGCGTGCTGTCAGTCTGAGTTCAGACGAGTTCAGTCAACGACAGCCTGTAATTTACATTTTATCTTCAGGAAAGGGTGTTTATCTTTGTCCCAGCTTCTCCTTTATTTTTTTATTTTTACGTTAATTTTTATTTGTTAAAATAAATTCACATTAGGTTGCGTAGTATTATGTTGATCATATTTATGGTATTTCATTGTACTCGCTTGTATGAGGTATTTTCCTGTTGAGCAAATAAATTATTTTCAAAAAAAAAAAAAAAATAGTAGGCTGTAATTACTGCACCATTGCTACTGAAACCTGCAGTTCTGCTGCATCAACTGACTTCTGTTCAATCACTGCACAGGATGTTTTAGTTTTACTATTGATGTAATAATCGGGGTTAAATACATAAATAGACAGGCATCTGTATGTATGGGTTGTCCGAACTCAAATATGACCAAATATTCAGTGTTATTTACAACATGAACATATACAGTCGCTAGATGGCTAGTTAGTTTAAAGCTGAGTCATCGTGAGTAATGACTGTACGCTGCGACACATGATACACAAAGCGTAACAATAAATGTATTTAAATATTACTGTGAGCTTTCGTGTAACATATGTAAGCATGCGTTACGTTATGTTAACATATAGGCTATGGTATATATGTTGAAGAAATATATTAGTAGGATGATTCAGCCAAATTAAAGGTTGCAAAGTCATGGTGAATAAACCACACACACACACACACACAAAACAGGCTATTCCAAGAGCTCTCGCCATCTCTGTAAGGTACATCATTTAAATAATACATGTTGGAACTGGAACTGGAATTCACTCTCTGCGATACAGGACGATACTGGTCTAAAATACAACAAATAAGTGTATCATCACTTCATGTATTCACACAAATGAAATAAGAGCTATTCATGACCATTATGCCCTGGAGCAAGACTCTAGCATGCCTTAGTGGAATACACTTTGCTTTGGAGTAAACATGTAGGATTTTTGTTATAACCAATTAAAATATTTGAGGTTGCATTTAATTCCCCACACATGCATGTTATCCAAAGTGTCCAAAACATTTCTCTTTAATTTACTGCTTCTGCTATTCTAAAACAAGACCAATATCGATATGTTGTATTGATAGACTTAAATTTAATTTGAAAGTACATTGTTGGTGACTACAGTACAGCAGAGAGTTGACAACAATACCTGAAATAAACCTCTGCAAATGTATATGTGCTCTAATAAAATGTATGTAAGCTAGCCTGCCCTGGTGTGAGTATTTGTGTAATTCTCTTTATCAACACCAAACTAAACATTTTCCTGTTTTCTCATATTATACTGGATATTATGTAAAATTATAACTAAAGTAACAAAGTTTCTACATCCAAAAATATTGCTATTATTGATTCTTTGTTAATTTGGGGTAGGGTGAAGGGGATCATTTTCATTGCATGATTTATAAACACCCACCAGTTTAAAAACACCCACAAATTCAGAAACGCCCACTTTTGTTCCGCAGACACCTCATACTCGTAATGCCAGCAGATCCTTCTCATAATCTCCCAGCTTCTTCCATAATGTTGGAAGAATAAAAAATTTGAAATTTTGTTTTAATCCATCTTTTTTGTCCTCTTTTGAACCACTTCTGTCCTGATTTCTTCAAGACGAGGGTCTATGGGTGGGTAAATGTATGTTTTTGTTTTTTTTCCAGATCTTTCAATCTAATGGACAAAATAAGCTTGAGCAGTTTACATATGAACGCACCCGGAGATGGCAGGAAAACATACTGAGAGCATCAGTGTTCGTTTCTGCTCTGACAGCCGCGAGACCAGCCGAACGCTGTGTGTGTTAGAAATCAGGAATGGTGAGAGAACATTGTGCTTGGTACATTTTTCGTCTTCAAACCAAACTTGGGTCTTCGGCCGACAAAGTTTAAATCCCATCTGGCTTCCAATAATGTTTATGCATTAGGTCATAGGCGGAAGTCTTTAGTGGCTGTTCAAACACATTCGACCACATGAAAGCAATCTGGCCGTATGTGTTTTCGACTACCTCTGGAAGTGGTCGAAAGTGGACAAACTAAAACCGTTTTAGACCCCGTTTACACCTGTATTTAGTGTCGTCCACTTGTCAAGTCAAGTCATCTTCATTTATATAGCGCTTTTCACAATACATTTCACAAGTTTACACGTACATGAAATCAAAATAAAGTAATTCATATAGTAATTTATGCATATTTGGCGTGCTGTCCGGGGGAGGGCTCCAAACTCGAAATTTGGCCCGAACCCAGAGTACTCCCCCTCCTTAACTGGGATAGAAACCAGCCAAGAGTGAGGTGATGGGGTGGTGGAGGGATGCTGTGAAACTTGTCGCGGGATAGAGGTGAGAGACGGCTTTATATACCGGCTTCCTCTTGCACTGATTGGTTGATTACCTGAACGTGCGCCTCCCGAATTTTGTTAAATAAAACTTCATATTGTTTCAAAGCAGCTTCACAGTGACGATAGGAAGATTATTATTGAGCTAAAGTTGGTTTTTGATTGAATCATTTCCGTTGTAAAAATTGTTAATTATTACTTTACCTTTCCTACTGAAAACCGAATACCTTTAAAGCATTCTTGCCGTTCATTTACGTGTTTAGTCAATAGGTTTGCGTTTTTGAGTGTGTATGTGCGCAGAAGCTTGGTCTTTTTTTTTTTTTTAAAAAAGAGATATTTGCTAAATTACTTGTCTGGTCCACATAATACAGAAAAATTAGTTGTGTCCACGGATCTATGTGAACTGGATTAATTTTGATAACGTTTTATCTATACATAGGGAATGGAAAGAGAAGGAGGCCTTCGCAGGGGATAATTTAGTTGAAACGTCAGGGCTGCGTTATCATCATGTCTAGATGCAGGTCCTTCATCTCATCTGGATACGGATCTGGATCTGGCAGGCTGCGGCAAACCTCGGGATAAACAGAGAGACTAATATTAGCGTAGACGCCATTTTTCTTATGATGTAGCGAGTACATCAGGTGTTATGGGAAGTGTTCCCGGTTCCGGCTGACCTAATCTATGCAGCCTAACAATTTACATGATTTGAATTATAGAAGTAGATAATGGTTTATGTGTATGCAGGTTTAAACAGATGTGTTTTTAGTCTAGATTTAAACTGACAGAGTGTGTCTGCGTCCTGAACAGTGATATAGGAATATAATATAACAGTGATATAACAGTAATATATACTTTGCTATAGGAAGACTGTTCCAAAGTTTAGGTGCTAAATAGGAAAAGGATCTGCCGCCTGCAGTTGATTTTGATATTCTAGGTATTATCAACTGGCCTGAATTCTGAGATCGCAATAGACGTGAAGGACTATAATGCTTTAAGAGCTCGCTCAGGTACTGGGGAGCTAAACCATTTAGTGCTTTGTAGGTAGGTTTGTTATCATTGTATGGATAAGCATTTGACTGATTCTTGATTCACCGCCAGGTCTCCAGATCAGCTGCAGTGGAAGAATGTAATGGCTATTGTGATCACTTGTATTCCTTTTCTGGCCTGCTTTCTGCCATCTTTCTCTCCCTGTAGGAAGTCGAATGAGTTTCTTTGAAGACAGAACATTCAAGGAAAACTACCCTCACCCTGGATATGTAATTGAATGCAATTGTTTGCCTTGTATATTTTTCCACTGTTGACCAAACTTCTTTCTTGACTTAAACTAATTAGCTTCTGGCAGTCATTGACATTCACTTGTTGTGCATGTTTATGTGAATGTCTTCTTAACATAACACAACATTAGTATATTTTATGTAGGCTATTTTACGTTATGGTAGCAGCCCCTCTTCCCTCCAAAATTAAACACAAAAACTGATTAATGCTGTGTTTCTGCCACTCCCCAGAAAAAAACAAAATGCTGTTATATGTATGTAATGTAATATTAGGCGTCAGTATTTACCGATAATTGCTGCAAATATAGCTACAGCTGTCTGTCCCGCTTAAAACCATTCAAACTGGTTGACAGCGCGGATTTGTTTGGAACTATTGAGAGCTACACGAACCACGTGACAGCGTGGCGGCGAGATCAAAGAGTGTCGCAACTCATATTAAGGCGTGGACTAAGCTAGGTTTACTTGTAACATTCTTCTGGCTTCAGGAAGTAGCCTACATTTAAATGTTAACTGCACAACAAAACCTTGAAAAAGGTAAGCATCATGGCCGATATAAATATCATAAATGTATCATTAGGCTATATGTGATTATTCTACATTTTGAAAGTAGCAAACATTTTGAAATTTTCTATAATTTTTTTTTTTATCGTAATCGTAAACGCAGTCGGTTTCAAACGTGAAAGGCGTTTTTCTGATCTGAAACTAGTTTTTAACTGAATCACAGTGATAAAACAGAATAAACCTTTATTAGCCTATCATTATTACATTCGTAGTTATGGTTTTAGTTTCGATTCTCTGACAAATTATTTTTGAGTTTGTTTACCAGGGCTGCGTTTCCCAAAAGCATCGTAAGCCTAAGTTTATCTTAGAGACCATTAGTGGCAACGGTCTCTACGACCAACTTAGGTTTATGTTGTTTTTGGGAAACGCAGCCCTGGTTGATGATTGGCTATTACTGCCCCTATAGCTAATCCTAAACCTAACCACTGGGAACTGAGGGAGGTAATAATGTGGAGAGCAGCAGACCGCTAGACGTAAATAACATCCCATTGGAATTAGCCTAGGTCTGTTTTTTATAATGGAAAAGCTGCATAGCTTTTAAAAAATGGAACACTACAAGGTTTTGTACTCTGACTGACATTAGTAAATCCATTATAAACTAACAATGAATATTTCTTTACAGCATTATTAATAATGTTTCGTGTTCTTTTATGAATTTTAGTGGCGATTCCATGACTTTTTTTAAAAAAGGAGAAGGTGAAAGGTTCAGAAAGAGGCCAAATTCATCAAGTTAATATCAGGTATGTTCTTGAAACATCTGTTTTGCTCACCAAGGCTGGATTTATTTGATCCAAAATAGAGTAAAAACTGTAATGTTGTGAAAAATTATTACCCTTTGAAATAACTGTTATGTAATATTTATTCCTGTGATGGCAAAGCTGAATTTTCAGCATCATTACTCCAGTCTTTAGTGTCACATGATCCTTCAGAAATCATTCTAATATGATGATATGGTGCTCAAGAAACGTTATCAATGTTGGAAAAAAAAAATACATATATATATTGTTTTGCCTTAAAGATGTAAAAAAAAGATTTGGGGAAGACATGGCTCCCATCGCTTCTGATTTAACAGAGAAGAAGAGAAAGCAAATCTGTGCCTTGCTGGGGAATGTGGAACTGACTCTTCTCTACAAAGCTTCAGTCCATGGATATAATGCTTCTGCCTTCCACCAGCGATGTGACCATCAGGGCCCCACTTTACTTGTGGCCTACAACAGTTCAGGCTACATCTTTGGTGGATACACTAGTGTAGATTATACTCAAAGTGGCCAGACCATTTTTGATGATGAAGCTTTTCTGTTTAATGTTCGAGGTGGAACCCCTGTTCACATTAAACTTAACGGATATATTGCACGTCTTGATAACGCTGAAGGACCCAACTTTTGCCAAGGGTTGTACTTTTGCTACAAAAACCAACCAGTTGTACATTACAAGCCACCAGGCACTTGGTGTAAGCCATTCAGTACTGAAAAGTTGTATGGGAATAACAGTGAGCTGACTGAATGTGAGGTGTACAAAGTCAACCAGAGTAAGTCAATCATCAGGGGAAAAAAAATATCTATCATATATCTTAAATTTCACTATATTATTTGTTAACATTAACATAAGTTCTATAATAATCTTTGTTCAAAATTTTCCAGGCCTTCAGGTCAGTTTCAAAGAGAAGCCATGGAGGAATATTCTTTGGACAGCTAAGTATGTTTCCACTCTGTTTCCAGTGTTGTTTCATTGTTGCTGATTTCATACAGCAATTTTCCATAATAAAGTTGTGATCTATGTTGTAGACAAAGAGAAGAGCTCATGGGATTGATCAGCAATCATAAACCCATGATGGAGTCCTTGAGTCGGGTCAGAATCCTAATGATTGGTCCTGTAGGTGCTGGAAAATCCAGTTTCTTCAACTCCATCAACTCCATCTTCATGGGTCATGTGACCAACAAAGCAATGTCAGGATCTGCAGGCACTAGTGTCACCACAAAGGTACAGGATTCATAGTGTTTCCTACAGAAGTCTCCCCTTACACAAAGAAAATATATTTCCCTATATGTGAATGATCAATATATTAAATTATTTAATTGTATATTTGAAAATATACAGAATATATTGTGTTAATATATTACAATATATTGAACAATACATAAGGAATTGCCGCATTTCATATTTTATATATGTGACAGTATATTTACTAATATATCATAATGTATGTAATTTTATATTCAGTAATACATTTCATAATGTATAGATGTATATGTGATCATATATGCATGTACCGCATGTGTAATTTATTGCAGATATATTTACTCATGCAGTATAAACACACATGTATAGAGAAATATATAATGTAATATATTTCTTATATTTTAGAATTATTTACATTATAAGTGTTTCATATTTTTTAAGCTAATTAACAAAACTTTTTAAACTCCAAAAATAACAGAACATTGAACACTAACAGATCTCCCACTATATTAATATTGAGCAAAACACATGAAATGTATTATGTAATAAATCGCATTATATTTTACAGTATATATTCCCATATATTTTTGTTCCGTTAGGGTCTCTTCTCTCTTACATCAAGAGGAACGTCTCTTGACTTCAGATCTTGATGTGTTTCTCTTCTTGGTTGGTAGTTTCGCACATACCTAGTGAAGAATGGTCGTGAGAGAAAGCCATTGCCATTTGTGTTGTGTGACACCATGGGACTTGAGGAGCAATCGGGTGCAGGGCTGGATATTGAGGACATCAGCAGCATTGTTCAAGGTCACGTACCAGACCGCTATAAAGTAAGTGCGTAAAGACTTATCTCTTATAAGACACTTATCTCCAGAATGAACTAGTTGAAGAAGGAATGGAAGATTCAGATTAAAGTTGTTCTTCACTATGTTTCCTGTTAAATTATCTTGATTCAGTTCAACCCCAAAGCACCGTTTAAACCGGATGAGATCTCCAGACCTGCATCTTTACAGGAGAAGATCCACTGTGTAGTGTACGTAATAGACGCCACAAAAATCTCCCTCATGTCCGACAAACTAGAGGAAAAACTCAGTTCTGTACGTAGTCAATTGAACTCACTGGGTAAGTGAACTAACAACATTTTAGTCCTCTTTGCATAACTCTTGACCCATGCCCTGGTCATTCATGACCAACTAAACATGTATTCAAACAATTTCAGAGATTCCTCAGATGGTCTTGATGACAAATGTAGATGAAACATGTCCTCATGTGAAAGATGACCTTGAAAATATTTATGCAAGTTCCTATATCAAGATGAAGGTGAGACATGGTCACATGATCACATGAACTATTCCCACAGGACTCAGAGTGACTGAGATGTTGTTTGTCTCTGCAGGTGCAAGAGGTAAGCTCTCGGTTGGGTGTTCCGGTGTCTTGTGTGTTACCGGTGAAGAACTACAGCCAGGAGCTGGAGCTGGAGCTTAAATGTGATATTCTGCTTCTCTCCGCTCTACAGCAGATGCTTCGTTTGGCAGATGACTATCTGGATGATGTTGATACCATTTAGGCCATATAAAGTGCTGCATATGGGGTTTTTACCTCTTGATCAGCACAAGGTTTCATCTTAAGTCAGAAGATTATTCTCTTCTGTTTGTCCATTCTAGCCCCTGCCCTTTTGATTGCGAAATATGTAATATGTAAATATGCTACATTTAATTTCTAGGTGTTTTGCGTCAATACACAGACGCTAAAAGCACCCTCTCGTGGCTTCTGGAATCAACAGAAAGACTTGCATCAAAACGGCCAGAGCCATAAAAAACAACGGCTCTGGAAAACGTCTAAAAGATGACATTGATTCATTTACATTATAATTCGTTGAACTATTTTTTTTTACATTTATATTTCAACCTAAACATGGCCATTTCTACTTGCCTCTTGTTTAGCGCTCCAACATTATCGAGCTTGTGTTCTCGATCCCGTCCCTTTGCTTTTCACTCTGTTTTATGAATAAAGACGACTTCTAAATTACTGTGACTTTTTTTGTCTGGCGGTTAGGTGTTTTATATTGTTTTATATCAAGAAATTGTAAAGGTTTAGAAGTCACTATAAACCTAAGCTGCGCTAGATGTTCAAATTGAAAATAGCCTACCCCAACATATGTCATGATGACAAAATTATACCCCAATATATAATTTATAATATATATAATATATAAAGACAAAGTTCCCATCCCCTTTGCCTCAGTGGAGTTTTGACATTAAATGTTTCTCAAATCTTATTTCAACCATTTAAAATGTGTAAAATTGGCAAACACCATTACAAAAACGACAAACTGACATAAAAAGCAAAGAGTCAAACTGGCCAACTAAGTGAAACACTGATCACCATAATGGTGACCAGAACATTTCAATAAAATAAACATCAACATCTAAACCTCTGTTAATTCTTGTGTTTCTCTTTCCTTCAGTGATTCTGCTTGTTATCATCAGGTGTATAGTTCTTAATTCATCTTTGACGTCTGTCTGTTATTCAGATATTTGTTTATTGATTGATTAAATTTCATTGATTAAATTTTACTTAAATTTTACTAATTTTAAATGGTTGACATTTAAGGAATTAATTTGGTTAATTCTAACTCAATTCTTATATGTTGAATTTAATTAATAATATTGCTTGTAATCTGTTGCCAAAATTTTGTGGAGTAGATACAGCGTATTACTTTTTACAGTGTATGCTTTATTACAGTAACAAGGTGTGTACTGAATTTGGGCCTCCAATATCCCCGTCTTAGTACATTAGGCCACATTAAGCGTTTTTCACGTTAAGTGCTTTTAAGAATGTCCCGCGTTACTGCAGGCATGTTGCCGTCAGTATAGTGATAGCATTTCTCTTGGATATCAGACCCCTTGTGAGTGAGAATAGGTTGACTTTTTAACTGGAACCAGAGGGGAGCAATCTCACTCGTCATCATGTTGGTACAGGTGTTCTGCAATGCCCGTTTCAGTTTGAAAATCTTGTTTGAAAATTTTGGTTTATAAAGATGCAAAATGTGATTAAAAAATCTAAAAAGAAGTCAATATTTTATTTTGTGCACATGAAATTTGTGCATATGGTTTTAATTTAAATTTTGGTATTCAACATTTTATACATTTAAGTAGCCTACTCTGAGTAAAAATAATAAACTATATGTACTTACTATGTTAGGATTAGGGTGTGGTTTAGTGTTTCTTGCATGTAATTATGCACAATTTATCATAATTACTGTAGTAAAGACAGGTTGTATTAATGCATTTACACATGGGTCATGCTGTCATAATACTCACCAATCAATCAAACCTCAAATGTGCTGCCAAAAATGCAGTAAATGCAAACTGTTTCTAAGGGGAGAATCTTTACCCTACAACCTTTTTGTAAAGTGTTACAAAAATCATTACTGCATGTAATTTTAGTGATCAGTAAATCACATGCTACTATCCTATCATAAATTACAACCCTGACTCTCATATTCATAGATTTGCTTTCATATTCGGAAGAAAGGTGTGACGAGTAAAAAGAAATTTCAAATGTGATGCTATAAGAAGACTTTGAACCCATAATAAGTAACAGAGAGAATGGTAGTTTATATTTTAATAGTTTTTATTGTTTAAATTGCTCCATATAAACACAATCAGATCAAATATTCATTCATTAAAAGCAAATCTCAAAATATATGATTTCTACTTTGAAATTAGTAGATGCATGTTGATACAAAGTCAGCAGACGATTAAGATAAAAACAGTACTTGTTTCCTAATGTAGCTTTCTATGGCTAACATTAGCCTCTTTCCCACCGTCAGGCCAAATTGTTCTCATTGCTTAACCGTGCCGATCTGGCCCAGCCATACGGCTTCATTTTCCACTCTGGGGCTGATAACGGAGCTCTTTGGGATGTAATAAAAATGAGTCAGACGCTGCCTTAAATAAGAGTTTACAGACGATATGAGCTGTAAACAGCATCCGCGTTATGGAGAATGATCAAATATTTACAGAGAAACTGGCAGGCAGGCAACAGACAAGTGACCAAACCTGAACGGCAATGTCACCACACGTATTCTACCACCACAGTTAGCCAACAGTGCTAAGAATTCTGGGCCGAGAATGGTTTGTAATCGTGCCATGCCATACCAGGCTCAAGTAGAAATATAACTGGAACTTTTCTTCAGCCCGATGGTGGAAAAGCGGCTATTGGCTATGTGCTGCATTGTTAGAAGTGTCTGCTAAATGAATAAATGTGAATGTAATGTAAAATGTAAATAAACATGCAAAGGAAAATATTAGAAAACAATCTCAAATACCGAATAAACTAAATAAGGAGTGATGAAAAAAATTCCCCTTGTGTAAATAATGAAAAATACCATTAATCTAAAAGACATCTTAAACTCCCAAGAAAATTGATCAGTGCTAGTAAAAGTGAAAGAAGATGTCAATCTACATCCTGTATCCCAAACCTATACTGAAATCCTCTTGAATAGAAAATCATACTAAAATTTAAATTGTACATACTAGGCATAGGAATCATGACTAACTGTATAGCTAAGATGAGATGTAGCTGTAAGAAACAGAGGACGTGTAGTCGACGCTGCCTCTGCGTGATCCACTTCTTGAGCCAGTGCGAGATCCTGCTCTGGACCCTGTGCGAGAGCTTGGTCCTGACAACACGTTGTAGGGGCTGCTTATACCTTTACTAGACATAGAAGTAGCCTGGAGAATCTTCATGCCATTGTTCTCCTCCACCAAGCAGTTATCCATTGCCTCTTTGTATGAGATCTTAAGTTTGGTTTTAGGACAGGTAAGGTTCTTAATGTAGTTCCTTGTATCCTGCAGCTTTTGCGCCCCTTTGCCATCAAGCCATCCTCGTCGGATGGACTCCTCAATGCTGACCCGGCGGCCAGTTTCTGGATCTACAAGTCCACCTGTCAGGTACTGGAACTCCAGAAACCTCTGCCCTGCCTCATAAGGCAACCATTTTTCCTTCATGGCCTCGGCGGCAGAAAGTCTCCTCTTGGTCTTCACATCCTCAAAACCTGCATAAGCCTTCTGTGCTGGTTTTAGCTTGACAGCCATGTCTTCATCAATAATGCTTTGTTGTACAGCATCATTCAAAGGGAGTCTCTGGCCAGTAGAAGGATTGACAATTCCTCCGGTGCAAACCTGGGCTTCCAAGAGTCGCTGAGCGGTGATGTTGTCCACTATTCCACGTCGCTGTGCCTCAGGGATGGTTATCTTCTCTAGGGTCTCTGTATCAAAAATGGCTCCCACTGGGCTCTGGTCATCAAAAATATCAGTTGGAGGGGAGAGTGTAATGGATACACTGGCAAATCGTTTGCGGACAGTTGGAGATGATGGCGAGATCTGCGTGGGACTACTGCAAGTAGCAACATCCTCAGGACTGCTGGAGCAGATGGCAAGCTCCGAACTATTGCTTTTACTTGCGATCATAGCTGCAAACTCAGTGAGTGTCACAGTCCCTGCACGGTAATTGTCAAAGGTTTGTTTATCTATAATTCCCCTATCTAGGGACTCTTGAATGTCATACTGCATTCCAGTTTTGCGATCAACAACAAGCAAACGCTTGTTTCCATCAGATGTTTCGATAGTTATCTCCTCCCACTCACACTCTTGTTCGGAAAGCTCCAGGAAAGTGTCATAGTCGATTAACTCTCGATGGAACGCTTCTCGTACGGTCATCTCTTTGCCAGTGTCAGGGTCTACAATCACCACTCTCCTCTTGCGCAGTGTGTTCTTTTGAGATGTCGTCTGCTTCGGCTTCTGCTTGTCAGCCAAAGGCAAAAGGATAAGCCCAGTCTTAGGATCTTTGATGCACCTCTTTTTCAAATCCAGATATGTGAGGTTTTCATGGGTGTTGGGGTCAAAGAAGCCTTTGGTGTCGTCACCCTCATATGACAAAATCTCATTCATTTCACGGTCAAAGTAGCCTTTCCTGTACGCCACTTCCACATCAATTCGATGACTCCCTTTAGGATCTATGATGCCGCCACTGGCTATCTGAGCTTCCAGGAGTCTAATTCCATGACCCTTCTCTATGATCTCCTTCTCAATAGCTTGAAAGAGTGAGATGATATTTCCCGTTGCAGGATCTTTGTATCCTGTCACCGCCTTCTCAGCAGACAGTAGCTTGTCTTTAAACTCCTTTCCCACAAGAGCTCTCCTCCACGCTTCTTCAACCGTCATGCAGACATTGTTGACTGGATCGATTATGAAACCAGAGGCAGCCTGGGCCTCCAGGAGCTCCAGTGTGGTTCCCCGTCGAATTAGACCTTCTTTCATGGCCTGATAAAAGGGCATGACCCTATCCTTGGCCTCATCATAGATACCAGCGATGCAATCAGAGCCAGCCAGGTAAGATCTGAGTCTGTCCTCGATATCTTTGCCCGTTAGTTTTCCTTGGTTTATTTTATCCAGATCTGTTTGATCAAGCAAGTTGGAATCTACTAGCTCAGTAAGTGAGACCTCACCACGCAGACCTTTCACTGTCATATTCTTGACACTACTATTACGGACTACCTCATCAGTCTGTGTATGCTTGCAGGATGCAACTGGACGCTGTTGCAACCTCCTCAGTTCCATTTCCAAAGACTCCTTCCTCCGAGAGAGCTCTGAGATTTCCTTTTCTGAGCTGTGAAGACGATTCTTGTAGCGTTCTTCCACACTCCTCAGCTCAGCGGTCAATCTTTGGATCTCACTCAGGAAGGAGGCCCTGTCTCTCTCAATTTTGTCTCTATCTACCTCACTCTGTCTGATCTGCTCCTCTTTTAAATCATATTGGCTTTTCCAGTACTTGAAATCCTTGGTAATTCTATCAACTTCATCCTGGAGACGTTGCTTCTGTTTCGTCTCAGATTCCAAGGAGAGTTTGATGCGTCTGAGCTCCTCTTCATACCGCTGCTGCTTTTCTTTGTCCTGTTGTGACAGCTTCAGTTTGATTAAAAGACTATCTCTCTCTTGCACAATCTCTTTGTAGTTGGCATCAGATCGCTGGATCATCATGGATGTCTGGAAACATAAAGAAAAAATTCTAATTATGATTCATTTAGAGGACTTGAATGGCAGACAACAAAGGTAAGATTTATGCATCACAATTTCAAAATGATTGTGCATTGTGAAATTGTGCATCACACAAATTCAAAATGATTGATGAAAATGGTTAGAATAAAGCAACAAAAATTAGGATTTTTTTAAACCAGAGAAAATATGAAAAAAGATTGCAACCATGCAGTGTTATGCAAAAAATGTGCTTTCAAAGGTTATTATGCAGCAAAGCGTTACCCAGCAAAGCCATTTTGGTGTCATTTAAAATGGGTTTTGATTCAACTGATTTAGAGAAAAATCTGTTGTGTCTCTCAAATAAAATACCTCCGTGAACTGCTTTTGGATTTGGGCAATTTCCACCCTTAAACTTTCCCTCTCTTTAGTCAGTTCATTGATTAGTTCCTGCAGTTCCAGTGCTCTGTTATTGCTGGATTGTAACTGGAACTGAATGGCAGACAATCGGGAAGCACTTTCACTCTCGATGGTGCTCAGGCTTCTTTTTGCATCATCTCGCTCTAGTCGCGTAGTCCTTAGTTCCTCTTCTAGCCGCAGACGCTCTTTGGTAAGATTCTGAGTGAGGCTCTGCAGCTTCTCAATCTCGCTGGTGCCCTCATTTAGCGCTCGACTCTTCTCCTCTATTGTCTTGTAGAGGGAATCGTTTCGTTGATTGGCCTCACGGACAAGGGCCTGTTCCCGTAGAAGCTGCTGTTGCAAAGCCTTCAATTCTGCATTCACTCTGGTCAGATTCTCTACCGTGACTTTGTACTCCTTCTGGATTCTTTCCAACTCATCCTTAGAGCTGCGAAGCTCCTGCTCATACCTGCGTCCAGAAGCACTTTCCTGCTCTTGATGGACCCGTAGAGTGTTGATGGTAGTGGTGTATTCCCGGCACGTCTGGTTCACCTTCTCCAGTTCCGTTTCCAGACGTTTTCTCCTTGTGAGCTCATCCTGACTATTCCTCTTCTCTTTCTCCAGTTCAGCCTGCAACTCGTTCATCTTGGACTGCAGTTCACCGATGCGACTCTGCAGTCTGGCGGCATTCTGTTCCAACTTGCTCTTATCGTTTTTCTGCATCTCTATCTCTCTCTTTACAACGAGTAGCTCTTGCTCAGAGATCTTCAACTTGTTAATGACCTCTGTGGTTGAAGTTTGCTTAGCGAGTATCTCAGCCTGAGACTGTCTGAGACTTTGATTCTCAACCTCCACGGCTTTCCTCCGCCTGGTCTCGTCTTGTAGATTCTGGGTCAACAAGGTAATCTCACGGGCCTTTTCCTGAGCAATTCTGTTGGCCTCTGCCAGTTCCACCCTGTGTCTTGTTTCAATCTCTTCCTTCTGACGTGTTATGAGATGAATCTGTGACTCCAGTTCCCTCTTGCACCTGCTTTCCTCGCTCGCCGAAGACCTCTGCTGAAGTGCGTCCTCTTCTGCTTTCCTGCGTGCTGCTTCTGAGTGGGAGAAAGAAAGCTGCACCTTCCTTAGTTCATCTTCCAGGTCTCTTTTCTCAGAGGTTAACCTATCCATTTGAAGTCTTAGAGCTGCTGATTCCTCCTCCTTCTGCTGTGTTGACTTGAGCACAGTGGTCTTGGTGATGTGGATCTCAGATTCATACGTTTGCTTTAGGCTATTAATTTCCTGGTTCAACTGCGTTCTTACCTTTGAGGTCTCAGCTTCTGCTGCACTGCGCCGGGAGGCCTCATCCGCCAGCTGTAATTTCAGCCGTTCAATCTCTCGCTCCTTTTCTTTGATGGCCCTTTCAAATTGGCTTTTGGACATACTGAGCTCGTCCAGTTCCTTCTGTCTCTTGCGGATAGCAAGCTCATACTCCTCCTGCTGGTTGGTGTATCGCTCCTCAGCCAGCTTTCGCTTGCGTTTCTCCTCCTCAATGAGAAACGTGAGGCGGGACATCTCGTCTTGTACGCTCCTCAGCTGATTCTGGGTGCTGTCTAGGCTTTCCTGAGCACTACTGCACTGCCTAGCCTGGGTTCTCTTCACCTCCTCCATAGATATAAGCTGCTCTTTAGACTGGGTCAGCTCCAGCCGATAGCGAGTCAGACTGTCCTCCAGTGACTTGTTCTTAAGGGTTTGATCTTGGAGGTTGTCCTTGTGACGTCTCAGTTCTTCCTCCAAAAGCTCAATTTTAGTGTTCCGCATCTAATTCAAAAGAAAAGTCCACAGTGAGTAGTAGTAGTAAACCAAAATAAATAAAATATGTCTTAAACAAGTGAATGCAATTTAACCCTGCCAAATATTTCTCACTTTTAAGAAAGCGTTATGAGGATTATACTTCCTTTTTGTTTCCTATTTGTACTACACTTGGTATCAGCACTACTAGCATGGAGCCTTAACCCTATACCTGCTAACTTGAATCATATGTAGTTACTAATCTGTAGTGACCTGAACAAGGTCTGTTGAACTCCTAATACTGTACCTGCATATACTATTTTTTACTTAAATTTGACTATTTATACTATTTTTACTTGAATTGTACTTAAATCTTAGTGTTATTTTAATTTTTATTTTAGTATTATTATAGTATTATTAATATTTTGAATAGCTTTTATTTTAAATATTTACTAAAATTATTTTTTTAGTAATTTTGTTGTCATTTTTATTATTATTATTTTAAATATTGCTTTTTAGGTTTAATTTATTTTTATTTCAGTTTTAGTTTAGTTTTATGTTCTTTTTATTTCTTAACCCTATTTCAGTTTATTTCCAAGGCAACATTTCTTTTTTAGTTTTTTTTATATTTACTTCAATTAACTAATGTTTTTAATAGTTTACGTTTTAGTTAATGATAGTAACCCTGCTTATAAAAGCACTATAATAATATAAATTATTCATTTATATGTAATTTGGCACTGGCATCTAATGAACTCCATGCTGTCACGACTCCCTGATTAGGATTTTCATTTGGAAAGATATATTCACAACATCTTGTCTTAGACACAACATTTACCTTTAACTCCTCCATGTTTTTTAGCATTTCTCCAAGGAATTTGTAGTAGTCACTTGAACGTGTCAAGAGCTCTATGTAGTGTGACTGCAACTCCGCTGCCTTTAGTGAAGGTAGAAAAGATATGTTGAGTACTCATACATTCAAAATAAAGTAAATCAGGTGAACTGTAATTTTAAAGGGATAGTTCACCCAAAAATGACAATTCTGTCATCATTTACTCATACTATGGAAGTCAGTGGGATCCGTCCACTGTTTGGTTACCCATATTCTTCAAAATATTTTTTTTTTTTTTTTTTTTTTTGGGTTCAGCAGATGAAACAAATTCGTACAGATTTGGAACAACTTGACAGTGAGTAAATGATAACAGAACTGTCATTTTTGTGTCAACTATCTCTTTAGTTCACAATGTTTAGTGCTACATGTGAAAGGTTTCGTTACCTCCTGCCTCAGATCAGTGGCTGGAGACTGCAGCATAGTCTTCTTGATGGGAATGTTGAGCAGCGTCTCCAAACCTGCACTGTAGGATGCCAGCTGAAGCTCATAGTCCTGCAAAAAACAGTGATCTGAGAACTCAGATTTTGCACCGTTTGTATATACTTTTTGTAATAATTAAAAATAAATAAATATGAGTCTCACCTTTATGGAGGCAGCACACGTGTCTGCGTCTTTGACCACATCATCCACTTTTTCTTTCTTTCCTTTTATCTCAGAATACAGCGCCTGTTGGTTGACAACATATTTTTCTCAATATAACATTTTATCCAAACCAGGATTATTATAGTTAACTGAAGATCATAAAATGATGACAGAAAAGGACTCGTCATTTGTTTGCGAAAAGGACACCGTGGCTCATGCTGTGTTTGTTGTTATGTGCCGGAAACACTGATGTGCACTGATGAGTTAATATCTGACGAATATATTTCGTATAAGTGCATCTTGTCTGTTTCAAGTTTGAAGTCTATATGTCAGACTATATGTATTTAAGCTGGAAAACTGTGTAAACATCAAATGTGAATGTAACCTGAATTAATGTTGGACTAAAACACAAATATTAGAAACATTCCTGTGGCTGTAAAAAGGCAAGTTCGCTAGATTTTGAAACAGATCTAAGGACAAACGTGGGTATTTGGGGGAAGTGTATTGGACTGACTTTTTGCTGGTTCAGGTGGTCCATTAAATTATCCACGCTGTTGAATTTAGTCATCTGTAGGGCATCTTGCCGCTGACGTGTATCCTTAATCCATCTGTTAATCATGGAGCTAGCTTGCTTGTAGTGATTCAGCTGTTTCTCTTGTTTTTCCAGATCCCATACCCTGACAAACAAACAAGGAATGGAATAAAACTATATTTATGGTGGTGATGCTTTCTACATTTCTACAACATTTGTCGCTGTGTATCCCAAAAGTGCATCCAGCACCATATCTCTCCACACCTGCTATCAATCTGAGTCACAATCCTGCGCCAGCGGTCAGTCATCTGTCCGACGAGCTCTGCGTATCTGGACAGGTCAACATCACACTGATGGAAAGATGTGTCTATTTGACTGTTCCAGTGTACAGCCTTGGACAGCTCCGACTCCATAGCCTTCAAAACATCTTTCTTCTGCTCCAGTTCTGCTTTCATGACCTGCATGGCACAAGACATCACATTCAAAGACATATACATAAGACATGCTCTATGATTTTGAGTCACAAGGACTGAGAAATTCACATTTTTACACGTTATAACAATTCAAGTCAATATTATTATGACTAAAAGTTTGCTTAGAAGTATTTCCTACTAAAGCAAGGTGCTATTTGACTCTGGTCAAGCGTATCCTTAGCAGAATGGGAGTGGCCTTGGATGACAAGTGCATTATGGGTGTTGAAGTTCTCCTACCTATTTGGCTAAATAGGTCTTTTTTCTGTTTTCTCTAGTCAGGTAGCACCAATTTCTGAATCTGAAATTATTATTCTATAGGAAGAAAGAAGTGCATAAAATTCACCTTCAGAGTCGAGCGGTAATTTTCCACTTCAATCAGATCAAGAGAACTCGTCTCTTTTTCTGTAAGACGAGCCTCATGGACTTTTATGATGTCCTCAGCCTTCAGGAGGCTCTGGAGAAGAGCTTGAAGAGCAGTGAGCCTGGAAACACAGACAAACACCTATGAAACTCTACTCATTACTTCTCATACGAATACTTTCTACTATATGAAATAGAAATAACTATAAGTCTGCCATTCATAGGTTCATTTCCTCATAAAAGTGTCTCTCTAAGCCCCTCCTTTCCAAGAGCCTGCTCTGCTCTGATTGGTCAGATGGTCCAGTCTGTTGTGATTGGTCTACTCTACTCTGATTGGTCAGATGGCCCAGTTTGAACAGTATCAATGGTGTTGGTTTTACCGCATCAATCTTATCCTTTAAAAGTACATCAAAGTGGATTTGTTTTGGCAGCAGAAAACAGTGTGTTCTCGACATGAACAACACAAACCAAACCCTTCCAGTCTCAACCTACAACTACAGTGTTTGAGGGCGGGTTAAAGTAGATGTTGCTCGGGGCAGCAAAATGAAGACCATAGGCTGCCATTATCCAAAATGTCTTAAAAAGACCTACCCAAGTTCAAGCAGGAAGTAAGACTGGAATTACTGACTCGTTTCAGGCAATTCAGAACACTCTATTTATATTTGATCTTTGAAACTTTGCAGACCTTTTACATTCACAAACAGCACTGACATAATAAACATTTATTGCTGCCATGTTGTTGTATTGGAATATTGTGACGTGTTCGTTTCCCGACGAAAACTCGAGACTACAATAGAGGCGTTTCAGGGAGTTCAGTAACAGTGCACACTAATATAGAGAATAACTTCCTTTGGAGGGACTTTGCAGAGCTTTTTCATTCTCAAAACAGCAACACACTAAAGAAAGATGAACATGGAAAAAAGCATAAATGTTCTTGCCTCTGGATATATGCGGTTGATAAGCCTTGCAGACTGCCCAGTTTCCGGTTAATGATGTCCAGTTCACTGCGCAGGTACTGGGTCTGCTCTGAGTTAGTGCTTCCATCCAGTTCTCTTAAAATCTTCTCCCTCAGATGCAGGTACTCGTCCCGGATGGAGTCCAGATCACGATGTACACCCTGATAAAACAGACCATTATGCAAATGTACTTTTAATAGTGGCTGATAATCAGCTTGGACGATATATTAGTCCATCACCGGTTGTTCCAGCAGAGTATGCCACTGGTAGTGATGTTTGAGTGTGTGGTTGTACCTGCAGTAGCACAAGTCTTTGGGAGCACTGCTGTACGCCGTTCTCCTTCAGAGACACGTGGAGATGCTGAATCAAGCCTGACTCCGCTGCCTCTAGTCTGCGTCTGAGAGTGCTCAGGTCTGTCATGAGATTGACATTCAGCCCCGAGCTGGCCGCCTTCCCATCTGTCTCCACCATCACTTGAGTTTTTATTCCACTCACCCCTGAAAGACAAACTCCTTTGTAAAGCAACAGTAATGGAATGAAGTCGTCCTAAATCAGGGATGGGCAACTTCAGTCCTGTATAATAATTAGAGCATGTGACTGGATGTGTAGAACATGTGAGTGTCTTACTATAGCTGGGCAGTTGGATCACCAGCTGGTCGTAATGGGATTGTGCTCCTGCGTATTGCATCTCCATCTTTCTCTTGTCTTCATCGCCAAACATCTCAGAGCCGAGACTGTTACGCATAAACTCCTGGTAGTGAATCTCCAGGCTCTTAATAATGTTGCGATACTCCTCAGGATGCATTTGCGAGAGCTAAAAGAGACAAATGATTCTCTAAAGCAGCCATAGATTGAGACATAATTCTATATGAAACCAAAGATCAAGTCAAAGCGGCTTTACACACCGGAAAATAATGATTTTATCATTTTTTGTCTTGTTTTCCAGTAAAAATATCTAAAACAATCTTAAAGCAAGATACTTACTTAAGAGGCAAAAAGAGACCATAAGGCTTATTTTCTGAAAAATGAGTGCGTTTTTGCTTAAAACCAGAACAAATATCTGCCAATGGGGTCAGAAAAATAATCTTGTTCATTTTTTTAACCCCATTGGCAGATATTTGTTGTTGTTGCTAGAGCTAGCAACAGGTCTCTAGCATGAATTAGCTAATTGCTAACATGTTTTAGCATGTTGCTAACATGTTTCTACTATGAATTAGCACATTGCTAGCATGTTTAACATGTTGCTAACATGTTGCTAGCATAACTTTAACATCTTTGTTAGCATGTTGCTAGCATGAATTAGCATGTTGATAGCATGAATTAACACACTGCTGGCATCCCAGCCCAAACTGTATAATAATAGTCATGTTTATTTGATGAATTGCATTATTTAATTATGTTTTTGTCATTATTATTATTATTATTATTATTTAATGGAGAGGTAAGCATCCAAAAGCAACTGGAGGTCAATAAGCTCTGATGCTGCAGCATCTCATACCATAGAGAGCGTGAGGGAGTTGATGTGCTTAATGTCCTTCATGCAGTACTGCCAGGAAACCAGACTCTTGATGTTGATGTACAGCTGACTCCAGATGGCCATGATGGCTTCGTAGTACTGCTCGTTCCTGTCAGAAAATCAATGCATTTGTCAGGCAATCAATGCATTTCTGTACTGCCACACTGTCAGTTGCTCTGTGATCTGTGTGCATGTGTGTTTTCGTCGTACTTTTGTGCCAGACTGATGCTCAGAGGGTTTGGTGGTGGGATGATCAGACACACGGATGGGATCAGCATTTCCAGTCCTCCAGGTCCAGTGACATGCCATTTGCTGCGCTGCGTGTTGTCCTTCAGAATGCCTTCATTGTCCTTCAGAATTCCCTTCTGTAACACCCACACTGCGTTTTAGTGGTTCATATGGTTTTGCATGAACATCAGAAATACATGCACTGTGCGTTTACATATAAACCGGAATCCAGCTTTAGTTCTAGCTATAGCTCTATCTTTAAATGACACCTGAACAAACTAACCAAAGTCGTTTTTGTGTCGGACTAGGGCTGGAGCTAATGGTGCATTCCAAGTCATTTCGAAAAGATCATATTTACGAGTTGAACGCACATGAACAGCACCACAAAGTCGTAATTGTGAGTGGGAAACACTGGATTTTCTTTGATCTCAGAGTGTTCGAGATGGGGGCGTGTCAATGAGAAACATGGCAGAATCAATGGGTGCAACGTCTCTAGTTGACGGTAAACTTTTTGTTGAAATTGAATGTTTGCTCATCTCAGAAACTGAAAAAGTTATTAGGTGCTTGGTATATGCAGCAATTTTTTAGAAGTAGAGTTAAAAAACCTTTAATTAAGAGAAGGAATACCGCCACCGACAGTGACTGACGTCGTAATTACGAACTCGTAAATACAGACTTCCCAGGAGGACTTGAACACACCATAAACTCTGGGTTCTGTTACAATCATTCAAATTATCACGGAAGTACTGGGATGAAAGTTTATAATTTGGATATAAACACTGATGTCTACGGTAGCGATCAAAATAGAGCAAATCACCTTTTGAAAGTAACTTGACGCTTTAAATAAAGATTGTATCGATTACATCGTTACACCAGTAGGTGGCGACAATGTATTTGTCACTGAATCATTCATTCAAGAGAATGGTTCAAAAACACTGATTCATCCAGTAATGAAACAAGTGAAGTATTTATGAGTGAGTCATTGAATCATTCATTCAATAGATTTGTTATTTATATATTTGTATGTGTTTGTGAATGATGAGGCTCACCTGATCCTGTTTGAAGTCACACAGAGCTTTCACTATGACCTGACCGCTGCTCTTCTCCACTGGGTTACGAGGTTTCAGACACACAATGTTCTTGGACTTGCTGACAAGCGTCTGAACCTGCCTCTTACTCTCTATCATCCTCTCCTTCTCTTTCTACACAAACACACCAACATGAACAGAATTTTGTGAGCACATGGTGATTTGTGAAGTGCAGTCACACCATATTCAACTTCACAAGCTATGTGTTTGTCTGTTTAACTCTACAGGTGTTTCACTCTGAGATTTTGCAGCAGTCACCTCCAGGTTTTTGAGCATTTCAGTGAGATTCTCCAGAGGTGTGGTCTTGTCACAGATAAACTTCTTACGGATCATCTCGTGGTCTTTCTGCAGTCTGGTGTATGTCTCATTGGCCTCCTTAAAGAACTAAAAAGGAATAACAACAGAAATAAAACTTCTGTCATTATGTACTTCATGGTTCTTCCATAGCACACAAAAAGAGAAATGTTGAATAATGGACTGGTTGCTCTTTTCCATGCAATTACAATGAATCAGCCAGTGTGTATGTTTACATGAATATTCATCAATTCTGTCCTCGTCACTACAATATACACTATTTCGTCATATGAACCAGCTCTAACCCTTAGCCATGACCAGTTGTTTTAATCATAAATCAAAGATTCCTATCCAGCCGAAGCCTTACTTGGCTGTACGCAGCGTTCTCCTTCAGGTGAACATGGATGCACTTGGTGATCTGCAGTAACCAGCTCCACTGGGTTTGAAGTGTGTCCATGTAAGCCTGAAAGAACCAGAGAGAAGATCTTATTCACAGTGCTGTGCAGAAATCATTTTACAACATTATACAGTTATTTTTGTAATCCTAATAAAACGATCTAAAATAGATCTGCGCCTGTACAATAAGTGGTTCAAGCTAAATAAATTGATGAAAGTTCTTGTAAAATTCTTAACTATGGAAAACTATTGCTATGTGATTGTCAAAAAATTTAAAAGAGCCCATCATATGTGTTTCTCTGGGCCAGGATCCATCTATGGGCTTTTTTCACTCGTTTTATTGTTTGCCCGAGAAAGATCACAAAGTCCGAAATCACACTAGCGAACCTCCTGTATTACTCAAATCTATAGCACAAATGACAAGTTTTTACAGCCTAAAGGTACGGTTGCATTGATGTTGTACATTTGTAATGATGAAGTTGCAATTTAGTACTTTTAAAACCTATTAAAACCGACAACAGTTAAAATATAAACACATATAAGTACTTTATATGTGCTTTACTATGTTAGTCAACACATCAAAATAAGTGCAATCATTCATTTTAGAAGTGTGTACTTAAATAGTCATGAAAGCGAACTTAAAAGGTCTTTTATTTGATTAATATTACATTATCTGTAATTCAGTAAATATTAGATTTGAAGTGCACACTCAAAACAGATAAGTGCACTTCTTTTTCACAAGGGTAAGCTAATTTCATAGCTAATATTTTCATATTTTTGCTTAATTTAAAATAAGACATTGATTGGAAATGGCGCACAATAAAAACAGTTCTGATCGCAAGTGATTGTATTTTGTCTACTCATTTCAGTGCATGTGTCTTAATTCATCTCAAGCACGCTTGTCACCGACACCAGTGTCTCTTCAGTAACCAAGAACACTTGAACCACATCACAACTGATTCTTGGTGAGAAAGTGTCTTCAGTGCAAGCTGTGCTTCATTCATCACCCTTTTTTGACTGTGAAATTAGGCTAAGCTAGAGTTTTTCTGTGTGTTGAGCAGGTTTCCTCACATTGATCTTATCCGACGCTGGGTGTTGGTTCTTCAGGAGGTTGTCCACCTTCGTCTTCAGTTTATTCAGCTCTTTCTCTTTCTCTTCCAGATCACTCATCAGTTTCTAGTAGGAAAATAAGCTAAAATCATCAGGCACTTACATGATAGTTATAATATATATATATATAAATGCTGTACAAGTAGTTAGTTTATGTTGTAGTTAACTAATATTAACAAATGAAACCTTTCTGTAAACCTTCCTAAGGTTATGACACCAACAATGAATGGACTTAAAGGCAAAATATGTGCTTAAATTGCAGTCATTACAATCACAAGTTATATTCACTGCCTTAATAATACATAGCAGAGGTCTATTGTATATGATGTTAATTAAGAAGAGGATGCGCTCCAGAGAGATTAAAGGACAGTTCTTGATATATTGCTTTTAAACATTCCCTGTCCTATATTTAGCAGATCAGCCGTAGAACTTTCCACTCCCATCTGAGCTTTTATTAGATTGCATTCTCACACTAATGTGCCCAGTTTAGTAAATCTGGCCCTATTTCTTCTGCTCATGGTGTCGATTGAGTGCTCACCGAGTAGCTCTCTTGTTTGCGGGGGATGTAGGTGTCGATGTTTTTATCGCCCCAGTCGAACACCAGCTCCTCCTCCTCTCTGTCGTTGACCCACATGATGGCTCTGGAGATCTCCTCGATGATGCTCTGCAGGTCTCGCAGCTGAGCTACACGCAAATGAGACATTTTCTACATGCAGGGAAGACGAAAAGATCACAACATATTAATGCAGTCAACAACAGGTGCGAGATTCAGCTCATGAAGTTGGGTGAGAGAATGCAGAGATATACTAAGCTACTTTGAAGATGCTCAAATATTAGAAAGTTGGTTGCCTTTTATAATATGAATGTATTTAAATTCATAATGTTTATGTTTTGGATACTTTTTGAAACAGGTACTTTTTACTCCATGTAAATTCTAGGCTTTTATTCACATATGAACACTGATCAACGCACATGCATAGAGCACATCAAACACAAGCTCAAATGGCCTTGACGTGCAAGAACCAATGAGGTTTGCTCTTGTACATCAACTACTGTTGTGTAGACTTTCATTGGAGTTTATGTGACAGTAAGTTAACCTTTCTTTCTGTGGTAACTTGGCATCAAAAAACCACACGAGAGGAGAATGCAAGAAGATGGGTTTACTAATAACTGCTCTTATTACAGAGTCGACAACAGGCTACAGGTAATTTCCCACTCAAGCATATACGCCCCCTAGCGGCCACAACTGGAACTGTCAGAATTGTACTCAGTCTACTACACTTTCTGTGAGTGTTTTTGCTGTTGTTGATTGTATAACATTGCTGAGGTGCAATTAGTCTGTATTGGTTAACTGATTGAACCTTTAACCCTGATCAAAATGCTTTGGTTAACTTTAAAAGGTCATTCTGATCTTTTAATGCTGGCATGATCACACCATTTAAGATCTGTCTATAAACATCTTTATTGATGTTCTGCTGATTGGCACTTGATTCAAACCTTTTCAAATGTCTATTTAAGCTGTACAAATCATTGCAAAGTGTCATTTGTTAAAATATATGCTTGATCTTATGTTTTGACAGTAAAATGATAATCTAATATATGTACAGTATATCCTAAAATGGTGGAAAAGAGCATAATTTTTCACAGCACTTCATAAGTTAAATTACATTTGAACTGCCTGTAATGCAAAATAACAATCTGAACATTGTATTATTTAAATACTTGTTTATAATATATATTTTCAGAATAGGAATCTGCTGAGAACAATAAACGAAGGTAAATAATCATAAACGGAGGTTGTATAAGGCTAGGCAAGAATCAGAATCAGAATCAGGATCTGTATTTTTGTGTTTGTTTGGTTAGCTGACCTGTAACGTGTCCCACTCCTGGTCCAGAGCGTGGAGTCCAGCCTTCTCTCGGCTCTGCATCTGAAGCACAAACAGACTCTGTCACGGCATGTTCATCACACTCACGATTAAACACACAGCCTGTCAACTCTCAGTGTCTTTTTCCCCATTACATATTTTATCATAATCAATCAAATTTCGAGCTTAAACACTTGCAATTCATCCTGTGAAAACCATTTTGATATTTGACACTTGCATTACCATGCATTTTAGCAGTTTAATTTTTCCTCATACCAGTTCATCTCGTGCTCTGTCCACCTCCAGGCTTCTCTGGATTGAACTGTGGAACTTGTTGTGATTCATGATTTGTTGGCTGATGGTCTCTGCATCTTCACCGAAGGGTGAGGTCTCAATGAGTCTCTACAACACACACAAACACACGTAAACATATGCACACAAACACAACCATTTTACACTTCTCATTATATAAAGACTAAAGGGTATCCCGGAAAGAAGCGTTAGAAATTAAACAGGGTCAGAATAACCCAGTTAACTTTCTGTTTCAGTTGGAAACATACTCTGTGAATCAGAAGTCTGACAGTGCAATATAATTACAGCAATGTCTATTTTATCCTGATAAATCTCAAACCAAACAATTTCTTAAGTTTGCATTCATTATTTTAATTTTTTTTTTATTATATAAAAAATGCAATACATATTCAAGTATTTTCTGTTCTGTTGTTACAAAAAGGACTTTTATTCTGTATCCTAATTCATCCATGCATGCGAAATCAGAATTAGTATGCGGAATTACCACAAGATTCCAACTTAACAAAAAAACATTGAACATGTCCTTGTAGAACTTGTAATTACAACTTATAAACTGGGAATTTTCTGAGAGTTTTTTCTTGGCTGTTCTTCTGCTGACAGGGCGTAGTATAAGTAGGCGAACTGGAACGCGGCATTATCTGGGCTTGCATATGCAAAATCGCATACTTCCCTACTATATAGTAGACGAAAAACAGTATGTGAAAAAATAAGTATGTCCGAATTCACAGTACTTTTAAAAGTCTCCGGATGACCTTCTACTTCCGGCGAGATTCTGAAGTGTGCATACGATGGATACTTTACTATCCCATGAGGCCACGGGAGAGGATTCGTGAATGGCGGTGAAGCGACGTAACTGACGCTGGTAGGTCACATGATGATGACAACATGGCGACTCATACTATATAGAACATACTTTTCAGCGGTCGGGAAGTAATTACTTATTCAAAATAAGGACCTACTCTAAAGAATATACAATTTCAGACGCAGCCCTTTTCCACAGTTTTGTTCCGTTGTCATAACATTCACTTCCTGTGTTTCTTCCTGTTATTCACTGGTTTCCTTGTTTTTGGAATACCTTCATCTTCACCTATCTTGTGTATATATAACCTCCGTTTCCTCAGCTGATTGTCGGGAATTGTCTTAGCATGTTTCCTCATGTATTCCTGTATTTATCCTCTTATTTCAATAAAAGCTGCAGAAGCAATTATTTCACTCTGTAATTCCATTCGGTGGAGAAATTATAAACTTTAAAGCTCATTTATTACAATGTGATTCTTCACTTCTATAAAAGTGTGTGAAAGCATAGATGTTTGAACACAAGTAAATAATTAGTGCACTTTTTGGAATCATCAATAATGAACTCTAGGTGGCAGTGCTTAATCATTAACACCAGCTGTGGACTAAAACACTCTTTCATGCTGATCTCAGATCAGCGGCTTCTTATATAATCAGGGTCAGGGTCCTCAGTACGGGTGAGCAACAGCGCTGTTTTAGGTGACTGCAGAGTTATTTCAGGTATTCACTCAGAGACAAGAATGTTAAAGCACTGCAAACCAGTTTCACCCTAGTCACTTTCACTGCTTTTGTCTGTGTGTTTGGCTACAGACACTCCCTGTTTTTCTCCTCCCCCTTCCTGCTCGGGAGAAACAATGTGTTCTCTGTCTAACCTCTGAGTGAGTGTGTGTATGTCTGTGTGTCTCAGGTGGATGATAAATGTGCAACATTTGTAAGCAGTACACTGTACAAAGTGGTAACTGTTACCTTAGAAAGCTGTTTAACTTGATTTAACCCATGAAAATGATTTTGTTTGTTATAAATCCCTGCTCTGCACAGTTTGTACATATCTCTCTTATCTGACACACCTCATTCAGATCATCAGCTCCTTAAAAGAGAGCTCCATGAACTTGGGTGCGTCCCGATTGACAGGGTCCCTACTGCTCCCTCCCTACTCCCTGTTGAAGTTCACTTCATTTGACAAATTGCGTTCATTCGCAACACCCTGCAATGTTATCAAACACAGACGAAACTGACGTTGCGCATATTAGGAGTTTATAAGTTTATACTTTTATAAATAAATATAATACAAATTACCATATTTTCATTTAATATAGGCCTATATGTGTATAAAATCCATATAAATCCATATTTTATTTATATAGTATCTACAAACATATTAATCAATTATAAATTTCACTTAAATTCAAATTCAAAAGCCCTAAACAAAATGATAAATGCATGTTTTGATGTTTAATATGAAAATAAACATGATTTAGTATTTCACGTCTTTTTATCTAATTTAACCCGTAATCATGATAGTTGACTATCGCGTCTCATACAAACACACCTGCTTCGGATTTAAATCTCCCTTAAGATGGCGAAATACACTTTTAAGTCCACTTCGCAGAGCACAAATGGACATTAGGACTGGAATTAGGAACCCCTGGTATAAATGAATCTGCTTAGGTTGATTCAGCAATATTAAATTATATTTTTGACTTGAATAAAACCAGTTAATTAAGATGTTATCATTTTTAGGTTACTAGAATTGCACGATTCTGGATAAATTGAGAATCACAATATTTTTATTTAAAACAGGGATCACGATGTCTGATTAGACAACTAAACAAAATAATGTCATTTAGAGCTTCTGGCAAAATGTTAATTGCTGCAGTCTATTTAAAAATACTGAATCGGATTGAGTGAATGATTCAATGACTCACTCATAAAGTCTTCGCTTGTTTCTTTACTGGATGAATCAGTGTTTTTAAACAAATCTATTGAATGAATGATTCAATGACACATTTTATGAAGCAGTCACTTGTCGCCACCTACTGGTGTAACGATGTAATCGATACGATCATTATTTGAAGCATCAAGTTGCTTTTGATTGTTACCGCAGACATCAGTGTTTATATCCAAATTATAAACTTTTATCCCAGTTCTTCTGTGATAAAATGAATTATTGTAGCACAGGAGTAATGATACTGTGTGGTTGAAGAGAGACGAATCGCTATCATTTAGAAATAAGATCGCGTGGGTGTTTGTATTGAGATCGCCATCTTTTAACGATTATTCGTGCAGCTCTATAGGTTACCATAGTGAATTTAGGGTGGAATTATACCCGCTTTTCCACCGTTGGGTCAAACAGTTCTTAGAATGGTAAGGAACGGTTCCAGTTGTGTTTCCACTTGAGCCTGGAACGGCACGATTACAAACCATTCACAGCCCGGAATTCTCGGTAGAATCCGTGAAGTGACGTCGCCACTCAGGATTGGTCACTTGTCTGTTGCCTGGCTACTAGTTTCTCTGTAGCTGGCTAAGCGCTCTATTTGAGCATCGTAAACACAAATAAAAAGAAATATCTGATCATCTTCCATAACACCGACATTATTCATCAGTAATCCTTTGGGTTACCAAGGCAACAACTGCCGCTTTTGTATTACATTCCAAAGAGCTCCGTTATCAGCCCCACAGTGGAAAATGAAACTGTAATCGTACCAGCTGGCCCGGCACAGAATGGAACGGTTACGCAATGAGAACCGTTCGGCCTCACGGTGGAAAATCGGCTTATGTTTTCAATTTTGAAGAAAGCTGAAGTCTTTCATCTTCCACAGTCAAGGCCAGTGGAGGGGAGTGTTGCAGCAGTGCCGGGTGTGTCTCCTACTGTAAAATACTGTGTGTGTCCTTCTGTACACTAACACAAGTAACAACAAGTCAGGGAGTCTCTTACACTCCTACTCTCTCTCTCTCTCTCTCTCTCTCTATTTTCTGGGAAATGAGTCAGATTTCAGGGGGTCAGAATCTGAGATAAGCCTGAATCTCATTACTCTCACAGACACTGAACCAGTCTGGACTCGAGGAGGAGGAGGCTGAGGTGTGAGGGTGAATTCCAGTGCAGTGCTGTCATTATGGGCTGTACGGTCTGTAAACCCCCCACACATCATTCAGCGTGGTGAGAGAAATGACACAGCCGTCTCAACACACTGATGTTCTCGAGACAGCTCAAGAGATAAACCGACCAACAGATCTGCTGTGCCAGTTCACATACACTAGGGAAAAATGGTACCCTAAAATGATAACATCTAAATGAATAGGATTTAATACTGCTGAATCAACCTAAGTACATTCATTTATACCATATATATATATATATATATATATATATAAGTTAAATCAAGGAAAAAACAGCTCTTTAAGGTAACAATTGCACTTAGCATATTAGAATGATTTCTGAAGGATCACGTGACACGTAATGATGCTGAAAATTCAGCTTTGATCACAGGAATAAATTACATTTTAACAATATGTTCACATAAAAAACTGTTTCTTTGAACTGTAATAATATTTCACAATATTTGAAAGTATTTTTGATCAAATAAATGCAGCCTTGGTAAAGCAGAAGAGATGCCTTACAAAAACATTAAAGAATATTGTTCGCTTTTAGTTTTAGTCCAACAATTTTAGTTTTTAGATTTTAAATTTTAGATTTGAATTTGCATTTATATTTTATATTTCTAGTTTTCATATTTAGTTTAATTTTGTTATGTGCTTTTGTCATTTTATTAGTTTTGTCTTTTAAATATTGCTTTTTAGGTTTAATTTATTTTTATAAATAAGTTCCAGTTTTAGTATTTATTTATTTTCATTTAATGATTTTAGTGCTTCAGAAGGCTTCAGTTTATTGCCAAGGTACCATTTCAAATTTTCATTTTAGTCTACATTTTTCAACTAATATGTGTATATATATATATATAAAATTTTATTTCATTTCAGCTTTATTTCAATGAACAGAAATGTTTTTAATAGTTTTAGTTCATGATAATAACCCTGCCAACAACTGATGGTAAAGTACCACCAATGTACTAATATCACAAATAAACTGCAATAGTCAAAAATCTGTCAAATCAACAAGTGTTTTTTTTTTTTTTTTTTTTTTTTCAAGAAAACTGCTGCCGTCTTCAGGTTGCTTGAGATTATTGCCATTGTTGTGTGAGAATAAGGTAGTCAAGAGAACAATAAGAGTTATAGATCATAGGATGAACCGTCGTCCCAGTGAAAGTGCACCATGCAATGAAATAATTTATATGACAGATAAATAAATTACTCCTTAGTTAAGGTAGACTGATTGTATTCATTTATACACTGCCTGGCCAAAAAAAAGTTGCTGTTTGGATTTAAATAGGCTATGATTTGATCATTACTGCAGTGATTATTACGTTTCTAGCATGTTATATGTTTGGCAACAGTTCTTCTAACCCTAACTGATGGAGTTTGTAGCTTTTCATTTCTTAAACACCATGTATGAAGACACATCATGGCCATATTCCAGGACGACACTTTACAGAAATAACATCACAACATGTATTTCCATCAAGAGGTGCATCAGTTTTTGGTCAAGATCTTGTATTGACAATGCAAGAGGTGAGCACTCTGTAAAGTCTCCTCCAGCACATCCCAACGACTTTCAATGAATTTAAGGTGCCAATTTATGTGTGATGATGATGATGATTCTTCATGCTCTCTGAACCATTCTTTCACAGTTTGAGACTGATGAATCTTGGCTTTGTAATCCTGGAATATGGCCATGATGTGTCTTCCTATATGGTTGTTTAAGAAATGAAAATCTACACACTCCATCAGTTAGGGTTAGAAGAACTGTTGCCAAACATATAACATGCTAGAAACATAATAATCACTGCAATAATGACCCAGTCATAGACTCTGAAGCATTTAAATCCAGACAGCAGTCAGACAGTGTGTATCCAGTGAATGACTCTTTGTGCAAGAGTCAGGTGTGTTGTTTTAAACCTTTTTCTGGTTGATCCACTGTATTGCCTCCTGGAAGCTCTTGCTGGGATCCTCCCATCCGCTCACAGTGCCGGTCCTGCGGAGAGTGGTGCCCGTGATGGAGTTACGGATCTCTGTGTGGAAGGCGTGACACTCCTCCAGACTGGAAGACACAATCAAGAACGACACTTTGAATTTACATGCCTCTTTATTTTATCCTCAGAAACATTTGGGTGTTTGTTCAACAAATTGCATTGAAAATAAGAGTTTAACATTGTATTATCATTGTGAATCACAGCTGTGATTTTTTAGCCAATCGCAACTCTCCCTCAGTTGTCATTTCCACCAAAACTCTAATTTTTATATTTTTGGTTACAGCTTGAGATTAATTTTTAACACATGCACTAAAAAATGGGTATTAAAAAAATCCAATCACTTGCGATCAGAACTGTTTTTTTGAGTGCATTTCCAATCAATCTGTCATTTTTAAAATTATGCAAAAATGTGAAAATATTTGCTATGAAATTAGCTTTCCCTTGTGAAAAAGAAGTGCACTTAACTGTATTGTGTGTGTACTTCAAATCTAATAATTGCTGAATTGCAGATAATATAATATTAATCAAATAAAAGACCATTTAAGTTCACTTTCATGACTATTTCTTAACACACGTTTACAGTCTGCACTTTGTAATAATTTCAAACTAAAAGTCTTACATTAAAGTACAATTTAAATCATTATGTTTTAAAGAAGTGCACTTGTTTTGATGTGTTGACTAACATAATAAAGCAAATATAAAGCACTTAATTATATTTTAACTGTAGTGTATTTAATATTACACTATAAATGTACTAAATTGCAACAATGTGTATTTTGACATTAAAATATATTATAGTTTATCATAAATGCTTGTCAGTACATTTAGCAGTAACTTTACCCATATTTCATAGACAATAGAAGTACTAATTATGAAATTACATTAACAAATTACAAATTACTTAAGTGGGTCAAAAAAGCACTTTTAAGTTCAACTAATTACATTTAAGAATACATTTTCATTTAATTGTACATAACATGTCCAAAAACATGACACTCAGTTCACACTCAATTAAATTCCTTTAAAGTGTGTTATTTTTGTAAGTGAAAGTAAAGTGCACTTCTTTGTCACAAGGGTTGGACATCGTCTTCTTAAAATGTAATTTCTACCACATTATTTTTAACATCATAAATCATTCCAGATATTGTGGAAATAAAAATGGTTATTGTTATGATTCATGTTGGTGGACAAATAACCTAGTTATGGTGTGTTTAAGTAAGTATATTTTCAAGTCCACGATTCCAATAGAGTCTGTCGTTGAAGAAACTTACTGAAAAAATGTCACAGTATATTTCTGGTTACTGACATGTACTCAAAGTGGGCTGGGCTGCATACTAAAGTAAGCAGGTTCAGTTTGTTTATGTCACAACACACACACTCAATCACACACTGACTTGCGGACGATGTTTTCATTGGAAAGACCAGCGTTCCGTAAGTCCATGGCACACGTCCTCATCTGTTCCATGGCCTCCACTGCCGCTATCATGTTCTTGTCCACTTCAGCTGCTGGTGCCATCTGCAGAAAAATGACAAATCAGAATCATGAAGAATCAATCAATCGCTGTGTGTCACATGCATCAAAGTTAAAGTGTGTGTGAATGACACTTACGTTCTCCAGGAGGCTCTGCGCTCGCTTCAGGTAGCTAAAACATTCCTGGTAAAGCAACTGAGCTCTTTTCTGAACAGTCATGGATGTCATGCTGAAAAAAATCAAATTAACTGACATTAAAAATAAGTAAATACACAAAAATGTAGTTACACTTTGGCAGGTATGCATTAGGTCGCTAACTATTTAAGCTGATTTAAAGAAAACTAAGTTTTCATGTTCTGTTGGATACATTTATCATTTCCATCTTCCATCATTTTCAGTTAGAACATGTTCTCAAATGGGAATAGTAGTTGTTTAAAAACAAACAAGCCGTATTTTATGAATTTCATCACGTACCATTCATTTTAATGCATGGGTCAAAGACATTCAGATGTCGCATCAATGGAAATTTACAAAAGTGATTTTAGATACATAGAAAGCACATTATATGCAAGTAAAATGTCTCGTTTTAAGGTTTCAAATAAGTTTTGGGAGAATAAAATGTCAAAATGTTGGTGAAATAATGCTCCATTGTCATTCAGTCTAACACTTATATTTATGTAAAAAATTAAAACAACATACTTAGTCTGACCTGTACGTATTAAAATATATAAAAGAATAAGTGAGCATACTAAATTAAATTCTTGCTGACAAAAGGGCAAAGTTTAAAAATGTAATTAGCATTTGGGGTAAAAGTAATTAGTCTTTAATATGGCATACAAAAATACATTTTTGTTGTAAATATCCCTGACAAGATTGTTACACTGAATGACATTTTAGAGGGTGTCTTCTGTAAATCATGCTAAAAAATGTATGATATTTAATTTTTGCTCAGAAAAAAAAAAAAAAAATTAAACAGGACCCATTCTGATGGACTGAAAAACAACAAGAACAATTCAAAGCTGTATTACACTTCTTGTTTTGATGCTTGAAACCCTTTTTCCGTCTTTGACCCTCATGCATTTAACAGTTTTTTGCGAAACTGACCACAGCTGTAAGTACTTTTTACATTTCAGTCAGTGTGACAGTTCTTCCATGGACATTCTTTAATGGACAGACAGTTTCCTGTCTTGCGCCATAATAGAATAACATTCACAGTTTAAAAGGTCATAGACTACTCGGCACTGCCAAGTTTTTTTGCTAAAATGTTATTCTTTCATATAGTGTATCTGGACACTTAATGGAGCTCTTAACTGTAGTATCCCCCTCTTATCTTATCAGATTTCATTATCTTTCAAAATATAAAATAAACAATTGTTGAGATATAGTAAAAGTAGAGCTAAAAATGAACGTGATTGTACTGTATAAGAAATATTTGAGTTCTACTTTTTATTCCAGACTTTGTTTATAAATAACACACAACTTGATCATTTATTAATGGAAACTCACCTCTGCATTCCTCCTCCTCCTCCTCCTCGTCCCAGTGAGTTTTTGGAGAAAGTAGCGGTCTGCACATAGCCTTCATTGAAGTCAGAATGGTATCCATTTCCACCCATGTAAAGCAGCGATCCGTCATTCCGGGGTAAACTGTAGCCCACAGTGGTGAGATCCGGCCGGGAGCTGGATCTGCGGCTGATCTGGTGGAGCCTGGTCTGAGATCCGGTCAAACTCATCTCTGGAGAAACTGCAGCACCAATTCAATGACCAGTTTTAACAAAACAAAGCGCACTGAAAGTTGTAAAAGTCCTCCTCTTCTCCTCTACTCTGCTTGCGCGTCTTTGCCTGTCGGTGACTGCGCTGAAACTGGCCACTGCCTTCTGGATAGTTCCGGTTTTGCAGTTAGACCACACCTGCACAGCCACTCGAGCCTCTAGTTCGCCTGCGGCGAGTTTTCCTATGAGGTGCGGCTAATGAGGTGTTCTCGACACATCTCATCACTTTCCCACGGAATTCTGTGATATAGTGAAATTAAGGATTCGTCCAAAAGCTGAAGATGTACTGCAAATTTTCCTCAGTTTTTATTATGCATGTTTCATGTATTATTCATTTTAATTAATTATTCATTAAATGATTAGGTTCCAGTGCTTCAAATAGTCACATAAAGTCACCTTTATTTATATAGCTAGCGCTTTTTACTAGGGATGCACGATATGTTTCCCTACCATATCGGTTGATAGGCCTATATGTTCATTTTTCATGTAATCGTTATTGATATATTAAAGCTAATAAATAATGGATTATTTCCTTCAGCTGAGACACTTCAGATGTGCACTGTTTGCCATGATGGTTTTGAATTGCTTGAAATATGATTGAAATCACTTCAAAAAGGAAAATACAGTTACGTTCAACATGTGCAGTGCAAGTCTGTCATATAAGCTATATGAAATATTAAAAACATTATAATTGTGTGCTTTGGGACATGGCTTTTAATAGTGAGACTTTTGTTTTTGTAATCATGCAGGCTCTCAAAAATTAAATAAATATTTGGATATGTCCAATATGTCGTTTATCGGCTTTCAAATATCGGTATCGGCCAAAATTTTTAAATCGGTGCATCTCTACTTTTTACAATAAAATTATGCAACAAAGTTTGTTTGGGCTGTACTGCAGAACACAGTGCATATTATGGTATCCCGTATCATTACAGAATCAGTGATATGGTGAGCATGCGCATCTTACATTTGTTAAAAAATTAAGTTGTAAGACAATGACGTGATCGCAGGGAAACAGAGGAAACACGCCCTGTCTGACTCAAACATACACACTCACAGTCTGTGGAGGACTTTCGCCTGTGTGCATTTTCCACAGGAGAGGACACACCCACCTCACCCAACCTCACACACCCTTTACAGTACTCTGTGATTACAGGGAGGTTTTTGGCAGGTTCTTTTTTCTGCTTCTTATATTGGAAAAAAAAGTGTAGTACATCGTAGTGAAAAAAAGTTTGTAATTGTCCATTAGCCTGTTTGACAGTTCCACTCATACTACTGCATTAATTAATTAATTGCATTGGTGTGGGAAAGTAGATGTTGAATCTGATAAATTGGAAAATGGTCATAATTTTGTTGCTTATGTCAGCATTTAAAACTAGTTAGTGAAACCAAACTTAATTGCAACATGGTGTGTACGCAATACTACGTTAGAATTCTAACCCATAAAATTTTGCAACACAACAAGGCTCTTACACAAACTTATCTCAACCAACCAGTTAATTTTTATTTTTCTTTTATTTTGGGCACACCTCCAGTTACACTTAATAAAACATTTGGAGGTTGAAATTAAAATCCTCAGTAACACTTTAGTATAGGGAACACATATAAACTATTAATTACGACTTTTCCCTCTATAAACTCCAAATTTACTGCTTATTAATAGTTAGTAAGGTAGTTGTTAAGTATTGGGTCGGAATGTGGAGTAAGATCATGCAGAATAAGGCATTAAATGTGCTTAATAAGTACTAATAAACAGCCAATATTCTAGTAATATGCATGCTAATAAGCAACTAGTTAAAAGACCCTAAAATACAGTGTTACCAAACCTTCTTTTCAAATCCTTAACTCTCAACAAATTACAGTTTACCTTTGAAACTTAGGTTCAGTCCAGCCTCACTCAAGATATACCCTTTTTTAACCTATAACCTGTTAATCATTAGTGAAAAACTAAAAGATTAAAAAACTAATGCACTATGATGCCCCAATGTATATTAGAAATGATCAACTTAGTCATCAAATATGCAAGTCTAGTTCACACATTATAAAAAATCATTTTGTAATGTTGCGAGTTTGTTTGCTAGTGTCATGTTTAAATTTCATTCTTTTTTTTAGTCTAGGTTCTGCTCCAGGCAAGATAAGAACATTATCTGTGTTGTATTTTTCTGATATTGGTCCTACAAGGACAGCTGTGTCTGGAGGGTACACACCTCCAGGCTTCATGTGATATCTCATGGTGTCCCCCAAGGCTCAGTCCTGGGCCCATTGTTATTTAGCCCAGGCGTGTCCAATCCTGCTCCTGGAGGGCTGCTGTCCTGCAAAATTTCGCTCCAACCCCAATTAAACACACCTGAACCAGCTAATCAAGGTCTGACTGGGCATACTAGAAACTTCCAGGCAGGTGTGTTGAGGCAAGTTAAAGCTAAACTCTGCAGGACAGTGGCCCTTCAGGACCAACTTTGGACACCCCTGATTTAACCTGTACAGTGTATGTTTCAATTACCTGGTGTAATTAATCAATATAACATCGTTGTTAAAGGGTTAGTTCACCCAAAAATGAAAATAATGTAATTTATTACTCATTCTCATGTCGTTCCACACCCGTAAGACCTTCGTTCATCTTCAGAACACAAATTGAGATATTTTTGTTAAAATCCGATGGCTCAGAGAGGCCTGCATTGGGAGCAATGACATTTCCTCTCTCAAGATCGATAAATGTACTAAAAACATATTTCAATCAGTTCATGTGAGTACAGTGGTTCAATATTAATATTATAAAGTGACAAGAATATTTTTGTGCGCCAAAAAACAAAATAACGACTTATATAGAGATGGCCGATTTCAACACACTGCTTCAGGAAGCTTCGGAGCGTTATGAATCTTTTGTGTTGAATCAGCGGTTCGGAGCGACAAAGTCACGTGATTTCAGCAGTTTGACACGCGATCCGAATCATGATTCGATACGCTGATTCATTATGCTCCGAAGCTTCCTGAAGCAGTGTTTTGAAATCGGCCATCACTATATAAGTCATTATTTAGTTTTTTTGGCGCACAAATAATATTCTCGTCGCTTTATAATATTAATATTGAACAACTGTACTCACATGAACTGATTTAAATACGTTTTTAGTATATTAATGGATCTTGAGAGAGGAAATGTCATTGCTGGCTATGGAGGCCTCACTGAGCCATCGGATTTCATCAAAATAATTTGTGTCTTGAAGATGAATGAAGGTCTTGCAGGTGTGGAACGACATGAGGGTGAGTAATTAATTACATTTTCATCATTTTTGGGTGAACTAACCCTTTAAGTCTGATGCTTCATGTTATTTTGTCACAGAGTGCTGTAATACTAACCAAAATTCATCATCCTAACCTTTATCTTCATAATGAAATCTCGGTTGGCCAAATTCATCTCTTCTGAATTATTAAAATATTGTTGTCATGTTAAGCCCGGAGATTGTAGTATACACTGTGAGTTTTTAAAAGCTTAACTTAAAGGTGTGCTGTAAATGATTTGTGCTCATAAATGTCACTAGACACCCACAAATCAATTAGCAACATGTTAGTGTGCATAGAGAGCATAAATGTGTCTGTCACAGAACTTTCTGCAATTAAATAAAGATAAGAACGAGAGCACAGAGAGATAAGGTTTAGTGTCTTATTCTGTTTTTACTGATTAAGTTTTGAAGTGAACTGAGATGCTTTCTGTAAACCACTTTGAAAAGTCCTATATAAAAAAAGCTTTACTTGCTTCTCTTTTAGATTATGTGTATAATTGTTTGTAAAATGTTTGACTTGTGCAACACTGTTGCAGGTAATTTTTTCTTTATAGGTAATGTATTTATTCTATTTAATTATTGACTAATGTTTTGTTTAACTCTTCAGTAAACTTCCTAAAACAAAATGAGCTAACCTATGCTTATATGCTACTGATCGTTGTCTCTGACAGGGAACATAGCGTTTCTCTTAATCTTATTTAAGAAGAATGGCACACACCCACAGACACACCTGTCAAGCCCTTAATAATTTTGTGACTCCATTTCTTTTAGTACAGGTAATAGTTGCACTTCTGGAGAGAGTTTACACGTGAACAAACTTGCCTCTACTATAAATGTAATGACCGAAAGATCGGTACTGTTCATATACAATACACACTTGAAAAGCATGACAAAAACAAGAACACCGCCCAAACATCACATACCTCACTTAAGCTTTGAGTATACAGAATCAAATCTTCTTCCTGGATTAGAGAGAGAGAGAGAGAGAGAGAAGAACATTTTCTGAGTATATGTATTTGTATGTGTACTAGGAATTTGAAATAAGAAATATTTATTTAATTATTATTTTGTTTTGTTTTTTCAAGCAAAATCATTGTGCACACACATATAATGAACTTATAATGCTCAACTGTTATTATTTTTATTTAGAAAAAAAAAACTGATTACATATAGGCCTATTGTTACTTCAGAGGATGCATTGCATATTGTTTTCTCTCTCTCTCTCAGGCCCGCTGGACATCCCTCGGGTGCCTTAACGTAAGACGGGGCTTGGCGATGGACTCCAACATTCAGACTGAACTGCTGCAACAGAGTGTTAGACTTACAAGAATTGGAGCATGGCTGGTAAGACAGGATGAACCACAGTGATGCAACTTATTTTAAAATAAAGAATTAAACAACTTCAGGACTTTCTGAGTTGGAATCCAATGCCTTTCTCTCACTGCAATGAAGCACAGCACAACCACTGAAAGACATTCTGCCACACAAAGCAACCTTCAGTTTGGTAAAAGCCTATTGACACATCTCCGTCCACTGAGCCGGATCTGGCGCTCTCTTTTTAGTGGCATCAGTCAACAAGCTGGAACTGCCTCATCCCTCTTTTATTCTTGGGCCTTAGAAAAGCTGTAATCATTGCCGTATTTTAATTTGTCTGTGACTAAAGTGGAAACACTTTCACCCATCCAATTGCACATTTCTTCGGGTTTGGTCCCCAATTCTACTTTCACTATATTTTTTATGTTCCAGCAATCTGTAAGCTCAACTACGAACCACTACCCCAGGGGTCGTCTTGATGTGGTGCTGTATGAGGGGTGTGCAGCCAGGGAGGGAGGAGAATACACTTGCAAACTTGTTCTGCAACTTGGCTACCTCCATGACTTGGGACAGGGAAAGAAGAAAAAGGGGTGAATGATTTCGAATCAGAACACACCCCAGGTTTGAGCTGTCGTAAATGGAGACACTGATTGCCACACTCCATAATTTGAGGAGATTGAGATGATATATTTGACATGCACACACCCTGAACCATCTGTTCACATCTAGATTGCAAACCCGATGTGTAACCTTGTCACTTGGTGACTAATTTAGAGACTGAAGTGTGGGGTAATATGAGGACTTTCTCTGGTAACACTTTAGTATGGGGAACATATTCACTATTAACTATGACTTTTGTCTCAATATACTCCTAATTTACTGCTTATTAATTGTCAGTAAGGTATGTGTTGTAGCATTTACGTTTAGGTATTGGGTAGTATTAAGGGATGTAGAATATGGTCATGCAGAATAAGGCATTAATATGTGCTTAATAAGTACTAATAAACAGCCAATATCCTAGTAATACACATGCTACTAAGCAAGTAGTTAAAAGTGAGAATTGTTCCTCATACTAAAAGTGTTACCAATTCTGAGCAACCTTATTGAGCTATATATTTTCCATAAACATATGTATATTTATTATCGCAATGGTTAACGTACACTACCAGTCAAAAGTTTGGACACTGTAAGATTTTTAATGTTTTTGAAAGAAGTTTCGTCTGCTCACCAAGGCTGCGTTTATTTAATTAAAAATACAGTAAAAAGTAATATTGTGCAATATTATTACAATTTAAAATAACTGTTTTCTGTTTGAATATATTTTATAAAGTAATTTATTCCTGTGATCAAAGCTGAATTTTCAGCATCATTACTCCAGTCTTCAGTGTCACATGATCCTTCAGAAATCATTCTAATATGATGATCTGCTGCTCAAGAAACATTTAATTGTACAAAATATTTGTGTACAATATTTTTTTTCAGGATTCTTTGATGAATAGAAAGAAAGAACAGCATTTATTTGAAATATAATCTTTTGTAACATTATAAATGTCTTTACTGTCACTTTTGATCGATTTAATGCATCCTTGCTGAATAAAAGTATTAATTTCTTTAATTTCTTTTCAAAAAAATAAAAACAAAAATTCGTACTGACCCCAAACTTTTGTACGGTAGATATATAACGAGATAAATGCTGTTCTTTTGAACTTTCTATTCATCAAAGAATCCTGAAAAAAAAAGTACACAACTGTTTTCAACATTGATAATAATCATAAACGTTTCTTGAGCAGCAGATCATCATATTAGAATGATTTCTGAAGGATCATGTGACACTGAAGACTGGAGTAATGATGCTGAAAATTCAGCTTTGATCACAGGAATAAATTACTTTATAAAATATATTCAAACAGAAAACAGTTATTTTAAATTGTAATAATATTTCACAATATTACTGTTTTTACTGTATTTTTAATTAAATAAATGCAGCCTTGGTGAGCAGACGAAACTTTTGACTGGTATAGTGTAAGTTGCCTTTAGCATCGCATATAAACATATTTCTGCCTCATACGGTCATCAGAATCCCCATCGGATCGCAATCAATGTTGATCGTCTCCTGACTTGGGTAAACTCCGCCATTGTTCATGACTCCTCAGACCCCAGCTGGGTATTCAGCGGGCCAAAAAACTCTGGCTGTTGTCCCAGCGGAAGCCCTGATGAGGCCTGATCTTTTTAGAGCCATTATCTATTTTCTGAAATGGTAGAGAAACACTCCTTAATATTTGAGGAGTATTTAACAGACCATTTCACAGAAAAGGCACAACTTGTCAACAGGTCTTTCCAAGGTATTGGTCTTAGTTTTAACCAACACACATCTTACTTACTTTTTTATCTGGAAACACTTTCATGACTCTTCCAAAGACCCATGACGTGTCATCTATTATCAGGACAACATCTCCAAATGAAAGGTTTTTCTTTACTTGAGTCCATTTTTGACGCTCCTGGAGCAAAGGTAAATATTCACGCACCCATCGCTTCCAGAATAGGTCAGCAAGATACTGAATTTGCTTCCACTTGTGACATGCATATATGGCTTCTTTTTTGAAAAGTCCACAAGGTAAGGCTGGTAGCCTTTTCATTAAAAGAAGGTGATTAGGTGTCAAGGGTTCGAGATCTGTGCTCATCTGTTGTAATGGTAAGTGGTCTGTTGTTTATTATTGCTTCCACTTTGCACAAGAATGTATGCAAGCTCTCATCAGTAAGGGTTTGTTCTTTCAGCACAGATCTCAGGATTTTTCTAACAGACCTTATCTGTCTTTCCCACACTCCACCGAAATGAGATCCAGAGGGTGGGTTGGTCCACTGTATACCTTTTTGCATGAGAGTGCTTTCAATTTTTGATTGGTTCCACTTCTGTATGGCTTTGCACAGTTCAACCTCAGCACCTATGAAATTAGTCCCGTTGTCACTTCCCATGATTGACACCTGACCCCTCCTGCACACAAAGCGTCGGATGGCATTTAAACACGAGTCTGTGTCTGGTGTATGTGCAGTTTCAATATGCACAGCTCTTGTTGTCAGGCAGGTAAACTATACCCCATATCTACCTTGTCTGACCTCAAATGGTCCAAAGTAGTCTATACCCCGACACTGGTGAAGGGTGGTTGATCTGGGTGGCAACTCTGCAGCCTTTGCTCTGATCTTTCTACAAGTCACACATCTGGAGAGGATCTTCCTAACAATGGAGTTTGCAGAAGGAAGTCAACTTTGAAAGCATATAGTTCCTTCCGCAATGTCCAATTCTCTCATGAATGTCTCTTAAGGTTAAAGTTGTAACATGTGAGTCTTTGGGTTTAATGATGGGATGCTTTACATGCTCAGGCATTGCAGATCTACCAAGATGACCTCTAACTCTCAGAAATCCATCCTGAAGTACTGGATCCATTTTAGATAGGAAACTGTTCTTTTTAACATATGGATTACCTTCTTGCAACATGGACATTTCTTCTTTGAATCTTTGAGTTTGAGTGAAAGTCATCTCCTCCAGTCACCTGTAAAGATAAGACTCGATTCATTCTTCATACTGTGCCTGCATCAATATTCTGTTATTCTCTGTTGTCACTGACCATCTGTGCAATAAAGCCACTCAACTGAGTTCATCTCTTGTCCTGTGTATTTACTAGGGGTGTAACAGTACATGTTTTCGTCCCGAACCGTCATCGTATAGACGTTATGGTTCAGTGCATACAGTCAGATGATGAATACAATCAGTCACACTCCAATCCAGAAGGGGGCGCATGTGGTAATGCAACGCTGTTTGCTATCCACCTAAACAGGAAAAAGTGCAGAAGAAGAACAGATGATCTATGCATAGAAATGTTTACATGTAATCTCTCAACCAGTGTTTCAACTGCGGAAAGACATCAAGAAAACAGCTTCAGAATAATACCTCACGTAGCATTACATTTACCTCAGGCAAGTCATTTAGTGTCCACAGCATGTTAGTTCACTAGAGAAATGAACTCTAGAGGAGCATTTCACTGAATATATGCACTATTTTAGCTTATATATTCATTATATTTACCTGTTAGTAATGTCTTAATTATTTAATATATGTTTAAATAAATTTACGAACAACAACTTGCTGACAACACAGCTTAATGCTCATTAGTTTAAAGGGGTGGTTGATTATGATTTCACTTTTTTAACTTTAGTTAGTGTGTAATGTTGCTGTTTGAGCATAAACAACATCTGCAAAGTTACGACGCTCAAAGTTCAATGCAAAGGGAGATATTTTCTTTTAAAGAATTCGCTGTTTAAGGACTACAACAAACGGCTGGTAGGGACTACAATGAGCTTCACTAACCCTAAAATTTACATAAACCCCGCCCCCGAGAACACACAACAAAGGGGGTGAGGCCATGTTGGGCTGCTTTAGAGAAGAGGAAGAGTTGTTGTTATCATGCCGTCATTTAACGCCGGACTGCTTCACAAACGAGGGTCAATTCAACACAAAAGATTAACATGACGGCACATGCTAGTGGATGAGTTGAATCAACTCCACAGCAACTACATAAATTTATCCACTAACGTAAGGCTGAACACCGTTACTGACAATCCTCATTTTGGCTGCGTGAGATTCTCCAGCTTTGTTGTTGTTGAGCAACCGAAGCATGAGCTGTCAAAGCTCCGCCCTCTTCTGGAAAGGGGGCCGGGAGCAGCAGCTCATTTGCATTTAAAGGGACACACAAAAATGTCGTGTTTTTGCTCACACCCAAATAGAGGCAAATTTGACAAGCTATAATAAATGATCACCAGAGACTTACATCTTGGGCATAACAGGCCCCCTTTAAACAACCATGATGTTTTGTTCTCTTCTAAAATGTTTGATTTTTCAACTCAGTATAAGAGTTATGTAACAAGATATCATGCTATGTGTGTAAATTACTTCCTAAACACCGACAGTGCAACCTCTGTATAAAATAGTTGACAAATAAAATAAAAAAAGTAAAATATGTGTCTTTGTTAAACTAAAAATGGATGGAAAACACATCTTTGGGTGGTCAATTGAATAACCGGTTTGTCTTGTCATATTTATTTTCACATAAGACTTTTTATTTAAATTAAATCCATTATGCAAAGCACAGCGTGAATCACATAATTGTCTTTGATCGCGTACAGTAGCCAGCTGATCTACTTCCATAAGTGAGAGGTGTGTTTTGAGTGCTCTTATTGCACAACTGCCGCCGCCTACTCTCGCCTACTTTTAAGGCGAGGCATTTCATTTGGCATGTCAAATGAGCCTAATGGAATAAAAAGTGTAGCCACAGACTAACTGGTGAGAATTAACACGATTTCAGTCAATTGTTAACTTTCATCAATTTGCTCATCACTCTTTTTCCATCTTAGATATTTCAGTAATAAATCTCAGGTAATAGGGACATTTTATAAATGGTATTCAAAAGAAAGTTGCTTAGACCATCTTAAAAAAAAAAATGTATTTTTGGACCTGAATCAACCCTTTAGTTCTGCGTTTTCCAGACACATGTTTATACTGCTCTACAGAACATAACTTCAAGATATTACGAGGGATGGGTCACAAAGCTGAGCCAACGCCTCTTTCTCCCTTTCCCACTGCTTCTCTACGATACAGGTGTGGCCGCTCAAAAACCCCCATGCTACAGCTGCTCTGTTACCACTTGTTGTGTTTTCTTTCTATGCGTATAAGCCTTTGAATGACAACACATTACTCACACACACTGTCATCTGACACACCCTTGGCTGCAAATTTTGCTTGTCTAATCTCCCTGGCAAAAGGAGGCATTTTTGATGGGTTTTGATTAATTTTTTATATCAACAGAAACTGACAACTGAAGGAGATTTCTTCACAAGCAAAAGGAACAAACATTTGTTTAGTTTCGGATAAACATTCATTGATTGACATCAAAACTTTGAATCAGCTGATAACTCATCAGATACCTCAGAAGATGACGCACACCTAATGATTTCATCAACCGCAGCACCAAAGACTAGTCCATTTTCACCTGTTCATTGGTGGATATCACTCTCACACAATCACACAAGACAAACGCCGAGTAAAATTCATTTAAGACCCACTGACTTTTGGGTTCACAATAGGAACCTGCCATTAAATAGCAATAAAAAATACAGCTTTTCTACAAAATGCGAACACTTTATTTTGATGCATTCTGCTGACTTTGCAACTACATGTCATCTTATTCAGTTCTTATTTCATTACTGAGACACAACATTTGACCTCCCTGTGTGACAAACAATAGCAACAGCCTCCTCTATACAGACTGTTAAAAACAAATAAACCGTAAAATAAGTCAATAAATAAGCCAGTGTCTGCTTTATGACTCACGGCTGGAATCGAAGGTTGAAGAAAGGGTGTGACCAGCATCTCTTTTCTGTCACTGGAGGTGAACGTTCACACATTAACTGTAAACGTAACAAAAGTTGATGTCAAGGTGAAAAACATAAATAAAACAAAATGAAAGCAAGCAAATAAAACGCTTCCTAATTTTGACACCCCATATCAAACATCAAATAGTGTCTCTATTATCTAGGGATTTTATAAAAATTATTGCTGTTTTTTGTTTTGTCAGGTGACTTCCAGTCAGTGAATAAAGGGTCAGTGCAACAATGAATTTAGCATAATGAATGTGAATACAAGTGAAAACATGTTTTCTAAGCAAACTGTAAGCAATGACTGCCTTCCAATCCACAATCCATTTACTGTTCACTTTAAATGTTTTCTCTCTTCTGGAAACAAAAATACATTATAAACTATTTTAAAAAAAATCTGTAACGCTATTGGTGACCACTAGATGGCAGGGTTATTTCAATTATGCACTCTAAAAAAATGCTGGGTTAAAAACAACCCATGTTGGCTTGAACCCAGCGATTGGGTTAAATGTTTGGGTAGTTTTATTTAACTCATTTAACTATTGTTTAAAAATGACTATATGGCTGGCTTAAAATTAACCCAAAATAGGTTGGAAATTAAAAATCAGACACATAATTACTAGAGGCAACAATAATAATCAAAAGGTGAATATTTATTAATAAGCAATTTAATTATTATTCATTGAATATATTAATGAATGTTCATTTACAACATATGTTGGGTTCATTTTAACCAAGAAAATGGACAAGCCCAGCGATTGGGTTGTTTTAACCCAGCGGTTGGGTTAAATGTTTGCCCAACCTGCTGGGTAGTTTTATTTAACTCAACTTTTGTTTAAAAATACTGTATTGCTGGCTTAAAATGAACCCAAAATATGTTGTAAATGAACATTTATTAATAAGTTTAATGAATAACAATGAAACAATAAACATTTGCTTATTAATAAATGTTCACAGTTTGATTATTATTGTTGCCTCTAGTAATTATGTGTCTGATTTTGAATTTTCAACCTAATTTGAGTTCATTTTAATCCAGCCATATAGTAATTTTTAAACAATAGTTGAGTTAAATAAAACTGCCCAACATTTAACCCAACCGCTGGGTTAAAATAACCCAATCTCTCCTTTTTTTTTTTTTTTTTTTTTTGTGCTAGTCCACAAATATTAGAAGTTTTGGCTTCAAAATAAAACAAATCACTTCAATGCCTAGACCTACCTGTGTAAAACACGAGCAAGTTCTATGTTAAATTCAGAGTAAAATATATGCTAAATCAAAACTATTTGCTCTTGTTTAACACTAGACTTGCTCAAACTTAGCTCTTGTCATGTAAATAGTTTTGCAACCAGTTTGGGCCGGCAGAGAGCAGCAGTTACTGTCAAATGAAAACAGGATCATCCTCACACTAAAAGATTTGATTAAATGGCTATTAAAGGGCATTAATCGCTTGGTTCTGTACAATATAATGTTCGTCTGAAAACACAAGTAGCTCATATCAATCATAGGCTACTCATGATGAGCAAAAGTTGAGCGCACAGTCGAGACTGCAATCAATGCCATCCAATGAATGTGTGTTGACGGGGGATGTTCATCGAAGTTCCGCCCTCGTCGGCTGTTTGCTCGGTCCATATCATTACTGGAGAGCGCGAGCGCACGCGAATTAAAATATTTGTGTCAGAACGTGAGATTCCTCAGCTCGTGAGTGGATCATGACGCACGTCTGCGCGTAATGTCACGCGCAGCGGGTCTGTGTGTGCTGGGACAGGTGTGTTACCTGTGGCTGTGAATGGTGGAAATGGACACGGAACACCAAATGAACTGCTGTCCTTGAACATTGTTGTTTTCCGACTAGGAACTAGTGAGTGTGAGACTTTTGTCTATTGATTGATCGCGTGACGCTTTTTAAACGGGTGAAGACACGCGCACCACTCCCTGAGCACTGGATGTAAAGCTCTCTTTTTGATTGCTGGTTCAGTGTGAACGGAGTTTGCCGCATTACCGAACCGGGCTGCAGTATGTGCGAGACGGTGATGGCCGTGTCTCAGCTGGACATCGAGCCTCATCCACCGGAGAACGGCTTCGTCACCCCCGAAACCAATAAATCGCCCGAATTACTTACGCAGATCGACGGCGGCGTTTTGCCTAACGTGGGCGGATTTGGGAAGTATCAGAAACAGCTGATCGTTTTAACATGGATCCCGGCCATTTTCATTGGCTTCAGCCAGTTCTCGGACAATTTTCTCCTGCCTCAGCCGAACAGCTCGTGTGCTCAAGTGCAGCCGAATAACAGCGAGCTCTCGACGACTCTTCAGCCCAAGACGTTTACCGGCGGCAACAATGAAATCAAAGGCACTGAGGCGTCATCATTCTGCATCTGTATGGAGTCAGGATATGAACTGAAAAATGGACTAGAGCAGAATGTTGTCACCAAGGTAAGAGTGCGTGTTAAACTCGCCCTAAACCGCAGTATTCCTTTTCCTTGGATAGACCAGGGATAAACCTGACTGGCAGGTAGTTTCATTGCAGTTTTCATGAGGGGAGGATCCACATGAATGCATGTGGAAAGGTGAGTTTGTTTACAAAGCATGGAAGGGCCTGCAGTACAGTGGAAAGGTGCAGCTCTCTGTACACATAGGGAAAGAATGGCATTGCTGACAGAGATGAATATGAGTCATCTGCATCAACAGCTGAGAGGTGCCAGCCGTCATGGGGTGTCATGTCACCGGGTTCCCTCATGCTGACCAGATGACATAACCACACTCTGTGCAATTTTAAAAAAACAATCAACAGCACCCTTTTAACCACTGGTGTCCTGCCCTTGGGCCTCCATTAGCCTGTCGGTGTATTGTGCAATGAGGAATGTGGGTCAGCAAACTCTAAGGATTACACAGAAATTCTGAGCAGCCTACGGAGATAAGAGAAAGCCACCATATAGGCTTTTGGAGTTTATCATATTAGTGTCACATTATGTCCTTCCCAGCTAATCTGCCTGTGCTTGAAGCAGAGGTATCTGCTGGAAGATTACCTAATAAATATAATAATAACAGTTTAGTGTGCTGGTAGTCTTCATCAGACTATAATCTTCATCTTTTTTCTAGTTGTGTTGTATCATGTGCAACTAAATGGCAGGTTAAAGGATTAGTTCATTTCAGAATTAAAATTTCCTGATAATTTACTCACCTCCATGTCATCCAAGATGTTCATGTCTGTCTTTCTTCAGTTGAAAAAAAATGAAGGTTTTTGAGGAAAACATTTCAGGATTTTTCTCCATTTAATGGACTTCACTGGGGTTCAACGGGTTGAAGGTTTCAGTGCAGCTTCAAAGGACTCTACATGATCCCAGATGAGGAATAAGAGTCTTATCTAGCAAATTGATTGGTCATTTTCTAAAAAAAAGTCAATTATATACTTTTTAACCACAAATGCTCATTTTTCACTGCTCTGTGATGTGCCACGCATTACGTAATCATGTTGGAAAGGTCACGCGTGATGTAGGCGGAAGTACCGCGGTAGGGTGAAAATCTCCATCTCATTTTCTCCTCCAACATCTTTGTTTTACCTTTTTTTGTAAAGAGTGTTTGGCTTAGTGCATGTTCGCTTTGTAGACCCTGGATCTGTATTTGCCTACGTCACGTGTGACCTTTCCAACATGATAACGTAATGCGTGATATCCAGCATTTGTGGTTAAAAAGTATACAATTTTGACTTTTTTTAGAAAATGACCAATCATTTTGCTAGATAAGACTCTTATTCCTCGTCTGGGATCATGTAGAGCTCTTTGAAGCTGCACTGAAACTGACATTTGGACCTTCAACCCGTTGAACCCCAGTGAAGTCCACTATATGGAGAAAAATCCTGGAATGTTTTCCTCAGAAACCTTCATTTCTTTTCGACTGAAGAAAGAAAGACATGAACATCTTGGATGACATGGGGGTGAGTAAATTATCAGGAAATTTTCATTCAGAAGTGAACTAATCCTTCAAGTCTCAGTAATTCTGGGTACGCAGCCATTAGTTGTGGTGACCACACCGCTCAATAACTAGAAAAGTTGATTTCTCAAATGTGAGTAAAATAGATACGCAGTGCACATAGCCTGCCGTGGAAGTGAATCAGCAAACTTGAACAAAACTGATGCAGTTTATCAGTGACCTGTTGGCATGCCTTTCCAGCAGTCAAAAGTGAGCCATCATTTATTTATATATTTAGTAACTATGATCCATATGTTCAGTTTGCTGATGCAAGTAAGGCTGCTTGGTTATTGGCTTCATCACAGTGAGGGATCACATGCTGCACTCTTAAAAATGGACAAACCCAGCGATTGGGTTGTTTTAACCCAGCGGTTGGGTCTGGGCAGTTTTAACTCAACTATTGTTTAAAAATGACTATATTCCTTGCATAAAATGAAGTATGTTGGAAATTAACATTTATTAAAGTTTAATAAATGAACGTTTATTAATAAGTTTAATGAATAATAATTAAACAAAACACATTTGTTAAATTGCTTATTAATAAATGTTAATCTTTTGATTATTATTGTTGCCTCTAGTAATTATGTGTCTGATTTTTAATTTCCAGCCTGTTTTGGGTTCATTTCAAGCCAGCCATATAACAATTTTCAAACAATAGTTGAGGTAAATAAAACTGCCCAGCAGGTTGGGCAAACATTTAACCCAATCGCTGGGTTTGTGCATTTTCAACCCAACTTGGGTTGCTTTTAGAGTGTGTGATGTGAATTCAGACTGCAATTTGAGAACTAAATGGTTTCTTTTATAAATGACCTCCAAAACTGAACAAGGGATAATGTACAGCCAGTCATTTTTTTTGTTTGTGTCGGGGTCCTGATCACACTGTCAGGTTTAACCGGCTGGCTGTACATTATCCTGCTTATTTACACAGCTGCTTGCCACCAAAGTAGATAATTTGGCATGAGATATTAACTTGAGCTGACATTTTATTAGCTCACTTAATAAACTTCAGGAACAGGGTTGAGAACCAGTAGATTAGATGGTGCCGTCGGATTGGGTCTAATTTTGTAGGGTTTTTCTGTCCAAAAATGTGCAATGTATATGGAAAGAATCTCATGCTGCCAAAATGAGGATTGTCAGTAACGGTGTTCAGCCTTACATTGAAGTCGACACTGATGGAGAGACTCAAGAAGAAGTTACAACTTTTAGAATGAAACTGGACGTTTCTGAATGGTTAGTGGATAAATTTATGTAGTTGCTGTGGAGTTGATTCAACTCATCCACTAGCATGTGCCGTCATGTTAATCCCAACATGGCCTCATCCCCTTTGCCGTGTGTTCTCGGGGGCGGGGTTTATGCAAATTTTAGAGTTAGTGATGTCACTAACCCAGGAAGAAGCTCATTGTAGTCCCTACCAGCCGTTTGTTGTAGTCCTTAAGCAGCGATTTCTGTAAAAGAAAATATCTCCCTTTGCATTGAACTTTGAGCGTCGTAACTTTGCAGATGTTGTTTATGCTCAAACAGCAACATTACACACTAACTAAAGTTAAAAATGTTAAATCATAATCAACCACCCATTTAAACATGTAAGCACATATAGAGCACATTGAATATGGTAAACAGAAGCTCAAACATGCTTGACACATGAGAAAAACCTCACTGGTTCTTGCATGTCAAGAAAGCATGTTTGAGCTCCTGTTTTCATATTTGATGTGCTTTATGTATGTGCATTGATTAATGTGAATAAACTGATAAACCAATTGCATCTCTTCAGAACACTCCGTTTGAACCAGTTGATTTATAAGGGTAATTTTATCATATGGTCTTTATGCACTTTTTAAAGCTATTGATTATTACATAGACTTTGAATGGATAGATAAAAAATGACGAGAGGATAATTCAATGAAAGTCTTATGGGTTTAAAACAACATGAGGATGAGTAAATGATGACAGAAGTTGCCAAATCCAGAAGTTCCGATAACTTCATCCTCATAATTTTTTAATTGATTTAGTTAAAGACCCCCTGTGATGAAAATCAAGTTTTTAATGTTGTTTATATGTCTATGTGGTGTTTTTAATATGCTTTAAGACAAACCATGTGCAAATTCATCAGTCAACACCATTGCTGAGTATTTTGTCCTTAAAACTGCATTGAAAAAAAGACCCACGGTTTGAAATCACACAAACTACACTGTAACCAATCACATCAACATGCCGGCAGGCTTTCTCATATTATTAACTGACTGCTCTGAAGCAGGGGGTCTCAAGAAGACAGGTTATCCCGGTATATTTTTCTGTTGATATGAAAAATTGTGTAGATTTAGCAATATAGGGGGTGTATGATGTATATTACAATGCTATGATGAACTATATGCCGTTCTGAGGTGTTAAAGCTTTGTAAGGATACTGATTGTTAGAAGGCAGCTGTCTGACTCGTGAATGTGAACATGGTTTGTGTGACATTAGCAACACATTATTAACTGTTTGATAACATAGTCAAGCAAAATCCTATATTAATACCTTTATGTGTCCGATGCTGTAAAGAGCGAAACCATTGTGCAGCGTTGACCGAGTGGATCTCTGAGCTGATGCAAGTGAGTGGAGGTGGGGCTAATTTGCATATTCATTGGTCCATGTATACTAAATGAGGCAAGGGTGTAGAGTTACATTCAAGTCATGAAGAAATTTTTTTCACAGGAAAAAAAACATTTAAATATGTCATTTTGGTGATCAAAGATGAGTTTTAAGGGATAAAATTATTGACTACAGGGGGACTTTAAGAAATTTGGATTTTTTTAGTCTTTGTCGGGTCAGTGTCTTTACCCTCCAAGCCAGTTCTTTGTGTTCAGTAGATGAAGGATTGGTTTCAGGTAGGACACACTGACAGTAATTCGCTGGAAAGGGCATCTGTGAACTCCTGAAGTTGACCTAATGCCTTACAGGTTCTTGGACATCTGTGCATTTCCATTGTGGCATCAGGTGTTTTGATTTACAGTCAGCTGAGAGACCTGAGACGATGCCCTCTGTTCCTCCAAAACCTGTTTATCACCTCGAGTCTCGCCTTTTCAGGCTCTGTTATGAGTGTATACTGTGAAAGCTGAAGATCTTCCTTCTTCCGAACATCATCTTTTTCTTCCAACTGTGGTGGAAAAATTCCCACTTGCTTTTTACTCAAGCCAGTGGCAGGACATTTTCTGCTTTTTACAATGTTTATCTTTCTTTAGTGTGTAAAGCTGCTGTTTGAGCATGAAAACACAAAAGCACAAAGTCCCTCCAGTGGGAGTTATTCTCAATATCAGTGTCATTCTTTTTAAAATAATCTAATGTAATCTGGTACAGAGTGACAGCCTTCAGTATATTTTAGCCGTTGTCTGTAATGTTAGACGCTTGCTGCTCTTCACAAAGTCTGAACTGGAAAACATAGTTTTTGCCTTGATGACATCTTAAAAAAAAAAAAAAAAAAGGCTGACATTTATGCCAGAAGAGCTTTTTTAGCAAACATTTAGTACCTATTCAGTCTCCTCCACTGACCAGTTTGTAAGTCGTGAGACGTAAATAAACATGCACACATCCGCATCACACAAAACACATGTAAGCAAACGGAGCAGTTATACAAAAGTATCGTTGAATCAGAGTGAGAAAATAGTTTACATGCTTCATTTTTTCATGTTTATGGGATTTTTTATAATCCAATCCAAATTTCATTGGGATCGTGCTCAATGGGATGGATTGAGGTGTTTATATGAAGTCCGTTTGCATCATCCATCTGATTACTAACAGATTATCCGGCTGCATGTAAACAGCTATTGGTGTAGTATTTCACCTGCTTTAGCTCCATTTCAACACGCTTTGCATTTCTCATTCATTTCAGGGATAGCAACTTGACAAACATTAATGTATGATGATCTTTTGTTGAGTGTTTTTGTCTTTTTGAAGCTGACTTTACTGACGGTGTATGCAGGCACCATGTTTTTGCATAAATGATAGCTTCGGTTATTTCCTTGTGCATTTTGAGCTCCTCTCATAAGGTGTGACGCTCTCATATGCCTGAAAGATCAATATTTGTTCAGTTAAGTCAGTTTGGCTTTGAGGTGTGCTTGGGTTTGTTGATTTGAGGGACTTGTTGTTGTGCGTTGGTTATGTAGGTTTTTATGGCGCTGTCTCAAATATCGGTAAAGATTTGTTGTATTGCATGCTCGTTTCGTTGTAATCATTTGACACATCTTGCAAATTAGCTGGATCTCTGACACATCCTCTCTCCTGTATCCAATTAGTTTCAAAATCATAGTGATCCCGTAGTGTCCCAAACTACTGATGTACAGTTTCTCTTTGGCAGTAAGTCATATTCATGTATACTGTGTCCTCCCATTCACCTGTTTTGTTCAAGGTCATCAATAATGTGACCACAAAAATATCTATTCAATGCAGCTGTTCAATATCGGCAATATTGTGACAACACTAATATTTGTTGCAAATACAAACTAAAATTTACCTTTAATAATTTGCTAATAAAATGCTATGCATTTCAACAGGTCACACACTTACATGTTTTCCGTTATCTGTCCTTTATCACATCTATTCCTGTGCTATGAATCCCTGTAGAAATTGTGTTCAAGATTTTCTAAAAATTCCTAAAAGTTTAATTTAAAAATTAACATTAACATTTCACAGTAGAAACCTGATGATCCATCATATCTCAGCATAATCAGTCACACACTTATTTGGTTAGTAACAGAAATAGTGCAGAATCTTTTTCATAAGGATACATGGAATGTACATTTTGTAATGTTTCTAGTTCTAGTTCTAGTTTGGGAAAAGTTAGTACAGCCCATTAACGTCAAGTGCTTAAAATTAGAAGCAGGTATTTTATTATATATCAGCTTTATTTAAGTGAACTCAAATGTTTTAATAGTTTTAGGTTTAGTTAACGATGATAACCTTCACCAAATTCATCCGAAGAACAGGGTACAAGATGCTTCACAAAGAACTCCTGACTCAATGAGATCAATTATAAAATAAAAGCTTTACCATGCTGACTGTTAATACACTAAAGTAAAGCACGGTATCAGCACTTTCAGCAACTCTCAATGTGCATTTTACAGTTGTTTAATAACTGCATATCACTGTAAATGCATTGTAATTAAATGCACAACATTAACCCCCAGTCGATCTTGGCACATCCCTAACGAGAAGCAGCTTTACTGCGACAGTTTGCTCCGCGCAGATGAGAACGATTTGGAGTTGTTTTGTAACAGTTTCACATTGCTCATACAATCTGTGAGGCATGATAATGGTCCAAAACTTGAGAGCAAATCCCCAAAGGAATAGCTCAGAATAAAGAAATGATGATTTTGGAAATACATTAATAGTGGAGAGAAGAAAAAGATACGTATGAAAATAACTATGGCTGAACTTGATTCAATCATGGGCAGCGGTTCCACATGGAGACATGTTATCTCTGATCTCAGATACTACTTCATGTAAGATAAACTTGATTAAACGAAGTTATTTAAGTGCGTCTAAGTTTAGATGAGTTTACTCACTTCAATTTAGTTCGTTTTCATCATGTGAATCTGCTGTCCATGATTGAATCAAGTTCAGACAAAGAGCATTATATAGCTTTTCTTTACTCATGTTGGTTGTTGCCAACCGGAAGATGGTACTGGTTACATCAGTGATATTAGTGGTTGCTTTTTTATTAAAGGGGACCTATTATGCCCCTTTTTACAATATGTAAAATAAGTCTTTGATGTCCCCAGAGTGTGTATGTGAAGTTTTAGCTCAAAATACCCCACAGATCATTTATAATAATATACGTGCCGTTTGTGTGTGTCCCTTTAAATGCAAATGAGTTGGTGCTCCCGGTCCCCTTTCAAGAAGAGGGCGAAGCTTCAAGAGCACATGTTCCGGCATACCGGCAACAACAAAACAGGACAATCTCACGCATTGAAAATGTAAGAAATTGGCCATTGTGTTCACGCGTTCAACAGATATGTCTGTGATTGGCTACAATGATCATCGTTTCAAAAACATGTTCTAAATCGATGCTTTTCAACACTAGTTCAGCCTTATATGTTCGAACCGGAGACATTGAAAAGACCCTCGTTTGTGAAGCAGTCCGGCGTAAAATGATTGGCGCAAATGTGTAGACTTTACCAATTTTATTCAGGACATATCCTCAGTGACTCTGGTGCTCACTTCTCATCTTCTCAACACTTTACTTCATCGTTTACTCTCCCTATCCAGCCCCATGCTAAGCATGATGTAAAATGGAAATCCTATTTTCTATATTTATTTCTATGTTCTTTCAACATGAAAACATTAAGCCAAAGATTAACTGTTTCCAGTTAAACATGATGCATTCAGGTTTGAACGAGAACCCTGATACAAAGGAGTTACATCAAGATGAATTACTGAAATAAAAAAATCTGATTTATTGATATCTTCTGGCCTGTGAAAGAGAGAGTCCCTCTGACCGAGTTGGGCAGGTCGGAAAAGTCCCTGTAAAATAGTCCGTGTTCTTATTCTCTGATCTCCTCAGACAGCCTTTGAAAGTCATGGCCCTTTCAGATTTTGAGGACTATTCTAATTGCATTGGAGGCCCCGCAGGCTTTGACTTTAATAAGATGAGGTAAAATGAATAGGAGATCATCATCACTGGGAGAGGCAGAGCTGGAGAATCATGTGGACTGTCTAATGTTGCATTCTGATGACAAGGGCAGGATCAGGCCTGAAGGGATTGGATTGAATAATAAGATAGTAAATACTGAGCTCATGAAGTAATTCCCTTGAGGAATGGGACTGTTAGATATTTTTTGATGAAGCTGATTCACTGTTTTGAGCTTCTTTCACTGGCTGTCTTTATCAATGATGAACATACTGAATAGTACGGCTGATCCACTCAAGCTTTTTATTTACTGAAAATAATAATGAACTCTTATTCTGTGTACCGACATTCAAGCCGTCCATAAGTCAAGGCCTATGAATGATTGTAAAATAAAGTATGTAATATTGAATTTAAGTCATTTGGATGATAGAAGTAAAGATGCTGTCAGTGATGCCAGATTCTTATTTTCTATTGGATTGGCAGCTGTTTGATTGAATTACTTCTAGAGTGTATTAGATTCTTGAGTGTGTGTGTGTGTGTGTGTGTGTGTGTGTGTGTGTGTGTACTTGTACAACTATATTTGTGTGGACTGGTTTGAGTTTTAGACCATCGGAGTGAGGACCAAGAGGGTAAAGTGAGTACGTTTTGGCCGGTTTTTTTTGAAAGCCCTTTAAAGTCCTGTTTGAGGGTTTTAGAGATGAGATAATAATTAGGTTAAGGGTCAGTTTAGGGTAAGGGTTCAGGTTAAACACTTGATTGTGATGGTAGGGGAAGGGTAAGGAGATAGAGATTGCATTGTGTCAATGAATGTCCTCAAAGATTGATGTACAAGAATGTGTGAGTGTGTGTGTGAGAGGGAGAGAGAGAGAGAGTGTGTGTGTGTGTAGACATACTATACACTACTGTTCAAAAGTTTGGGGTCAGTAAGATTTTTGATTTAAGATTTTTCATTAATTTTCAGGAGAGCAGTATTTTTTTGAAACGGAAAACTCTGTAACATTATAAATGTGTTCTCTATTCTAAGTGTGCGCAAGTGTAAGGTGTGTGTGTTTGTGTGTGTGTGTGTATGCGAGGAGGAGAAATGGAGAACTAAACCGAATGATGCTGAGAAAACTGCCCTTTTTAATGCCATATTCGAATGCGTCGAGGAGCGCATCATACATTACAAATAGTTGGTCAAATGATCAAACATGTTTGATATCATAGATAAGAATCACAGGTAAAATTATCAATAGCCATCATACAATACGCTATTTTATGTGAAATCTGTCATCTCCAAGTGGCCAAAATCTGCAGCAACGAACTAATGCTGACTGCAAAAATCAGAGCAAAAGTCATAGTGTATAACAGTCTTAAGCTGCAAAAACAACTCTTTCTAAAGTGCAACGATATCTTGATCCATGATCGCCCACATTTACACGCCAGTCATGCCTGTTGAGTGAGTCTCCTGTATATAAGTCAACTGGAAGTGCCTGTGTGTCATGGGTTTCAACAATGTCAGTCAACTAGAAATAATGGAGTCCCATGTTCAGTTGGCTCTAACATTTAAAAATCACATTTATTGGCTGATATGATATATTGTGCATCCATATTTTTAACGTTTTTAGTAAGTTAAGCCTAAAACCGTACTTTGGAAATGGCTGAAATATCTAAATTACTCTTTTAAAACAGTATACCAAACTAGTTTTTTAAAGCTTCTGAAGAAAATGTGAATAGTGTCTTAACATGCATAAAGACAAAGATAAGGGGATCATTCAGGCCCTTGGATTGTTGCACTGCATGTGGGATTGGGAATGTGCTCTCTTGTTACCCATAGTTCTGTCTTCAAGAGAGAAAGAGAGAGAAAGAGTAGAGAGAAGAAGAGATAGAGAGAGAGAAAAGGGGAATTGTATTTGCCGGTGAAACAAGGGAGAGAAAAAAGGGCTCATTGTGTTTAGCCTTTGGCGATGTGTTACTATAGCATAGTACAACGAGAACAATGAGAAACCATACATTGTATTTACAGGAACTAATTACTGTAAACATGCAAATAAATCATTACAGTCAACTAGAGTTGATTCTGTTCACAGGTTTGACAGAAATACAGTCTGTGTAAAGAGAAATTTCCAGAATTTCTCAGCACTTTTATTCCAATAAAGCAATGTATTCATCAACAGACTATGAGAATAACATGAGACTTCTTTGAGGGATCATCACTGTCTCTTCATGTAGTACAGCAGCAGTCAAATATGTCTTCAGCAAATACACAAATGCATGAGGTACAAAACTAAAATACCTGTTTGGACGTGAGTGGAGAGGAAGATTACAGTCCGTTTCCACATTTGAGAAGTTGAGAACTGTGTCAAATCCAACTTTTTGATAAAGCTGTATTTTAAGACACGTTTTGTTATCCATATACTGTCGGTTTGTTTCTTTAAGGTCATTTTGAGTCCAGCTCATAAGTCTGAATGGAAATCTATAAATAAGCATTTTGTGTTTCCGACTAAAAGATCAAGTCACGCCAACTGATAAAGGATCAGTGAGTTGACCTGAACAGCTGGGTAAATACAGTGTGTGTGTGTGTGTGTGTGTATATGTGTGTGTGGCAGCATGCATGTGTGCGAACGGGCCTCTACAGAAAACTGAAAATATCAATTGCTATGATTTTGGGGAAAATATACTCTGGATGGAAACGCAGAGAGGTGCATAAATTCTAATAATGCGGATAAAAAATTGAGGTGGATAATTTTTTTTATAGATAAGAAGACATGAGCATAAACTATGTTGGAAACACATTTACCGAATAAATCCCTCGATGCAAAACAAAAAAGCAGAGGCTGTGATTGGATAACTGGACTAACCAGCTGACCAATCACATCACAGCATCTCAAATGTTGGTTTGGTGGTTCTGAAGCGAAGCCGAGTCGAAGTCTGGACCTATAATGCGCCTTTCACAAGATGTAATATAAGTCTCTGGTGTCTCTAGAACGTGTCTGTGAAGTTTCAGCTCAAAATCCCCCACAGATCATTTATTATAGCTTGTCAAATTTGCCCCTATTTGGGTGTGAGCAAAAACACGCCATTTTTGTGTGTGTCCCTTTAAATGCAAATGAGCTGCTGCTCCCGGCCCCCTTTCCAGAAGAGGGTGGAGCTTTAACAGCTCGCGCTTCGGTTGCTCAACAACAACAAAGCTGGAGAATCTCACGCAGCCAAAATGAGGATTGTCAGTAACGGTGTTCAGCCTTACATTGTTCAAACCGGAGTCGACACTGATGGAGAGACTCTTTTAGAATGAAACTGGACGTTTCTGAATGGTTAGTGGATATATTTATGTAGTTGCTGTGGAGTTGATTCAACTCATCCACTAGCATGTGCCGTCATGTTAATCTTTTGTGCAAATCCAGCGTTGAATTGACCCTCGTTTGTGAAGCAGTCCGGTGTAAAATGACGGCATGGCAACAACACTCTACTACAACAACTCTTCCTCTTCTCTAAAGCAGCCCAACATGGCCTCACCCCCTTTTGTTGTGTGTTCTCGGGGGCGGGGTTTATGTAAATTTTGGGTTTTGTGATGTCACCAACCCAGAAGGAAGCTCGTTGTAGTCCCTACCAGCCGTTTGTTGTAGTCCTTAAACAGCAATTTCTGTTAAAAAAAAAATATATCTCCCTTTGCATTGAACTTTGAGCACTGTAACTTTGCAGATGTTGTTTATGCTGAAACAGCAACATTACACACTAACTAAAGTTAAAAAAGTGAAATCATAATCAACCACCCCTTTAATTCCCTCCCAGAAGTGTCTCACAGGACTGCGTTCACAAACACCAGCATCTGAACACGAGAACATGACAGCATTTATTGCATTTCGTCTGCCGCTTCGAGACTCATCATAACTCATTTATGATGGAGGAAAAAGAGCCCGTTTGCAGAAACTTCCATTTTTATTACTGATATTTTGACCAATTTTGCCTGGAAGTGACAGTTTTGTTCTTTTGAACACATGGGATGGCTGCTTTATTCACAAATGTTTTATGCGATATTCCAATTTTGTGCATAAATTAAATTCACAACTTTGGATGGAAACAGCCAGTGACAACTGCTGTCTGTCTGATATTCAGAATGAACACTGACATTTGCACTTCATAAGTTGTGCTGATCTGATGTTGGCTACTCTAATGAAGCTGAACATGACTCTCTCTCTCTCACACACACACACACACACACACACACACACACACACACACACACACACACTTCAATAAAGAGGGAAAATTCCAGACTTTAAATAAATAACCAATTATACAGCATGTAGGAAGTTCAGGTAGACTTCAGATATAAAAACTGTAACTGGATGGTTAATGTTAATGAGATGATTAAGAAAGTGTGTCATCATAGTGATGTGAAAATGTTTACATATTTGCATAATGCCCGCCCACTTGCTGCTTTGGCCCGCCTTCAAAGAACAGTTGGGTTATTGACTTTGATATTTCGAGTCGCCGCTGTTTTTCTTCGCTGTTAGAGCATAAAACATTGTATGGACTTTAAGGGTGGGAATCTGCAATTTTATCATGATACTTAAGCCACGATACAATATTATTGCTATTTTAAACATTTTTGTGATATGCCGAGTTTTAAAATAACATATTGCGATTTATTACCTTTTTTCAACTGCAAATGTCCTCAAAGGAAAACTTTGTCTGCATATGTTTTTTCAACATGCTAATCCATGTTAGCAACATGCGAATTAATGCTAGCAACATGTTATAGAATGGTAGCGACATATTAATTCATGTTAACAATGTGTTAAAACAAGCTAGCAACATGCTAATTCATGTTAGCACTGTGTTAAAAAAATGCTAATTCATGTCAACATGTTAATTCTTGCAGGCAATGTGTTGAAACATGCTAGCAGCATGTCAATTCATGTTAGCAATGTTTTGAATTAGCATGTTGCTAACATGTTCTGACACATTAGTTGCGTCCCAAACAACGCACTATACACTATGCACTTATGCACTATGTACTCATCCATGTAGTGCATGAATTGTATAAGGTTATTTTGTCATTTAACAATGGAGTCTGATAGCCCCTTCCCCTCCACTACGTAATTAATGCTGCGACAGTTGAGTGCATGAAGTGAAACATTCCACACTTCATTTTGTCCGTTAATTTAGTGCATCATCCGGGTATTTAAAGTGCACTTTTTCTTTTTGGAATTTTCGCACTACTCACACTATTTACACTTAAAAACGTCATAGAATAGTGCATAAGTACGCAAATTGGGACGCACCTATTGCTAACATGAATTAGCATGTTGCTAGCAAGAATTAGCATGTTGTTGACATGAATTAGCTGGCATGAATTAGCATGTTGCTAACATGTTCTATGTTAGCAAGCCTGTTAAAACATGCTAACAAAACATGTTAATTTGTGCTAGCAATGTCTTTTTTTTTTTTCTTTCTCTTTCCACTCTTTCCACTAAATTTAAAGCTTATAAATCTTTCACTTTCATATAGCTTTGTCGAGCCGACATCAAAGTTTGTCCCAACTAACTTTACTCATCTAGTTTTACATTTTTGCTTCAGATTAAACAATTCAGTTTATTGCAGAGGCAACATTTCTCATTTAACTAATATTTATATTTGGTTGCTTATTTTTGCTTCTTATATTTTGCACTTTAAGTTAACAATAATGTTTTTAATAATTTTATTAAATGATGATAACCCTGATGCACAGGACATATTTACTGTAAATATTAATCCAAACAGTTTTGGGATGTTCAAAAACAGTAAATATTGCTCGGGTATGTCATGCTTTTTTCCCCCCATAACCAAAGAATGGAAAATAACATTGCTGTGAGTACATCAGGGCCTTTAGGGCTCAGCAGAGCGAAACAGCCAGTAAATCCCTCCAGCCGGTCCTCAGACAGTGTGTCAGACAGCATGTCCTGCAGCTCCTGATGTTTTCTCTGCTTCCTCTTGCTGGCCTCTTCAACATGAGTTCCAACATGATCAAATCTCTGTTTCAAAGACTGTTGTAGTGTTTCATCTCCTAGATGAAGATGGAAATTTTATGCAGTGTGTGATCACAAACTATATAATGTAGTGTATTTACTAAGTGGGAGTTATTCTCTATATCAGTGTCACTGTTTCTGAACTCCCTGAAACAGGGAACGAACACGTCACAATATTCCTCATTTAAATAATTCATTTGCAGAATAAAGGGGCGGGGCCTGGTTCAGTTACTTAGTAGTGTGTTGAAACTGGCAGTTATGGTAAGGGGCGGGACATTCCCCAAACACGCTCAAAGCACTTGACCAATCACAACACACTGGTCCAGATGACCAATCAGAGCACATTGTGATTTCCAGAAGGAGGGGCTTCATAGAGACAGAGCGTTACTGACAGACTGGCAAGAAAGGAGCTGCAACAATAGAGAATATGAGGAAAATAATGAACATTTAAAGCATGAAAGCATTGTAGTTGAGCCCAAAAACAAGACTAAAAGAGCGCGTGAAGACTTCTGTTCTGGGTGCAGTGTCTGAGGTGGTTCGGTTCTCGCCAAATGCAAAAGTTTATAAATAATATTATATATAAAAACACTACTGTAAAGTACACAAGGACAGTAAAAGGTGTTCTTTATATGACATGAAGGCTTGCAGGTTTAATCAATAGTATGTTATATATTATATTATATTATATTATATTTATTATATTATGTTATATTTTATATTATATTATATTATATTATATTATATTATATTTATTATATTATATTATGGGCTCCAACGTGGACCAAGATTGAACTTGAATAAAAATAGAAATATTTTTAAAATATATTGATCTCTCGATAATGCACATCTATAACTGTATGTGATTTGTCTGTTCTTCAAGTGCTTTTTTAAAAAATAAAATTAATGTATATTAATTATGGCAATGGTATGTATGTATGTATAGTCTTCAGCATCACATCTAATCTAAATCTATAAATAGTATATTTCTTCTTCTCTGTATTTTGTAGCACAGTTGAGAGTGTCTGTCAGGAGCATGTGCGTCTCACTTCCTCTGCTCTCGTTATGTGTCTCTCGCTCTCATGTTGTTCTTTCCTTTGAATTATAAAGTAATAAATGCCGTCGGAGCGAGGGCTGCCTGTTTATATGTGGTGTCTCTCACACGGGTCTGTTGCCAGGCAGAAACTATGCGGCAATCTCTGTCATTTCCTCACTGGGCTCATTCTGTTCTGCGCACCTTCCCTTTCCCCGATTCACTTATCAGTGAGGAAAGGTGGCTGTTCAAGTATGCAAATATACATATATTTATATTATTATGACATCTTCTCATTCTCTGACTCTGTCACTGTAATAATCTTTTTCGAGCTGCTGCCTCTCTCTCTCTCTGTTCTCAAATACAAGCATGTCTTCATCATCACAAATTTGTTTGAAGAGTTAGCCTCTTTTGTAAGGTTATATTTATTTTGTAATGTAAAACCGCCCTTATTACTTCCCTTTACTTTTACAATGGCACCTAAACTGTGAAAAAAAAAACAAAAAAACCAAACCTAAAGTTATTTACTATGTTTATCCAATTGATCCAATGTTTTTGAATTGACAAAAAAAACCTCAGCTTTCGAAGTATATGAGTTGAGATTTTTTTTGCAGTGTATTTTCTGCTAAAATATGATCATGACTGCAGTTACATGCATGTTTATTACTGTAAAACCATAATCAGGGCTTTATACTAATATGGTAAATGGTCTAAATGATGGTTTGTTTTCTTATGATATTTGTTGTAACAGGGATGACTAGTTAATACAAATGAATTAATCCAACACTACAATTTGAGTAAAAAAATCAAATAAATGGAATGAAAGTATCATCATTTACAATAATGTATATATACTATTTATAATGTTACTTTTTTGGTGACAATTTTATGGAATGTCACATTTTTTTGTAACTTTGTTTTTATTAGATTTAATTATGAGATAAAGTTAATTACAATACAAACAGAAAAAAGGAAAAAATGGTAACACTTTATTTTAGGGTCTACTAGTTGCTTATTAGCATGCATATTACTAGAATATTGGTTGTTTATTAGTACTTATTAAGCACATATTAATGTCTTATTCTACATGACCTTATTCTACATCCCTTAAGTTTAGGTATTGGGTAGGATTAACAACTACCTTACTAACTATTAATAAGCAGTAAATTAGGAGTTTATTGAAGGGAAAAGTCGTATTTAATATTGAATATGTATTCCCTATATTAAATTATTACCGAAAAAATAATATACATATAGCATATATACACTACCAGTCAAAAGTTTGGACACGGTAAGATTTTTAATGTTTTTAAAAGAAGTTTCATCTGCTCACCAAGGCTGCATTTATTTAATTAAAAATACAGTAAAAACAGTAATATTGTGAAATATTATTACAATTTAAAATAACTGTTTTCTGTTTGAATATATTTTATAAAGTAATTTATTCCTGTGATCAAGGCTGAATTTTCAGCATCATTACTCCAGTCTTCAGTGTCACATGATCCTTCAGAAATCATTCTAATATGATGATTTGATGCTCAAGAAACATTTATGATTATTATCAATGTTGAAAACAGTTGTATACTTTTTTTTTCAAGATTCCTTGATGAATAGAAAGTTCAAAAGAACAGCATTTATCTGAAATACAAAGCTTTTGTAACATTATACACTACCGTTCAAAAGTTTGGGGTCAGTAAGAATTTTTATTTTTATTTTTTTGAAAAGAAATTAAAGAAATTAATACTTTTATTCAGCAAGGAGACAGTGACAGTAAAGACATTTATAATGTTACAAAAGATTATATTTCAAATAAATGCTGTTCTTTTGAACTTTCTATTCATCAAAGAATCCTGAAAAAAAAAAAAAATATTGTACACAAATATTTTGTACAACTGTACACAATAAATGTTTCTTGAGCAGCAGATCATCATATTAGAATGATTTCTGAAGGATCATGTGACACTGAAGACTGGAGTAAAGATGCTGAAAATTCAGCTTTGATCACAGGAATAAATTACTTTATAAAATATATTCAAACAGAAAACAGTTATTTTAAATTGTAATAATATTTCACAATATTACTGTTTTTACTGTATTTTTAATTAAATAAATCCAGCCTTGGTGAGCAGACCAAACTTCTTTTAAAAACATTAAAAATACCGTGTCCAAACTTTTGACTGGTATAGTGTATAACATACAAATATATGCACACACACATATACATACTTATCAACACACTCCTATATATATATATATATATATATATATATATATATATATATATATATATGAGTATATATGTAAAGGAATGTCCCATTTTATATGGTGGAAGGTCAGGGTCACCAAGTTTTTGGGAACTGAATATTGAATCCTGAGGTTTTAGGTAATTGAAAAAAGTTAATAGCAGATTTCATTCAAATTATGACTAGCAATTTGTAGTGTAGTTTAAATTAAAACACAGATGCGTGATGCAGAGCCACCAGCTGACAGAAAACATTAATGTCACCAAAAGTGCATTCACGCATGTCACAATTTCAGTAATTACAAGAATTCAACTTGTAAAAACCATTCATATTCTCATAGAACTCGTTATTACAACCTGTAAGCTGGGTATTTTCTGAGAACTCCTACTTGTTCCACCTGAACACTGCAGATTAATTTTGGCATTGAAAGTGTGGTAACACTTTAGTATAGGGAACACATATAAACTATTAACTATGACTTTTCCCTCAATAAACTCCTAATTTACTGCTTATTAATAGTTAGTAATCAAAGAAACAGGGAACAGGTGTGTAACTAATCAGAAACCAGAGAAACAAACTATGAACTAGAGCTCAGGCAGGACAGGGAAAACCATGACAAAGAAACTAAACAGAACATGACAATGAAACTATGTGTGACAATGACTGGATAATGTTGGTCAGTAAGGTTGCCAGATGACACTAATCCTGAAGCATGTGATGGGAGCGGCTCAATCATGACACAATAGAGGAAACAAGATCCTGCAGCAGTTTCGCTTTGTGTCTGTGGAACAGCAGGGGAAACCCAGGAAACACTAGTGCTCATGCATGACAACTCAGAAACTCATTACAAAACAATAAACCACAATTTATCTGGTGGGTTGTGTTTTGGTTCTTTAGAAAATATTATATGGGTTTTGTGTCTTTGTATGCCTGCTTTGGAATCATTTATTCAGCATAATTGAGCATTTGTGCTTTGTCGCACATTTTTACAGCCCAAGATATTGAAGTGCAAACAGTGCTGATTTTATAGGGTTTGACCTTTAGAGTTTTGGTAGCCGGTGGTTTTCAGAAGAAAAGAGGAAATGGTGTGTAAGGTGATTTAAACAAAAAAGTGATTTGTCTGCATGTCTTTGTGTCAATGCTTTCACAAAAGTTTTTCTAAGGCCTCTAAATGATCAACATGATCAAACTTTACTGATAAACCTGTCGCTCACAATGCCTGCTGTCGTCTGATTGATCATTTATACTGTTTTTAGTAAGTAAAATATAGGATATTTATATAATTAAGTACAATAAATTGTGGTGTAAAAATATTGTGGTTCACGTGTCTTTTTGCTGCAAAATCTTTGATTGAATGATTTTTCAAAAGTAAACGTAAGAATAACTTTGATATTGTTAGTAATATTTCAAGATGAACACTTAATGGACTGAAGCAACTTCGGTTTACTTGATTATCCATTCAAAACCATGATTACATTGTTTTTTTTATTTTTTATTTTGAAGCATGAGTATCTAATATGATCATCATATTAGCTTTTGAAGAAGGTTTATTTGTTTATCTCTCAATCATCATTGTATTTCATTGCATTATATGTTTAAAAAAAGACATATTACTGGCAGATTTTGATATTTATATCATTTTCTGTAAGTATCTGCTATACTGTTATAAAGATCTCATTGATTTACATTACAAGCATCAGAATTTTTAAGTTTTTGGCCATATAAATATCAGAATCTGCAGCAAACGTGTGCCTCTGAATAAATTTTAGGTGTTTTCCTCCTCGAGTTTGAGCTGCATATTCTCACTGTACCGTGCTATATGAGGCATAAAAGCCTGATGCATCAAATATGATACAAAACATAAACACATAAACACAACTTTTTTATTTTGTTCCATCTCTCAAAAAGAGACTGTTGTTTCATATGTCAGACTTTACAGGGTTAAAACATAGACATGAAAACAGTAATTTCATGCAATGTAAAGGTGAGAGAAAAAAAAGACTAGAGTTTGTAAACAACCGCTTACAATCCTTAGGATCATGCTAGCAAATTTTGCATAAGAACTACACCCCCCTCGTAGTGGCTGCTGTGTTGAAATCACATGACTCACCTTATCTTGGTAACACCCAATTAGCAAACACTTAGTGTTGGGGTTATTGTGGGTGACAAATACACCTATGAATAGACTATACCATGGCATTGGGAACAAAATTCCCATTTTGTGTGATTATTTTTATTATTATTTAAAAATATATGGAAAAAAAGGGAAAATCCATTCAAGAACAAAATCCCCTAAAACACTCCTAACTGATGACATTTTGATTTTGTTTTAACGTTTGTCTGAATGTGTTTTGTATAGTCTTTGTAAGTTATACCTCCTTTTCTTGCTAAAAAGAAGTATTCTGATTTAGTACAAACATGTTAATTATTCATTAAAAACAAAAACAAACCAACAACAATGTTTGTTTAGAAAAATGACCAAATTAATTAACAATAATGGCACATTTTAATAATCATGTGTCTACTTAATGTGATAGAAAAGTTTGAAATGTTTTGAATAATCGTTGTATCCCATCTTTCTGTCCCAACAGTGGAACCTAGTGTGTGAACATGCCTGGAAAGTTCATATTGCCAAATTCTCCCTGTTGGTGGGCTCCATCTTTGGATACTTGGTGTTGGGAGTTCTGGCAGATTGGTGAGTATGTCTAAAAATAGCTGGTGTAGTCAATAGTTACCTTGAGACGGGCATCCCGAGTTAAAACAGAAAAGCAAATGGAAAATAATTAGTGTAGCTGCTGTTCATAACATTAAGCAAAGATAGTCATGTGCAATTGATCTGATTTAACTGGAGTAACAAGGTTATGAGATGTATTATGTAAATGCTTCTCTAAAGAGATGCGTCTTTAATCTAGATTTAAACTGGGAGAGTGTGTCTGAGCCCTGAACATCATCAGGAAGGCTATTCCAGAGTTTAGGAGCCAAATGTGAAAATGCTCTCCCTCCTTTAGTGGACTTAGATATCCTAGGTACAACCAGAAGCCCAGAGTTTTGTGACCTTAAAGAGCATGAAGGATTGTAGGGCCTTACAGGTCAGTAGCAATACTTTGTAATTGATACAGAACTTAATAGGTAACCAGTGTAGAGATGATAAAATTGGTGTTACAGGATCATATTTCTTGACCTGGTAAGAACTCTAGCAGCTGCATGCTGACTAAAGTCAAATGTGGACTAGTTGTAGCTTGTTTATTGAGGAAGCAGGACAGTTAGTAATGCATTACAGTAATCTAGTCTAGACGTCATTAATGCATGAACTAACTTTTCTGCATCAGAAACAGATAACATGTTTCTGAGGTGGAAGAAGGCTGTTTTTGTAACATATGAAATATGATTTTCGAAAGACAAGTTGCTGTCTAATATAACACCCAGGTCTTCAACTGTAGAGGATGGAGTAACAGAACATCCTTCTAAATTCAGATTGTAGTCTAAGAGATTCTGTGTACAAGTTTTTGGTCCAATAAGTAATATAAAGAATATAAAAGAAAAGTACTGGTCATCCAATATTTAATATCTTTAACACACTCTGCCAACTTAGATAATTTGGAGATTTCATCTGGTCGTGATGAAATATATAACTGAGTATCATCGGCATAACAGTGGAAACTAATTCCATGTTTTCTTGTAATATTACCAAGTGGCAGCATAGAGCAGAGGGCCTAACACAGATCCTTGAGGCACTCCTTTGATTTTTCCCCATTTAAACAGACAAAATGGTAACAGTCTGATCTAAACCACCTTAACGCCTGTCCCTGAATACTAGTGTAATTTTGTAGTCGATCTAAGAGTATGTTATGATCTATAGTGTTGAACGCAGCACTAAGATCTAGTAAAACTTGTATTGAGATATGTATCTGTAGAGATAGAAGATTGATTTTTTTAAACGCAATTATATATCCATCTAGCAGCTTTTTGATTAAATGGTTAATTTTTTCCCTTCTTTTGCCTTTTCTAACGTTCAGGTTTGGAAGGCACCCAGTCCTGATCCTGTCCGTCTTCTTCACGTTAGTCTTCGGCATGACAGTGGCCTTCTCTGTCAACGTCCCGATGTTCAGCACCCTGCGCTTCTTTGAAGGGTTTTGCTTGGCAGGAATCACACTGTCCCTCTATGCCCTGAGTGAGTACTCTCTGTAATTCAACACCCGAATGAAGTCATGGCGCTCTTAGATTAAACAGATTTATTAAGAGCTGTGGTCCAGAAGACAACATACCTTTACATTCTTTGAGTCATCATTCTTCATTTTTGTGTAATATTCATGTAGTATTGTTTTTCAAGGAAATGCAAAAGTGATACAGTTCAAATCTGTAGTAATATTTAGCATTCAAACACCTGTTTTTACATACTGGCATATACAGTTCTCTGCTTGATGCAGCGATCCCTGTTTTTAGCTTTAGTCTGTCTCTTTATCTTTCTACTTTGGCCACAAGTGTGACAAATACCCTGAACAGTCCTTGTTATAATGTGGGTCATGTTTGGGAGCCACAGAAAAGGATCAGGGTGTTTAAATGTACAAAACACTGGCCAAGTGGATGGAGAAAGAGGAGTGCTGTAACGGAGCATTTCATCCAAATCTTGCTTTGTGAAGGTCACATGATGCTAAACACCCTCAGGCTTGACTGACTGGATTGTGTGATTATTTTCAATCCTTCATCAGAAAGTCATTGCTGCTCTAGAGGAAAGGAAAGGGATGTTGTTTTCTTACTGGACTGTGATGGATTCTGAGATTATTGAAAGACATTGACTCATCTCTCTTCGCCTAAATATCTAAATGCCTGCTAACAATTTTTTGTTAAAAAATTTGCTTTGAATTTTGAATATTTGAAATTTGAATAAAATGAAAACTAAAAGACTTTCAAATCACATGAGCCAATATTTTATTCACAATAGAACATAGATAACATAAATGTTTAAACTGAGAAATTTTACAGTTTTATGCACAAAATGAAGCATATGCATATTTAGAGCAAATGTTGCTCTAAAACCTTTATATACCTTTCAGCATTCATAGTGCCTTCCAAAACATGCAAGCTGCCCATACTGTATGCACTTATGCACCCCCATACCATCAGAGATGCTGGCTTTTGAACTGAACGCGGATGACACGCTGAAAGGTCTCCGTCCTCTTTAGCCCGGAGGACACGGCGTCCGTGATTTCCAACAAGAATGTCAAATTTCGACTCGTCTGACCATAGTACACTTTTCCACTTTGAAACAGTCCATTTTAAATGAGCCTTGGCCCACAGGACACGACGGCACTTCTGGACCATGTTTCACATATGGCTTCCTTTTTGCATGATAGAGCTTTAGTTGGCATCTGCAGATGGCACGGCGGATTGTGTTTACCAACAGTGGTTTCTGAAAGTATTCCTGGGCCCATTGAGTAATGTCATTGACACAATCATGCCGATGAGTGATGCAGTGTCGTCTGAGGGCCCGAAGACCACGTGCATCCAATAAAGGTCTTCAGCCTTGTCCCTTACGCACCGAGATTTCTCCAGTTTCTCTGAATCTTTTGATGATGTTATGCACTGTAGATGATGAGATTTGCAAAGCCTTTGCAATTTGACGTTGAGGAACGTTGTATTCCACAATCTTTTTATGCACTCTTTATGCAGGCATCAAATTTGAAATGAGCTCATTTAGTGGATAAAAGTGTAAAATTACTCAGTTTAGACATTTGTTATGTTATCTATGTTCTATTGTGAATAAAATATTGGCTCGTGATTTGAAAGTCTTTTAGTTTTCATTTTATTCAAATTTAAAAAACGTCCCAACATTTCCGGAATTCAGGTTGTACACTGTTTTTTAGTCAACAACTAGCTCTCTATATATATATATATATATATATATATGATTTGTGGTCTTCCCCTTAGACACAAAGGTTAATTGGTGTCTCTCAACTCTACTGTACTGTCCTCTCAATTTATTATATTGATTCAGATGGATTACCCATAGACTAAAGGTGACCTTCTACATGCTTAACAGTGAAGGCATGTTCTGATGAGTGATAATCCTCTTTAGATGAACCCTGTCGTTGCAATGGTTCTTGCAGTAATAGGGTTTGCCTCCAGTGCCTCACCTGACTGTCTGATGGCCTTCTGCATGTTTTGGCTACATGTTGTAATTATCTTACAGTGGGTGCGGTGGCCTCTCAGTTTACTTGTCATAGTAATTTGCTCGAGTCCATCAACCTTGAAAAGACTCCCCAGCTCTCCCAAAAATAGACGCGGCCTGGACTATTGGTGTGCATCAGACGTTTCCAAATGTTAAGGGGCTGTTTTATGATTCTGAATTGGTGCTAATGAAATTATACAATAAAAAAGGGTGTAGAAACAAATTTTCACTCAGAAATTGCTGTTTCCCTGTTTTTCATGCTGCTTTTAAATATCCTAAATACATTTTTAAATATCCCATTCATGTTGCATTTTCAATACAACAGAAAGAACCAGAAAGTATCATAGCAGTCCATATGACTTGTGCCTTAAAGTCTTCTGAAGTCATATGATAGCTTTATGTTATGAGCAGACCCTAATTTGTCATTCACTGATAATCACCTTCTGGCAGCACTAATATATTATTCTTATTCAAACTTGGTGGGTGAAGGGGGAATTTCTGTTGCTATGCAAATTTCTTCCCTTACAAGCCCCACCCTTGAGCCTGATGCCAGTGGCATGAGACCAGGACAAGGTTATACAGATGAAAAACGGTCTATTTGTAAGTTAAAAAAAAAAAAAAAAAAAAGTAATGTGCTGAGTTGGCTGTTGGCTATCCACTAGCATCCTCATTCATCTCAGTGACAGTATAAGAAGTGCTTGCTGCTGTATTTCCAAAGGCCAATAACCTGAGCTGTAAATTCCATGTGACTAATCTAGAGCCACAGGGAAATTACATCATTGCAAAGCTGATAGGCAGATATCAACACAAGAATGCACACTGTTCTAAGCCCTTCACTATTGACTGTCCTGAGCTGTGGTGTCAAAGGCATCATACATACAGCACAAAATCTGTTGTGACTGGTCGACTCTGCTCTGATTGGTCAGATGGTTATGAACTCCCATTACCGTCTGAATTTCAGCTCTGGATCTCCCTCACCAGTACCTTCCAGTGTTTGGTTCACTGTATTAATATTTGTAAACCTGTGATGTGCAAGCAGGGCGGGGTCATTTGTTAATGTTGGCCAGTATATATGAAAGCATCTTCTGAGTGTCACTTGTATATTATTTTTTTGTCTGTTAAACACAGATGTAGTCCTGAAGTTCATAGTTGGCTTAAGGGCACTTAATTCACACATGTAAAGGACATGAGTTCTAACTTGATACACACTACCAGTCAAAAGTTTGGACACGGTAAGATTTTTAATGTTTTTAAAAGAAGTTTCGTCTGCTCACCAAGGCTGCATTTATTTAAATAAAAATACAGTAAAAACAGTAATATTGTGAAATATTATTACAATTTAAAATAACTGTTTTCTGTTTGAATATATTTTATAAAGTAATTTATTCCTGTGATCAAAGCTGAATTTTCAGCATCATTACTCCAGTCTTCAGTGTCACATGATCCTTCAGAAATCATTCTAATATGATGATCTGCTGCTCAAGAAACATTTATTGTGTACAACTGTACAAAATATTTGTGTACAATATTTATTTTTCAGGATTCTTTGATTAATAGAAAGTTCAAAAGAACAGCATTTATTTGAAATAAATCTTTTGTAACATTATAAATGTCTTTACTGTCACTTTTGATCGATTTAATGCATCCTTGCTGAATAAAAGTATTAATTGATTTAATTTCTTTTCAAAAAAATAAAAATACAAATTCTTACTGACCCCGAACTTTTGAACAGTAGTGTATAATGTTACAAAAGCTTTGTATTTCAGATAAATGCTGTTCTTTTGAACTTTCTATTCATCAAGGAATCCTGAAAAAAAAGTACACAACTGTTTTCAACATTGATAATAATCATAAATGTTTCTTGAGCAGCAAATCATCATATTAGAATGATTTCTGAAGGATCATGTGACACTGAAGACTGGAGTAATGATGCTGAAAATTCAGCTTTGATCACAGGAATAAATTACTTTATAAAATATATTCAAACAGAACACAGTTGTTTTAAATTGTAATAATATTTCACAATATTACTGTTTTTACTGTATTTTTAATTAAACAAATGCAGCCTTGGTGAGCAGACGAAACTTCTTTTAAAAACATTAAAAATCTTACCGTGTCCAAACTTTTGACTGATAGTGTACATCTTCCAATTCTCATTTTACAATCATTCATTTGACATTGCTTCAGTGTCTGACAATATGGGGAGATGACTTTCTCTGATCTGCTGTATCCTGAAGCCCTGTTGAAGTTGCATAGGAACCTGTTGCATAGTAACCTTATGAATTGCGTAACCTGTCTGGGTAGCATCCACACAGAAGCAGCTCTCAAGAAAACAGACTGGCCTCACTGTGAGGGCATGAGCCTCAGGAAGCGTGGTCTCGCATCGCCCAGCGCCAACCCGAGTTTGAGAATCAAAATGTCAAGAGGAGGATTTACTTGGCTAGAGTGGAAAGACAAGAGGCTAGATATAAATGTAAAATAGAGTATCTAACAACATTAACTTAAGATAGTCAGAGATTAATTCTTGTTTTGATCTTTCCTCGAGTAGACTGTATATTATCTGTGTCTGTTGCGCTAATGTGTGGCATGGTGTTGAGTTTTACTCAAGTCTTCATTTTCCCTAAGTAATTGGCTGAAAATAAGAATAAACAGTAAAAGGTGAGCACTAGCCAATGGGATTACTGCTTTCACATTAGACACGCCCACTGCCAAAGCAACCCGCTTGCAGAGTCTTCTGCTTGGTCTTAAAGGCTTTGTTTTTTTGTAAATGGTTATATTAGCAAATCGAACATTGATTCGTCAAAAAATAACCATTAATTTCCACTGAACAGCTCACAACAGGCAGCAGAGAAGTCTGGAGATTGAGTGTAGTTCAAAAGAGGAACTGAACAGAACTGAAACTAGGCAAGAACCAGACTAGACAGGACTGGACAGGACTAGACAGTTAATCTACATCCATAGAATCCAACAGGAACAATACAAGAGTAAAGCTCTAAATGTTCAACCATAGATTGAACAACAGACTGACTGAAACACGACTAGGCTAGACTGAATGGAACTGGTTGGAGGCGGACCAACTTAGGGAATGATTCCCCAAATAACTGAAAACAAGATGAGAATATAAAGGAGAGAGAACAAGGACAGTTGGAAATAATTAAGGTCAGTGTGGCCATGAATCAACTCAACACGGGAGACTGGGGTTCGCGGCACACAGCGGGTCGATATATCCTGGACAACAACGTGTTCTGTATTTTCACCCCAAAAAAGTTTATTAGAAGCACATTTATAGATTATAAATAAATGTACTTACTGGTGTTGCCTCGGAGGATAAAATACTTGGCACTGCCATGGATTTCAACACAAAAGATTTAGGGAAAACTGGCCGCATGTTGAAAACAGTGACACAAACAAACAAAACTTTGTCATTTAACCGCTCTTGTAATTGATGGTGTCCCTGCCAAGGAGGTCATCCCTGAAACCTCTGCCTGCCCCGGTTATGGCTCTTTACCTGTCCTATTATGGCCAAAGAGGTTGTTTCTGTTTCATGATATCCCAAGATAACAGTATCAATCACAAATGTGATTATTCGGGGTGCTTCAGGTACTAGGTTGAGACGACTGCTGGCTGTATTTCACACACACTAAAGAGATGTTAAATTTCTCTCATCCTTGAAATGTTTAGCTAATGAGTGCACTGATTTAATCATGTTGCTTTGTGTGCACATGGACAGAGATCTTTCAATCTACATACAGTGTCCTAAGATAATGAGATGGCCTAGATAACAACACTATATGCTTAGGGTCATTATGGGGTTAGATTAGCCAAGACAGATGCTCAGTGAAACAATCATGTCTGTGTCCATCACACATCATGTTGCTTTAGTGAAATGCCTTTTAGACACAAACCTAGACTTCCAGGAGAAAACTAATAGTCCTACTTGGAAATTAATAGGCCACTCTTGGAAAAATACTATGGAAGTCAGTTGGGACCAGAAACTGTTTGGTTAACCTCATTCTTCAAAATATCTTCTTATGTGTTCAACATACAGGTTTAGAAAAAGTTTTCATTTTTGGGTGAACTATCACTTCAAACCTGCTTTTTGAGTCATGAAAACAAACTTATAAATGGTCAAATCGGCAAATAAAACATTGCAATCACTTTGCATTGAGTTAAATTTATTTTCTTGTTAATAAATGTATTTTATTCATTCTATGTTTGTTTTCTTGCTATCAAATCTTTAGCTCTTTTGTAATCTTAGAGATGTGCAGTCAGTGTTTTGTATGCTGACTGGAGTAAAGTTCAGTTGTTGTGATGAGATTGTGTTCTTCAGAGCTACATCAACAGCTGTTTATCTGTGACCTTTGACCTAGCCCACCAAAACTAACACCACCTGCACTTGACGAACAGGTGTAACACTGTGTATTTTCTACTATTACTCTCTCCCTTCTCTTATCATGTATGCTAGACAGAAACAGATGCCACCAGTTTCACATTAACATTTTATTGCATTCAAGGTATACATTTTATCAGTCAATCAAACTCAAATGCATTACTAGCCCCATTCTCTTCCTGTTTGAGCAACAGAAAAACAAATTCTGTTATCATTTACTCGCCCTCATGTCTTTCCCTGACACAGAAAGCCGGCGGTCCTGGCATGATGGAATGTATTTGAATATGTTACATAATGGCATGAAGCCAAGAGTGACTCATGTGACAGGGGAAGGTCATAATGTCAGCCTCAGGCCAGACAAACAACCCAGATCCCTCACGGCGCCCTCTTCTGGTGCGCAGAAAACCAGTTGTTCTGATTGGCAGCCACATATTTAAAGTTATGATTAGTCATGGTAATCAAGGCCATAACCATGTCTTGAACATTGGCGGGGAGCAAAGTTGTTTATTATTATTTTTTATTTAAAGGAATTAAAGGGAATAAAGAGAGTAATAAAAGAAGTTTTAGGTCTAATTGTAGTTATGACGTAATCAATTTAAACTATTTGCAATTATGTCTAGTATATGGAAATGCAAAACGTTTTTTGTACCGTCACATTCAGTTAAGAATTACATGAATAATGTAAATCAGGGGTGCCCAATCCTGATCCTGGAGGGCAGCTCCAATGCCAATTAAAGGGAACCTATAATGCCCCTTTTCACAAGATGTAATGTAAGTCTCTGGTGTCTCCAGAATGTGTCTGTGAAGTTTCAGCTCAAATTACCCCACAGATCATTTATTATAGCTTGTCAAATTTGCCTCTATTTGGTGTGAGCAAAAACACGCCGTTTTTGTGTGTCCCTTTAAATGCAAATGAGCTGCTGCTCCTGGACCCCTTTCCAGAAGAGGGCGGAGCTTTAACAGCTCACGCTTCGGTTGCTCATCAACAACAAAGCTGGAGAATCTCACGCAGCCAAAATGAGGATTGTCAGTAACCGTGTTCAGCCTTACATTGTTCAAACCGGAGTCGACACTGATGGAGAGACTCAGGAAGAAGTTACAACTTTTAGAATGAAACTGGACGTTTCTGAATGGTTAGTGGATAAATTTATGTAGTTGCTGTGGAGTTGATTCAACTCATCAACTAGCATGTGCCGTCATGTTAATCTTTTGTGCAAATCCAGCGTTGAATTGACCCTCGTTTGTGAAGCAGTCCAGCGTAAAATGACGGAATGACAACAACACTCTACTACAACAACTCTTCCTCTTCTCTAAAGCAGCCCAACATGGCCCCGCCCCCTTTGTGGCGTGTTCTCGGGGGCGGAGTTTATGTAAATTTTGGGGTTTGTGATGTCACCAACCTGGGAAGAAGCTTGTTGTAGTCCCTACCAGCCTTTTGTTGTAGTCCTTAAACAGTGATTTCTGTAAAAGAAAATATCTCCCTTTGCATTGAACTTTGAGCGTTGTAACTTTGCAGATGTTGTTTATGCTCAAACAGCAACATTACACACTAACTAAAGTTAAAAAAGTGAAACCATAATCAAGGCCCCCATTAAACACACCTGAACCAGCTAATCTAGGTCTCACTAGGCATACTAGAAACTGCAGGCCGGTGTGTTGAGGCAAGTGGGAGCTAAACTCTGCAGGACAGCGGCCCTCCAGGACAGAGTTTGGACACCCTTGATGTAAATGATGGCATATCATTTCATAAAGCTCCGCCTTCTTAGATTTAATTGACCATCTCAGTGTAGTGTTTTTTCAGGAGTGGCTGAGCTGTGGGGACGTTGGGGATTTGGATCAGATGGTTTAAGAAGCTCAAGGTTCTCTCTTCTGGCTTTGTCCAAAACCTAGTAAGCTGCCTTCATAGGCAGCTTTTTGAAAAATCACAGGCGTGACGGTTGTTCCAAAAGCAAGAGACATGAGGTTCATTTATGAGGTTCGGTTCCAGTTGAGATGCTGACTTAGAAGTCAGCTGTCTACAGTCTGTAGGCCGTAGACAACAAAGCAAATGACTGCAGTTTTGAACAGAAGGGCTTTTCACACTGCTCTTAACCCGGGTTATCATCGTTCTAAACCTCGCGTTTAACCCCAGGTAAAGGAACGTTTCACATTTGTGATTTAGAAGTGGGTATAATTCTGCTATAAAACCCTGCTTTTGCACTGTTAACCCTGCATTACGGTGCCAAACGAACTTACCTTACCTTTTTATGGCAATAGTCTTTTTTTACAATGCAATGCATGATTTAGTAACTGTGTCAGTTCATAAACCACACTCACAACTGTTTCCATTTTAGTAACAGTTTTATAAACCGTACGCTTAATTTTGCAATCTGTACTTAGATTCATAAAACCATACTTGCTTTTTTTTCTCAATTTGTAGCAAATTTGTAAATCTATAAATGTCTGCCAAATGATTCACTGATATCTGATATGATCACAGTGAGTGCATTAGTTACTGATTATTATTTCTGATCTTTTATGTACCATTATTGGTTATGCTTTCATTTATTTAGCGTACACTTTTTATCCAAAGCAACTTGCAAGTAAGAAATACAGAAATACTGCCTGGTGAAAAACACACATGGCACATTCACCTTTGCCCACTGGCATTTACACATTTCAAAGAGTAATGTTTCATCAGAAAGCTCCCTTCACTCTCAATAAAACTCAGTGAAAGCATTCACTCGTGCACGTAATCTTCTTAACAGATCTCCAAAACTGCAAGCACATTATCTGCTTTACACTCGGTTTGAAACGGCAAAACAAACCGTTTGCAAAACACTAATCACACTTCTGTACATTAGACTCATTATTCAAAAATAACAGCTCTAGTTTTTTGTTTACTGTATCTTTTTCTTTGTTACACTATTTTCAACAGAGCTGCTTTGTAATTGAACTCATTTCATAATTGATGAATTTTACACAGTGATTGAATGAAACTGAATCAACACTGAACTGGCCTCAGCTGAATCATGACACTACTGTCTTTTTAAAGTTGCTTTAAAGCTGAATTGAATTTTGTTCGCATCACTGAATCATTATTTTCATGTTGATCACTGTAAAGCTGATTAGAAATAATCTGTATTGTATAAAGTATTGTATGAGAGATGGAGTGGGAGAAAGTGAGCGTGCTTTGCTTTTTTTTTTCTATAGATAAAAACATAAGTTTGACATTTTCATCCTGTTGTTTACTGTATTTGTTTGATTGGTCAGTGTCGTGGATTTTGGTTCTTTTGCTGCTGTCGGCTGTAAGGACCTTTGAAATAACATTTGGCGAAGTGATATGAAACTGACCTGTCTGGAACTACTTTAGCTGTGCTTTTACTGGAAACTAATCGCACACATTACAACGTTTGTCAGCCAATCAGAATCAAGCATTCAGCAGCCCCACCGTATAATTCTAAAATATTAAATAGGCACACTGTGTTTATACTGTATATCCTCTTGTATATATCATATAACATCTTTTGTTATAGTTTTTTTTTTTTTTTTTGTGACAATAAAATGCTTGTGTTAACTTTTGTTAAAGGGTCAATGATGTGACGGGTCATTTTTTTGTTCAAAGGCCTTAATAAAAACAAAGATATGACATCCAAAGTATTTAAGGTAGTACAACTAGGTCTCTTTTATTGAATCCAAAAGGTTTTAATTATATTTTGCTACATATAAAGGTATTTTAAAGATTTTGAAGTGTCAAAAGGTCATTCGGTTTAACCGTCCAAAGGCCAATACAGCCATTTCATTTGTGATTAAAATATCTTAAAATGTAATAAATGTATATATATATTTTTTTATTCTGGCATGATTTTATAACATCATATATCAACATATGCAAAATGGTATTAAAATTATGTGTAGCAGTCATTGCTTTGTTATGAGAAACAATGAATTTCATTGATGTCATTTGGAGTAACCAATATAAGGGACCATTTTAGATCAAGTCATGTGGTCAGTATCATGTGACAGGATGTGACATCATTCAGACACCTGCAAAGGACCACATGGTCATGAAACAAAGTAACTAACTCTCTTTTAACTATTTGAAAAATTCTTGTTTTCACTTATACGCATATCCTGAAACATCAGGTCATTCGGTACAACCGCTATAAAACATGGAAAATGTTGTAATATTTTAAAAACTTGTACTAAATATAAAATGTTTTTGCTAGATAGCTAGATATCAGCCTGTTAGCATTGTTTGAAAATATCGTCATTTGGTTTAACCAAAAGTGTCATTCGGTAAAACACATTTTTTGTTAAACCGAATGACTTTTTTGTTGACAAATTTTGTAAAAAATGACAAAAGCCGCATTAATTTATTATAAAAACCTCATAATCTCATTGTTAACACTTGATAAAACTAAAAATGAATTATATCTCCATTATGTCTTATTCGCTAAAATAAATGTTGATATTTTGTGTCTAATGCAATGACAGTCAGACATTTTTAAGTGTAACTGAAGTGTTTATGGGTCATTGTCCTGAGTCCTGCTGGGGTTGTATTACACAAACGTGTCTTTAATTCTTGACAGATTTGAAAAAGTCTTCAGTGAAATTACAGTGGTTACTAAACAGGTTGGATAAGAGTTAGGATGTTGTAGTAATACAGTCCCTGCTGTTCATCATCTACAGTTTATCTGAGAAATTTTCCTGTCAACTCCGTGCCTGAGCTCTTTTGAGCACAAAGAATCATTGGCTTTCCTGCTCCTCATTGAAATTCTAGGCTTTTCTGAGGGATTGTGCAGTCTCTGTGTTGCAGTCAGAGTGTTTTCTTGAAAAGCTCTGTCCCAAGCTGTTGGCTCATGTCAGCGACTGCTGTATGTTCTGTGAGTTTGCCATCATTTGATATTGCACTATTGGTCTGTCATTGAAGACCAGCCCTGCTGTTGGCCATGTGTTTCTACATGATGAATACTAATGAGTTTGAGTTCATTGACAGATGACAGGACAGAATCCTTTGAGTTAGGTTCATGCATGTCTTTTTAAAGTCTCAGAAGTGAATAAAACCCTTTGAAACAGTGTCTTTGGGTCTTTCACAGAAAAAGATTGCAAGTCAGTATGGCTTAAACGTTCTTTAGAAGCTTAAATAAAGTCATGTTATGTTGAAATGGTGTTTGCAATGTGGCTTAAGTCATTTTGACATGGATTTAGTTATAATAATGACCCTGATCGGATGTGTTTTTGGTCTGCAGGGATCGAGCTGTGTCTGCCGGGATGGCGTTTCTCCATGACCATGGTGGCAAACTTCATGATGTTGGCCGGGCAGCTGCTCATGCCAGGACTGGCTGCCCTCTGTCGGGACTGGCAGATTTTGCAAGCCGTCATAATCTGCCCTCTCATACTCATGCTGTCCTACATCTGGTGAGTACCACTGTCATGGCCATTCTTACAATCATCATTTGACTTTATTTATTTGAATTGTGTTTGACTTTTTTGAGTTTACAATGAAAGCCCACAGCAAAAACTGTAAGTACTGCAGCAACTGAAACGAGAGCAGCAAACACATTAGTGCACTGCTGTTTCCACACTTCATTAAGCAGCATAATCATGATCATCTGTGCAAGTAACAAGAAAAGTTTCTCAAGAAGCAAATTAGCACATTAGAAGGATTATATAACACAATGTTTCTTTAGTAGTCTAGAGGAATGACTGCTGAAAACTGGGCTTTGCATCACAGTTAAAAATCTAAAATAAATTTCTTCTGACCATACATGACACAAAATCTAATCTCAGCACTTTTGATGAACGGCTACACTATTTTCATCTGAATATCAACATTTGTCAGATTTAGTCAGCCAAAACTTGTTAGGTTAATTGATCTAATTTTGTGTCTAAAATAGTGATCTATGACACGTTTTTTGTGTCTATTTGTTAATGAGGGATTTGTGGAACACATTCATGTTTTTATATATGTGGAGTAAAAGTTATAGATTTATTTTGAAATAAAAAAGATAAAAGTAGACCCTTGGGGTAAGATGAGCCACCAGAATTGACACAGAAGTGCGAAGTGGCATGTTTTTAAATTTGGTAACACTTTATTTTACAGTGTCATTGCTACACATATTTCATGTTATTATAGTAATAACTATAAATTACCAAATCCTAACCCTATAGTAAGTATATGTAGTTACTTAATTACTTAAATGTATAATTACAATGTAACAGAGACACCTTAAAATAAAGTGTACCTATAAATTTAATAACTATTTTAATTAACAGGGTTATTATTCAGTATTTCCATGAATTAGATGTACATTTCAGGCATCTTTGCTTTCATTAAAACAGTAACACTTTAGTATGGGGAATGCATATTCACTATTAACTACAACTTTTCCCTCAATAAACTCCTAATTTACTGCTTATTAATAGTTAGTAAGGTAGTTATTAAGTAGGATTAAGAATGTAGAATAAGGTCATGCACAATAAGGCATTAATATGTGCTTTATAAGTACTAATAAACAGCCAATATTCTAGTAATATGCATGCTAATAAGCAACTAGTTAAAAGACCCTAAAATAAAGTGTTATTATTAAAACCTATAGGTTAGTTGAGTGAAATCATTAAATTTGCATTCATAGTGTGTTGCTATTATGACATATCTTCAATTTAAATATGGACAATTAAATATGTAAATATATGCCTATATAAGTCATAGAATATTTTAGCTTTCAGATGAGTCTCTTTTACTGGGATTCTGCTTTGTCTGTCATCAGTTATTCAATTATTATCAATTAAATTGTCAAATTAAAACACTTTAAAAGATATATAAATATTAATAAGAATTATGCATATGCTAAACTTCGTATCTAAATATGTTACAGTTTAAAAGTAAATCCCCTACCTCAAGCAATATTTTAAACAATAACAATATATATATATATATATATAAGTTTTCAGGTGCCAATGCCATAATGCACTATTTACCATCAAACATGATTAATTTAAGGGCAAAACAGTCCAATAACAGGGGAGTTACCAGAAGAAATCTAACTGGTTATTAGATATACAAAAAATATAAATTGCTCTTTAGTTCATGTTAGTTAATGCATTAACTAATGTTAACCAATGAGACCTTATTGTAAAGTGTAAAGTGTTATGATCACATGAGACATGGAATAGCTAACGCGTTGTAGAAATGATCATTTTTAACCATTTCATTCTTTATTGTTTATAAAGTTTGTAACATAGTTGCTTTGTTTCAATGTTTTAGTCATTTATTTAACAACTAGCATTCAGTGATGATGTGTTTATTCCAGATTAGATTAGGTTAGTGCCTGTAGTTTAATGTGATCATATGTAGTAAAATATATCCTTCGTGCTTCAGCATTTTTCCAGAATCTCTGCGCTGGCTGCTTGCAACTCAGCAGTACAGTCGCTCCAAATTGATCATGGAGCGCGTCGCCAAGAAGAACGGCATCAATCTAGAGGAGGATGCCGAGGAACTCGTGACAGGTATACAATCAAAGACGAGACAAATGCTGGGCTGTGTTTATAATGTGCAAAATATGATCAATACCCAGTGAAGCCAACTGTTTCAGCTATAATATAATAACTCGCTGTTAGAATGGAAACAATCACAACCAACCACCCGAGAGCGCTCCATTCGACCGAAGTGGACTGCGAAGTAGACTTCACAGTGTATTCCGCCATCTGAAGTGAGATTCCAGTCCGAAGGGAGCGAACATGTTCAGTTTGAAGGGCACTGAAAGGCATTGATTATATTTATTAGATACATAATGTGTGTTTTGTGTATGTATATTATACGTATTTTACATTTGAAAGTAAAATAGAAAAGTTTCTTGCTCATTTTTGATAATGCACTTGCAAAATGGTTTTTGACATCCTCAAATTGCAAACCATTAACCACTTCAGAATCTATGGCCAAATTAAATATTAAATATTTTACTCTGTTCCAAGGAAGATTTGTTTTTTATGCAACAGTTTTGTCAAATTTGCCAAAGGTGTGAGACTCGAGTGAAAAATGTGATGACTCAACAGCTTTTTGCACCATTTTTTATTCGCCCTAATGTTGTTCAAAACCGGTATGGCTTTTTTCTGTGGAACACAAAACTGGTTTTGCTAACCGGAATAAAATTCCGTTTCCATATTCTACAAGACCTCAGTCGCTGTCAGACAGTGACATCACCACAGGTGAATGTTGCTTGTCAGTCTAAAGTCAACATTGTAGGTTGCGGTTGTGCTATGGATGGACGGCTGCTGACAATGTAAACACTCAAGGAGCTAAAGTGATTATCTGTGACTAGTCAGCATTACATCACAATATATCCTTTTTATTTTCTTAATGCATGTTCATGGTCATATTTGTGAACAATTAATCCATGCATTTTTTGGTCAAACAATTAAGTTGAGATTTGATATACAGTCAAACCAAAAAAATATTCAGAAGTTTTTGATATATTTTTACTAGTGCATGCAGGACACTATAGTTCATTTATGTAAGTGAGGATAGCAAAATAAACAGTGACATATTATACTCAAAAACTCTTCATACAGTGGACTACCAGTAAAATTGATAAAAGTTTGGAACCAAAAATTATTCAGACACTTTGACCTGACCATGTTTTGCTTAAGTGTTATCTGACATAATTAAGATTAATTTTTTCTGACACAGTTTAACTCTGAGATCTTATTTTTTTTAAACTAAAAAACTAATAATGAATGAAATGTTCAAGGTATCTGAATAAATTTTGGTTTGACTGTATAGTGTATATATATCGTTCTACATAAGAATACCAAATATAGGCAGATAAAATTGTACATACTTACATATCCAACTTTATATAAAGAGCTGGGCGATAATATAGTTTGATTTTGCAATGAAATAAAAAATAGGGAAGTTGAGATTTGCTGTATAGTATATATTGCTGTACATGAGTGTACTGTGGATGAAGTTGGATATAATATACTGTGTGTATATATAACTTTATATATAGAGCTGTGCAATAAGACATGATGTCTTTGCACACATACAGTGATATAATAAAAATAATGCCTTATGATATGATGTATTATGCACTGCTGCAATTTATATATAAACTCTTTCTCCTGCAGAATGTGAAATTTCAGGGTGATAAAAACAGATTCAAAATTGAATAGCAATATAATTTTTATTTGTTAAGGCAGTAATACCTTGTAGCGACCAACAGTAAAGTGAACTGGTGACCTCCACCTTTAAAATGTATATGTGTTTGGAGCATTAGATTACTAGGATTTTGAACAAACCTCATGTTTTCTTTCTTTTCTACATTGATTTCAGAGATGAACAGAGCCCTGCCAAAACCATCCAAGAAGACGTGCATTGTGAAAATGGTTGGCACAAGGAACCTGTGGAAGAATATAGTTGTGCTCTGCGTCAACTCGTAAATTTATTTTTATTATGCATCAATCTGAGTCCTTTTGCACTTGTAGTCTAGTGTGAAATAGGATGATTATTAATTATTAAAAACATTCTGCTGCTGTTAAAGGGATAGTTCACCCAAAAAAGTAAAATTCTGTCATTTACTCACCCTCGTGTCATTCCAAACCCAGACTTTGGTTCATCTTCAGAACATAAATGAAGATATTTTTAATGAGAGATTTCTGTCCTCCCACTGACAGTCCAGGTAACCAAAACGATCCAAAAATGCCATAAAGCTGCTGTATAATGAACTCATATGAATCGAGTGGTTTAATCCAAGTCTTATGAAGATATACGATCACTTTATATGATGAAGATTTAATTTAGGATTTTATTCACATATAAACAAACATATGTGCATCACATACATTTCAGCCTCCATGTTTACTATACGTGACATGCTCTATGCATGTGTGTCGATCATTGTTTATATGTAAATAAAAGCCTAAATTAAATCTGTTTATCATGTATGTTCTTCACAAGACTTGGATTAAACAGCTTGATTCGTTTTACGACGCCTTTATGACGTTTTTGGGTCTTTAAAGTTACCTGGAAGGGTAAAATATATTAAAAATATATTAATTTGCGTTTCGAAGATGAAATGTTTGTGAGGGTGAGTAATTGATGACAGAATTTTCATTTTTGGGTGAACTAAATCTTTTAATCTGGCATCAAAAAACCCTCTGTGTCTCTCCATCTCTCAGACTGACAGGTTATGGCATACACCACTGCTTTGCACGCAGCATGATGGACCAGGATGTGGAGATGACCACCATGTTCCATAACTTCTATGCCGACTACTACACCATGGCGGGCATCGCCGTGGCTTCATGCGTGGCACTTTGCCCTGCGGTGGGCGTGATGGGCCGGCGTGGAGGACTCCTCATGTTCATGATCATTACAGCCCTGGCATCTCTCCTTCAGCTGGGCCTGCTAAACTGTGAGGGAACACACAAATAACAAACACTGCCTGAATCGAATTATACACAATCACCGTCATGGGAAACAATGACTACATTTACATGAACATGCAGAAAGCAACGTTCTGAACCTTCATGTAAACACAAAATGGTTTCCATATACCATTTAAGGCCCTGGTTCCACCTGGTATTAAGATGCGTTTTGGTTGATTGGATCATGAGTGGGTGAAGCTAAATAACGGGGCGTAAAACGCTTTGAGTTTGTTCACTTTCAACCACTTCCAGAGGTAGTTGAAAACGCATTTGTGTTCAAACAACCACAAAAGACCGTCTACTCTCAGCCTACTGACTTAATGCATAAACATTATGGGAAGCACGGGAATTAAACTTCGTCGGCTGAAGACCCAAGTTTGGTTTGAAGATGAAAAATGTACCGAGCACAATGTTCTCCTGATTTCTGACACACACTCACAGCGTTCGAAATGAAAGCTAATGCTCTCCCTATGTTTTCTGTCATCTCCGGGCGCATTCATATGAGCTTATTTCAGGACAGAAGTGGTTGAAAGTGGACACCAGGTGGAGACAGGAATGTGTCTCCCTCATCCACTTGTGATCCGATCGACCAAAACACAACTTAATACCAGGTGTAAACAGGGCCTAAGAGATTAAGAGAGTTTCTGGCAGCCTTGGCCTTCTATAAGCTCAATTCTTACAGGATCAACAACTAAACTAACGGAGCTTTAGCCGTTTCCTGGTGGAAGCCGCATGTACAGGATAAACAGGTTAAGAGTACATCATTAACACACTCGTCTTAAGCAGTTTTTTCGCTATTACTGGCTTTCTGCTGTGCATGTAAATATTGTGAATGTGTCACAAGCTAATAAATGTTTGCAAGCTTTTACGACAGCTAAGATCACATTTAACACTTACCTTTGGCATACACTACAAATTATTTTGGGGGGAATTTGATGCACACTGCTTTGTACACTAGCTGTGAGCTGCAGACCACCTAGTTTCACATTTGTTGTTTTGTTTTTTTTATCCCTTGCATGTGCTCCGTCCCTGATGAATGAAGTGTTGGGGAAGTACAGTGTTCAGCTCAATATTGGTAAAGTACAATGCTATTTTTGCAATTTTCTCTTTATTTTTTCTCATTCTTCCGATGTTAAAATATCACCTATGCCAGTTTAATATGCAGAGCTAGACATTCATAGGTTTATTTCACATTAGGGATGTGCAGACAGTATCTGTATCTGTATTCGGATAAAACCAAGAGTAGTGCGCTTTAACTGGAAGTTCATCAAATTACATGAGAAGCTCATTTTAAGTCTGATCCATTCAGTTTTCATTGAACAAATATGCCTTGTATAACTCATAAAATAATTATTTTTTATTAGAATTTCTTTAAATATCTTCTTATTAAAACAATAGTGCTATAAGAGATAAAAATAACAGAAAAAAATATTTTCAGAGGTACTTTGTGTATAGTTATGTCAGGACAATAATCCATATCCCCCAAAAATCCTACATACTTCACCTTTAAACAGGTTTCTCACAAAAAAAAGTGTGTACATACTCCACATACCACAGTCTGAAAAATATTTCCAGGTATGTTTTGTCTCAGCCGCTGTCAAAAAGCTCAAGTAAATCAGTATCAGTGTAGATGCATGATAATGATATCAAGAAAAACAGGCCAGAAAACAAGAAAGTACTTGAGGTACGTGAGGCTGAAAAAGAACCGAACCTGATATCTGATATAAACCCAATACAAAACATGCAATACAGAGAATATCCAGGTTTAAACTTGAAAGTATTTGAAAGAAAGCCTTTAAACATCAAAACAAATGTTGGTGCTCTATGCTTCAGATAAGATTATCCAGGTATCCTAGATATCCTCAAATGCATATTTGTTGAAAACACACTTTTCCCATGAGTTATACATCATTTTTATATTGAGTTGCATATGTGATGTTTCTTTTTGAGGAGAAAATAATGAATGACTCATCATCGTGTCTTTCTCTCTCGCTCCCCACAGAACGCTCAGATACGCTGAAGTACAACTTTTCGGTGGCTTTCTCCATCATTGGCATGTTCTCCTCCCACGCTGTCAGCAACCTAAGCATCTTTTTTTGTGCTGAAATCACTCCTACTGTGATTAGGTGAGCCATGCCACATGGGAGACTTTGAAGAAAAAAATCAAAAAGGCTAAAGGTCTTTCTTGTTTAGAACTTCCTGGTTATTAATAATCTGTATTTTCCCCCATTGATTTTTATGGATATTTTATTCCAGTTATGTTAGATGTCACTTTGGTGGAACTGGATCTGATATTGCATAAAAACCCTTTGATGTTTTGATAAATATCTGTTTGATTTCAATGGGCCATTTATCAATATTAGTTACTGTGTTTATAATATGTGGTGATACTCCATTTTAAACATGGCTGCTTTATCCACCTTATTTTGAAACGCAGAAGTAAGCAATTTTCTGTGAATGTGTGAGACTTCAGATTCATTAGCCGCTATAGGGAAATAACGAGAAAAATAGCAAAGTGCAGTAAACGGTAAAACTATTTGCGCAACAAACCATTGTGTTTTATAATTACAGCAATACATTAACTCTTTCCCCGCCATTGACATAATTTTCCATCATTTATGACACAACGCTTCCACACCATTGATGGAAAGCAATCCTTGTTTTCACTGTTACACAGTAGGGGGCGCTATTACACATCTTCTGAAAGAGTACGGGCTCAAAACACAGGCAAAGAAAAAGCAGAAACAAGCGATAGAAGCATTGCTGATGCAAAATAATGTTAAATAATCATCAAACATTAAAGAGCATATAAATCAAAACTTCCTAACATTACTGAATTAATTTTCACTATTTTTTTCACTAGAATTTTTGTTCTGTTCTTTCTTTTGATATATTGCATGTTTAGTTTTTCATACAACAAAATATTCTGGGGGCTGTGAAAAATGATCAAAAATGCAACTTTTTTAAAAATACTGGCGGGGAAAGAGTTAACAATAGAATAATATAGTAAGAAATACAAGTTCGCAATATCAAGCAGCATGTCGAGCTGTTATGAGATGACACCAGAAGCTGCGCCTAATCTTACTTGAAGAATAAGGTGGATATACCCCTAACCCTGTTCTTTTGTGTGCTGTATAGGGGTGGTGGGCTAGGCCTCGTACTGGCCAGTGCTGGTTTTGGCATGCTGACAGCACCCATCATGGAGCTGCATAACCAGAAAGGCTATTTTCTGCATCATATCATCTTCGCCTGCTGCACTCTTATCTGCATCATTTGCATCCTGCTGCTGCCAGAAACTCGCAATCAACCACTATCAGAAACATTAGCGGATGCAGAAAATTACACTCGCCAACCATTACTGCCATCTCGCAAGCCAGGTGAGCAACGCCTTCTGCTGACCAAGTCTGACAGCCGTGAGTACGCAAGGGTAGGCGACACGCCTCTCCACGAAGCAGCCGCCACCGCTATTTCCACTATGGACTCTACTGCCTCATCCGCCATTGATCTTCACTTGCTCATGGACCAGCAAGTGACAGGTCAGGTAGAGCTATTCAATATGGAAACCTTGACTTCTTCCCAAGAGCAAGATGACCTCAAGCAAGCCATTGAGGAGTATCCCAAAGCTGCAACCACGCCGGTGTCCTCTGCCGAAGATCCTCTCCTCGCCTCTATCCCAAAAACCTCTACGCCAATCGCTATTAGTTCTATTCAGACATCTAAAACAGAATCTCCTCCTGATGTTGTCCTAACTCTGCTGTCTTCTTCCTCCGCGGACACTCCTTTGTTCAGCAATCATGTCTTGGATTCCTCTACTTCTCCTAAGACTCCTCTGGAGTCTCCGATACCAGGTGCTGATGATTGCAACATCCAAGTTGAAGTGGGCTCTGCTTTTGCCTCTTCTTCGCCACCACTTGACTCTGCGACAGTGTCCTCCCCAGTAGACGACGCCATTCCTCTCTGCGCAATAAACCTGTCCGATCTACCACCTACATCCACTGGACAATCACCCAATCAGTCTTTAAATGGCATTCCTCCCTCTTCCTCAATAGACTCTCCTGTTAATCTAGTCACTGATATTCTAGCCCCTTCCCCAACACGGTTACCATTACCACCAATACTAGACCCAAATGGTCAAGATAATGGCATCCCAGCCCAATCCTTCTCTTCACCCATAGATTCCGGCACTGCGTTGTTACACTTAGTTGCTTCACCTATGATGAACTCCATAGAATCTGGCCCATCTTCACCAGCTCTGCTGGAGTCTTTAGGTAATGGTACTACTCTTCATGCCGCACCTCATGCCACAAGCATTGACTCTGTTACAGAATCTGGCCACCCCCTCATGGCGGACTTGACCGTTTCCTCGCCTATTGACTCAGGTATACCTAGAGACGCTGACTTGCACATCACGGAAACCAACACTGCCAGTGGGGAGACGTCTTCATGACGGACACATTCGCTCCACGTGACTTGATGGGCAGCCTTATTATTCTTACTGCTTGTTATCAAGAAGCAGTTCTTGCCGTGAGGGAGGCTCGTTTCAGTCGTTGTTAGAAGTATTGTTATTTTCCAGCAGCCATGACCCAAGAATGGCGAAGCAAGGAGAAGGTATAAAAGGATTTGACTGAAAGGGAACGACCAACAGTCAAAGCTCAAAGGGTTTTTACTCTCCCTTGGTTTCCAAGCCTTCTTACTGTGGTGCCAGTATCTGCTTTTTGGGCAGCTAGATCCAAAATTCCATGCGTTTATCATTGAGCTTCTATTATTAAAACACTAAGACCAATAGTGACAAGTTCTTACTTGAGTTACTCTGGAATTCAATGTAGTCTAGTGGTTAGGCTTACTCATACTCGTAATTAACATTTAGGATCAAATGTGATTTTCTGTAATTAATTGACTGGAGTTAAGTTGCTATATTCAAATGGGAATACAGCATCGGTGAGGTCCAGTATCAAAGGGAATTTCTCAGAACCCAACAGTGTACATTTAATGCTGGGAATGTTTGCCGATGTGTCCTGAAGTGAAAGGCAGATACCTCTTATGAATTAGGTGTCAAATAAGCAATGATCGGAAGTATATGTTCAAACCTGTTGTAAAATAGATACTACACAGAGACTGCTCAATGGTATGATTTATTGAGCTAATATGTTTTAATCACTGATTCTGGTGGGGAAAAAATAATTTTGAGGAATACTTCATGGCTGTGTAACACTGTCTAAGCGACCTACAATACACAAAATCAAGTGTATGCAACAGACTTATTGTGAATGTGAACAATTTTGTAATTTATGCTATTGTGGTACTGATGTACAGTGGTACTGACTGCTTTACTTAAAAAACAAAACAAAAAAGATTTTAGATTATGTTGTCTGTATCAATGAGTGTACGCCCATTGGTATTTTGTTACCATGTCTGTGTAAATGTATGTGGCACTTTATCGTTCACAATGACAAAAAAAGCATGTGAACATCTAAAATGAAACTTTCAATGAATGATTTCAAAGTAAGAAGAACAAATATGAATTTTTGAGGAATGAGTACAATTGCCATCTTTCATTTGTGGTCACTCTATAATCACAGCAATAAAATATTTACAATATGTGACCCATACTATGCCAGGAGTTTAAAACATTTCAATTTTATTTTCAAATTGTTTTATATCCTTAATCACAGTCAAGATAACTAATATTAATAATTTTTTAATGTCTGAAATTGTCCCCTAAAATTGGGGTGGGTGTGTTAATTCATATGTGATCAAGGCTAAAACAATTCGAAGAAAATTTCATAAAGTAATATGGAGCTAAACCTGTTCTTGGCACGAAATGTAACATTACTTTGGATTTCTTGGAAAAAATGATTTCCAGTGATATTTTGAATCAATCCATCTAACGTTTAGTTTCTTTTTATCTTCAATAAAAAGTATTATGGCCCTACAGTATGTAAAAATTTTTTAAAAAGTTTTTGATTATTTGTTACTTTAAATGTTGTATTTTGTATTTTGTTATTCCAAGGACAGGGGCATTTTCTTCTCAAATATATCATGGCCTTCTTCTATCTGGTGACCTCCTTTAGCTTTTACTACTGTATTCTCATTTAGCTATTCAGGATATCTTGTTACATCTGATATGTCCGCATATGACTGAGCATGTTACAACGGACTCCAAAATCTCAAAAGAAACATCACACTTTTCCATTTTCCATTTGCAATGTGACTTGTTAGTGTGATTGATTTCAAACAGTTTGGACGAATCTCAAAGACTCAAATATTTAAAAGTAAAAATCCTCACCATTCAGTCATTCAATGAACCTAATTTCCTAGCCAAGAAATTTTTGAGAAAATACTTTACATAAGTGTGCAAATACTGAAGTGAACGCTTGGTCAGTGCATAAGTAACTGAGTTAATCTATTCCTCCACCACACTGAATTCTCAGCTCACTATTTGACACTCCACTAAACATTTAGAGTTTTTCATTAGGGGCAAATCGGATCACAAACAACATTTTTCCTTTGAACAATTTTATATGCCGTAGTTCAAAGCCCAACACGACGCCGTGTGTCCACAAAAACGCTTGGTGCTCTGCTGAAAACGCCTATCTGTGAACGCTTGAGAGCTTTTTCAGTTGAGACGCTTTGCATGCTATGATACGGAATATCCGCGGAAGTGTTACCAGTGTATGATTTCACAAATAGTTTTTTTTCTGTACTGTTTTTATATTAAAAAAATGTTGACACAATGTAAAATATTTGGCTCTTGTTTTAAATGCCCTGATAGCACACGTACATCTTAATGTGCATGTTTACATCTGGAAGACGTATTTTTTAGTGTTTGCTCATCTGCAATACATCTATAAGACGTTTCCTGTCAGATATCAAATAGACGTTTATAAAATGTCTTTAAGATGTTAGAATGTATGTAAAACTGACATCTTACAGACGTCTATCGGATGTTTGTAAACAGCAGATGCTTTCCAGATTAATTGATCTTTGACAGACATCTTGCAGACGTACGTGTGCTATCTGGATGTTGTTGCCCTGATAGCAGACGTACATCTCAGAGACGTTTATTTGATGTTTGTTTACATCTGGAAGATGTATTTTTTTTTTAGAGTGTTTGCTCATCTGCAATACATCTATAGGACGTTTCCTGTCAGATGTCAAATAGACGTTTAGAAGATGTCTTTAAGATGTTTAGGATTTAGAATGTATGTAGAACTAACATCTTAAAGATGTCTATGCTTTCCAGATGAATTGATCTTTAACAGACGTACGTGTGCTATCTGGGTGTCATCGGTTGACGTTTTACAAGCAGAATGTGGCGGTTGGTCGGTGTTGTATTTGTCCCGCCCTTTCTCCACTGTGATTGGACGGCTGGGTACAAAGTGACAGTGATGAGCGCTGCGTTTTACCCAAAGTTGAACTTTCTTCAATTCGAGGCGACGGGTAAAAAAACGCAGAGCTCTCAACGAGTCATCGTGAAATAGATGCTCAGTGCCTCGTTAAGCCCTGGTTATGCTTTCTGTGTGCGCTAGGGTCCACGTGATGTAAAAATCGTCATCGGAGGGTGTACGCAGAGGATCTTTGCGGACATCTGCGTGCATCCCATTTTTTTGTAGGCTGCGCATGCGCTGGAAAAACAACATGGACGCTGAATTTGAAGAGAGGCTGTGTGAAGAAGTCTGTCGCTAAAACAATATGAAGACAGCCAGATGTGCAATAATAATGATGTGCAATAAACCGTCTGTTTACTGTTCAAGTCGATGTACTGCGCATGTGTGGAACACGTCTGCCGAGCGGACCCCAGCATACACTTTCAGTAGTATAAATGCAAGTAGTCCGCGTCCGTATAACCAGTATAACCAGGCCTTTACGCTTTTGGCGCTCCCATTGAAAACAATTGGAAAAATACGCTAGCCTCAGAAAAAAACGTTTGGTGGACACACGGCCTAAGAATACACTTAAGAAAGCTATATTGTGACCATCCTCTCATAGTCAAGACCCATTACCATTATACGCATCCCAATAAGAACAATATTCCTTCGCTGCGTCCCAATTCGGAGGCTGCATCCTTCGAAGGCTGGACCGAGTGTAGTTAAATGGGACGGTCCAGCCACCGGAGGATTGCCCTTAGTCACCTAATAACTGTAACGTTTGTACTGGACTTTTTTTTTTTTTTTTTTTTTGAAAATTATATTCAACTGTCTGAAAACAACCTGTCTGAATATGTTCACCTTGGTCCATTATGTACATAATAAACAGTACGTTCCTTCGCGGCCCAGGGAAAGAAGGACACATTTGAAGGAGCCTTCGAAATGGGTCAGTCTTTGTCGCTTTGTCGTCTTTCACTGTGATGCATTCGGCCTTCTAATGCAGCCTCTGAATTGGGAAGCACAACTTGTTTTCAAGTAGCACCACTTGACATGCTAAACTTAAACGCATAGCATGTGAAGGCTGGCTGTCAATGCAGTGTTTAACGCTAAATTGCTGAAGTACTGTATGCTTCACATTGGCGGATCAACCACTATATCATATATGAGCCACATCAAATTTAGTCATTTTTTTGTAACCTCTTTCAGATTTTATAACTAATTGTGGTAAAGCCAAAATATGGTGGTAAGCTCTTCTGCACACCAGATCTGTCCGCTGTGACTTGGCCTGATCTAGAAAACTGAATATTAGCTAGTCAATGCAAACTCTTCCAATTCTAATTTGTGATATCTTGAGTATATACCTCGTTGACAAGGGTATTTAATACAGAATGTATGCTCCGCTCCAAGAGCAGTGGCAGGAGGATGAATGTCAAAAAAATTGATTGTTTTGGGTTTCATGTACATTTTGTTAACATACATAATGCATTTGTATATAAAGTTGTATGTGTCGTAATATACTTTATTGAATAAAATATATTTGTTGAGATATTTATTGATTTACTGATGGATGTGTAAATATGTTGGCTGGTAAAATAGTTTACAGAAACCTAATTTAAGCCTATTATAGAGTTTCCCTGTAATACAGAATAATCAGTTGTGTTCTGTATGGGACCAGGTATATATATACACTACCAGTCAAAAGATTTTTAATGTTTTTAAAAGAAGTTTCGTCTGCTCACCAAGGCTGCATTTATTTAATTAAAAATACAGTAAAAACAGTAATATTGTGAAATATTATTACAATTTAAAATAACAGTTTTCTGTTTGAATATATTTTATAAAGTAATTTATTCCTGTGATCAAAGCTGAATTTTCAGCATCATTACTCCAGTCTTCAGTGTCACATGATCCTTCAGAAATCATTCTAATATGATGATCTGCTGCTCAAGAAACATTTATTGTGTACAATTGTACAAAATATTTGTGTATAATATTTTTTTTTTCAGGATTCTTTGATGAATAGAAAGTTCAAAAGAACAGCGTTTATTTGAAATATAATCTTTTCTAACATTATAAATGTCTTTACTGTCACTTTTGATCGATTTAATGCATCCTTGCTGAAAAAAATAATTAATTCCTTTTCAAAAAAATAAAAATTCGTACCGACCCCAAACTTTTGAACGGTAGTGTATAATGTTACAAAAGCTTTGTATTTCAGATAAATGCTGTTCTTTTGAACTTTCTATTCATCAAGGAATCCTGGAAAAAAAATATTGTACACAATAAATGTTTCTTGAGCAGCAGATCATCATATTAGAATGATTTCTGAAGGATCATGTGACACTGAAGACTGGAGTAATAATGCTGAAAATTCAGCTTTGATCACAGGAATAAATTACTTTATAAAATATATTTAAACAGAAAACAGTTATTTTAAATTGTAATAATATTTCACAATATTACTGTTTTTACTGTATTTTTAATTAAATAAATGCAGCCTTGGTGAGCAGATGAAACTTCTTTTAAAAACATTAAAAATCTTACAGATTCCAAACTTTTGACTGGTAGTGTGTGTGTGTGTGTGTGTGTATATATATATATATTGTTTTGAAAATGACAGCACAGATACAGTGACATTATCATTTTATTTATTTTACAACAAATGCAATGAATGCAATGCTCATTTGCAGAGATGGGCATAAATACATGAAAATGTATTTAAAATAAAAATATAAAATACCTCAGTTGAAATGTATCAAAATACCCAATACTGTGTGGGGAAAAAAGCATTTAAATAGTATTTTTTTTATTTTGTGAATACACAAAATACATGTAAAATTGGCCATTTAGTGAAGTTTCAATATTAGGCTGAAGTCTATCCGGATCTAATCTGAATGCAAAGAACGTTTTGGTGTGTACAACTGCTTAGAAACTTTTGTTTTCATTTCACCTACCACCAACTTCTCAAAGACTGAGTTTCTGGCCAGGTTAAAACTGCAGCCTATTGCTTGTAGTAAACACTACTAAATAAAAAATGTAAAACTGTGGGAACTTTTCCTGCTGTCTAGCAAGGAGTAGACATGGGTGATATGACCAAAATCATATATCATGATATGACTTGTTTTCACAGTAACAATATATAGTATGATAAAGGTTTTGCCCTGGCTTTGGACGACGATTTGCAGGGAGGGTGGGATCATACGCTTTCAGTGCTAGCAGGCTAAATTTAACATTTCCCAGATCACCTACTGCGCACCTTTAAAAAAAAAAAGAGTGTCAAGTTTTTCAGGTACGTCTACCTAACAGAAGAAATACTACAGAAATTTAATAAAGTAATCAAATGTAAAATATAACACTGCATAATCTTCACTGTATGAATAAATACACACTGTTTTTTATTAAAGCTCGTCATATCACCCAGTCCTAACAACCAGTAATGCTTAAACACATTTGATCGATTAACTATCAAGACTGACTGGCTAATGCTATTTTTCCCCTTGCCAGTGCTCCCTTATTTCTTCATGTTAACTGAAGGCAAATCTGAATGATGTTCAGTTTTAACCTTATCAACAAGAAGAATTGACCATGACATCCTCAACTTATCTTATTCCTTATTAATGCAGAAAATCCGCTCTTCATCTTCACCTGGTTTAGTAAACTGCTCATCACACGGAGCTTAAACCCGTGTTTAAGGCCTGTTGTACCTCCTGGGTTAAGTTAAGTTTCACAGTTGTAATTTTGAAAGGGTCCACAAACTGCAGTACTAGAATGCCAGAACGTAGAAAGTGAGTCATGTAGGCGGCAGATAAACAATCAAAAATAAACCTTGCCTCATTAAATATTCATGCTCTTCACACAGTCAGCCTTCACTAGATGTGTTTTAGCATCTCAGGGAAACAGTGACAATTCAACCGATGGATAAGCAGTCCAAATGCGCTTGTTGAATGCTGTACATGTTCAGTTCATTTACAAAGCGTTTGTCAGTCAGGGCTGTAACCACCATAAAGAGGACAAGTCCTCCCCTAATAAATGCTAATCTATCACTATCACTGTTATTTATGTGTTTATAGTGTTCTGTGGAATGCATACTGTCACAGCCCACATGAAAAAATACTATAGTAATTTATAGTAAATACTATAGTGTTTTTGAACCATACTATAGTAAATAGTAGTAGTATACTGTATATTATAGTATTACAACACTTTGTTAATGAGTGCTACAGCATACTGTAGTATTAACTATAGTGAACTGATAAACTGTAATAAATACTGTAGCATACTTTAGTTTTTACTACAGTAAACTGTAGTATAATATACCCTATAGTTGTAGAAAACTTATTACAGTATTGGGTAAAGTCATTTGTTTATATTACTATAGTTGTTATATTACCACAGCAACTATAGAATTACCACAACAAATTAATTCAAGTACTTTACTATAGTATGGTTCAAAAAACACTACTATAAATTACTATACTAGCCCACTGACAGCATAATCATTGCAAGAAACGTTCAATTTACAAAGTCATTTTAGTCATTTGAATTTCATTTCAAGAACAAAACTGGTTTATTTTGGTTTGATTTGCATGTTAATGGAAGTTAAGCAGTGATTCAGCAGATCTTGTTTCAGTTTAGCTATAGCTATAGGCTACAACGTGTACATGCAAATTTTTCATCTGAATTTAATAATCTAGCACAGCAGTCAAAAATGAGAATAATATAATACGACAATTATAATTTATGGAGCCTTTTCACATACCCGGGGTTCTCAGAAACGAAGTCATCATAGCTGGGAAGCAACAGCAAATATGATTGTTGTATTCCAATTTGCTCCAATAGCAAAAGAAAAATTCATGTTTCCACGACTTTCCAAAAGAGGGAAAAAATATCGAGATTCATTACATAAGTCAGAAGAGAGGTCAAAACGTGTTAAAATATTAATTTTGTTCACATTAAATGCTAACATTAGCTAGTAGCCTACCACAGTTTTATTTTTTCCATGTTTAAAATTAACTTTTATTTCATCACACACACACACACACACACAAATGCTATTAAACAAACTGAAATGTGGATAATGGATAAATAACTTCTTTAGAGCAATCGATTTAAACCCTTGCTCAAAATATCAAAAAATCACTAAAGGGGAGCATTGCTAACGTTAGCTAGCTAGCCTACCAGTTTTTATTTTTTTCCCATGTTTAAAATTTCCTTTCATTTCATCACAAAAAAAAATGCTTTAAACATAATCTGAAATGTAGTGGTTTGATTTTCTTTGAGCAATGGATAAATAACTTATTTAGAGCTATCAATTTAGGCCTTGCTCAGAATATTAAAAAAATCTCTAAAGGGTTGGTTTCAATACGCTGGGCCTCCGCGTGGCATGTATGTTATAGTCAAGTTAGTAAAGTTATGATTCTTTTAAAAAAAAATGTTTATTTCTTTATTTGGGTGTTTGAATCTGGTCTGCAAACTAGTTATAGTCAGTAGTCACTATATAGAGTCTCGCTGCCCTCTGCAGGAAAGAATTGGGAGTAAACAAATAAATATTCGGTTTGACTGTGGACTAGAAACAAAACTAGGATTACAACTAATTTTACATCAAATTATTCAATATTATATGACAGGTGTGTGTGTGCTTTACGGCTTCGCGTTTTGTCGTAAACTTTGACTCAGCATTTTCACCGCTCGAGCGCGTCACCGAGTGGGTGTGACTGTAGGACATGCGCTGCTGCAGCACTGCATCAAACCCGCGGCTCGTGATTGGCTGACGGCAAATGAGCTAGAGCTGACTGAGAAGATCTCTGATCGAAAAGCAGAGCCGCATCAGCTGCAGTGACAGACACAACGCATCCTTTCAGCATCACAGACAGTACAATGAGGGAAATTGTACATATCCAAGCCGGACAGTGCGGCAACCAGATTGGTGCCAAGGTAAGTTTATATATTTATATCTCACAGTTTTTCGTAAATGTGTGGACAGTAATTTTACCTTCTATTGCAAAAGTAAGAATGAAAATAAAATAAAATATGGGTTATAAATCGCTGCTATCTGTAAGAAAATCCTGAGGGTTATTGTGTTTTATGTGGCATCTGTCATGAATGGGTGTGGTGAGGGTCTGCAGTGGCTCCTGTGCGGATCAATGCATCATGCTGCAGTGTGCGTCATTTAATAACTTAACAAATATGGATGGACATGTATTCAGAATTAAACCTACATTAACATTTGTGCGTTTCAGTTTTGGGAGGTGATCAGTGACGAACATGGAATTGATCCCACTGGCAGTTATCAAGGTGACAGTGAACTGCAGCTGGAGAGGATAAGTGTTTATTACAATGAGGCATCTGGTAAGTCAGCTATGGCTCGATCTGATATTTTTGCATCGTGCCTGTCAGTTTTTGATTAGATGTACTGTATGTATTTATTAGGTCATGGGGTCCAGATGGTCAGTTTTCACAGCTCTGGTCCCCATAGACTGCAGCTGTCGGTTATTGACTATTTCAGAGGCCAGTCTGACCTTCTTCTTATAGGCTACATTACAGATTTTCAGTCAAATATAACCCAGCTGCATTATTTATACATTGTGGGGTATTAGCACAATCATTCAACAATACCCACATGTGTCTTTGTGGTTCTGGAGAAAAGAATATGTCTGTAGCTGCTGTTGTCATCAAAAGGGTGGAGCAGGGTAGTGAAGATGGATGACGATGCACTTATTCGCGAGGGTCAGCATTTACGATACAGACATGATATTATAAAAATGAATGCATTAAATGCATCCATTGTATATTCTATTTCATTCATTTAAACAGAAGCTCTGGATCTTATTTTTAGGTTGGATTTTTCTGTTCCAACCTTTGGATGTTTAAACCAAACCTATTTTATTTCACAGGAAACAAATATGTCCCTCGTGCCATCCTGGTGGACCTGGAGCCTGGCACTATGGACTCGGTCCGCTCTGGCCCATTTGGACAGATCTTCAGGCCAGATAATTTTGTGTTTGGTATGTTTATCACAACTGGAATTTTTTCCACAGCTTTTAACATTGTCAAGCATATTTGATTTGGAACGATCTGTGAATTTACGAGATTATTTTAAAACAGAATACAGTACTCTTTTTTACAAAACCAAAAATAAAGTGAGTCTGAAGATGCTAAGCTCCAAAAAAGCACCATAAAAACAGCCAATGCAATTCGTTTGCAATATTTCACATCTTCTAAAGCTATAGAATAGGTCTAAATCTATAGAAACGGACGGTAATTTGCTTATTTACTGAAAATCTTCCCCTCTGCCATACTTCTCAATCCACAATCATGCTCGCATACAATTCAAATATATATGGTGATTGAATGCTCAAATAGAAGGATCCACGAGGTAGTGCACATGCATTGAAATGTCAATTAAGTATACTTCTAAAGGCTTAAGGCCTAGATACACCAAGCAAAATTTAAGAATGAATGGGTGTGACGTCATTTTAAACTAAATCTGGAGTCCTTTTGAAATTTGTAACCACTTGATAGCACAAACTTTTTTCAAAAAAATTTCACACCGATGACATCTTCGATTACGGTCCATGCCGATTACGTAATACTTGGGTGGGGCTTGAGGCTCCTCCCTCTATTTTGACGTGAATCTTGAGGTTCAGCAAGAACATGAACACATTGAACAGCTGCTGAATGTGGTTGCAATTATAATTGCAAATCTCATTGCTGAAACTGAAGAAATTGTGAAGAAAAGTGGCAATGTTTTTGTCCTGTTTAATACTTAAGCTGCTTTGACGCAATAAAGCAGCATAAAAATAAACACTCATGCATAGCTCTGCAATTCAGCAGTCCATTCAAATCAAATCACATTTGGTATTGAGAAAATAACACGCAGCACATATTTATATTCATCCAAACTTCATTCCCAGCAGCATTTGCAACTAGTATTCCGAGATTATTCTTTTACCCCTGAGCAAAAAATAAAACCGAACTTCGGCGTTAGTATAACAGGGCCTCTACTCACTCAACCATGAGCAAGATGGAGAGGATCTTAAAAATGACAACTCATCTCTTTTCTGATGATGAGGGCGGGGCAACCTGTCACTCACATGAGATCGACCAATAGCAAACCACAACCATCCAATGAATTCCCAATGGACAAAATCAAGCCCCGCCCTACATTAGTTCTTGTTCCAGAAGCCGTTTCACTCGGATATACATCACAATCCAGTTACATCGTGACATAAGTAATAGCGTTTCCAGGTCCAAGCCTCCACTCATTTCAAGTGAGAATACAGCCATTTAAAAGACGAATCACTGTCTGGCCTGGGATTTCAGTATGGAGATAAAGGTTTGGATCATGATTTTTTTGGTATATAATTAGTGTATATTAGTACTGTTTGGCATCTGATAAAGTATTTGGACCCTGAAATGGCGACGCATTACGTCAGACTTAATGAGCGGTGTGGGAAGAAAAGACTATTGCACCTTCTATTTTATGCCGACTTTAAACAGGTATATATAGGGGAAAACTGTGATCTAAATAGTGACCTACATTTCCATCTATTCCTCACACAGCTGTATCATGTTGTATGGCAGGGGTTCTCAACTTTGGTCCACTTTCCTGCAGAGTTTAGCTCCAACCCTGATCAAACTCAGATGTCTGTAGCTTTCTAGTAATCCTGAAGAACTTGATTAGCTTGTTAAGGTGAGCTTGATTAGGACTGGAGCCAAGATCTGCAGGAAAGTGGACCTCAAGGGCCAAGGTAGAGAACACTTATTATATGGACTACTTTTATGGTGCTGTTTTTGTCATAGCTCAGCAGCCCACCCTCATACCGATAATGAAAAATAGTACTCTGTAGAATATATGTCGTTGAGTTTTAGAACAACATGAGGGCGAGTGAATGATGACAATTAATTTTTGGTTCAGCTAACCCTTTAATTCAATCCTTGAAGTCAATTAATCAGTCAAGTGTTTTTAATTTCATCAAGTTTAAACTGGGACACATGGGCTTTCTTTTAGGTCAAAGCGGAGCTGGGAACAATTGGGCCAAAGGCCACTACACAGAGGGAGCAGAGCTGGTGGACTCAGTGCTGGATGTGGTCAGGAAGGAGTCCGAGAACTGCGACTGCCTGCAGGGCTTCCAGCTCACACACTCCCTGGGCGGAGGCACCGGGTCTGGTATGGGCACTCTCCTCATCAGCAAGATCCGTGAGGAGTACCCTGACCGGATCATGAACACTTTTAGTGTCATGCCTTCACCCAAAGTGTCGGACACAGTGGTGGAGCCCTACAATGCTACACTCTCTGTGCACCAACTGGTGGAGAACACCGACGAGACCTTCTGCATTGACAACGAAGCACTCTACGACATCTGCTTTCGCACACTCAAACTTACCACTCCTACTTACGGCGACCTGAACCACCTTGTTTCGGCAACCATGAGCGGGGTCACCACCTGCCTGCGATTCCCGGGCCAACTTAACGCCGACCTGCGCAAGCTGGCAGTCAACATGGTGCCATTCCCTCGCCTCCACTTCTTCATGCCTGGCTTTGCACCTCTGACAAGTCGTGGAAGCCAGCAGTACCGTGCCCTTTCAGTGCCAGAGCTAACGCAGCAGATGTTTGATGCCAAGAACATGATGGCAGCCTGCGACCCACGCCACGGCCGCTACCTCACCGTGGCAGCCATCTTCCGTGGCCGCATGTCCATGAAAGAGGTGGATGAGCAGATGCTGAGTGTTCAGAACAAGAACAGTAGCTATTTCGTGGAATGGATCCCAAACAACGTCAAGACCGCAGTCTGCGACATCCCACCACGTGGCCTCAAAATGTCTGCCACATTCATCGGCAACAGCACAGCCATTCAAGAGCTGTTCCGCAGGATTTCAGAGCAGTTCACCGCCATGTTCAGACGCAAGGCTTTCCTGCACTGGTACACTGGCGAGGGAATGGATGAGATGGAGTTCACAGAGGCAGAGAGCAATATGAATGATCTGGTCTCTGAGTACCAGCAGTACCAAGACGCCACCGCTGATGAAGTGGGCGAGTATGAGGAGGACGATCTTGAAGATGAGGAGGACGTTCGCCATTGAGACAGCTCCCCAGAAAGCCAAGTGAATGATGTCCAGCACCCCTCTCTGGACGTAATGGGTGGAACTTGATCTAGTCCAGCTTCACCTCTATGGAGGTTAACCTAATTGAGTTTAGGGAGTGGCTGGACCTTCCAAGCTCCACACATTATGTCCCAAGAGGGGGATCTGGATGTCAAGCACCACCCATTGGCTTTTCGGTGAGCAGCCGCTCAAAAAAGCTGATCGCTATGTAGTTTACCATGTAGTTTTCAAAACCGTTGCATTTAGTTATCTGAAAATGTCCATAGCAATGCAAACAGTGCCGCTACATAATTCAAAAGGTGCTATTGTGTTTAATTGATGTTCAGAAAAGATACGAGTGAACAGTCATTCAGTGAACAGCGATCAGTCCATCTTGAGTACACTTACGATATGTTTTGTAACATATGCTTCAAACTGCAGTTGCCATATAAAAAAATTAAAGTGGTCACTAATATACATTACTCAGTCTCTTGTCAATAATGGTTCAATTCAAGTTACACATACATTCATTACTCTCATTTGTGAAACTAAGAACAAATTCAACTCAATTTATGCTAGAAAGAACTGGTTTTACCAGTTTACACAGAGAAAACACAACAAACACACTGTCACAACAAAACCCTTAAGATACGTGTGTCTAATCCTGCTCCTGGAGGGCCACTGGAGGGCTCCTTTATCTCCATACTGAAATCCCAACTCAACTGTCTGGAAGTTTCTAGTGATCCTGAAAACCCTGATTAGCTGGTTCAGGTGTATTTGATTGGGTCTAAAACTAAACTTTGCTGAAAGGTGGCCCTTCAGGAGCAGGATTGGACAGCCTTAAAGGATTAGTTCACTTTCAAATGAAAATTACCCCAAGCTTTACTCACCCTCAAGCCATCCTAGGTGTATATGACTTTCTTCTTTCTGATGAACACAATCAGAGATATTTTAATAAATATCCTGGTGCATCAATGCTTTATAATGGCAGTGAACGATACCAACAAGAATGAGCTGAAGAAAGTGTCTCCATCCACATCCATCCATCATAAACGTTCTCCACACGACTCTGGGGGGTTAATAAAGACCTTCTGAAGTAAAGCAATGCAAAAAAAACAAAACATACATACATATTTAACAAGTTATGAAATAAAATATCTAGTTTCCGTATTCAAATTATGAAGAAAGTGTAAAACTCTCGCAGTTCAAAAAGCTTACGCTACGCCCTACGCCTTCCTTATTCAACTTACGGGAAAAGCTTAACTGACGCGACGCAAGTTCCGTTTTCTTTGTTAGTTGAATACGGAAGGCGGTCTAGCAGAAGCTAGATATTTCACTTCATAACTTGTTAAAAATTGATATTTTTTTACACAAATGCATCGCTTCACTTCAGAAGGCCTTTATTAACCCCTCGGAGCCGTGTGGAGTACGTTTATGTACTTTTATGTTTTATGGATGAGGCACTTTCTTCAGCTTCATACTAGTTTTGGTCTCGTTCACTGCCATTATAAAGCTCGGATGCATCAGGATATTTATTAATATCTCTCCAATTGTGTTCATCAGAAAGAGGAAAGTCATGTAAACCTAGGATTGCTTGATTGTGAGTAAATCTTGGGGTAATTTTCATTTGAAAGTGAACTAATCTTTTAAGCTAAGAAAAACCTTAGGTATGGTTACATTTTTATAACCAGGTTAAGGTCCAAGCTGAAGCATGCATGGGGGGTGTTAAAAAAATTCTCATATTCCAGCATAATATGCAGAGATGACTATACTGTAAGTAAACCATTTATAGTTGGATTCCCCTTAATCAGGGGTGTCAAACTCAGCTCCTGGAAGGCCACAGCCCCACAGGGTTTAGTTCCAACCCTGCTCCAACACAAATACATAAGCCTGTAGGACATAATTAGCTGGATCAGGTGTGTTTAATTAATAATTTGTTACATTTATATAGTGCTTTACATATGGAAGGGGGAAATCTCCTCAACCACCACCAATGTGCAACATGCAGCATCCACCTGGATGATGCGATGGCAGCCATATTGCACCAGAACGCCCACCACACATCTTATTGGTGGACAGAAGACAGTGATGAACCCTCTGCTGGCCACACTAACACCTCTTCCAGCAGCAAGCTAGTTTTCCCAGCAGGTCTCCCATCCAGGTACTGACCAGGATCAACCCTGCTTAGCTTCAGTGGGGAACCAGTCTTGGGCTACAGGGTGATAGCTGCTGGGTTGAAGACCAGCCTGATTCACCAGTGTTGTAAGTTTGAAGACGGGACTACCAGTTTGTTGACCAATGGCACCTTTATACATTCAGCTTTGTCCGTTTAGTTTGGTGCAGAAATGACACCTTTATGAGTTTCCTTTTTACTGGAATAAAGTAACAGTTTAGGTCAGAAGTTGCAACCAACTTTACCACCATATTATTAAATTTCCAAGTGAAAAAAATGAGGATTAAAATACACAGATTTTTGCCCAGATTTTTGCACCAATTTAGGGTCTGGAGGAGTCAACGGTAGAGACATTCCGCAGATTCTGGCCAGTCGGAGTTGACAGATTTCACAGAAAATCACGTAGTGTATGATGGGCACAAGTTTTTTAGCTTCAGACTATGGCTGTATTTACTTGTACATTACATGGTTCAAGTGACCAAGTGACCTATGGAGAATTGCTCTTGTCACCTAGCAACTGTGACAGCTGCCATTGACGAGCGCCAGTAAGGTTTGTACTGGACTTAAAAAAAAAAAAAAAAAATTTAAATTCATGTCTTGGTAATTTTAAGTACATCAGAGTATAATCTCTTATGAAATCCTATAAAATTATTAGATCTTCGAGCAAGTTAAAACCCAATACTTATATTTAAAAGTGTAATCTGGCATTTTCTCTCAAAACATCCTGTCGTCACCAGCACACAGTGAATCTTGGGATAGTCTGGTCTATAAAGCATCCACTCATTTGATCCTTCTTGGCCCAGGAAACAAAGGATGCATTTGTAGGCTGCATTTAAAAGAGGCTTTGAATTGGGACAGCCTTCATCACACCACTCTGACGCATTTGGCCTTGGAATTCAGCCTTCGGAGGATGAGGATGCAGCCTGTAAATTGGGACACAGCTATTGTTTTCATTTGGTATGCGTCTCCTAGCAACAAGGCACATGTTTCTGCATGAGTGCCGTGTTCACCAAGGCCCTGTTTTGGTCAATCGGTTCACAAGTAGACGAGGCCGACACATACGTTTACATCTGGTGTTTTAATGTCTCTTTTGTCATATTAAGATGCCTAGTGTTTTAAAATTTGTTCCGATTTTGAAAGTTGTGTAGTACATTTCAGCCTTTAACCATTTTGACCAATTGTTGATAGGATTGTGAAAAGTGAGGGTTGTACACCTGAATGGATTTGCACAAAAGATTAACATGATGGCACATGCTAGTCGATGAGTTGAATCGACTCTACAGCAACTACATAAATTTATCCACATAAATTTAGGCTGAACACTGTTACTGACAATAGTCATTTTGGCTGCGTGAGATTCTCCAGCTTTGTTGTTTTTGAGCAACCGAAGCATGAGCCGTTAAAGCTCCGCCCTCTTCTGGAAAAGGGGCAGGGAGCAGCAGCTCATTTGCATTTATATTACATCTTGTAAAAGGGGCAAAAAATAGGGTCAATATTGATTTCATGCCAACTTTAAAAACAATGTTTTTTTTTCTTTTTTCAAATCTTTCAAACTTTATTGCATTGAATTAAAGAAATCAGTCTTCAAATGTGTAAACATAGATTCAAAAAGTATTTCAGTTCTACCAAAGACATTCTTAATTTTTCAATATAAATATTCAACATTCAAGTGACAAAATAAGTGAATGAAACAACACATTCCAGTTTTGCATTAAGAGATGCAATTAATGCATAGTACTTAAAATCAATCAATTATGATAAAAGTACAAAACTTTGAGCAATTCTAAATGTGAAATCTAGCCCAAGATGAGTGTTTTTTGCAACAATATAACGGCAAATGAAAATATCAATTTATAGTCATATTTAAAAGCTACATTAAACATTGCTCCTCTTAAAAGTGCTTTATGAATTAATGTCACATTTACAGCCCGCACAAACGTCACACAATCTGACTGTTGCATTTTTAAATTACTCTTATTACTACTATACAAAAAACACATTGGCCACTTTACATACTTATCATCATGTGATTCAAGTGGTAAATGCAAACAACGGAGCAAATGATTGTCTCTGAGATCAATTTGATCCAGCTAAGCACACCATCTGTTTTATTCAACCCTAAATCCCTTCAGGGACAACACAGCAGATCAGATAAGGAGCAGGTGGTTGGTCATCCAGTGATGGGGATGAAAGGAAGACTCCTGTAACAACGGAGTGTGTCTTCAGTAGAGTTTGATCAGTGTAATACTGACGTACCGTCAGATGGGGCTGTTCTCATCTCTGACCCATGAGATGACGCTGCAGTCTGTAGAGCAACTACGCAGCCGTGACTTGGGCAACATCTCACCACTCTGACATTTCCCATGGCCTCTGTGAGAGATAGAAAACACATGGCAGTTATGGTGGCAGTCATGCTACTTATTTACTCAGACAACACATTTCTCTGATACTATCCTATATTCTCCGAAGGCTATAGGCTACTTGCCTCACAGACATGAGAAATAGATCTATAGAAAGCTTGAAATGTCCAGTTTTAAATGAACCAATTCAAATCGAAAAGAAATTCTCTACTAGTCGACTAGAAAAATCTTTAGTTGGGGTTTCCAAAAAAAAAAAAAAAAAAAAAAAGAATCATTGTGGGGAAAGAGTTAAAGTGCAAAGTATTGATCAAAATGTCCAAAATAAATCTCTGTAAAAACGTTCTTACAACACTTTAAATGTGTCCCATTGAGAAAAGAAAAATTCTAATCTACACACACTTGTGGTTTTCATGACCACTTGGGCCAAATCCCAGAAATACATCATGCAAGTTGACAAGTGCAATCAAAGACTGCAAGTGTGGCTATTGGGACAGACCTTCAAAAGACTTGGAATGCAGCACAGCAGCCATCTGGACTGTTTTTACAAAGCTTTTTGATAATGCGATTATCATTTTGGAGCTTGAGAACCATGGTCACAATGACCTGAGCTTAAAGACCTGAATCAACATTCTTACATTCTCCTTTTGTGTTCCAATGAAAACAAAATTGGTCATGTGGGTTTGGAACGACTTAAGTGTGAGCAAATAAATGATAGAATTTCCACTTTGGGAGGAATTTCTTCAAAGCTGATGAGAGTACCTGCTCTCTGGAATGAGCTGAAGTGTGCGGTAGAGGTCAGCAGTGGAGGGCATCTTCACCGGGGCAGCTTTAGGGGTGGAGAACACCGTGTAGGACAGGGACTTGGTCAGGAGGGGTGGAGTGGACTGCAGTTTGGCCTCGGGTTCAGTACCTAGAAATATGCATGGATATGTGGATTCAAAATGATCCTAAATTAATGAAGTTTAGGAACTGACAACAAAATAAATAACGAGCTTCACAAGCAGAAAAGAGATGCATGTGAAACCTCTCATTCTCACAATCAATCATTTGGTCACCAGAAAGGAAATGTAAGACGTGGGTGGTTTTGTCGGGTCTCCAGAGATACTCACTGACTGATAAAGCACTGTGAGGTTCAGGCAATGCAGGTCTTTTACGGTCTACAAATGGAGTCATGTTCAAAAACTGGGTCTTCAGCCACGCAGCTCGATCCTCCTCAAACGTTTTCCTCTAAAGAGGGGAGAAACAAACAGGAAGTTGCTTTGGTTTAAAACAGGTAGATGAAGCCCAATTTAATTAAAGAGGACCTATTCTGCTTTTCTCCATGTTTAGCTTCCTTTAGTGTGTAATGTTGCTGTTTGAGCACGAAAAATCTCTGCAAAGTCAAAGTTCAAAAGTGTCACTGTTTCTGAACTCCCTGAAACGCCTCCATTGTAGTCTTGAGTTTTCTTCCGGGAATGAACACGTCACAATATTCCTCACTTAAATAATTCATATGCAGAATAAAGGGGCGGGGCCTGGTTGAGTTAGTTAGTAGTGTGTTGAAACTGGCAGTTATGGTAAGGGGCGGGACATTTCCCAAACACGCTCAAAGTGCTTGACCAAACACTGGTCCAGCCGACCAATCAGAGCACATTGCGCTTTTCAGAAGGAGGGGCTTCACAGAGACAGAGCTTCGATCAGTGGGTGTGTCTCAATAAGCTCCTTAGGTCATGAATCAGTATATCGTGTTGCATACCTGCAACATTTCAGCTTAAAATATATAATAAATGTTAGCTAGATCAACCTGTTTAGCGATATATGTTTATGCTGAAACAACAGTTTGTTTAAAACATCTTTCACATCATGATATGTTGTAAGTTGGCTCGCATAATTTATGTTTCGGGGTTAAGAACTTCCGTTAAGGGAAAGTAGTGAGCATCAGTGCTCTGTGAGACTTTTTAGTAAGCAAATTTTTCAGTGCACTGGAAAGATTCTGTGATTAAAACAGCCCTTAAAATGGCTGACTCCCTGATCAGTGCCCTGACTGCTGAACTAGGGAGCTGACTGTGTCTGTACAGGCAGTCTTATGCTGATGTATTCATCTCAATTACATAATAAAAGCCCAGAAGAAAATGAGCTGTTTTGGCAGCTTGGTTTCAATAAAAGTTATTTTTGCATTAAAGAATTTATGAGTTCTGAAACTTACAGTAAAACAATGACCTCAGATATGTCAAAACTCATGACCTCATTAATCTATTTATTCAGTACCTCGTGTCCCAAGCGAATAGCAGCTTCAGTGAAATTCTTCCTTTCTCGCTCAAAGTTTCTTTTCTGCTCATTGAAGAGTCTCCATTCCTCTTTCAGTCGCTCCTTCTCCTCCAGCGTGTAGCAGTCATTCAACAGAGCTGCCGTCTCATCGTCACATGGTACGCTGAGCTGATGCTGTAAACACACACTGCCGTCAGAATCAACACATCCAGACATTTGAGTGCAAAACACACAATTTGATCTATGTTGATGTTGAAAAAAAAAACAACAACAACAACAAAATACACTGACAGTTTGGGTCGGATTTCCGGACGAATCAAACAAAAATTGTCATTTTTAATTTTATGGTGACCTTAAGAGCATTCAAATGCGCTGTTGTTCGAACACAGGTCTGCACGGAAAGAAAAATCAGACAAGTGAAGTTTACTTCGGCCTCTACTGCACATTAGTGTTTGACGTGTACAGATGTTGGTCACCTGTAGAAGCTGCTGCTGCACGTGGATGAACTCTTTACACTGCTGCAACTCCAGTCTTATCCGCTGCATCTCCTCCTCATGTTCCTTCCTGGACATCAGCTCCTCTGCCTCACGCTCCTGACACGCCACCAGTGACACTGGACACACGAGCAGAAATATCCATCATCAAGACCTGTTACCTGGTTGTCGTTAAGCCAGCTCGGGCATTTCCGGTGAACTGTTAGCTGTTCATTCTGTACTCGCTGTACATCGACACAAAACCATCAATGGTTGACTTTTTAATGTTGTATTCATATTTTAATGCAGTAATCACATTTACCTAATTTGCCAATAAACCAGTTTTATTGACTGTTTAAAAACACCATGTCTGTAATTAGACACGCACATGCATTTTTTCCCCCGGCACTTCAAATGTTATTTTTAATGTGATTACCACAAACATTATTTGTTCGTCTTTCTGAGATTGTCTCCACTGTAAAACCGAACATTAAAAAAATTTAGGAAATTCAACATTTGATAGAAAACACTTATTTAAAAATAAAAAAGACAGTAATTACCACTTTAACCAGCAGGTGGCGGCAAAGTAGCATTTATTTGCGCATATATCAGCCATTTCCTCTAATCATTTTTCACTTCGTTTTTGACAAAACATTAAACATTTGAAAATAACTAGGTTTAAAAATACATTTTGTCAATGTGAAGTATGAAATACTCAAATCTTAAGAAAAACAATATTTTTTCTTGCGAGCACCGCACTTTCCCTGGCTGTCAGTCAGTGCAGCACAAGATCAATGATTTCAGCACACTTGTAAAAACACATTTTATTCAAATAATCTAACTAAAGTGCACAATAAATATTTAATTTTTGAAGCTTTTTTTCACATAAAAGTGTGAAAACTGATGGTCGAATTGAATTTAGCCGAGGAGGAACAATTAGGTACGTCTTTATTTATTTATGCCGTCTTACGTTTGAATAACTAAATTAATGCTATGCCTGAATATTTAAGTGACTATATTCTGATTATAAGCTAAGTATTACACTACTGATGCTCAACACACCAGCAAATGACATCTCACCGGAAGTGTTCGAGCCAGCTTATATTAAAGCGGAAGTTCTAAAGAAGTCCATAGCATTGTATATGTCCATATACCAAGTAGCTTTTTGTTCAAAATTACCACATCAATCCTGCTTTCAAAACGTGTTTTTGTCTTACCCTGATTCTACTACAGTAAGCCTATTATAAGCGTTTATATTTTAGACTCCCAAGTTGTCTTCCACCCTTCTGAAAGGCCAGAATTTGAAATGGCGCCACCCGTGACATCATGACGTTCCTCTAAACCACCATTAACATGTATGTAAATCAAGGAGGTGTGCTCTTAAAGGGTTAGTTCACCTAAAAATGAAATTTCTGTCATTTATTACTCCCCCTCATGTCGTTCCACACCCGTAAGACCTTCGTTCATCTTCAGAACACAAATTAAGATATTTTTGATGAAATACAAGAGGTTTTTTATCCCTCATAGAAAGTGATGTAATTACCGTCATTCAAGGTCCAGAAAAGTAGTAAAAACATGGTTAAAATAGTCAACGTGACTACAGTGGTTCAACCGTAATGCTATGAAGTGACGAGAATACTTTTTGTGCCCATTTTGTGCATCTCATTGTTTCATAACAACGTTATGTTTCATAACCACTGCAGTCATTTTGACTATTTTAACAATGTCTTTACTACCTTTCTGGAACTTGAATGTGGTAATTTCGTTGCTTTCTATGGGAGATAAAAACTCTCGGATTTCATCAAAATTATCTTACGGGTTTGGAACGACATGAGGGCGAGTAATTAATGACAGAAATTTCATTTTTGGGTGAACTAACCCTTTAACAACATCAATCACAAGAGTGAAACTGCTGTCAAGTAAAACCATCCGATGTTGTTCTGTCCCTGGATGTAGACGAACTGCACCTCCATAAGCTGCGCATACCCTTTCAAAAGATCAAACTATTAGAAACGCATGGCTGAAGTTCATTCCTAACAACGTGCCTGAATTACAATGCTTTTGTGTGTTCATCTCTTTTCACAACATGCTGCCGGTTTTTCTAAATATCTCGTGTTGAAAGCTACATCAGTGCCAAGTGTTTTGTCCTCCAAGGCAATCGCTGTGGTTGCAAATTTTAATTTGACTTAGACTCAAACATATGACTATTGCTGTGTCCTAAAGTCAGAGGCTGCATTTTTTTGAAGGCTGAATTTGAAGGCCGAATGAGTAACAGCGGCACGATGAAGGCTGTCCCAATTTGAAGACTCCTACAAATGCATCCTTCTTTCCCTGGGCCACGAAAGATAGACCGAGTGGATCCTTTGCAACCTAGCCTATCTTTACTTGCGCTCCATGAAATGAAGTGTTTGTGACAAAGTGAAAATGAGGATCATTTTTACAAACATCTGAACTTTTTTGATGCAAAATAACTTCATAAGATAACCTCAAGAAACATAATATAAAGATCTGAAAATGCATTTCATGATCCCTTTAAGAACTGAAGCACGAGATGACACTCAGGTTCTACCTTGGCTGTCGAGTCTCTCCATGTGGCTCTTGAGCTTCCTCCACTGGAGGCGGATGCTGTTGGTCAGCTGCTCTCGCGCCTGTTCACATGACTGCTCTAGAGTCTCTCGACTGGAGTCAGCCGTCTCCTCCTCGCCCTCAGAGCCAGCCTGATGTCACACAATGAAAACATGTCATCACTCCCCCTCCTGTCGTTCCAAACCAACAAGACTTTTGTTCATCTTCGAAACACAAATGAAGACATTTTTCACGACACCTGAAAAGTTCGTGTCCGTCCATTGAAGGTCCAGGTAACCAAAAAAGTTCATCATTGTAAAAGTGAGGAATGGACTTCTAATGGAGTGACAGAAAACTCACTGATTTCATTAAAAATATTGTGTTTTTCGAAGATTAATCAAAGTTTTATGAGTGAGAACATTATTTCCTACCTATACATACAGTACATGTATATTTTTAAATATAAATGAATATAAGTAAATCTTAAATATATTTCACTCAGAAATACTTTAAACTACTGCATCAACAATTGGCAAGATTTTAGAAAGACATTATCTAATGTACAAAAGTAGTCTACAATAATGCCTAAACAGGCAAAAGGTAAAGTTGTTTCAGTGGTGGATTTTTGTATAACGTGCATTGATGAATTATGCACAATTCAAAAATAAAACAGAGTGCTTTTGTGTTTCATAATGACTTATTTTTAAAGTTCAACTGACACTGTTTGATGCTGAAACATGCAATTTACAACCTTTAGCAACATATTGCTTATAAAGAGCATGTGAGAAGACCTCAGACCTGCTCTAGGCTGTCATCTGCTGGCTCCGTTTTCACGCAGAGTTTCTTTGGACTCAGAATGGCGATCATGTCCTTCTTCATGTGCTGAAGGACTTTTTTAAGCTCCGAGTTCTCCAGCATCAGAGATCTCTGCCGCGTCTCATAATCACTCAGCAGAGCCCTGTACATCTCACCCTCGTGTCTAACAACACAAGAGCGCATGTTTTACACTGTAAGAAATAAAAGCGTCCCACAAAGACCCACATGAGCGCAGGAGGTTACCTGGCCTCCATCTTGCCCGTCTTCCAAAGGCTTCTCTTGCCATCTGACCTTCCCACATAGTTTGACACTTCAATGGCTGAACACATGAAGACAGAGAAGAAAGAATTTATTAACTGTCAAATTAAATATTCTCATCAACACTGTTTTCTGTCAGTATGAATCTAAATGGATCTGTCCGTCAGGGCAGATCTTCTTCACGCTGGAAGGATAACTCTAAAAACTTTAACTTTAAACAGTACCCTTACAGACAAATCTCCAGGACTGACTTCAGGGATAACTCTACTTTACCTATTATGAGATCAATCAATCCTACCACCACAGGAAGTCATTAAAAACATCTTACCTGTGATGGAGGATGACTTCTCAGTCCTGTGTTTCTTGGGAATATCCCAGACGAGACACCAGCAAAAAATAAAAGTGCTCACCGAGTTTCTTGTCTCTCTTGTCCATGAGCAGCTGGTTGAGCCGTTCCTTCAGTTTGGAGCACTCTCTCTCTTTACGCTTGGTGTCATGGTTGTACTGTGTGGCACGACTGGAGATGATGCTCTGCAGTTTCTGCACCTGAACCACATTAATCACACACAGGAGCAGTGAGGGTGCTGTGTGACTCTAATGCACAGACACAGTATCTACACTCAAGTCTTAATATACTTATTGTTGAAGAGACAATATTGAGTTTTCAAATGAATGAGTGAACGAAAAAAACTGAGGGAAAAAAAAAAAAAACAAGACAGCTGCAACAACTTACTTTATAAACAAACAACAACTAGGATATACTCTAACTAACAACCAAGCTGAAAACAGTAAAAAGCAGTGTCAGCGTTTAACTAGTAATGGTTCATAATAATAGAGACGATGCAGAGAATCTCTCATTTTACACCCCATTAGCACTGACCACTATGGAAGCTCGTTTCTGCCAGGGAATCACTTTTCATCTTGCAAATCCAACCCTTTTTCTCAAAATTGAGAAATATAAAATCAGAATTGCAAGATGCTTTATATCTCACAATACGGAAGAAAAAAAAAGAACCACAATCAAATTGTAAGACACATAATTTTTTTTTTTTGCAATATACTGATCATTCAGTTTGACATTTGTGTAAAAGATGATGGGTTTTGTTTGCTGGGGGTTATGGTGTAACATTAAACAATATTATATAAAAACAAAACGCTGAGTACAGCAGCATATGGGGTGCAGTCGTCATGCCTGTCTGAGCACGAGCGTGTGAACTGACTGAGGCTCTCTTACTTCCTCTTTTTCAGACTTGAGGCAGTTCTGTAAGGTTTTGATCTTCAACTGTAGCTGTCGCTCACCCTCATGCAGGCCTGAGTTCTCTCTCCTCGTGTGCTCCAGCTGATCCTGAGAAACAAACACACACAGCAGTAATTAAGAGCAGGCTGCACGTGTTTAAGAGTAGTTTAGGATTTGACTTTCCTCCTGCTTCACTCTGAACTATTAGATTTTTGTTATGAATGAATCAATAATTAAACTCAGCACTACAACATATTAATCATTTACATGAAAAAAAAAAAAAAAAAAAAAAAAAGAAGAAAAAAAAAGAGAAAAAAAAAGTACAACTCAATCTATGAAAAACATTTATGTTGACTTAATTCTGAATTAAAATACAATTATATACAATAGAGTTCAATTTTTTTTTTTTTTTTTTCACAAAAATATGAAGCAGCATTTTCAACATTAATAATAATCATAAATGTTTCTTGAGCAGCAGATCATCATATTAGAATGATTTCTGAAGGATCATGTGACACTGAAGACTGGAGTAATGATGCTGAAAATTCAGCTTTGATCACAGGAATAAATTTCACTTTACTATGCACTACCAGTCAAAAGTTTGGAATCTGTAAGATTTTTAATGTTTTTAAAAGAAGTTTCGTCTGCTCACCAAGGCTGCATTTATTTAATTAAAAATACAGTAAAAACAGTAATATTGTGAAATATTATTACAATTTAAAATAACTGTTTTCTGTTTGAATATATTTTATAAAGTAATTTATTCCTGTGATCAAAGCTGAATTTTCAGCATCATTACTCCAGTCTTCAGTGTCACATGATCCTTCAGAAATCATTCTAACATGCTGATCTGCTGCTCAAGAAACATTTATTGTGTACAATTGTACAAAATATTTGTGTATCATTTTTTTTTCCAGGATTCTTTGATGAATACAAAGCTCAAAAGAACAGCATTTATTTGAAATATAATCTTTTGTAACATTATAAATGTCTTTAATGTCACTTTTGATGCATCCTTGCTGAATAAAATTTTCAAAAAAATAAAAATAAAAATTCTTACTGACCCCAAACTTTTGAACGGTAGTGTATAATGTTACAAAAGTTTTGTATTTCAGATAAATGCTGTTCTTTTGAACTTTCTATTCATCAAAAAAAAAAAAAAAAAGTACACAACTGTTTTCAACATTGATAATAATCATAAATGTTTCTTGAGCAGCAAATCAGCATATTAGAATGATTTCTGAAGGATCATGTGACACTGAAGACTGGAGTAATGATGCTGAAAATTCAGCTTTGATCACAGGAATAAATTACTTTATAAAATATATTCAAACAGAAAACAGTTATTTTAAATTGTAATAATATTTCACAATATTACTGTTTTTACTGTATTTTTGATCAAATAAATGCAGCCTTGCTGAGCATAAGAGACTTCTTTCAAAAAAAAGTGAACGGTAGTGTAAATATTATTTCAAAATCTTAAACTAAATAAATTAGAAATGTTCCCTTGGCAATAAACTAAAATAAGTTTAAGTTTAAGCACTAAAATTATTAACTGGAAATAAAACCTTAATAAAATTGAAAAAATTTTTACCTAAATGGCAATATTTATTAGTGTGTATATATATATATATATATATATTATATATATATATATATATATATATAAATAAAATGAAGAAGAAAAAAAAAACCCACAAAATTATTAAAAATTAAACTAACTTATCACTATAACTTAAAAAAAAAATGCTAATTCAAAAATTTTAATAAAACTAAAATAACACTATAACAATATCTTGCATATGAAATATTTTAAAGAAGTAATAAAAGTGTATATTCACTAAAGAAAACAAGTTCCCTAAAATTCCCTGATGTTTCCAACTTATTTGTTGTTGTTGTCTGGAGTAAGTAGAAAGCGGAGTACTTTGAGTCTACAGTTGCTGTGCTGCAGGTGCTCGAGGTCACTGCCGTTCTTCAGCTGCTGGCTCTCCAGCTCATGTAGGGCACGCTGAGCTCTCCTCTGCAGCTGCAGCACTTCATACAGCAGGTTCAGAACCGGCACAGCACTCAGACCGCCCGATTTACACTCTAAACTCACTCCAGTCAAGCCCAGCGAACACACCTCCTGAGGAGAACCAAGAAAATTAGATCTGATCATCTGACATTTAAAATCAGAAGACAAACTACTCTCAATGCATGATACAACAGTGTATTAGGGTTATTTTAACTTAAAGTTATCTTAATTGTTTCCAAGATATACTGTTAACTCCGATGAAAACAAACAGATATATTACTACATGAAAAGTAATATCTGAGCTTTAAATCATTACACTTCATGTTTTTGCTTAAGTTTTATATATTGCCAACACCAACACCATACTCAACATCCCAATCACCAGATGAAAGAATAACAACAGTTTAAAATGTTGACACCATGTCTAACACATGAGCAAAACTTTAAAACATCCCATGTAATGTACCTGATTGATATATGCGATGCACTGCGATATGTTCTCCTCGGTGCAGAACGCACTTAACACGCTGTAGGAGGTTTTGGGCAGAGCCATGGTGGAGTGCAGTGAATGGTGAGAGTTTTGCCTGGAGGGAGACATGCTGATCCCAGAAATACTGGATAGCTCTTTGGTATCTGTTCAGAAGACAAAGGAAAGGCAGAGCCTGTTATTAAAGCTCGTTTTGACAAGTCTAACGTGACCTTTTTAAAAAAGGTAACATGGAAGAGTTTAAGTCCAGGAAAAGCTTTAAAACAACAACATATATAGACGCAAGCAGCAATTACGGGGCCAAGCAGAACAGACGCAAGATGAAGAGTTATGCGAGCATAACAAGGAACACCAGAGCATTGTCATGATTTGACATAAGTTTCAACACATTAGACAGTAGTCTTGCCAAGATAAAAATAAAGTTTTAAATAGCATTGAAAACTGATTGGGAATTTAAACCATGCAATGCATTCGACTCGGCATGAGTCCAGAAATCAGAGGAAAAAAATAATTGTCTTTCTAAGCCTTATGGTTCAAGAGTTACAAGCCTCAACATGAGTGCAAATTTGACCTGTTGGAAAGACATGAGGTGGAGTCAATGATGACAATTCTCTTTTGGGGGTAAAATTACTCCTTCCAACTCATTACAGAAAGAAAAAAAAAAAAAGAGAGAGAACTGGAAGAAATATATTAGTTTCAATATAATGCAACTTTACACAGATTAATTATAAACCATCCTTAAATTAGCTCAATCTCTTAACAAGATCAGTCCAACTCTGAAAATGATCAAACAAGTGCCACACAATCTTTCCATGTTTGATGCTCACCGAGAGATGGATCTGGCATCATTGTTGGAGTCCACCAATCTCCCATGTCAACATTCAGCTTGGATGGGATTCTTGGTTGTCCTGCTCTTCCAAGTGAGATGCAGGCCAGAAACAGGGTGCAGGCTAGCACTCGGCCATCACTCCTGAAACAGAAGAGCAGGCAGACTGGATTACACAGCAGCGGGCCTCTGAAGCCGGATTATACAGCCATGGAATACCACTGCGGGATTACAGAGTTAGCGGGTGACGGAGGGGGTGGAGACAGAAAAGCATAAAGCACAGGAGGACTGAAGTCATACTCCTCTGGACACGCAGGTGAATAGACTGATGGCTTCTATTACAAGAGCTATAAAATGATTTAGAGTTCAAGTTAAGAAATCTAAATATCTACATTTTCTGAAGAAAACAGAGTTGTGGTGCAGTAAAGCTGTGACATAAGAGCTGCTGGCTCACAGGGCTCCAGGTTATAATCCGACCTGGGCCACGTCTAGGGCTGCAACAATGGATTTCATCATTGATTAGCTCAGTCTGTGTGTTGTGCACGCTAGTAAGTCATTTTAAAGTAGAGAAAGAAACACGCTGTGTGCGAAACGGCACACTTTATTGAAGATACTACATTTGCTTTGAAACGTACTTTTGACCATAAAAAAAAAAAAAAAGAAAAAAAAGAAAAAAGCACAATCTATCACAATCTATATAGTATGATAGTGCATAGTTCACCCAAAATGAAAATTACTGTGTGAGAAAAAAATTCAAGTTTACAGAGTTTTCATATAATGTTGAATATAATGTATAATAATGCAATGGGGGAATAATTGTGGGTCCTGATAATGCCAAATGTCTTATGTTACCAGAAAAAAGTGGCCTACGTTATTTTAAATATATCTAGGCAGTGACAGAGTGCAAACATATTCGTCTAAAATAAATTTGTGTTTCAGCATTAGAATCATGAATATTTTTATTCTGGTGTTGTCCTGTGCATTGGGTTACCAGCACCAAGTCCAAGCCTATTCATTCTCACCCCCAATGTAATACCAAATTTAACATTTTAATCAACACTTCATTCATTTTTTGTTATCCTTTTACCATATGTCCTGGAGTATCGCAATAATATCGTATCATGAGTTCAGTATCGTGATATGTATTGAATCATGACATGAGGGTATCGTTACACCCCTAGAGTATGAATGAAATTCGGACTTTCTACATCGGTCATGTGACCAGTGCTGGGCAGTAACTGATTATATGTAATCTGGATTATGTAATCAGATTCCAAAATTAAATATTTTTAATTAGATTATATTATGTTTTAAAATGTTCATAATCAGATTTTTATTGATTACATGAACACATATTCCTATAACGACAGTAAATTGTGCATAACTGATTTTCCCCAATGAATCTTTTCTAATAAATTTTACTTTCTAAAAAAAAAAAATTCTGCATACTGCTTATATACATTAGGAAAATTACATACACTCAAGCTTTTAGTCATTAGTCTATAAGTAGATTTGTATTTTCTCATCAACTCCTGATGAACACATTTTAATTTTTATTTGAATTATCACTCAGTGAGTCATTAAAACATGCATCGCAACATCTTTAGAAGGCTTTTGTCTTCAACGACGTTGTCTTTTAAAAAAATATATGTATTACATTACACATTTAGGGTAATATAATCAGACTACTTATTGATTACTTTCTTTCAGATTACTTTTGACCTTACTCGTTTATCACATTGATTTGAATAGGATAATCTTGCACCATTTTGATATAAAAATACAAAGAGAAAGAAAATATATTTCATTCTTTGTGATCAACAATATGAAGTGCATTAAATACTACATTATGTCAGGGATTGGTGATCGTGATGGAAGGGGGTTCGTGACTTCAATGAAAAGCTATTAATTAAATAATAAAAAATATAAAATTAAAAATTTTAAACACACTAAATAAAAAAAAAAAAAAAAAGAGGAAATATTTCATTTGTGTACCTGCATGTCATGTGATCATTAACCAACATCAGAGAACCATGGGCTAAATTTTATTATTATTTATTGTTTTTTATTTGTTATTATTATTGACTCAATTTTATTATTGACCTAACTTATTAACTTTAAATCTTAAACCAAAGAGGTTCGGCTGTCAAAAAGTTGGGGAATCCCTGCATTGCATCTAAATATGAAATGATGTGAATTTGTTCATTTGAATGTGTTTGAAAGACAAAAGCCTTCCAAAGACAGAAATACATGGTTAAATGACTCAATGAGTGATAATTCAAATAACAGGCCTAATTAATGTGTTCGTCAGGAGCTGATTAGATATGCAATGTTGAGAGAAGACTTGAGAAATGATTTCTGTAAATCCTGTGAATGTGATCAAATGCGGTGTGTCTCAGTTTTCCGTGATAGTCACATGACTAGTGGCTGATCCGTGAGCACAGAATGCAGATCCACAAACCTGGAAGAGCTTCTGAACGTATACAAGCAGTAGACTTTTATACATGGAAAATTTAAAAGATAAAAAAGTAGTAGTAGGGAGAATCAATGAATCATGAATAATTTACTGCCATTGTGAGAATAACATGTAATCAATAAAAAGTAACATTATGAGAACACAAGTAAAAGAATTCTGATTACGAGTATTTTAAAATGAGATATAATCTAATTACAAGTACTTAATTTTTGGAATCTGATTACATAATCCAGATCACATGTAATCAGTTACTGCCCAGCTGTGTTCAAGGTTTATAACCATAAAGGTTTATGACATATATACAGAGTTATGAGTGTGTGAAACAACATGTTAATAATTAACCATCTATCCTCTGTGTCATTTCTTGTGTTTAAAACTGTACTTTGCTTTCAGTAAGTCAGGATATTAAAAACTGCTTTCTGTAGTGAAGGTCACTATTGTTCACTAAGGTCACTCAAAAAGCACATTTCTGACCTATTATAATAAGTTTTTTTATTATAAATGTATATCTATTGTATTATTATTTATTCATGTGTATTGTAATCAAAATAACTCCCCCTCCCTCTTGCAGCAACATCTCTTCTCTGATGACAAGTTTACTGGCGTGGGGGCGGGGCAACCTGTCACTCACATGAGATCCACCAATAGCAAACCACAACCATCCAACCAAAATCTAATGTTTGTATTCTTTGCTAGAGTATAATTTTCTATTTCACTAGGGTGTGTTAGTCTCGTTTTAATCACTAGATGGCAGAAACGTGCACTGTGTGAAAAAGCTTTGAGTAATTAACACACATAATAAATTTGTATTTAAAAACACCACTGCTTCAGAAATGTTCATTTTGTCAACACCACTCAGCTGCACCAGTCCCATCTGATTTAATATTCTCAGTTCTCACTACAACATTGCTTAATAGAAAAATTATATTCCACACAGATTTGTTTATTTTGAAACGAATGACCAGTGAGTCTGTTTCAGTTATCTACCTTTTACGCGGATTCGAACACGTACATTCAAACGTTGACACGCAGTCTATGTAGGAAACACAAGACATTTAGAGACACAGCCCGAGTTTCAACTTTTAGCACAGCAGCTAACACAGTAAACACAGACTGACTCACATCAACGGCAGCTCCGCGGATCCAAACAGTCAGATCACCATATGCTCGCGTGTTACACTGACTAGATTAAACACACTAATCAGTGTTATCAGAGAGATCCGAGTGTGAGACTGCAGTGCGAGAAACATCCACCTGCCCTGAAGCGAAGGAGATGTTTGGGTGATTTGAAGCGCACCTCCGTTCTTCAAAATAAACAAACACGACGCTCATTGGCCAGCCTGTTGTCAAGCAACCAGCACCTCGCCATTTCATTGGCTGGATCATTTCTCCTACCTGTCTGTAACGACACGCAACAGGTGTTCAACGTCTGTATGGAGGAGAAAACATGAATTATTAAAAAACAAACAAAAACTTTGTAACTGTGAATAATAAAAAAAGATATAAATACAAACGTATATATTTCAATAGTATTTGTATATTTACTACAAGTATACTGATTGCTTAATTTATTTACATTTTTATATAGGTTATAATATTTATTTAGACTGTCATTTATTATTTGTTTCATTCACTCTTTTTTAAATGTATTAATTTATTTATTTGTTTTAAATATTTATTCTATATGTTGTATTGAAAAACAAAATAAGCATGATGAATGAATTTATTCAACAAATATTGTTCATGATAAACTCTTCTGAAGCACTAAAAAGACGTCACTGCTTTTCACGATTAAGTCAAGCAGTGTAAGTTTTGGCATGTAGTATCTGAATTGTTACACAACGATGAATCATTTCTTTTTTAAACTCTGTCTATTTCTCTTGATGATGAATTAAAAAGCTTTGGTGGCAATTAAAATACTAGTTACCCTATTTTCAGCATATTTTTGGATCTTTTGTAACGTCTTTTATCCCCACAGATGTCATCAAAGCCCTTTAGATTAGAATAAAGGTGATGATTGATAATGTTGAATTTCAGAGTTTCGCAGATTAAAGTCCGAATGAAACGGAAGTTGAGCTCGTCTTTTCTTCTCTATTCTGATGTGTATCTGAGTGAAACGCTTCTGGAACAAGAACAAATGTAGGGCGGGGCTTGATTTTGTCCGTGAGGAACTGATTGGATGATTGTTGAAACTAAAACTAATCCATATGAATTGAGCGGTTTAGTCCAAATTTTCTGAAGAGACACGATCGCTTTATATGATGAACAGACTGAATTTATGCTTCTATTCACATATAAACATTGATCAGTGAACATAAAGAAAAGCTCAACTGAACACAAACCTCATCGGCTCTTGATGAAGCTCAAACGTGTGGCGAAACACGAGAATGAACCTTTACAATTTGGATCATGTCATAATGAACGTAAAGGTTTTGCAAGCGAATGAGAAAGTTCTTCCAGGGGGACGTAAAAGTTTTGTGAGCGAACGCAAAGTTTCTGTGGGAACGCGTTACGTTTGCAAAAGTTTTGAGTGAATGCAAAAGCTTTGAAATATCATCCTCCCTCCATCTCATATTTTTGTCCCCTTAGGGGCTCCATACTACGAAGAATAGCCTTCATTGTGTTTTTGATGTGGTTTTGTTTGTTCAGTGAACATTTCAATCTGCAGTAAGTTCATGATTGAGGATCAGAGCCACATGTTTGCATTATTCTGTTTTGTCAAATAGGATTGCCTTTACTTTATTTACACCAACTGTGACACCGTAACAACATTTACACCACTGCTGTGAAATATGACATTTGCATGTTGTTTAACACTTTTGCAGTGATAAATGGTCTCCATCCAGCCACATGGTCTATAAAACTAACATTTATGTCAATGGATTACAAACCTTAAAATAGAAAAGATAAAGCATGTGTACATCCGGGACAATGATATCAATGTAAGTGATGTGAGATTGATTAGACTTGGCTCTTTCTGACACCACATGTTCAACATTGCCATCTGCTGGCTCTTTTGAGGAACACATTTAGACTAAAATGTAACTACAGGTGCTGGTCATATAATTAGAATATCATCAAAAAGTTGATTTATTTCACTAATTCCATTCAAAAAGTGAAACTTGTATATTATATTCATTCATTACACACAGACTGATATATTTCAAATGTTTATTTCTTTTAATTTTGATGATTATAACTGACAACTAAGGAAAATCCCAAATTCAGTATCTCAGAAAATTAGAATACTGTGAAAAGGTTCAATATTGAAAACACCTGGTGCCACACTCTAATCAGCTAATTAACTCAAAACACCTGCAAAGGCCTTTAAATGGTCTCTCAGTCTAGTTCTGTAGGCTACACAATCATGGGGAAGACTACTGACTTGACAGTTGTCCAAAAGACGACCATTGACACCTTGCACAAGGAGGGCAAGACACAAAAGGTCATTGCAAAAGAGGCTGGCTGTTCACAGAGCTCTGTGTCCAAGCACATTAATAGAGAGGCGAAGGGAAGGAAAAGATGTGGTAGAAAAAAGTGTACAAGCAATAGGGATAACCGCACCCTGGAGAGGATTGTGAAACAAAACCCATTCAAAAATGTGAGGGAGATTCACAAAGAGTGGACTGCAGCTGGAGTCAGTGCTTCAAGAACCACTACGCACAGACATGCAAGACATGGGTTCGCATTCCTTGTGTCAAGCCACTCTTGAACAACATACAGCGTCAGAAGCGTCTCGCCTGGGCTAAAGACAAAAAGGACTGGACTGCTGCTGAGTGGTCCAAAGTTATGTTCTCTGATGAAAGTAAATTTTGCATTTCCTTTGGAAATCAGGGTCCCAGAGTCTGGAGGAAGAGAGGAGGGGCACACAATCCACATTGCTTGAGGTCCAGTGTAAAGTTTCCACAGTCAGTGATGGTTTGGGGTGCCATGTCATCTACTGGTGTTGGTCCACTGTCTTTTCTGAGGTCCAAGGTCAACGCAGCCGTATACCAGGAAGTTTTAGAGCACTTCATGCTTCCTGCTACTGTCCAACTTTATGGAGATGCAGATTTCATGTTCCAACAGGACTTGGCACCTGCACACAGTGCCAAAGCTACCAGTGACTGGTTTAAGGACCATGGTATCCCTGTTCTTAATTGGCCAGCAAACTCGCCTGACCTTAACCCCATAGAAAATCTGTGGGGTATTGTGAAGAGGAAGATGCGATATGCCAGACCCAACAATGCAGAAGAGCTGAAGGCCACTATCAGAGCAACCTGGGCTCTTATAACACCTGAGCAGTGCCACAGACTGATCGACTCCATGCCACGCCGCATTGCTGCAGTAATTCAGGCAAAAGGAGCCCCAACTAAGTATTGAGTGTTGTACATGTTCATACTTTTCATGTTCATACTTTTCAGTTGGCCAAGATTTCTAAAAATCCTTTCTTTGTATTGGTCTTAAGTAATATTCTAATTTTCTGAGATACTGAATTTGGAATTTTCCTTAGTTGTCAGTTATAATCATCAAAATTAAAAGAAATAAACATTTGAAATATATCAGTCTGTGTATAATGAATGAATACAATATACCAGTTTCACTTTTTGAATGGAATTAGTGAAATAAATCAACTTTTTGATGATATTCTAATTATATGACCAGCACCTGTAGATCCCAGTTTCAGCTGTTTAGGGTCACAGACTTTTTTTTTTCTTCTTTTAAATTAAATAAATATGGTTTGCAGAAAGAGTGGATCTGAAAGGAGTAAACAACACAAGTTTGACTGCTGGAGAGAACATCACCTGACATTAGAAATAATGCTCTAAAATGAGCAGCTAAACCTTTACATGCTTTAACAAGTTTTTATTTTTAACTTCTTAGGAAAGAGGTATGTCAATTTGTTCTAGAATAAACTGAGATTTTAAAGTGAACATTACTTGTAAGCAAACAGAAATAATCTCTAAAGCCTCTGAAGATGTTCTTAACACTAGATCAAAACAGCTTTAAAATAAATCAAATATAAATGCTTCCTCAGGTCAGGTCAAGTAATATATAGTCTTTTGGGTGAAGAACAGTTAATTGATTGATGTCTGTAGGTGTCGACAACACTGTCTATGACATGCAGAAATTACATACTCTGGGTGGCCTTATAAACGTGTTAAGATAAAAAATATATATATTAAATTAAAAATTATACATAGATATTCCATATTTTTATAGATATAGAGAGCCTGTCTTTAGAGGCCTTCAAAATATTTGAAAACAGAAAATAATTGAATACAAACAAACAAAAAAATAATAATAAGGTTAAAACGTGTGTATATTTCACTGTGGATTTCAGATATATCTCAGAAGAAAACAGCAGACGGATCCACTCAGTGTTGTGAGAGAGAGTTTCATATGGGCTGAACAAGATGGTGTCTGTGATGTTTATTTCCTCTGTGTGTTTCTATAAATTACTGCATTTATTTTTGTGCAAGTGAGATGAGTAAAGAGCATCTGTTGCATAAATCATTCTGTCTGGTGTCTATAAGCAGTCTGCTCCTAATACAAAACAAAAGGATTGAATGTACATAACAAATACAAACCTCAGGGTGTCAGTCATTTACAATATCCAGCATCTTAGATTATAGTCCAGAAACACGGAATATAACAAATGCACTGTTGAAATGTTAGTTTAAGTGGTCTTAAACATAGGATTTAGACAGATGTGGTACAAATCCTCGCTCCAGTACAGTAGGTGGCGTTCAGCTGGTTCGAAACCCTCCTGTAAAACCCGCGAAGAAGAGGAAAACGAAAGTAACGTCACGTCACAGTGAACAACATCAACAGAGAGACCAAATAAACCTGTTGTTCTCTGGATTTGATCCATGCGATGTTCCAGAAAACATTCACAATGATAACCAAATCTAACACTCGCGGTCATTTATGTATATTTAATCCACAATCCATCGACACCAGCAAGAGATCTTGAGAACGACACGAGCTGACAGACAACAAGGAGGTAAAAGAGGACGTTTATATAAAATACTTATAAATTATCTTCTTAGTGGACAAGACTTCAAGAAAGTCAGTGAGGGGTGGGGGTGTATTTTTCAATAACCCTCAATAATCAACTTATTGAGAAACGGTTAACGAATATGTTTCTGAAGGTTTCCTCTTCTGTTTTAGGCTGTTGTTTTTGTGATGCGAAATCGAAAGTATTTTTGAACCAGACATTTACAGTAAACATGTAAATGAAGCCTAAGATTTTTATTTTTTATTAAATCGAATATTTCAGTTCATATAGCAATTATGATTAGTAGTTATACAGTGTGACCATTATAATTCAGGTTACTTTTACTCTACTTTTTTCAAATGATTCTAAAATAATTATGAATTCAACCATCATTGTGAACTTAAAGTAATGTTTAAATGACAAACTATTAAACAATTAATAAAGATTGGGTAAATATGATTGTAAAATTATATTAAACTGCAATAGAGAATATAACAAATTGGGTAAATTTCTGTTCCCCAGTGAATTCATATTTAGAGTCATGAGTCAGTTAAACTCATTAAACAATCTGAAATTATTAAGACCATTCAGTTATTTTACATGACAATATATTTGTAACTCACTTTATTTTATACATTGTTTTTGCTGTTGTTTCTAACTCATTATTCTTCATTATTTTCTTCAGTAACTGCCATGTTCTTCATCTCTGTAAAATCTTGTCATTTCCAGGTCCTGCTGAACGATTGATTGTTTTCTCAAACCAGTGCTGATCAGAGGAGCGAGGAAAGGACTCTCTCTCTAAGATGAGTCTCTCAGAGAAACACAGGTAAGACTGCGTCTGTTTCACACAATCATTTTAAACTCTACTGGAGTTTGTTTTTTCCTGTGAATAACAAAACTTTAAGCATTGTTTTATATTTCTTCAATTTTTAACTTCTTAAATTAACTCTGACATTGTCTATAAAATCCGTTTGCCACAGGACTCTATAGACAATATCACAGTTAATAATTTGTTAATTTCCTTCTAGACGCGACCACACTGAATTAATCCAAATACATGACTTTGGTTTTTAGATCATAAAATTATTGACAGACATTAGGAAACAAATATACACATAATTTAATTGAAGTATGCTAACAAAACTGTGTCACACAGACATTTCTGCTCTTCATTTCTGTTAATTAAAAAAAAACTTGACATGTTCTCTTAAAATGCTCAAGTATTTTTAACATATTTAATCTCACTCATGTACATTAATGAAATTGTTAAACCAATGTGAGCCAGTAAAATTAAATGATTGATAACTATAAATTGTGAGTGTGTGCATTTCTGTGGAGGATTAGATAAAGACACGGATGTGTTTCAGACACAGTTGAACCTCCTTTACTAAAGTGTTTTTCTCTCTGTTCTTTGTGTCATTAGTGTAAGATCAGGATCACAGGTGTCCAGCTCTGAGTCTCTGAAGAGTGATCAGTCAAAAGAAGGTATAGGACCAAACTTCAGTGAGAAAACACCATTATCTAATAAAAGGTATTTCATGTGTTTACATTATAGTGTTGCATTATTTGTCCACAGTGGTGTATGTGATTGAACTTGACTGAATAAAACAATAAGTCACAATAAAACTCAATTCATGGAAACCTTATGAAACTCATTCCAGTGACACAATTACACAGGCAGAAACAAAAAGGCATAAATTCACTATGAAAAATAGATCATGCAAATAAACATGTATATATCCATCCATCCAACCATCGTCATAAATGGTCAAATGCACAGCTATACTGTATTTAATTACTATTTGCAACATTAAACCTTTTCAAATGAGACTAAAGTATCTCCTTTACTAAAGTGTTTTTCTCTCTGTTCTTTGTGTCATTAGTGTAAGATCAGGATCACATGTGTCCAGCTCTGCGTCTCTGAAGAGTGATCAGTCAAAAGATGGAGTACCAAACTTCAGTGAGAAAACACCATCATCTAATAAAAGGTATTTCATGTTTCTAATTTTTGGTCACACGTTAACTGTGTTAAAAAAGTTTTATCAGTGATTATCAATCATGAAACATTTTTAGATCAAATATTTATCAAAGTTTTTTTCTAGCTTTCTATAATATTTTGCCTAGAAAATCAGTATTTTATTTTATTGTATGTATTTGATTACAGGCTTCAATATGAGACATTAGACTCAGACGTTCAGACTCACAGGAACCACAAGAATTTCAAAGACAATCTCCTGGGGATCTTCAAGGTAGGAAAACACATTTTCATAAATGTTTAATATTTGTAACAAACGAATATGTTATTGAACAAAGATATTTTATTTAATTCCTCTTGATCACTTATTTTTTCCTTTTTAAGCACATTTTTTATATGTCAAAAATAACAGCTGGTTAGCATGTTAGTCTTTTAATTTTTTTTTATACAAAGATTGTAATTATTAAATAAATAGTGTTGGCCAAATGTAGATGTACAATTTGGTTTAAATTGTGTTATTCTGTCTTTATTCTTACATTTGTTTGTAGGATCTTGAGAGCAAAATAATCACATTTCTGAAGAAAGAGCTGGAAAAGTTTAAGAAAATATTACAAAATGAGGACACACAAAACTTTGTGAAGGACTTTAATGAGAATAGATGCAGTATCAAAGCAGCAGCTCTTGATCTCACACTACATTACCTGAGAGAGATGAAGCAAGATGAAGCTGCTGATGCTCTAGAAGGTCAGAGACTCATGACCATCTGTCAGATTGTCACTTATTAATGTAGACTATCTATAAAACAATACATTAAGACTAAAACTATCTATTTTTTGTCCTTGTGTTTAGTTGAGCTGGTCTTCATTCATCAGCTAAAATGTGGCCTAAAGAAGAAGTATCAATGTGTGTTTGAAGGAATTGCGAAGCATGGTGACTCCATACTTCTGAATAACATCTACACAGATCTCTATATCACTCAGGGTGGCAGTGAACAGGTCAATACTGAACATGAGGTCAGACAGATTGAAGTTGCTTCCAGGCATCATGAATCTCAAGAGATTCAGGTTAAATGCACAAATTTGTTTGAAGCTCCTGAACAAGACGAGGAGATCCGAACTGTACTGACAAAAGGAGTCGCTGGCATCGGAAAATCAGTCTCTGTGCAAAAGTTTGTTCTGGACTGGGCTGAAGGAAAACAAAATCAAGATATCAGTTTCATATTTCCTCTTCCATTCAGAGAGATGAATTTAAAGGAGAAAGAAAAACTAAGTTTGATGGACCTTATAACTCATTTTTTCCCAGAGACAAAAGGACTGAACCTTACAAGAAGAAATCAATTCAAAGTCCTGTTCATCCTTGATGGATTGGACGAATGTCGCCTTCCTCTGAAGTTTGATTGTAATGAGACTTGGAGTGATGTATCGTCACCAGCCTCTCTGGATGTTCTCCTAACGAACCTCATGAAGGGAAATCTGCTTCCTTCTGCTCTCATCTGGATCACCACCAGACCAGCAGCTGCCAGTAAGATTCCTCCTGACTGTATCGACCGGCTGACAGAGATACGAGGATTCAGTGACGCACAAAAGGAAGAGTACTTCAAAAAAAGATTCACGGATCAGAATCAGGCCAACACAATCATTGATCATGTTAAAAAATCAAAGAGTCTCTTTATCATTTGCCACATCCCAATCTTCTGCTGGATTTCAGCCACTGTTCTCCAGAACATTCTGGAGGAGAAAAGAAATAACGATGTGAAGAATCAGGCTGATGAGATCTCTAAAACACCACAGGAATCAAATACTGAAGACACTCCCAAGACTCTGACACAAATGTACACACACTTTCTCCGCTTTCAGATCCAGCAGAGCCTCCGAAAATATGATGGAGAATACGCAGCGGATGCTTCCTGGGATAAAGACGCCATCCTTTTACTGGGGAAACTGGCATTTCATCAGCTGGAAAGAAACAACGTGATCTTCTATGACAAAGACCTGGAAGCCTGTGGTATTGACGTCTATAAGGCATCAGTGTACTCAGGCATGTGTACCCAGATCTTTAAGAAGGAAACAGGGATTATTCTTGGTACCATGTACTGCTTTGTTCACTTGAGCATTCAAGAGTTTATTGCCGCCCTTTATGCACATCTGTTTCTAGACATCAACAAGAAAAGTGTGTTTGTTCATGAGTCTACAGAACAGGAAAACAAAAAAGAAAGCATGATTGATTTTCTCAAGACTGCAGTGGACGAGGCGCTCAAGAGTGACAATGGACACCTGGACCTTTTCCTTCGCTTCCTCCTCGGTCTGTCAGTCCAGTCCAATCGACGACTCTTACGGGGTCTGTTGACACAGCAGGAGGACAATGACCAGAGCAACAAGGAAATAGTTCAGTACATCAAGCAGAAATTAGAAGATAATCTGTCTGCAGAGAGATCCATCAATCTGTTCTACTGTCTGAATGAACTGAACGACCAAACTCTGGTGAAGGAGATTCAGACCCACCTTAGCAAAGGAAGTCTCTCATCTGGTGACCTTTCACCTGCTCAGTGGTCTGCTTTGGTCTTTGTGTTGTTGACATCAGAGGAAGAGCTGGAGGAGTTTGAGCTTCAGAAATTCAAGAAATCAGACGAGTGTCTCATTAGATTATCGGCAGTCATCAAAACCTCCAGAAGAGCTCTGTAAGTCATTTAATACGTTTTGTCATGTTTTGCTTTCATCTGAAAAATGCATTTATTTACATTATTCTATAGTGAATCCCCATCATGAACATGAATTTAGAGGCCCTGATATACTTCAGGCGAAGTTCTTTTTTGTTCTTTGTTTAGGGTTTAAAGAGGTTCAAAATACGTGAGTAGTGATATACTGTAATCGAACATCTGACGCCAACCACACTGCTGAGAGCGACGGTTAAATGAATATGTAAAAATGTTGCGCACTTTCCTCTCAGTAACAAAATAAACACAACAAAATTGAGAAACTAGCAAGGATTTTTTAATAAAGCATAAGAAAAGCATCTGATCATGGCAACGTGGATATGTTTGTTTGCACAAGGTTTGTAATTTAGCACTCCAGTAAAGTCACGTTGTGTTTATATTATAACACTTTATAAAATAGATTTCTTTAAATCAAGCAGCTTTAGCGTATTAAACACGAAAAAGTGTCAGTCTCTCATTTCATTAGAAGTACAACTTCGTTTTCTGCTATAAAGCAGCTCTCCAGTGTTCATGTTTAACTCACGGATGTCTGATTTCTACGGACTCGAGAGGAGAAATGCACTGGAAAACATTTTCCGAGTGAAAGAAGGCAGAGCTTCAGTGCACACCTACCTTACGTAATGGCCGCGGACCAATGGTAGTATGAAGGTGTTTACCAGCCGAAGCGAACTTTTCCAGAAAGTTGTTTCAAACTTCCAAAACTAACTCCAAACAAACTTTGTTTCGGCCTGGTTTTGTTCGAAATGACATCACATCAGTTTGTTCTAAAAAAGCCTGAAAAAAATCTATTTTTTTAATTAAGACAGTTTATCAAATCTTTAGACAAATTATAAAAACATTTAAAAATGTTTGCGTATTTGTTTTGTATCATATGATACTCCAGAAATGTATGACTCAAATTATATATTTGATCATACTCCTACTTAAGGAAGGAAAAATAGATACATTTTATTCAGATGCATAAAAAAAAAATTGTAATTTGGTACAGATGTTATGTATATTGCCCCAAAATTAAACAAAATTCTGAAAGGTTATAATATAAACCAATTAAATTTTTATATAACAGGCTAAATAAAGTACAAATACATTATCAGTTGGTTATCTGCATCTCCCAATAATTTGATATTTTAAATGCTTAGTTTTATGAGTAGTTCTTTAGTTTTAATTGTGTTTGTACTGCAATACGTAGATGATTGAGAGATTTACAAATAAACATTTATCAAAAGTCTGTTGTATCATATTTGATGTACACATTTTAAGATGGTTTTCTACAAATCAGTTTTTTTATTAAGTTTAAATTAAAATATTTATTTCTAATTAAGTAAATATTAAGTAAAATAAATATAAATTTAATTTCAGCAATTGTTATGGATGTGTTTTTACTATCATTAAATTAATGATATTTCACCCATTGGCCACCCTGCTCTCTAAGATATCAGCATCGGCCATCAGTTGACCACTATGAATAATCAAGGAAACCTAAATTGCTTTAATCCAATAAATGTTAATCTTGAAATATTAATAACTAATAAAATTTTTTAGGTTCTTAGATTAAAGTAATCTTAGCTTTACTTAAATCATTAAAGATTTCATAGCAACAAGACGTATATATGTGAATGGAGGCATTTTTTCAGACATCACTAACCCTAAAATTTTCATAAACCCCGTCCCCGAGAACACGCAACAAAGGGGGATGAGGCCATGTTGGGCTGCTTTACAGAAGAGGAAGAGTTGTTATAGTAGAGTGTTGTTGCCATGCTGTCATTTTACACCGGACTGCTTCATAAACGAGTTTCAATTCAGTGCTTGATTTGCACAAAAGATTAACATGACGGCACATGCTAGTCGATGAGTCGAATCAACTCCACAGCAACTACATAAATTTATCCACTAACCTTTTAGAAATGTCCAGTTTCATTCTACAAGTTGTAACTTCTTCCTGAGTCTCTCCATCGAACAATGAACAATGTAAGGCTGAACACCGTTACTGACAATCCTCATTTTGGCTGCGTGAGATTCTCCAGCTTTGTTGTTGTTGAGCAACCGAAGCATGAGCTGTTAAAGCTCCGTCCTCTTCTAGAAAGCAGGCTGCAAGCAGCAGCTCATTTGCATTTAAAGGGACACACAAAAACGCTGTGTTTTTGCTCACACCCAAAAAGAGGCAAATTTGACAAGCTATAATAAATGATCTGTGGGGCATTTTGAGCTGAAACTTCACAGAAACATTCTGGGGACACCAGAGACTTATATTACATCTTGTGAAAAGGGGCATTATAGGTCCCCTTTAAGTGTCCCCAACAAAGCAAGCCAAAGGCAACAGTGGCAATAACCACTGGCATAGAGTGCCAGGAATAAAGCAAAAAATCATTGGAGAAACCAGGCTCAGCTATAAAAAGCTAGAAACCTTAACACAAATATTTTTTTTTCATTCTTCATATTTTTCACATACTTCATTTTACCCAGGAAATTTGTACAGGAAATATTAGTTTTTGAAGAGTATTCATATTTTAGCTCAGTCTCTTTACTGTATATATGCTGTTTATGTAAAAATAATAATGGAAAGTATATTTAATGTTTGTATGTAGGAAATGTATGTGATCCATCTAATTCTGTGATGTGATTTATTTTTTCTTGTAGGTTAAATGACTGTAACTTAACAGACAAAAGCTGTTCAGCTCTGGCTGCAGTTCTTGGATCAGATACCAATCTGAAAGAGCTGAACATAAACAATAATAATCTGCAGGATTCAGGAGTGAATCTGCTCTGCACTGGACTGAAGAATTCAAACTGTAAATTGGAGATACTGAGGTAAGTTGAGCCACAGGAGTCACATGACGAGAGTGAGGTGCTATGACAGGATGTTGTCAGAGGCTAAAGCGCAAGAGAACTTTTGTTAATAAACATTGCATTTCTTTGTTTAATATGAGTGAGATTGTCTTAGTTTTATTGTTGTTGTGTTTTTCATAAAAAAAATAATAATGAACTATGAACTAAGCATCTGTTTTAAAATCCAAAGATTTTTTATTAATTTGTTACAATGTGGGTATACCATATTATCCGTCTTATTCATTTTGGTAACAAAAGTCCAATGTTTAAAAAGTGAATTTTTCATTGTACTATCAGTGTTTCCCACAGAATTTTTTGAGACTGTGGTGGGTGTACATTGATTCTTTTAGGGGGGTCCGGGGGCATGCCCCCCCAGAGGAAAATTTTGTATATTTTAAATTTAAATGCATAAATCTGGTGCATTCTGAGAGCAAAATTTAAGTGACTAGATCAATGAAGAAATTTGTTCTCTTGTAAACAATGTTGTGCTCTAAAAGTAATTTATTTATTGGTGATGGCAGGGCACATTAGTCACATACACAACATATAGTAGGCTAAATGATAGTTCATAAGTGGTCAAACATGTAGAGTATATATTTAAACCATTAAAAATATGTAGCAAAAGAGGTTACCTTTGTAGAATTAATTTATTTCTAGAATAATTAGTGGGAGCCTGTATTTATAGATCTGTATTTGTGGAACTAATGGTCACTCTTTGATTTGTTAAACACAATCCAGAATGTACTAAACACACTACTTCATTATAGAGAAAAATAAAAAATGAATAAAAATATATAATCATAAGCTGACCAAAAAATAAATAAATAAAATCTAGGTGACTATAAAATTCAGCAGCAAAAAATATGCTAGCCTAATTCTTGTAAAAAAGTTTGCACAGTAATTTTATAAAATCTAAATCTTATGTAATGAAAAAAACTTTACATTATATTTATTTTTATATGTGAATGTAAAGAATTATATGCATTTATAATAATGGAAGATTAAAAGACAATACATTATTTTAAATGTATTGTGCAGCTTTTTAATAGGGCAACAAGATATGATAGATACGCCAGAACAAAATAGGTTATTAATAATCTTTCAGTGTGCAAAACGATGATAATATGAAATGCTTCAAAACAGCAGCACAAACCGCTTATGCGCATCCTGGGTGTAGAATGATGTGCTTAAAGCAATATGGAGTCACAGCGCGCAGTTACGCTGCGCATTAAAAAGTTCACGGCACAAAGACAATCCTGGTGTATATCTACATCTAACAGTTTATTGATCATATGTTTCTTCTCACTTTTAAATTCCAGTTATTGTGCGTGTGACACGAATTCACAGTCACTGTGTTGTTCAGAAACAGCAAGAAACGGCAGCAAGATTAAGTCGTTTTATGCAAATCCACAGCCCTTTATCTACATATCAAGTATTATAATGGGAATATCATATTGGAGAGTTTTACCGTGCTGACTGTTGTTACTGAATGCGACGCGCTGTTTGAGTGCTGACCAGAGAATGATTGACAGCTGCAGCGGAGGGAAGACAAGTTTCCTTGAACTTAAATTTAACGATGTACATATTCTTCTGTCCCTCACATGAAGCTATGGAATGGCTTCAGATGACTTTGAATATAGTACACGAAAACTTAATTGGTGCTAGTCTGTTTCTTTTGCTCTATGACTCCCATTTTTGCCGTATAAATAAAGAGCGCAATTATCAATCGGTTATTTAAATATCGCGACAGGCCTATTTTGAGACTGTGACGGGACAAATTAGAATGTGGCGGGCCGCCACAGTCTAGTTAATGTATGGGAAACACTGACTATTGTATTGGTGGTGTGTTTTCATTAATAATAATGAGCCACAAACTAAGAATTCATTTTAAATTAAGAGGAAAATACAAATACCTTTTATTTATTTGTAACAACGCGAGTATACCATGTCATCAGTGCTATTTGTTTTGCTGATAAAAGTTTAATGTTTAATATAAGCGAGTTTGTCATTGTACTATTTTATTGTTGTTGTGTTTCTTCATTAAGAGTAATACTGAATCAAGGAAATGAAAGATCTAATGTTAAAGATCAAAATGGGCTCACTGCACAAGATGGTGTCTTTGGGCTTTGGCAGTATGAGTGTGTGCATGTTTACTTCTGCTCTTACTCTTTCGGGTTTATGGGATTTCTGTTGTTCAGGTTTAACTGATTAATCAGCTGAATGTTTTCATTCCTGTTCTAGACTCTCTAACTGCAGTGTAACTGAAGAAGGTTATAAAGCTCTGGCTTCAGCTCTGAGATCAAACCCTTCACACCTGATAGAGCTGGATCTCACAGGAAATGATCCTGGACAATCAGGAGTGAAGGAGCTCAGTGATTTACTACAGGATCCAAACTGTCAACTGAAGACACTGAGGTGAGACCGGATGAAATAATCAACATAATTAACAAAATATGCAAGCTAACAAAATATGCAGACTAAATAACAAAATATGCAGGCTAAGTATTCATAACAAATATATAATTTTAGTCATACAATAAGTTGGACAATTTGTTGCATCAAAATGAACAAGATCAGATCAGATGCTGTGGGTTCTGACACGATGATGATAACTGTCAACACAGTTTAGTTGTGGTACAAGCTACAGGTCAAATAGACATTATGGGTCAGTATGGCTCTCCACAGCAGGTCTATGGCTACGTTCAGACTGTCAGTCCAAATCCGATTATTTGTGTATCCGATTGGAATCTGATCTGAAATTATTGACGTCCACATTGTATATCACAACTGTTCAGATCTGATTTGTGTGTCAATGCCACTCTTTCGTTTTCTGGAATATCTACATTGGTTTCTATGCCAATGATTTTGCGTTGGTAGGTATACGCCAAAAACAACAACCGCAGGATGGAGGGGTTTGTAATACAGATGTTGTCTTATTTACAACATGACATTGTGTAGCTGCCACGTGCTGGACTATTGTGTCTTCTGAGGCAGTGACAGAAATGGCTTTATTCCGGCACTTTGCAACAACAACCTTGTTTCTGCTGCAACTTTCAGTATGTTTCCTATAACAATGTCTGATGTTTATATTTTATGTGGCGTGAGAAAGTCACATAAACCACACAAAATCCGATCAGAGTGGTGAGACTGATACAAATTTCCAGAAATGCGATTTGAAAAGGTTTTTTAAACCACATATGAGTGTCGTTCAAAATGGATTTGTAAAAGTCGCCTTTCATGTGATTTTTGGCCATTCAGACTTGATAATCTGATCGGATTTCAATCGGATATGCGCAAAAAACGGATTTGGACTGACAGTCTGAACGAGGCTTATGAGTCTCCTGCTTAAAACGTTTACATTTACATTTTACATTTATGCATTTGGCAGATGCTTTTATCCAAACGACTTGCATTGCATTATACTATACATTTGTATCTGAGTATGTAAAAGCCAGAAAGATCTTGAGGCCTTATTTTCACACTCTGTATTCATACTGAAAATCATGATCTAGTGAGCTTTTGACTGCTTTAAGACTGAGTGTCACTGTAGTTTCTTTTTTAAAAATCTCTGACTATTAGACTTTGTTTTCAAGTATTTGTATATTTATTTGTATATTTAAAAGTTTAAAGAAAAGTGTTACATCTAAATAACTAAATAGAGCTTGTCTTTAGAACAATAATTAAGTTTTTTATCTTGTCAATCATGTTTGTAGTGCAGTACAAACATGTGTAGTGCCTGTCAGTATGTGAAGAGAGTTGTGGGTAAAAACCCGTTACTCCTGAGAAAGCTGAATCTGAGTGAACATGAACTAGGAGACACAGGAGTGAATCAGATCGCTGCTCTACTGCAGGATAAAAACTGCCATTTATTTAAAATATTACATTACTTTTAATGGTAATGTTACTGTAGCTGATAATAATTTTTCCTCAGTTATTTGAGTCAGAGCAGTTTTGTTTTTCAGCGTCACACAGAGCCACAACAATGTGAAGAAATACAATTAAACAGGAAATTGAAAACACAATTAATTCGTGACATCAAGCTTTAAATATTTGACTAAGACAGTTTGATCATGGGTCAATAATTATCTCAGTTACTGTAGAGGGAAAACAATGGTTTTCTTCCAGAGCTTAGAAAACTCTTCAAATAATTAAAAAAATAAAAATAAAATGTGAATTAGGTGCATTTTCATCAAGTTGGTCAAGTGGATGGCAGTGGTATTGGTAACTAGGGGTGCGCCAATAAGATATTGTATTTATAAGATATTAAGTATTGGTATCGCTCCGATACTGCTATTTTTTGCTGGATCGCGTATCGGCCAGACGAGATCCGATCCAAATCCGATATTTTGTTCGTATACTATTTTGTTATTGTTATACAACACAAAAGGCACAAAAACAATATAAAGCACCATAAAGTTTTTCTGCACCATATTCCAGGTTTTCTGAAGCCATTCCATAGTTTATTGTGAGGTACAGATCAATATTTACGTTTTTAAATTCAAGTTCACGTGAATGCTTCCCTCTGCTGCGGCTGTCAGTCATTCTCCATTCAGCATTCAATCAGCACGTCGTTCGGTTACGACAGTCAACACGATAAAACTCTGATGAAAGATGATTCAATGTTCCTATTATTATACTTGATCTGTAGATAAAGGTCTATGGTTTTGCATAAAAGGACTTTATCTGGCTGGAGTTTATTGGTGTTTCACATGTTACTTTCTCCTGGGTGTCTGTTAGATCACAACACTGGAGAAGAGAGCACTAATTGTTCTTCACGCTCACAGTAACTGAAATTTAAAACTGTTAACAGAAAAAGCTCAATAAACTATCGCATAACCATAGATATATTACACTACGCATCAATATCTCGTCCCTTCGTGCTTTGAACTTTTCAATGCAAAGTGCTGCTCGCTGTGACTCCATGTTGGTTCAAGCACATCATTTTGCGCACGAGATGCGCATAAGCGCTCAGTGACGCTCTGTATTGAGCCTTTCATATTATAATACTTTTGCGCAATGTTAGATTATTAATAGCCATTCTTGTTTTGTCTTATCTATCATATGTTGCTGCTTCATTAAAAAAGCTGCGCTCAAAATTTAAAAGAAATGTCTTATAATTTTATAGTATATTTTTATATATATTGTTCCCATTCAGTCGGTCACGTTCGACGTACGTCGGACAGACCGACGAATAGGAATCTCGCTAGAGAGGCCAATCTACTTTGAGTGTAACTACAACGAGCCAATGCACATTGGCATGCAATCATATGCAGCAGCTGCTCGCCTCGCAGCGCGGGTACATAATGAGCAGCAGGTGTGTTGCATCTTCAGCTTTTCGCTTCGGAGCCGAACGGTGTTTGTTCCTGTTCTCTGCAAGCAAGTGTCTGCTAGAAGACGAGTCAAGCTTTTTGGTTGAACTTCTCTTTTTTTTTCAACTGCGGGCGAACAGCACAGCAGCGGGGTCGAAGTCCTCTCTTTATTTTCGTTTTTACGGCTGGTAAGAGTGAGCGCCTTCAAAGAGAGAGAGCGCACACGACAGGCTGCACACAATCCCTGTCTGTGTTGCGGCGGCCGTTCCCCTGCGTGCTTCAGCACTTTAAAAGAGTAAAGTCCCTAAAAGAGCTTACACAAGTAGAGCTTGCGTCTTTTTAAAGATGACATTCTATTTGTGTGTTTCTGGATGCGGTCATTTCCTGTCCTCACTGACGGCCACGATCACTGTTTCACATGTCTGGGCATGTGCTGAAACGATGTTCGTGGGTGGTTCATGTTTTCGTATGAGAACATGATCACGTCAACACGCCGGTCGTGACTCTTCTTTCTCCGGGAAGCTTGAGTCCCCTCTGTTGTTGGCCAGCTGCCGCTTGTGTGTAAAAGCACAGCCGCGGGTCTGCCCGACACTCTGGGAGACCGCGGAGATCAGCGAGAGCAAACCTCTCGCTCCTCTGCGTGTCGTGTGCCGTCGAGCTGTCTGGCTGCAGCGTGGGTTGTCACGGCAACCCAGCGCTCGCTCGGCGCTCTAGATGCACGGTCTCCTTGCCTAATCTCCATTGTAGCGCCCTCTCTGGTGCACCAGAAAGGGTCTACTTTGGTGAAATGGCTTGGGTGACTTGAGGTTGAGGGGTTCCTACGGGGAACCAACCCCCTAGGGCTCCTCCCTCTCTAGTGCATTGCATGCTGTGTAGCTTCTGGATTGGATTGCTGGTCCTTCTCATAGGGGAACCTAGCATTTCATTCAGGGCTCCAGCTGAGGGTCAGATGTCGATTGCAGCATCGGAGAGAGGGCTGTTATGCTCTGGAAATGAGGGTGACGCTGCCCACTGTAATGGTGCGTGCTCATGCTGACTCAGATTCAGAGTTTACAGCCATGCTTTCCCGGGTGTTCCGGATGTGCATGGGAAAACTTGGCAGTATGGAGCTATATTGGTGCCATAAATATGGAACGCTAAAAGTGCCAAAATCTGCATAAAGTTTTTCACCCTCTCACTACCCTTATGGGTGGGGTGGCTGTTCAGACCACACCCACCCTGCATGTGAGGCCAAGGCACTCTTTATGCATGAGGGTAGTTCTGAGCCGGAGTTGAGCTGCGCTGTTGACTAACCATGATCAAAGTCATGGCACAGGCCTTCGGCCAGACGATGTCCACCTCAGTGGTCCAGAAGCGCCCCCCTGGCTTACCTTGCTGAGGTGCGAGAGGTCGTCAAGCTAAAACACTTTCTCGACACTCCCATCTCACAAGGTGGCCTTTTCGGTGACACTGTCGGGGACTGAGCCCAGCAGTTCTCTTCAGTTAGTAGCAGACCGGGGAGCCTCCCCCGACAAACCATCGAGTTCCTCGTGGGCCCTCAGTCTGCTCGTTGCCAAGGGTGTCGTCCCCTGCAAAAACTCCGGCCCAGCCTGCTCTACTGGGTCCGCTGCAGGAAGATGACGCCTCCCGTCTCTGCTACTGTTTAAGTGGTTAGTGAAAAATCACCTCTGAGACGGGTGACCCAGAGATGGGTGGGGCTGCTCTCCCCCCCCGGAGGAGGGCCGGGTGGTAAATCCTGTTGTTGGGTTTGTTTCTGTTCTGCCCAACAGCCAGCGGTACCCAAATTTTCAATAAAGAGCAGTTTCTTTGGGTCTGAAGAGGACGTGGAGAGCAGTGGGAGGAGAAAAACCTCACCACTCTCATCCCCCCTCTTCCTTCACCAGAGGGCAGCAGCGTGCAGTTGAAGGCAGCAAAGCCTCTCCTGCACCCCCTGCCCGACTGTGGAACCAGGAAGGTGTTGCACAGCACACTCTGACCTCGCTTCGGGCCGCCTCGCAGAGAGAGCCTCCCGAGCCGCGTCCCTGTGTTCCACCTCGCTGCCTCACTGCGGGTACGCCTGCGGTCCCTTTGGTCCCGCTTGTACGATCTCCGCGAGCCTGGTTAGCGCTCCCCAGTCCGTCTCGCTGGCTCATTCGGACCATCAGGCTCGGCTATGCGATTCAGTTCGCCCGGCGTCCCCCCCAAGTTCAGGGGCATCCACCTCACTGCAGTGAAGGCTGTCGATGCCCATGTCTTGCGTGCGGAGATCGCGGTCCTACTGGCGAAGGACGCGATAGAGCCGGTCCCTCCAGCCGATATGAGGTCAGGGTTCTACAGTCCCTACTTCATTGTACCCAAGAAAAGCGGTGGGTTACGGCCTATCCTGGACCTGCGAGTCTTGAATCGGAGCCTTCACAAGCTACCGTTCAAGATGCTCACGCAGAAGCGCATTTTCGAGTGCATTCGTCCCCAGGATTGGTTTGCAGCGATCTACCTGAAGGACGCGTACTTTCATGTCTCGATTCTTCCACGACACAGGCCATTCCTGCGTTTCGCGTTCGAAAGTTGAGCATATCAGTACAGAGTCCTACCCTTCGGGCTGGACCTGTCTCCCGGGGCTCATTCTAGCACAGTCCCGGGATCAGTTGTGCGAACACAGGGATCTGGTGCTCAGACACCTCAGCCAGTTGGGTCTTCAGGTCAACTGGGAAAAGAGCAAACTCTCCCCAGTGCAGAGGATCTCTTTTCTCGGTATGGAGTTGGATTCGGTCGAACAGATAGCATGCCTCACAGAGGAACGTGCTCAGTCGGTGTTGAACTGCCTGAATACGTTCAACGGCAGGACAGCGGCTCCACTGAAATTCTTTCAGAGGCTCCTGGGGCATATGGCGGCTGCAGCGGCAGTAATCCCGCTCGGTCTGCTTCATATGAGGCCGCTTCAACACTGGCTTCACGGCCGAGTCCCGAGATGGGCGTGGCAACGCGGCACGTTCTGGGTGGCAATCACTCAGGAGTGCCGCCAAGCCTTCAGCCCGTGGTCGGACCCCTTGTTCTAGGGGCACTCCCGCCCGAAGAAACAAGTGTCCCGGCATGCTGTGGTATTCACAGTTGCCGGCTGGGGTGCCACGTACAACGGGCATGCAGTGTCAGGGGTGTGGACGGGCCCCCATCTGCATTGGCACATCAACTGCCTTGAGTTGCTAGCAGTACGCCTTGCTCTGAGCCGCCTCAAAGGACTGCTACGGGGCAAGCATGTACTGGTCCGTACGGACAACACTGCGACCATTGTGTACATCAGCCGTCAAGGTGGTCTACGCTCCCGTCGCATGTCGCAACTCGCCCGCCATCTCCTCCTCTGGAGTCAGAAGCATCTGAGGTCGCTTCGTGCCATTCATGTCCTGGTGTGCTCAACCGTGTGGCCGACGAGCTATCATTTATGCATTTGGCAGACGCTTTTATCCAAAGCGACTTACATTGCATTATACTATACATTTGTATCTGAGTATGTGCAATCCCTGGGATCGAACCCATGACCTTGGCATTGCTAGTGCCGTGCTCTAACCACTGAGCTACAGGAAAGCTATCACGAGCTGCACTGCCAGGATAGTGGCGTCTCCACCCCCAGGTAGTCCAGCTGATCTGGAAAGAGTTCGGAGAGGCTCAGGTAGACCTGTTTGCCTCACCAGAAACCTCCCACTGCCAGTTGTTTTACTCCCTGTCCAAGGGAACACTCAGGACAGATGCGCTAGCACACAGCTGGCCCCGGGGCCTGCGCAAATATGCGTTTCCCCCAGTGAGCCTACTTGCACAGACCCTGTGCAAAGTCAGGGAGAACGAGGAGAAGGTCCTGCTAGTTGCGCCCTATTGGCCCAACCGGACCTGGTTCCCAGAACTCACTCTCCTCGCGACAGCCCCTCCCTGGCCCATTCCTCTGAGGAAGGACCTTCGTTCTCAGAGACGGGGCACTCTCTGGCACCCGCGTGCAGACCTCTGGAAACTCCATGTCTGGTCCCTGGACGGGACGCGGAGGTTCTAGGTGACTTACCCCCCGAGGTACTTAACACCATCACTTCGGCACATGCACTGTCTACGAGACGTGCTTACGCCTCGAAGTGGAACCTGTTCGTTGAGTGGTGCTCTTCTCGCCGAGAAGACCCCCGAAGATGCTCGATCGGAGTCGTGCTTCCTTCTTGCAGCAGGGGTTGGACCGTAGGCTGTCCCCCTCCACCCTCAAAGTCCATACTGCTGCTATCTCCGCATACCACGACCACATAGATGGCAAGTCTGTTGGTCAGCACGACCTGGTCGTCAGGTTCCTTAGGGGGGCGAGACGGTTGAATCCTCCTCGTCCTCCCTCCATACCCTCTTGGGACCTTGCTCTGGTGCTGAGAGCACTCCAGATTGCTCCATTTGAGCCCTTGCAATCAGCAGACTTAAAGATTCTGTCTATGAAGACTTTGCTGCTGGTTGCATTGGCCTCCATCAAGAGGGTAGGGGACCTGCAGTCATTTTCGGTCAACGAATCGTGCCTAGAGTTCGGGCCGGGTGACGGCCACGTGGTACTGAGACCCCGGCCTGGCTATGTGCCCAAGGTTCCTACCACTCCCTTCAGGGACCAGGTAGTGAACCTGCAAGCGCTGCCCTCGGAGGAGGCAGACCCAGCCCTGGCTTTGCTCTGTCCAGTCCGCGCCTTGCGACTGTACATTGACAGAACTCAAAGCTTTAGGACCTCAGACCAGCTCTTTGTCTGTTACGGAGGCCAGCAGAAGGGAAAGGCTGTCTCCAAGCAGAGGATGGCCCACTGGATAGTGGACGCCATCGCCTTGGCTTACCAAGCCCAAGGCATGGCCTGCCCGCTCAGGTTGCATGCTCACTCTACGAGAGGCGCTGGCTCGTGGCGCCTCGCTAACAGACGTTTGTAGAGCTGCGGGCTGGGCGACACCTAACACGTTCGCTAGATTCTATAGCCTTCGTGTCGAGCCGGTCTCCTCCCGTGTTCTCACCTCAGGTCAGAGGCACGGAGAGGCCCCGGCTTAGTGTCGGCTTGCTGCGCTACACGCACTTCTTCTCCAGAGTGTCCCTATAAGGCAGACCCTGTCGAGTCCTCCGTTCTCCCTTCGGCAGCCGACGTGGCGGAGCGTCTGGCGCCAGGCCTATACTCCGCTGCATCCTTGAGAACCGGGTTTAGGCTGGGTTTCATATGTGTGACCCTACGGGGATCTTATATGTCTAGTTCCACGGTTGCTCCTAAACGAAGCCCGTGTCTTTCCCTCTGGGAGAACCCACCTCTCATCGAGTTGGAGTCACCCCAGTACTTCCATATGTAGTACAGCCCTACAGGGTTAGTCTATATGTACTTCTCCACATAACTCCTTCGGGGAAGGATGTGGCTTCCGCAGCGTTCCTTTCCCAGCGAAAGGGTACACTTTCCCAGTGTTATCCAATAGTCTCACTGAGTGGGTTTTGGGGAACAGCAGTGATCGACACTCTCTGTGTTAGCCCTGTCCCACCGTCCTTAGGCAAGGGGGTTCAGGTGGCTTACAACAGAGCGCTGGAAGGGGGCAGCTCCTGTGGCGCTTTGGTAGGGATTCCTATTCGTCGGTCTGTCCGACATACGTCGAACGTGACCGACTGAATGGGAACGTCTCGGTTACAAAGGTAACCCTCGTTCCCTGAAGGAGGGAACGAAGAGGTACGTCCCGTCGCCACAGTCGTTGTACCCCGCTGATGCTGCCGCCTAACCGGTTCGGCTCCTCAGTGAAAACCTGAACATGCAACGCACCTGCTGCTCATTATGTACCCGCGCTGCAAGGCGAGCAGCTGCTGCATATGATTGCATGCCAATGTACATTGGCTCGTTGTAGTTACACTCGAAGTAGATTGGCCTCTCTAGCGAGATTCCTATTCGTCAGTCTGTCCGACGTACGTCTCCGTTCCCTCCTTCAGGGAACGAGGGTTACTTTTGTAACCAAGACGTTTTTCATACATGACAAAATCATGCGTCATGACTGGAGTTTATTTTGTTTATTTTAAATTTCAACCAAGCTACTGAAGCTACTAGTTTATTTGCAGTTGTTGCACTGGTGCACAATTATTTAATAAATAATTCACTACATTTGTGTTTGTATACTGTTTTACAAAGTTAAGAAAATAATGTTAAAAGGGTTTGTTCACCCAAAAATGAAAATTCTGTCATTTATTACTCACCCTCATGCCGGTCCACACCCGTAAGACCTTCGTTAATCTTCGGAACGCAAATTGAGATATTTTTGTTGAAATCCGATGGCTCAGTGAGGTCTGCATTGGGAGCAATGACATTTCTTCTCTCAAGATCCATAAAGGTACTAAAAGCATATTTAAATCAGTTCATGTGAGTACAGTGGTTCAATATTAATATTATAAAGCGACGAGAATATTTTTGGTGCTCCAAAAAAACAAAACAAAATAACGACTTATATAGTGATGGCCGATTTCAAAACACTGCTTCAGGAAGCTTCGGAGCGTTATGAATCTTTTGTGTCGAATCAGCGGTTCGGAGCGCCAAAGTCACGTGATTTCAGCAGTTTGGCAGTTTGACACGCGATCTGAATCATGATTCGATACGCTGATTCATAACGCTCCGAAGCTTCCTAAAGCAGTGTTTTGAAATCGGCGATCACTAAATAAGTCGTTATTTTGTTTTTTTTGTCGCACCAAAAATATTCTCATCGCTTTATAATATTAATATTGAACCACAGGAACTCACATGAACTGATTTAAATATGTTTTTAGTACCTTTATGGATCTTGAGAGAGAAAATGTCATTGTTGGCTATGCAGGCCTCACTGAGTCACGTTTAAAGTCACGTTAAATGCCGACGTTTAAAGTCCTGTAGTGTAAACTTGGCATTAGTTGATCATTATAGATCTGAGTCATTGTATTTTCTTTTTCTGTCTTTAGTCTGAGTAGATGCAGTATTACAGAGAAACAGTGTGTCATCCTGACTTCAGCTCTGAAATCAAACCTGTCACACCTGAGAGAGCTGAACCTGAGTGAGAATATAATAGGAAACACAGGAGTGAAGCACTTACGTGACGTACTGAAGGATTCACACTGTAAACTGGAGAGATTGAGGTCAGTAACATTCTTCACATACAAGAATCAAAATGCTTAAAATCAATTTAACAGTTTAAACTAAAACACTTTATACTCAATATCTCATAATGAGTCTGAGTTCACATTATATTTGTAAAAACAGTTTCATCTTAGTATTTTGTGATCTGGTGAAATAAAGATGATGATCTCTCTTACTCTGTCTGTTTTATTGGCTTATGAAGATGACGTGACTTTAGGGAATAAATAGTTTTCTTTCGTCTTATTTTCTACTCTCTCTCTCTCTCTTTTCTAATGTAGGTTAAGATACTGTGATGTGACAGATGAAAGTTGTTCTGCTCTGACTTCAGCTCTGAAATCAAACCCGTCACACCTGAGAGAGCTGAACCTGAGTGAGAATATAATAGGAGACTCTGGAGTGAAAAACCTCAGTGATCTACTGATGAACCCACAATTCAAGCTGGACAAACTAGAGTTAGTATCATTATACTGTATTTACTGTTTAGTTTATTTTAAGTCAACAGGGCACAAGTCACATCATTAGTAGCGCTGCATCTCCATCTGAAGAAAGATTCAGAAATGGTATTAGTTAACGGGTTTGTATGTGTCATGAATGGCTGGTTGTAATGAAGCTCACGATGATGGTGAATACAATAACACTGTCTTTAATCACAAATCTAACATGTAGAAGAGATACATTTACATTTATTCATTTGGCAGACGCTTTTATCCAAAGCGACTTACAAGTGAGGAATACAGTAAGCGAGTCGTCATGACGAGGCAAATAGGGACAAGAAGTGCTCACAATACAAGTTTTAAGCAGTGCTCAGAGTATCATAAGCTACAATAGAGAGGGATTAAAGGAAGTGAAGGGATAGGTATTGAAATTTTTTTTTTTTTTTTTTTTTTTTTTAGGATGAGGATAAGTGCTCACGAAAGAGATGAGTTTTTAGTTGTCTTTTGAATATTGCCAGGGATTCTGCATTGCGGATGAAGGCAGGAAGATCATTCCACCAGCAAGGAACAGTGAACAAGAATGTCCTGGAGAGTGATTTCGTGCCTCTCTGTGATGGTACCACGAGTCTTCGCTCCTTTAATGAGCGTAGGCTTCTGGTCGGAGTGTAGACTCGTAAGAGTGAGTGGAAGTAGGAGGGTGCTGAGCCTGTGGTAGATCTGTAAGCAAGCATCAACGCCTTGAATTTGATGCGAGCAGCAAGTGGTAGCCAGTGCAGAGAGATGAAGAGAGGCGTGACGTGGGCTCTTTTGGCTCGTTAAAGACAAGACGTGCTGCAGCGTTCTGAATCATTTGAAGAGGCTTGATTGTGCATGATGGCAGTCCAGCTAAATATAAAACACAACCACTTCAACATAAATGACAGAACAATGAACAGACAGAACTAAGAGTTTAAATACACAGACAGAGTAATCAAGGTAAAACAGAACAGCTGCAGGAACTAATTAACAACCAAGAACACTAACTAGGGAACACACACAGGCAGCAACACCATGATAATAAAACACAACAAAACTATTACACAAATATATTATTCTGAAATGTTACATTTATACTGGACTAATGGTACTTTTCACAAAACCTTCTTTTATTAAACAAAATGTGTATTTAGAGATTGTAAATTATACTCTAAAATGACTTAATAATCGATTCAAGTATAAGATATTCTTGCATTAAAAATGTGAAAATAGACGATTTAAATGTAAATTTTTCTATTGTTTCTATATTGATCCTATATATAAATCTAGAGTGATAAATTCACTTATTTTTGGGAGTGAGGACGGATCCAGAATTGGATTGTAACTAGTATCCTCAAATGCTCCTGTCTTGGTTTGTTCGTTTATATCATTAAGTTTCCATGTTTTTGCTGGTTTATTAGTGACTGTATGACATTTATTCATGGTTCATTTAACTCACACATGAACTGAACATGGATTTGAGTCATTTTCTCTTTCTGTCTTCAGTCTGAGTGACTGCAGAATTACAGAGAAACAGTGTGTCATCCTGACTTCAGCTCTGAAATCAAACCCGTCACACCTGAGAGAGCTGAACCTGAGCAGGAATGAACTAGGAGACTCTGGAGTGAAAAACCTCAGTGATCTACTGATGAACCCACAATTCAAGCTGGACAAACTAGAGTTAGTATCATTATACTGTACAGCAGTTACAGTATGATTGAAGTTTATTTAATTTAAGACAGCAGAGCTTATGTTTCATCCTCTATAGCAGTGCACTTTCTGGGTTTTCCCTATTGTTCATATTTTTATGTGTGTGTGTGTTTAAATCTAGTTAGTAATTGTTGCATTTCCAGCATTTGATAAGATGTACTGATTGTGTACATGCAGAAATCTGCCTTTTCAACAGAGAATAGAGACATCAAATAAATAGTTAAAAATGAAAGAGTCAAGTCACCTTTATTTATATAGCGCTTTTTACAATGCAGATTATGTCAAAGCAGCTTTACAGTGATAACTGGTATATAATTTTGGCTGCACAGCAGTTCTTAAAGAAAATGGTGTCAATGCAGGCAGATGCAAAGCACTGTTGAATATCAAATGTCAAGTCATTTTTGTCAAGAGAAGAAACAGTATCTTCAGCACACAGAACTAGTGTAACTGGGTTTCGAAACAGACTATTGGAAACTAAATGCTGCTGAAGCTCTTCAATAAGATGATCATCATAGATGTGAACTATTGTTATTTCTCTGTCTTCAGTCTGAGTGGATGCAGTATTACAGAGAAACAGTGTGTCATCCTGACTTCAGCTCTGAAATCAAACCCGTCACACCTGAGAGAGCTGAACCTGAGTGAGAATAAACTAGAAAACACAGGAGTGAAGCACTTATGTGACGTACTGAAGGATTCACACTGTAAACTGGAGAGATTGAGGTCAGTAACATTCTTCACATACAAGAATCAAAATGCTTAAAATCACTTTTAACAGTTTAAACTAAAACACTTTATACTCAATATCTCACAATGAGTCTGAGTTGAAGTCTGGACTTTAATTAGGCCATTCCCAAACTTTAATTTTCTCATTTTTAAACCATTTTCAGGTTGCTTGTTGTGAATCATTCAGATCAAAGACTTTCACAGCTGTACAGTTTTAGATTATAGAAACCTTTAAAGTGATGTTGATGTCTAACATATTAAACTATTAAATGCCTACATACTCATTTGTCATTTTTTGCAACTAACTTTCAATACATTTGTACAAAGAACAAAATAAAATTCACTTTAAGGATTTATATTGTTCAGATTAATCATCTGAATGTCTTCATTCCTGTTCTAGACTCTCTAACTGCAGTGTAACAGAAGAAGGTTATAAAGCTCTGGCTTCAGCTCTGAGATCAAACCCTTCACACCTGACAGAGCTGGATCTCACAGGAAATGATCCTGGACAATCAGGAGTGAAGGAGCTCAGTGATTTACTACAGGATCCAAACTGTCAACTGAAGACACTGAGGTGAGACGGGATGAAATAATTAACACAATATGCAAGCTAAATAATCATAACAAATATATTATTTTAGTTTTACAATAAGCTGGACAATTAGTTGCATCAAAATGATCAATATCAGATCAGATGCTGCGGGTTCTGACATGATGATGATGACCGTCAACACAGTTTAGTTGTGGTACAAGCTACAGGTCAAATAGACATTATGGGTCAGTATATGTGCTATTCTGGAGTATGGTATACCTTGACAATTTGTTTTTGTGCACACTTCTCATCAAAAACTCTAAATAACCTTTCAGTCAAATTGTTTTCTGAACACAATTGTTTTCCATCAAGTCCAGATTCACTGTATCTCTACAGCAGGTCTATGAGTCTCCAGATGTTCACAAACATGCAGTTTCTCAAGCCAGTTTTCTCTGCTGATGTTTCTCACTCCTCCTGCTTAAAAGCCAGAAAGATCTTGAGGCCTTAATTTCACACTCTGTATTCATACTGAAAATCATGATCTAGTGAGCTTTTGTCCTTCTGCTTTGTGGGATGTTTCTGTTCTTATGAGTTTGCTTTAGGACTGAGTGTCGCTCTAGTTTCTTTTAAATAACTTTCAAGTATTTATATATTTGTTTGTGTATTTCAATGTTCAAAGAAAAGTGTTACATCTAAATAACTATCTAGAGCTTGTCTTCAGAACAATAATTAAGTTTTTTTTTATCTTATCAATCATTTTTGTAATGCAACAGACATTTAGTTGAGAATTGAATTGACTCTTCTGCAGGTTTTTGAGTGCTGCTGCAGATGAAGCCTGTCAGTATGTGAAGAGAGTTGTGGGTAAAAACCCGTTACTCCTGAGAGAGCTGAAACTGAGTGAACATGAACTAGGAGACACAGGAGTGAATCAGATCGCTGCTCTACTGCAGGATAAACACTGTCGACTCAACACACTGACGTGAGTATTGTTCATTTATTTAAAATATTAATTACTTTTAATTGTAATGTTACTGAAGCTGATAATATTTCCTCACGTATTTGAGTCAGAGCAGTTTTTTTCTCAGCCACAACAATGTAAAGTAATACAATTAAACAGGAAATTAAAAACACACAATTAAAATGTGACATCAATATATATATTAGACTAAGTCAGTTTGATCATGGGTCAATAATTATTTCAGTTACTGTAGAGGGAGAACAATGATTTTTTTCTAGAGCTTAGAAAACTCTTCAAATAAGTGATAGATTGAAAAAACAGCTGCACTATAAACACAGAGATGTCTTTCCTAACTTTCACAGGTTAATTCTGTGTAAATTAAATATAAGTGTGTATATATTGATGCTCTTTGTGAACATGACTGCTGAATGTGATCATGTTCACTGATTGCTGGTGTGGAACAGTTTTTTTTTTTGTGACATTAGAACTGTTCATAACTGCTTTCAATTTAATGTTTGTATTTCACAAAATGTAAAATATCTAATTTTGGTGCAGCATATACTGTAACTTTTAAAAATTTATGATCAGTATCTGCCTGTAATAAGATCCACCGAAGGCAAGTTGACTGAACTCAAGTGCAGCTTTATTCTAGTGATGTTACTCCTGATACCGAGGCTTCGAAGCTTGTGTCGAGAACGTCAGGTTCTTCCCGCCGGAGCTCCGTATCGAGGCTTGTATTGTTTTAGTGAAATGACGTCACCGGTGATGTTCGAAGCCTCGAGAAGGGGTTCACTTTTGGAAGAACAATGTGTTTTTTTCCCTCTTGTGTTTCACAAGCACTTCCACTTCTCTCTGTCCAGTCCACCTTAATCACTTTCACTTTTTTTTAAGTTTAAAGAACTTTGTTTTTTCTCATATGTTCAACAAAAGCATTGCCCAATTAAAAAAATTATGATATTTATTTGTGTATGTTAATGTATGAACCATGTAACGCACATTTTGGCGCTGTCAAACTCAAAAAAAAAAAAAAAAAAAAGTTTTTCCTGCCCCATATTTCCATTGATCATCATGTGTCTCTGTGTGCATTAAAAGCCTCGAGAAATGAACCACTTTTCAACACATCTGGCTGGAAAGATTCAAAGCTTCATGAAGCTTCATCTCACCACCACTACTTTATTCAAATAAACATGAACAAAATTAAAATAACAAAGAAATGCTTGACTAAGGAATAGGGATGCACCAATACCATTTTTTCAGGGCCGAGTACGAATACCGATACTTTTTTTCTAGTACTCGCCGATACCGATGCCTATACATTTATTAATTTCTCTCTCTCTCTTTTTTAAAAAAAAAAATTTTATTTGCCGTTTTCCAAGCACAACAGAGTGAGACTAATGAATGTAGGACAACTTATTTATCATTACTCTAATGAAAAAAGTAATAATTTTTATGTGCTTGTCACAGACTTAAAGAACAAAAATTTCAGTGTCCAATAACCTTCAAAGGGCATAAATACCAATATATATAATTGTTGTTATATAAAAAGACATTTACAAACAATACAACAAATTACAAATACTATAGAAATACAAATTAAATAAACTTGTTTTTCAGATACAGTAGGTTTATTTTCCATGTATACATTTATTTAACATATTTTGTTGTTTTATTAACATTAATGACACATATAGGTTATGGTCCCTTTAAGACCGAATCCATGGATACTGACACACATCCTGTTTTCACCCAAATGTTTACGTCCACTTAAGCTATAACCGACTGTATTTACGTAAGATACTCCACACAATGGACATTTTGACAACTATGTGTGCATTTGACCATTCAGGCGCGAGGAGAACTGGGATCGCGCGCAAGAAAGAGAGAGAGAGAGAGCGCGCGCGAGAGAGGGTGTCATTCAGTCTGTGTCATTCAGGGCGCGATTCCGCCTATCCCGCCTTCACTAACGAATATTTTTACGAGTACAAGTTCATGAGCTTGGTATCAGCCCGATACTGATACCAGTATCCCTACTAAGGAACATGAACATAAACCTCATCAACAGCAGTTGAACAAAACCAGACAAAAGACAATGATAACATGAGGGCTATATATACACACAGACACTAATGAACAAACAAGAAACACCTGAACACAATGAACCAATGAAAACGTGACACATGAAACAAGGAACCAATCAGAACATGACACATGAACAGGGGGAGCACATGACAAGAGGCTTTGTAATTTGACACCACACTGAGTACTCACAGATCCAGAGAAAACGCGATTCCAGGAAATCGTTACCGATCCTAAATCAGGAAGCAAAGGAGAGAACAGCAGCAAACTGGATACATCCAGCGAAAACGATCAACACGTCCAGACGAACTCCTCCATCCAGGAACGAATCCCGATTTGCCATGGCAACACAGCAGCTTTGATTTCTCCTTCCGATCACTCCGTCATCAGTGCACACTTCTCAGACACTTTCGATCATTTTTTTTTTTTTTAGTTCAATCGGCTTTTCAAAAGCACAATTAAATCCCTTTCCGAACTCAATCTTTTGGATTCTCAGTTCTTACAGTCTTTTAGCTGTTAAAATCACCAAACTCAGTCGGAAAATAATTCTCTTCAAAGTTTACAGCATACCATGTGCAAACAAGTGTCTCTGTCTCTTGCAATAGAGTTATATCTTTTTCTTTGTTACTAATCCTCTCTCTACCGACGACATCAGGCTGTATTATTTTTCCTATTCTTTTGACCCCGCCCCTCGAACTCGAGGGGTCACCATGAGAGCAACTCATTGGTTAAACAGATCTCCAATAAAATAAAATAAAATACGTTTGTCATTTTCCCCTAAATTTCAACAGCATTGAACTTTGTACACTAACAAAATGTGAATTATTTTGCAAATAACTTCACCCTCAAAAGAAAAAAAAATGATAAAAAAAAATAATGATTGCGATCCCAAATGTGAATCCACATTCCAATATTCAAATACACTTGATCACAAAAGCAAATAATTTTTATAACACTTTTCTTTCCAGTAAAAAAAAAAAAATTAAACTCCCATAAAGATCTTTTATAAAAAATAATACCTTAAGTTTAGAAAGGCTCTACACGCAGAACCGATCTGTGATCACCACGAGATGCATGCCGGTTAGAAATGTGTCGCCTTGGGCCGCCTTGCTCTGATGTCATGCCAAAACGTGTCAAAAAAAATCTTGCGAAGGCGAAGCGGCCTCATCGGATTCTGCAGTCGGGCGCAGTTGCTCTCCACTGACTGCGCTGACCAAAAGCATGATGGGAAACGGCTTGATGATGACACAGCTTAATGCTTATTGGTTTAAACAACTGTGATGTATTGATCTGTTTTAAAATGTTTGACTTTAAAACTCTAATATCATTTTTTATGTGTAAAAATAATGTGTTAATATTCCCAAACTCTCTGCGATCTCTCTATGGGTGATGTGATTGCTGTCATTTAAAAAATATATATAAAATCATTTTTACTTTAATTATAAAAACATGTCTATAATTAAAGTAAAAATGATTGATACACACATCTTTCGAATGGAAATAAATAACAAGTACTTTGCGTGTATTGTTTATCATGTTTATTTTCACATAAAAGCAACAGAACTTAAATTACATCCAGTTTATCAGCAACACAGCGCACGAGTGTGAATCCCGCGATATCCGCCTTTGATCTCGTAGGTTCTGATCCACTACGAGAACAGAGAACTGTCCATCTTGCTGCACTTTTTTCACTCCTCCCCTCACTGCAGCCGCCTACTCTCACCCACATTTCAGGCGAGGCTAGGCGCATCTCAAACAAGCCTAATATCACATGAGGAGCAAGACTGTGAGAATTATACAAAATAAAAGACATGAAAACATAAACTAAACTAAACCCAGAACAGACGTGACACTGCCTCACGGTGCAGCACTAAAGCAAATGAACCTTTTCCAAAACTTGTTTGATTGTCTTCTGCTTCAGGAAATACTTTTATTCCTTAATCTGTTAATGTTCGTTTATACAATTATTCATTGTTCATGTTCGTTCACAGTGGATTAACTAATGTTAACAGAAAACTTTTGTATCTAAAAATGTATTAGTAAATGTTGAAACTTACATTAAGGTTATTAAATGCTGTATTAGTATTGTCCATCATTGGTTCATGTTAACTAATGTAGTTAATGTTACAAATGAAAGTTTATTGTAAAGTGTTAGAGAGTCGACAATCCGCCGGTTTCACAGACAAAGTTTAAGCTAGTCTAACTAAAATGCAAGTTTGAGCTGTTTTAACTGTATGTAACTTGCACTGACATATCTTAAAATATGTCAGTGCCTTTGATTTGTCTCAAGATGCACACCAGTAATGTGTTTTTCTTTGGTACGTTTATAAAAGCTACTTAAATACCTTAATTTAACTAGGCCCTAATCCCTGTCTGTGAAACCGGACCAATGTGTCTGAAAACAACCGACATAAACACATCAAACCAAGGGTGACATTGACAAGAAAGAACCTGAAAGATGATATGAAATAAATTTGTAAACGAACATAAATAGATTGACGATTTCAGCCTTTGTATTGTTATAATGTCGGTAGTATTTTTAAATGAACAATGTGTCGTCTTTCTCCATGTTACCTGCACCTGGATATCCCTGTTTATTTGTCAGCAAAAGTCTGCTGGATGAAGATAAACATGTTACTTGATCATCATAGATCTGAGTCATTGTCTTTTCTCTTTCTGTCTTCAATCTGTTTAGATGCAGTATTACAGAGGAACAGTGTGTCATCCTGACTTCAGCTCTGAAATCAAACCCGTCACACCTGAGAGAGCTGAACCTGAGCAGGAATAAACTAGGAGACTCTGGAGTGAAAAACCTCAGTGATCTACTGATGAACCCACAATTCAAGCTGAAGAAACTGTCATTATCATCACCACCAGTTTTCATGCGGTTAGTATCATTATACTGTATTTACTGTTTAGTTTATTTTAAGTCAACAGGGCACAAGTCACATCATTTGTAGCTCTTGTAAGGGTGGACCTCCTACAGGGGTTCAGGCTGTAGGGTTGCCGAGCGACTAAAGAAACGTTATCAGCAAGATGGTAGAAAACTGTACATTTCTTGTCTATTACCACCCACTGCAACTTATACCAACGACGGAAATAAGCGCAGTTATAATAGCAAAATATGTGGGAGAGCGTTGCTATAGGGTGACGGTATTATATTGCAATAGGGAGCTCATTAATGTTAATACCAAATCAAAACTAGTTAGCACATCATTTGTAATAGAAAGGGTTTAATGACAATATCTGGTTATGGTTACACTTAAAATAGTTACAAAAGAGATGAATGAGATGATAAAATCTTATACCATTAATCGTACCCAGCATGTATGTAAAAACTTACCTGAGAGAGAGAGAGAGAGAGAGAGAGAGAGAGAGAGAGAGAGAGAGAGGGGGCAGAGAGTGCCCAAGAAAAGAGGCCGAGAATAAAAAGAGACAGAGCAACAGTTACAATCTTCTTTTATCCCTTCCTTGACCATGTGACTGAAACCCAAATATGAGACATTCAAACTGACCAATCAGGAAATTAAAACTTCCCCCACTGTACTAAAGGTGTGACAATTTGTAGACCCCCAATGTATATACATTTTGGCCTAAAGGGCTTGATCTCTATCAACACCTCTTTGACTTCCAAATGGCACTTGTAGCAAGAGAGAGGGGGTTGAAACAGTAAAGCAAATGTCTTTGTTCATTTTAAAATATCTTTTAGATATTTTCAATGTTACACGCTGCATCTCCATCTGAAGAAAGATTCAGAAATGGTATTAGTTAACGGGTTTGTATGTGTATCAATAAAAAGAGCATTAAACTTTTTAACTGTCTTTAATCACAAATCTAACACGTAGGAGAGATAAAACACAACCAGTTCAACATAAACGACAGAACAATGAACAGACAGAACTAAGAGTTTAAATACACAGACAGAGTAATCAAGGTAAAACAGAACAGCTGCAGGAACTAATTAACAACCAAGAACACTAACTAGGGAACACACACAGACAGCAACACCATGATAATAAAACACAACAAAACTGTTACACAAATAGATTATTCTGAAATGTTACATTTATACTGGACTAATGGTACTTTTCACTAAATCTTCTTTTATTAAGCAAAATGTGTATTTAGAGATTGTAATTTACACTCTAAAATGACTTTATAATTGATTTAAGTAATAATTCATGAAAAATGTGAAAATAGTCCATTTAAATGTAAATTTTTCTGTCGTTTCTATATTCATCCTATATATTAATCTAGAGTGATAAATTCACTTATTTTTGGGAGTAAGGACGGATCCAGACTTGGATTGTAACTAGTATCCTCAAATGCTCCTGTCTTGGTTTGTTCGTTTATATCATTAAGTTTCCATGTTTTTGCTGGTTTATTAGTGACTGTATGACATTTATTCATGATTCATTTAACTCACACATGAACTGAACATGGATATGAGTAATTTTCTCTTTCTGTCTTCAGTCTGAGTGGATGCAGTATTACAGAGAAACAGTGTGTCATCCTGACTTCAGCTCTGAAATCAAACCCGTCACACCTGAGAGAGCTGAACCTGAGCGGGAATGAACTAGGAGACTCTGGAGTGAAAAACCTCAGTGATCTACTGATGAACCCACAATTCAAGCTGGAGAAACTAGAGTTAGTATCATTATACTGTATTTACTGTTTAGTTTATTTTAAGTCAACAGGGCACAAGTCACATCATTTGTAGCGCTGCATCTCCATCTGAAGAAAGATTCAGAAATGGTATTAAAGGATTATTTCACTTTCAAATGAAAATTAGCCCAAGCTTTACTCACCCTATGTAAGAAAAATATCAATAATTAAAGTTATGAAGTCAAATATCGAGCTTCCGCCAGACTGCCTTCCGCCATTATAAAGCTCAGATGTGTCAGGATATTTATTAATATTTCTTTGATTATGTTCATCAGAAAGAAGAAAGTCATATACACCTAGGATGGTTTGAGGGTGAGTAAAGCTTGGGTCTGGAAAAGCCAACTTAAGCCGGGGACACACTTAAAGTCGGCATGAAGCGGAAGTTGCGATTGTCTTTTCTTCTCTACTGTGACATCTAGCTGAGTGAAACGGCATCTAAAATAAGAGGGCGGTACTTGATTTCGTACTTCGGGAATTGATTGGATCATTGGAAGTTGGGCGTTGCTAATAAAATGGAGGCAGATCTGAATGCCTGTTTGGGAATTTCTCTCCACCGGACTCTCTGTGAGCACCCTCACGTTACTGTAAGAACCTTATTTATTGAGGATGACGAGGACGGTCAACGGCACTAAACAGCGAGAGAGACTGACTGATTGGCTGACGGTGTGTGTCCACCATAGCATGTGACAGGAAGAGACGATGAGTCGTTTTGAAGGGGAGAGCAGGTTAATGTATTTGATTAAAGATTACGAGAGCACATGAATTTTAAAAAAAAAATGAAGTGCACGGATAAATTATTTATAATAAATACTAGAATATTCCATAAAAAAATAAGAATTGTCCATTTTGATTTCATGCCGACTTTAACGATTGTAAGGCCGATTATGAATGTAAATTTATACTTATCACTGATCGCGCTCAAACGCATCCAGTCAGAGCCAGTTGCGTTCAGTCGGCGATTACAAGTATTTAAATCTGCTTCAGTCGCAGGAAACAATCGCTGTGTGTTGAGCTCAGTCTTACGATGTTTTAGCTAGTCGTTAAATGTGTGCCCGGCTTTACTGAAATGCCATTTAAAATTAAATGCATTTTTTTCTGAGACTAAAATTTCTGACTCTAACGCCTCCTAGAGGTTTAAAGCTAGAACTACCAAATTCGGCTCAAATCTTCAGACTGTTCTGACTTAGTGTGCTTTATCTTTTCTAACTGATCGGACTTACAGTTTTCCTAAAAATGACTATTAAAACGCTGAAAAATCCCATTGACTTTCATTGATGGAATGTTCAGATGAGCCAAAACTGTTCAAACTCCAACTGTCAAAATTCAAATTTAAACACTCTGAAGCCCATTAGACTCAATTAAACTGACATTCTGTGTACTATTTCTAATCCATTGAAACTCATTCAAACTCATTTAATCTATCTATCTATCTCATAGCAACCACCCAGAACATCATGGCAACAGCATAGTAACCACAAAGAACACCCTAGTAACCGCATAGCAACTACCCAGATCACCATACCAAACCCCCAGAATACCCTAACAACCACATAGCAACACCCTACCAACCACCCAGAATACCTTAGCAATGGCATGGCAACATCCTAGTGACCATCATGAGTACCTTAACAACCACATGGCAGCACCCTAGCGGCCAACCAGAATACCCTAGCAACCACATAGCAGCACCCTAGCAACCATCCTGAGTACCTCAGCAACTGCATAGCAACACCCTAGCAACCACGCAGAATACCTTAGCAACCACATAGCAACATCTTAGCAACCACATAAAACCCTTGCAACCACTCAGAGTACCCTAGCAACCACATATCAACACCCTAGCAACCACCTTGAGTACCCTAATTTTTTTATCTAGTTTTCATTTGAAAGTGAACTAATCCTTTGACAGGTTTGTATGTTTATCAGTAAAAAGAGCATTAAACTTTGAAGCATTTTAAACTTTGTGGCTGTAAAATAGTTTCATATGCTGGAATCTGACAAATCTTTGCTGTGAAACAAGACAGAAGTGAGAACAGACTAAAAAACAGTGTAACAAATTGTCATGAATGGCTGGTTGTAATGAAGCTCACGACGATGGAGAATACAATAACACTGTCTTTAATCACAAATCTAACATGTAGAAGAGATAAAACACAATCTTATATTAATCTACACTGATAAATTCACTTATTTTTGGGAGTGAGGACAGATCCAGACTTGGATTGTAACTAGTATCCTCAAATGCTCCTGTCTTGGTTTGTTCGTTTATATCATTAAGTTTCCATGTTTTTGCTGGTTTATTAGTGACTGTATGACATTTATTCATGATTCATTTAACTCACACATGAACTGAACATGGATTTGAGTCATTTTCTCTTTCTGTCTTCAGTCTGTGTGAATGCAGTATTACAGAGAAACAGTGTGTCATCCTGACTTCAGCTCTGAAATCAAACCCGTCACACCTGAGAGAGCTGAACCTGAGCTGGAATAAACTAGGAGACTCTGGAGTGAAAAACCTCAGTAATCTACTGATGAACCCACAATTCAAGCTGGAGAAACTGTCATTATCATCACCACCAGTTTTCATGCGGTTAGTATCATTATACTGTATTTACTGTTTAGTTTATTTTAAGTCAACAGGGCACAAGTCACATCATTTGTAGCTCTTGTAAGGGTGGACCTCCTACAGGGGTTCAGGCTGTAGGGTTGCCGAGCGACTAAAGAAACGTTATCAGCAAGATGGTAGAAAACTGTACATTTCTTGTCTATTACCACCCACTGCAACTTATACCAACGACGGAAATAAGCGCAGTTATAATAGCAAAATATGTGGGAGAGCGTTGCTATAGGGTGACGGTATTATATTGCAATAGGGAGCACATTAATGTTAATACCAAATCAAAACTAGTTAGCACATCATTTGTAATAGAAAGGGTTTAATGACAATATCTGGTTATGGTTACACTGAAAATAGTTACAAAAGAGATGAATGAGATGATAAAATCTTATACCATTAATCGTACCCAGCATGTATGTAAAAACTTACCTGAGAGAGAGAGAGAGAGAGAGAGAGAGAGGGGGCAGAGAGTGCCCAAGAAAAGAGGCCGAGAATAAAAAGAGACAGAGCAACAGTTACGATCTTCTTTTATCCCTTCCTTGACCATGTGACTGAAACCCAAATATGAGACATTCAAACTGACCAATCAGGAAATTAAAACTTCCCCCACTGTACTAAAGGTGTGACAATTTGTAGACCCCCAATGTATATACATTTTGGCCTAAAGGGCTTGATCTCTATCAACACCTCTTTGACTTCCAAATGGCACTTGTAGCAAGAGAGAGGGGGTTGAAACAGTAAAGCAAATGTCTTTGTTCATTTTAAAATATCTTTTAGATATTTTCAATCTTACACGCTGCATCTCCATCTGAAGAAAGATTCAGAAATGGTATTAGTTAACGGGTTTGTATGTGTATCAGTAAAAAGAGCATTAAACTTTGAAGCATTTTAAACTTTGTGGCTGTAAAATAGTTTCATATGCTGGAGTCTGACAAATCTTTGCTGTGAAACAAGACAGAAGTGAGAACAGACTAAAAAACAGTGTAACAAATTGTCATGAATGGCTGGTTGTAATGAAGCTCACGACGATGGAGAATACAATAACACTGTCTTTAATCACAAATCTAACATGTAGGAGAGATAAAACACAACCAGTTCAACATAAACGACAGAACAATGAACAGACAGAACTAAGAGTTTAAATACACAGACAGAGTAATCAAGGTAAAACAGAACAGCTGCAGGAACTAATTAACAACCAAGAACACTAACTAGGGAACACACACAGACAGCAACACCATGATAATAAAACACAACAAAACTGTTACACAAATATATTATTCTGAAATGTTACATTTATACTGGACTAATGGTACTTTTCACTAAATCTTCTTTTATTAAGCAAAATGTGTATTTAGAGATTGTAAATTACACTCTAAAATGACTTTATAATTGATTCAAGTAATAATTCATGAAAAATGTGAAAAAAGTCCATTTAAATGTTCATTTTTCTGTCGTTTCTATATTCATCCTATATATTAATCTAGAGTGATAAATTCACTTATTTTTGGGAGTGAGGACGGATCCAGACTTGGATTGTAACTAGTATCCTCAAATGATCCTGTCTTGGTTTGTTCGTTTATATCATTAAGTTTCCATGTTTTTGCTGGTTTATTAGTGACTGTATGACATTTATTCATGATTCATTTAACTCACACATGAACTGAACATGGATTTGAGTCATTTTCTCTTTCTGTCTTCAGTGTGTATGGATGGAGTATTACAGAGGAACAGTGTGTCATCCTGACTTCAGCTCTGAAATCAAACCCGTCACACCTGAGAGAGCTGAACCTGATCTGGAATAAACTAGGAGACTCTGGAGTGAAAAACCTCAGTGATCTACTGATGAACCCACAATTCAAGCTGGAGAAACTAGAGTTAGTATCATTATACTGTATTTACTGTTTAGTTTATTTTAAGTCAACAGGGCACAAGTCACATCATTTGTAGCGCTGCATCTCCATCTGAAGAAAGATTCAGAAATGGTATTAAAGGATTATTTCACTTTCAAATGAAAATTAGCCCAAGCTTTACTCACCCTATGTAAGAAAAATATCAATAATTAATTAAAGTTATGAAGTCAAATATCGAGCTTCCGCCAGACTGCCTTCCGCCATTATAAAGCTCGGATGTGTCAGGATATTTATTAATATTTCTTTGATTATGTTCATCAGAAAGAAGAAAGTCATATACACCTAGGATGGCTTGAGGGTGAGTAAAGCTTGGGTCTGGAAAAGCCAACTTAAGCCGGGGACACACTTAAAGTCGGCATGAAGCAGAAGTTGCGATTGTCTTTTCTTCTCTACTGTGACGTCTAGCTGAGTGAAACGGCATCTAAAATAAGAGGGCGGTACTTGATTTCGTACTTCGGGAATTGATTGGATCATTGGAAGTTGGGCGTTGCTAACAAAATGGAGGCAGATCTGAATGCCTGTTTGGGAATTTCTCTCCACCGGACTCTCTGTGAGCACCCTCACGTTACTGTAAGAACCTTATTTATTGAGGATGACGAGGACGGTCGACGGCACTAAACAGCGAGAGAGACTGACTGATTGGCTGACGGTGTGTGTCCACCATAGCATGTGACAGGAAGAGACGATGAGTCGTTTTGAGGGGGAGAGCAGGTTAATGTTTTTGATTAAAGATTACGAGAGCACATGAATTTTAAAAAAATAATGAAGTGCACGGATAAATTATTTATAATAAATACTAGAATATTCCATAAAAAAATAAGAGTAGTCAATTTTGATTTCATGCCGACTTTAACGATTGTAAGGCCGATTATGAATGTAAATTGATACTTATCACTGATCGCGTTCAAACGCATCCAGTCAGAACCAGTTGCGTTCAGTCGGCGATTACAAGTATTTAAATCTGCTTCAGTCGCAGGAAACAATCGCTGTGTGTTGAGCTCAGTCTTACGATGTTTTAGCTAGTCGTTAAATGTGTGCCCGGCTTTACTGAAATGCCATTTAAACTTATTTTTCTGTGACTAAAATTTCTGACTCTAACTTCTCCTAGAGGTTTAAAGCTAGAACTACCAAATTTGGCTCAAACCTTCAGACTGTTCTGACTTAGTGTGCTTTATCTTTTCTAACTGATCGGACTTACGGTTTTCCTAAAAATGACTATTAAATCTCGGGAAAATCCCATTGACTTTCATTGATGGAATGTTCAAATGAGCCAAAACTCCAACTGTCAAAATTCAAATTGAAACACACTGAAGCCCATTAGACTCAATTAAACTGACATTCTGTGTACTATTTCTAATCCATTGAAACTCATTGAAACTCATTTAATCTATCTATCTCATAGCAACCACCCAGAACACTCTAGAAACTGCAGAGTTACCACCCAGAACATCATGGCAACAGCATAGTAACCACACAGAACACCCTAGTAACCGCATAGCAACTACCCAGATCACCATACCAAACCCCCAGAATACCCTAACAACCACATAGCAACACCTTACCAACCACCCAGAATACCTTAGCAATGGCATGGCAACACCCTAGTGACCATCGTGAGTACCTTAACAACCACATGGCAGCACCCTAGCGGCCACCCAGAATAGCCTAGCAACCACATAGCAACACCCTAGCAACCACGCAGAATACATTAGCAACCACATAAAACCCTTGCAACCACTCAGAGTACCCTAGCAACCACATATCAACACCCTAGCAACCACCTTGAGTACCCTAACTTTTTTATCTAGTTTTCATTTGAAAGTGAACTAATCCTTTGACAGGTTTGTATGTGTATCAGTAAAAAGAGCATTAAACTTTGAAGCATTTTAAACTTTGTGGCTGTAAAATAGTTTCATATGCTGGAATCTGACAAATCTTTGCTGTGAAACAAGACAGAAGTGAGAACAGACTAAAAAACAGTGTAACAAATTGTCATGAATGTCTGGTTGTAATGAAGCTCACGACGATGGAGAATACAATAACACTGTCTTTAATCACAAATCTAACATGTAGAAGAGATAAAACACAATTTTATATTAATCCACAGTGATTCACTTATTTTTGGGAGTGAGGACGGATCCAGACTTGGATTGTAACTAGTATCCTCAAATGCTCCTGTCTTGGTTTGTTCGTTTATATCATTAAGTTTCCATGTTTTTGCTGGTTTATTAGTGACTGTATGACATTTATTCATGATTCATTTAACTCACACATGAACTGAACATGGATTTGAGTCATTTTCTCTTTCTGTCTTCAGTCTGAGTGGATGCAGTATTACAGAGAAACAGTGTGTCATCCTGACTTCAGCTCTGAAATCAAACCCGTCACACCTGAGAGAGCTGAACCTGAGCGGGAATAAACTAGGAGACTCTGGAGTGAAGCACTTATGTGACATACTGAAGGATTCACACTGTAAACTGGAGAGATTGAGGTCAGTAACATTCTTCACATACAAGAATCAAAATGCCTAAAATCACTTTAACAGTTTAAATTAAGACACTTTATACTCAATATCTCACAATGAGTCTGAGTTCACATTATATTTGCTCAAAATTCTTCATCTTTGTAAGATAATCTCTCTTCCTCTGTTTGTGTCTTTCTAGTCTACATCACTGTGGCATTACAGATGTTTTTTCTTTAACTCAGTCTTTGACTAACTCAAAAGCACTGCAGTTTTTAAAAGATCTTGATCTGAGATATAATAAGATAGGAGACTCAAAGCAGCGGCTCAGTGACGTGTTACGAGACTCAAACTGTGTCCTGAGGTGAGGAAACATCACTGTGATATTAAAGAGATCTTCATTTACCTCTGATATGTGAACAAACCTTTCAGATTTTCATGAAAGGAAATTATCATTAAGCTTTATTGCAACAAAGGGTTTGTGTGAGAACAAAATGTGAAGTTATTAAAATGTTCAACACAAAGGAGGAAAGAGAACAAAAGCACACTGTCACAGCTTTATACAGCAACACCTGCTTTATTAACTGTGTCAGTAGTGAATCATTTCAGTTTGAAAATAGACTTGTTCAGATTGTAGGAAAACGCTGCACTCCTGCTAAAATCAGTGCGTTCAGCTTCAGCTCACAGCCGTCCAGCCTCACATGAGAAATGTCTCTGTCTCTAGTGTGTTTTTACTTTGACAAGCAACACGTCACACTACTTTACACTCACTTTACTTTCAGCTATTTACTCAGAGCCCTACAAACATGTTTAAACTAGAGGACAAACGGCTTTAACTAAAGGTTTGTGTTTTAATTCAGAATATCATTTGTATTTGCTCCCTGTGGTTTATTCCATACGCCGTACACTCATTAGTTTCTTCTTTACAGTCACTCAATAGGAGTCACACCAACACAAACACACAAACATATCAACATGATTCATGTTTTAATGTATTATATTTAAAACACAAATATCTCTGCAAGATCATGTAAAGTCAGTAATTATTCTGATTACAGGAATTTAATGTAACTTTTTTTTACTCAAAAAATAGTAATTGAAATAAAATAATTAATTTGTACTTTGTTTCACTGAACACTGATTGTTTTCCCTTGTTTCACCTTACAGAGTAAATGATCAATCTCCAAACACCTCTGATGGATGCTCTATATCATAGTGTGAAATCATCATGAGAGGAGCAGAAATCATCAGGTGATCCACAGAAGAGTCTCACTACTGTGTCTATGAGGAGAAATAAATGTGTGATTAATGTGTAAATGTGTTTCATACAGATGGAAGAGACTCAGACTTTACAATGAAATAAAGCAGCATGTGTGTTAGAAACATGTGATATTGAATGATTAATGTTGCTTTAGTATTCAGACAAATGATGGTTTAGTTTTATTTAAAGGTGAACAGGAGGAAGAAGCTCAGATGAGTCTGTCAGCAGAAATCTTCAGGCTCTTCAGTATCAGACCTACAAATATAATAATGTTTGGATTGAACTCATCCATAATGATTCAAATGTTTCTAATCATAAACGTGATTGTCAAGTATAGCACATAAATGTATCAAAAGAGATAATCTACAAGAGATATAAACTTATCTGTCTTAAATTTTATGCACAGAATATATTTGTTTATTTTTGTTATTCTGTTTTATTTTATATTAAGTTATCTATGTGTCTGTTGTTAATGCACAGATATACAGTATATTGTCTTTGTTCTGTGGATGGAGTCTCTTCTAGACCAACTAAACATTTTCATCAGTTAACAGCATTTGTGTGTCTTTCAAAGTTCAGAACAATTGATTTTGTTTGAAAAGTTCACTTGTCTGTTGTATTATTGAAGCTACATGAGCAGATGCAGAGAGATTCTCCTTCTTAAATAAAGGTGAAGTTGTAGATGTTCAACATAAAACCATATGAGCGATCTTTAGGATTGTTGGAGAAGAAATCATGCTGGGCTGCGTTTCTCAAAGCATTGTGAGCTCAGCTGATCATAGAGATCATTGGTGGTAATAGTTCTACGATCTACTTTGACCTACGATGCTTTTGAGAAACGCACCCTGATCTGACTAATATATAAATACAGAAATGTTCCCATTGTAAGTATGTTTAAAAGGTAAATGATCATTAATCACCCTCATATCATTCCAAACATGTATGACTTTCTACTGTGGAAACACCAGAGAAGATATTTTGAGAAACGTTTCAGTGTCTGATTGGTTGCCAACATTCTTCAAAATATCTTCTTTTATGTTCTACAGACGAAAGAGTCAGAAAGAAAAATGCAGGTTTGAAACTACATGAGGGTGAATAATTGATGACAGAATTGTTATTTTGGGGTGAACTATCCCTTTAAGGCATTAGCACTTTATCTTAGCAACTTCAAAATGTTTCTAAAGAAAAATTAAATTATACCATCTAAATTATATCATGAATTATATCAATCTATAAGGATAAGCGTTTGACTAATGAAATGGGTTGAAATCTCTAACAAAGTAAGAGGTCCTCTTTGGTGAACCTGGGGCACGTTCAAGCTCAAACCGGTGCTCAACGTTTCGCTACGGTTTCCGGGTTGAACGACATGTTTCCTGGAAACGGTGCAACGGGGTTTGAGATCCGTCTTCTCTTGTTTGGTGGGTGTGTCAAAAATGTCAGCCCAATCAGCAGCAACATGTATATAAACCACGCGGTATTAAAGAGACAGCAATGGGTCCAAGTAAAGTCATTTACAAATGTGTCCGCTGCAGCTCTGTGTACTCAACAATTGAAGATATTAGAAGACATGTTTGTCGTAAGAGTTTTATAGTGAAAATATAGAATATCAACATGATGATGTAGTTGTTTATATTTTTGCTACATTGCAAGGCAAGTTTATTTGTATACAAAATTTTGCAGTATTAAACACGTATTTATATCGATTTCATCAGGCTCTGAAAATTCTTCTAAAAGAACACAAAGAATGGCCTTCTCAGCTGCCATAGTTGTAAAGTTGTGTTTTTTGTTTTGTTTTTTTTTTTAGTAAAAATTTTCATAGTGTTGAACTATAATCTCTAAATTTTCATTAAAAAGATGATGATGGACTTGATCAAACTGAACTCAACAGACTTCTGATCAACTGTAAGTTCATTAAAAAGTAAAATGACAAGTTAAATGAAGCTGAACTCAACTGTTTTTTGTTGCTAACAAATCTGTACATTTATTTCTGAATTTGTATATTCCTATATTTTATTTGTACATTTTTTTATTTGGATTCTTTTAATTGTGGTATATTTCTTTGTATGTCCATACTGAAGATAAAAGAACAAAATGAATAAAAAATGTTAAAACGACTCACCGACAAAACAGAAATAGGTCCTGTGCAGCAGAATTTGTCCATTTGTCTTAAATAAACATGTACATTTTGATAGACAGATAGGCTAAATAAACAAAACATACATGCATAAAATGTGTGGATGAGTGAAAACATCTACTTCATGATTTATTTGTTGATTTTGGCAGATCTGCTCCTCTTACCACACAGTAATTCAACTCCAGTGAAGCTCCTCCTACAGCAATTCACCAATAAATGCTGGAATATTTCCATCAGTCTACAAGAACTGACGGGAGAAGCTTTTCGAAACTCTGAATCAATTGAACCAATTGATTCACAAAATGATTCACTGTTTCGAAGCGCACGAAACGCCTCACGCTGGCAACACCAGTCTCTAAGTCTTAATAATTCACAAGATTATTATTCATATTTATTATTCATATTAATACTCATACATAATCCTGCAGCTTTTACTCCTACTGCTGTCATTGGCTACTGCCTCAATTCCTGTACATAGGAAAGTTTATATTAATTCCATTGTATTCTTTAAAATGATTGCAAATTGGGACCCGTCTGTTCATGTTACATGATACATGATGTCTCTCCGCACCTCATAACCTCTGCTTGCAAGAGTGGAAATGCTAATTTGATTGTCACATGACATCAGATATTCGATTATTTTGTCATAGATCAGTTACACTGCTGATAACGTCCCGTTTGCATGTAAATTGTTATTTTTAAACAAATTTATATGAATATAGCTTGCTATTAAAAACATACTTTTAATGCCCACATATCAGTGAACTTATTATATAAATGCATTTAACGTTTAATTATGCAACACTCTTTACAGAAGGAAATCATTCAGTTATGTATAAACTCAAAACATCATCAAGTCCAGTGCTGGGCACATTGGGCAACAAGTGTCCTCCAACGTATCCAATCTGTGGCCACGTTCTCCACATCTTCCCATGGGACACCGACATTCTTCAGGTCTTCGTGAAACATCTGTCTCCTCGTCTTCCTTGGTCTTCCCTGTCCCCTGCATTCTCCTGGTGGTGTCCACTTCATAACTGTGTTTGGGTGTTGTTGTTCGGGCATGTGTAGGATGTGTCCAGCGAGGTGCACCCTTCGCTTCGTCACAGTTTTTAAAAGTCTTCACGTGGAGTCCCACTCCTCCTCATGATCTCTTTGAAACATGAAAATAGTCATTTATCTTTTTCCGTGTTGGTAAAGCATTTTGTTTTCTCTTTTCAGCTTCATAAACTGTACTTGATGTCTGCCTAATGCCTTTATCAAAAAAGCATCAGTGCTCATCAGGAGTTTTGGTAAAGGACATATTCATTGCCATCCACCAGTTCTAGTCATGCAGCGACTTCATGATGCAATAGTCAAATATATATTTCTGCATGTGTTTGTAGCAGGTGTTTATCTGAACAACTGAAGATAGTGAGAGTGTTCAGGAAAACCTTTTGAAAACAATCAATATTTATGTAATTCTGTTTGGTGCTGATAGAGTATTTCAGAAATGACACATTGACATACTGGACATTATTCTGTGAGTTTGTTACCTTTAAATTTAGATGGACTTAAAAATGTCTTGCATTTTGCTTCGTTAAATCTTTTATTACAGTGTCACTATAGTAAATGTCCACCATAACTACATCTGTGGTTATGGTTATGGTATCATTATATCACTGCCTGGTTAATGTAAATGTAAAATACCCGTGAATGTATTTTATAGAAGCTGAAAATATTTAACATTTATAATAATCATGAACTTTTTTAATTTACAGTAAAAGTGAACAATAATCACAAGGATATTGTATTAAAATGTTGTTCTTAATTTTGCCTATTTGTTCTTTCAAGGGAAGAAACATATTTTCAGAAAAAGTTGCATCTCATCTCTTGATTTGTATAAATAATACTTCATCATAGAGATTTTTTTAAAGTTATGTTTCACTATAATAGATTTCCTCTGTTTCTGAATCTTTTTTTTTTTTCCTCATAATAAACTGATTTTATACTGTTGTGCAGTAGTTTGGGCACTACATTTGTCTTTAAACAGTTTGACATTAAATATTGGAATATGATTACAAAATTGTGTGCATTCATTATGCTTTTATTTTAATAAAGTTCAAATGGTGGAGAATGGCATAAAGAAGTGATTTATTGTACACCTTTAATATACTATACATACTGTAAATGTTAGAAGCACTTTAGTAGATGAAATTATCTTTAGTTAAAATACTGCAAAACTACCCCTGCTGTAGAAGGCCATTGCGCCTTAGAAAAAAAAGTTTCTCTTTCAAATATATTTATGCATCAGTTTAACTACACAAAGGAGTCTTTCGTTTTAAAATGTGAGTTTTATTATTTAATTAGATGAATTAAATATTTAAGGAATCTCTCCCTTTAGCTGGAACCGGAAGAGATCTGTCGTCATTTACCATAAATGGACAAGTAAGTGTGACGCCTCTGTTCAGCTGGGTTGTCATTGGCTGTGACTTTATCACAGAACTCGCTGCGATTTGATCTTTTTACCCAAATAAAACGGCGCTTCATCTTATAAAGTATGTTTTAGTGTGATGATTACGTTAGTCATACATTAAGTTAACTATAAAGTGTTTCTATGTTGTGAGAAATTACTCCTTTACTGAGATCTCAACCCTAACCCTCAGCATCTCTGTATATTTCAATGAACTACAGCGCCATGTTTCCCGTTCCATTGGTAAAATGACAGAGACATATGGGTAATGTAGTTTAACACGTTTACTAATGAAATGACAAATGTTAAATAAATAATATCTGTAATGGACAACTGTATATCTAAATAAGTTTACTGTGCAAACATTTATGACATATATGAGGGACAGGCTGAAATTTTATACTTTACTGTGAGCACTTTTAAAAAACCTTTATGCCAGCTTTCCATGTATATCTGAAAACTGTGCCTAACATTATTTAGTAAACAAAGCATAAGCAGTTGTCCTGGTGATTTTCTTTTTGATACTCTAAGTGGACTTTGAGTTACAGCCATTTGAAATGTGCATTTTCTTGCTCTTCCAGGGGCTGTTACTGGATCCCTGGGGGTGGAAGGGCAGTAAAATCTACACAGATGTATTCTCCTCATCATGGATAACAAACTTTGTTGAATCACATTTAAATATTGGAGTATTTGAACTCATCCAGTCAACTATGATCCAGAAAACAGATTTGATATTGTGTTGGAAAATAAAGATTCATTATCACAGCTAAAGTGGTTTCTTGCTCTTCCCTGTACATGTCTCTATCATGTTCATGTTCTTCTTCTTCTAAACAGTTTGTTCAGTACCTACAGTTCAACTGATGAACAGAAGATGTGATCACTGATGTGGTGCAGCTTTTTCTCAACCAGAGAAAGAAGTCTTAAATCCCATTGTCAGGCGTTCTCCAGTCCTGGTCTAAAAGTAAAACAAAAAACACAATCAATTCAAATGAAGTAGTTTAATGGACAGTCAGGTCAGCTTATGTTCTGCATGATTTAAACAGTGGTCGGCTACTCTGGCCCTCAGCGTCCACTGTCCTGCAGATTCAGCTCCAACCTCAAACCCTCCTGCCTATAACTGTCTATAAGTAAACCTGAAGACTGGTTAAAATGTTCAGGTGTGCTCGATTAGGGTTGGAGGAAAACTCTCCACCTCAAAAAGGAGACAGCAAAAGTTTCCCGTTCCTGATTTAAATTTACAAAGCAGCAGTACATTATATACGCATTGAAGTATTATATTTATATAATAATGCAGCACATAATCTAAGTACTGAACAAAAACTATTTTACCCATATCAACAGCAACCTGTTTTAAAAGATCTTTTAGAAAGACATGCTCTCTTTTGAGCCTTTGCTAGAGATGCTTGACATCTTTCAAGACAACATACTCTTCTGTCCCTTGATTCAAGATCATCATCTGGTCAAAAAACAAGTGATAACCTGTACAATGTAAAATTGTTAAAATACTGTATGGAGGAGAAAACATGAATTATATATATACACAACAACAACAAAAATTTTTAACTGTGAATAAGAAAAAATATATAAATACAAACGTATATATTTTAATAGTATTTGTATATTTACTACAAGTATATTGATTGCTCAATTTATTTGCATTTTTATATAGGTTATACCATATATTTAGACTAATTTATTATCTATTTATTTCATTCACTCTTTTTTTTAATTTATTAATTAATTTATTTGTTTCAAATATTTCTTTTATATGTAATATTGAAAAACAAAATAAGCAAATTATAAACTAAAACAATAAAGAATTTATCCAACAAATATTGTTCATGATAAACTCTTCTGAAGCACTAAAAAGACTTCACTGCTTTTCACGATTAAGTCAAGCAGTGTAAGTTTTGGCATGTAGTATCTGAATTGTTACACAACGATGAATCACTACATATTTCTTTTTAAACTCTGTCTATTTCTCTTGATGATGAATTAGAAAGCTTTGGTGGCAATTAAAATACTAGTTACCCTATTTACAGTATATTTTTGGATCTTTTGTGACGTCTTTTATCCCCACAGATGTCATCAAAGCCCTTCAGATTAGAATAAAGGTGATGATTGTTAATGTTGAATTTCAGTTTCGCGGATTAAAGTCTGAATGAAACGGAAGTTGAGCTCGTCTTTTCTTCTCTATTCTGATGTGTATCTGAGTGAAACGCTTCTGGAACAAGAACAAATGTAGGGCGGGGCTTGATTTTGTCCGTGAGGAACTGATTGGATGATTGTTGAAACTAAAACTAATCCATATGAATTGAGCGGTTTAGTCCAAATTCTCTGAAGAGACACAGTCGCTTTATATGATGAACAGACTGAATTTAGGCTTCTATTCACATATAAACATTGATCAGTGAACATAAAGAAAAGCTCAACTGAACACAGTGGTGTAGTTTATGTGATATGTAGATATATGCCATATACCCACTAGGAAAGGTCAAGGATTTCCGTATACTCACTTAAAAAAGCGCGAGGATATGTAACCATCCAATAAATCACAATATGATTTGTGGTTTGTTGCTTTTGACATGAAACAAAGTCTCATATTTCTCAACGTCTCAAGTTTCATATTTTGCCCATTTTACTTAGGAATAAAATAATAATAATAAAAAAAAAACATAAATACCGTTTTGGCGCTCTTTAATGTGTCGTGACAGATCGCTGTAGTTCAAGAGAAGCGGCAGCCTGATGCGCACGTGAACTGATCCTCTCCTCCGCTTTAATACTAGTTACAGTGCGAAATAAACATGAATGAACATCTCAAGGTATGATAAAAGATACAAACTTAACGAAATCCGTATCATGTCTCGTATAATCACTTAATCAGTGTTTAAAGGCGTTAATAACAGCTTGTAAACAATGTCACGTAACAGTCACGTTTACCTCAGAACACACATATTCAGTGACCATAAACTCGTTAGCTAGAAAAATGAACTCTAGAGAGCAGCATTTAGCTAAATATAGCACCATATTAATTATAATTTTTAATGTTCTTCAATAGCCTATATTATGCATGTTTGAATAAATCCTTCAAGATGGCAGCCACCATTTAAATGTTTATATTTCAAAAAAGGAATTGGAGAAATTATTTTAAAGTTAGTAGGCCTATTATAACTTTATTATTATAAAAATTTCCTTAAGTGTAATTTTAAGTTTGTATACAAATCAGTTCATTTGAACCTTCAATATTAATGTAGTACCAACTGATGGCCATGTATATTATACAGCATTAGTTGAGAGATTGTTTTTTCTTGAGAAAATTTGCCATGTACTGTACCTGATTTATATCCAAAATATCTGATATCAAATCGAATTTCAAGTTAGTGAATTGAAATGCATAACTATGATGACAGATTGGCAGGAAATGGTGCAAAACAGAAAACAAAGTCAAAACAGGGTGATATTGTGACATAATGATAAGCCTCATCTTTCTATTATTGTTACACTCTAAAAAATGCTGGGTTAAAAACAACCCAGTTTGGGTTGAAAATGGACAAACCCAGTGACCGGGTTGTTTTAACCCAGCAGTTGGGTTAAAAGTTTGCCCAACCTGCTGGGCAGTTTGATTTAACCCAACTATTGTTTAAAAATGACTATATGTCTGGCTTAAAATGAACCCAAAATAGGTTGGAAATTGAATATCAGAGACATAATTACTAGGCAACAATAATAATCAAAGGTGAACATTTATTAATAAACAATTTAATAAATGTTTATTGTTTTATTATTATATTTAATATTAATAAATGTTAATTTCCAACATATTTTGGGTTCATTTTAAGCAAGCAATACAGCGATTTTTACACAATAGTTGGGTTAAATAAAACTACCCAGCAGGATGGGCAAACTTTTAACCCAACCGCTGGGTTTGTCCATTTTCAACCCAACTTGGGTTGTTTTTAACCAAACATTTTTTAGAGAATAATAGTTGCAACTCGCACTCTTAAATGTGCATTGAAACTTGCCAGCTGATAAAACCTATGATCCAGGGACCATATTCACATCTAAGGCTATCTTAACTGGCTGAGTTCGGTGGTGATTAAAACTAACCAGAAGAAAATCAGTCCAGAGTCTCTTCAGCTGTTAAAGTCTTTTGTTGATTATAATAAATTGACATTTTGATAACACACACATAAGCAGTCTTTCAGAATGCTCTCAATTACATGTAGCCTAGATCAGATGTATACTATATGCATTAGTGAGTGTGGTGGTGCTTATGGGGTGTTGCTCTGGGACAGGTAAGTATGAGGCTGGGAGGGAAAAATCACAGTATACTCACTACAAAAAACTAGACTACACCACTGACTGAACACAAACCTCATCGGCTCTTGATGAAGCTCAAACGTGTGGCGTAACACGAGAATGAACCTTTACAATTTGGATCATGTCATAATGAACGTAAAGGTTTTGCAAGCGAATGAGAAACTTCCAGGGGGACTTAAAAGTTTTGTGAGCGAACGCAAAGTTTCTGTGGGAACGCGTTACGTTTGCAAAAGTTTTGAGTGAATGCAAAAGCTTTGAAATATCATCCTCCCTCCATCTCATATTTTTGTCCTCTTAGGGGCTCCATACTACGAAGAATAGCCTTCATTGTGTTTTTGATGTGGTTTTGTTTGTTCAGTGAACATTTCAATCTGCAGTAAGTTCATGATTGAGGATCAGAGCCACATGTTTGCATTATTCTGTTTTGTCAAATAGGATTGCCTTTACTTTATTTACACCAACTGTGACACCGTAATAACATTTACACCACTGCTGTGAAATATGACATTTGCATGTTGTTTATCACTTTTTCAGTGATAAATGGTCTCCATCCAGCCACATGGTCTATAAAACTAACATTTATGTCAATGGATTAGAAACCTTAAAATAGAAAAGATAAAGCATGTGTACATCTGGGACAATGATATCAATGTAAGTGATGTGAGATTTATTAGACTTGGCTCTTTCTGACACCACATGTTCAACATTGCCATCTGCTGGCTCTTTTGAGGAACACATTTAGACTAAATTTATTTATTTATTAATTTTTTTTTTTTTTGCTTTAAACAACAAAATAAAACAACATATACTTTGGAGCCAGGGGAGCAAAGAACACACACATTACAGAAAAATAAATACATAAATCAAATAAAAAATACATTCACAGAAAAAACAAGACCTTTGAATCATTCAAAAAGTTTGAAGACATTACACAGATAAACAGTCTTTATAGCTTTTCTATTATTACTATTCTGAATAGTGGACAAGTACTTCAAATTCTTTAAGGACTACTGAAAAAAGAGGCTTTTTGTTAGAAAACTTACACTTTATTTGACTAATAAAATTAACAGATTAATTACAAAAGCTTCCTTATTCACCCTGCTATCATACTTTATAAATCCAAAAACTACATTTTCAAAACGCAAAACAAAAGTAAAGAGTACCTTTTTCTTAATAAACAGAGATACATCATACCATAGCTTTATCACATGACTACACTTCCAAAAAATGTGGGGTACTGTTTCCAAATGCAGAGAGCAAAAACAACAGTTAACATCAATATCTTTCTTAAACTGACTAAGGTAATGTTTGACAGGGTAGAATTTGTGTATTATCTTAAAAGAAATCTCTTTGACCTTGTTTGTAATAAAAAACACTTACCCAATCAATGTCCTGGACAAATTTAGTCCAATAAACAGTAGAGCAAGACTTAGTAACAACCTCCATTAAAAATAGAGAACGAATAGATTTGTTTTTGCTTTTGGACTGTGAAAAACAGATTTTACCACATACTGTATCAGTTGGGTCAATTATGGGCATATCAACCGGTGACAACGTATCTCTACATAAGGAAATGATACCAGAATTGATTGCAGAGAATACAAGAGAGAATTCCTTGGGCGTCACAGGAAAATTAAAATGCATAAGAAACTCGTCATACGGCATAAGATATCCCCGAGTGTTAAACAAATGACGAACTAAAACTATACCCTTATCAAACCAACTTTTAAAAAAAAAAAAACTTTTGTGTTTATACAAAATACAACGGTTATTCCAAATAAAGTAACGTTGTGGAGAGAAGTTGTGCTTGTAGATCAATTTCCAAGCCAACAAAGCTTGAGCATGAAAGGCAGACAATTTCACAGGCAACTTGTCAATTTTGTAATCACACATTAGTAAATAAGAAAGACCCCCAAGTTGATCAAAAATAAAATTAGGAATAAAATTCCATAAAGAAGGTTGTTTTAGACAAAAATTTAACCAGTTAATTTTGAGGGTATTATTTAACGTAGAGAAATCTAGAAAATCAAGGCCACCATTTTTAATTGAATTCATAACAACAGATTTGCGAATATAGTGTACACGATTCTTCCATAGAAAATTAAATAAAATCTGATCAATAGTTTTGGTAGTTTTATTGTCTAAATGTATAGATGAAGCAATATAGGTTAGTCTAGAAATTCCTCCTGCCTTCGACAGAAGAACTCTTCCTCTAAGGGAGAGGTCTCTTAACAACCATAGATTAAATTTGCTTTTAATCTTTTCACAGGCAGGATTATAATTCAGATAAACTCTATCTTTTTCATTTTTCGAGACAACTACGCCTAAACAATTAAGAGCTTCTTTAACAGGGATACCATCCACAGATACAACAGAGGAGTTTTTCAAGACTAATATTTCACATTTTTTAATATTCAAATACAAACCTGAAGCATTTGAAAACAACTGAATAATTTTAATTGCCTGATGAACCTGGCTAGAATTTTTTAAAAATAAGGCTGTGTCATCCGCAAGTTGACTAATTAAAATGCTTCTACCAGCAATATGAATTCCTTCTAGCTTACTATCTTTAATAAAATGACAGAAGACCTGTGCAACAATAAGAAAGAGATACACAGAGACTGGAAGATCTGGAAAAAATCTTTGTGTTGTGCCATGTGCTAATTTCACTGAGCTATTTCCCCCAGCGTACAGAGTTTTCATAGCGTTACAAAAATAGGGCCCAAAACCAAATCGCTCTAGACAAAAAAAAAAAAAGAATGGATGCTCAATAGTATCAAAGGCTTTGAAAAAGTCTAAAAAAAGAATTAAGCTGTCATCCTTAATAAGATCTGAGTAATCAATGAGGTCAAAGACAAGTCTAATATTATTAAAAATATGACGGTTTTTCATGAAACCTGATTGATTCTCATCAATAATGGAGTTCAAAATCAACTTGAAACGCCTTGAGAAAATTAGGGCAAACAGTTTATAATCATTATTAAGAAGGCTGATAGGTCTCCAATTATCTAAAAAAAGAGTATCCTTTTTAGGTTTAGGTACTAAACATATGACACCCTGCTTCATACTAGCTGTAAGCTCAGAGCAGTTCAAGCTCTCTGTGTAGACTTCAAGAAGAAAAGGGGATTGAAGCTCAGAGTAAAACTTATAAAATTCAGCCGTTATCCCATCATTACCAGGCGACTTGTTATTTTTTAATTGAGAAATTGCTTCCTTAACCTCATCAACAGTAATAGGCGAATCACAAACATTTTTTTCATCTAGATTTATAGCATTGACATAACCAAGATGTTTACAAAAAGAATCTAAATTAGCTTGACTAAAATTAGATTTATACAAATTTGAATAAAAGTAATAACAAAATTGGGAGATTTCTTTAGGATCTTCTGAAACAGAACCCCCAATATTTAATTGAGAAATAGAATTGTATTTCGCCCTATTTTTCTCAAGTTTAAAAAAATAAGACGACATCTGTTCTCCAAATTCCAGCCAGCTTTGCCTTGACCTAATGAAAGCACCTTCCGCTCTTTATTTATACAAATCATCTAACTTAATTTGCAAATCAACTAAATACGCTTTCTGACTATCCGCCAAATTTTCAGGTAAAATCTTGGTAAGAGATGAGATTTCACTAACAACCTTCATTTCTTCTACACATTTTGATTTGGCCAAATTAGAACTAAATTTTCTTAAAAATTTCCCTATTTCAAATTTTAACAATTCCCAATTGGTTCTAAATGAATTTTCTTGTTTAGCTTTATTCCAATAAAGACCAATAAGTCTTTCCAGCTCTGACTTAATCTCATTATGTTTAAGTAATGAGCTATTCATCTTCCAATAAGACGAGCCTCTGTTGTATCTGGCTTCAGGAGAAAGCAAAATTTTAATGCAAACAGCCTTATGATCTGTCAACGGTGTCGCAGAGATTTCAACACAAATAGCATCTTTGTTGAGATTCTTAGAGACTCACCAAAAGTCAATTCGTGAGAGTCTAGATGAATTTTTATTGCTCCATGTGTACACTCTATCATTTATGTTTTTAGCCCTCCACACATCTATAAGAGTTTGAATTTGTAGGGCGACCAGGAGGCCACCTATCAAGGGATTCATTTAAGACAATGTTAAAGTCGGCACTTATCAATAAGTAGGCATTTGGAAATTTTGACTGCCAATAAGCAAGCTTATCTTCCACAGAAAATAATAACCGATCATTCTCAGATCTAGAGTTATACCCATAATAATTAACAACAATAAGATTCACATTATAACACTTCAGAACAAATAAAATAAAGTGTCCATACTCATCACAGTACGTGTGCAAAACATCACCTGCAAAGTTATTTTTTAAACAAGAAACCCCTGCTGAATGCTCCGAACCATGAGAGAACCATATGTCGCTACCCCACTGTGATTTCCAAAAATTTCTATCAACATCTTTAGAATGAGACTCTTGAAAAAATACAAAGTCAGAACCAAACTGTCTGGCAAACAAAAACAAGGCCTTGCGTTTAACAGCATCTCTTAAACCTCTGGCATTTAAAGACACAACAGAAAAAGACATTTAAGAGAACTCACAAACACTATTAACCTACTTTAGAAAAAATCTAGACAATCAAAATTATTTGAAAAAAAGGTCACAACATTAAAAAGTGCTAGGAAAGGTCAGATAACAGCAGCACCATTTTACACCTCAAAGATTGCAAAAAGAACCATAACAAAAACCAGAGGCAGTCTCTAAGTGGTACAAAAGCCAAAATCTTTATCAGGAATGTATTCCTGACATATCAAACAGTGAAAGTCAAATTTGGCAACGTCAGGTATTAAGATAAAAACATCTTATGTAGAGAGAATAATTTCACCCTGTCTTTGAATCAAAGCTCTGCCTCCGACGAAATATGCCGTCTTCCCCTCTGCACGTGCCTTTTGGACCTCTGGCCACAGTTTCCTTCTCCTTTCACGATCTCCAGCCGAAAAATCCTCCATGAAACGCAGACCGTTATCTCTCAGATACGAGGAATTCTTTGCGGCCTTCCAGACAGCATCTCCATAAGAGTGAACGGAAAACTGTACGATAGTCACCCTGGATCTTTCCGCGCCACTCTGTTGAATCTTCCCGAGACGGTGGACTACGTCAATAACATCAGAAAGCTTGTCCTTTGCACTAGGAAGAACGTTTTGGCAGATTTTGATCACTTCAAGGCGAATATCTTCATGCGTATTTTCTGGAATTCCGCCAATCCTCAGATTACGTCTTCTCAAATAAGTTTCCATGTCATCCATCCTTCGCTGCATCTGAGCTACGGGTCGTTCAACATCATCCATACGGCGTTCGAGACTCGTAACCTTCTCAACAACGACCTTCAATTCAGCAGACATGTCAGAGATCTTCTTTTCTATCCCATCAGAGCGGCTGTTGATCAACTGTGTTATGCCTAACAGCTGCGACGAGATATCAGCTCGAGTATCGTCACTCGCTCTTTTCTTTGTGATCTGCGATTTACTCGGTGTGATAGGCAGTACAGGAAACTCTTCTTCAGCTAAACTAAACATATCTTCCTCACTCGCACAAGAAGCACATTTAGACTAAAATGTAACTAGATCCCAGTTTCAGCTGTTTATGGTCACATACTTTTTTTTTTCTTCTTTTAAATTAAATAAATATGGTTTGCAGAAAAAGAGTGGATCTGAAAGGAGTAAACAACACAAGTTTGACTGCTGGAGAGAACATCACCTGACATTAGAAATAATGCTCTAAAATGAGCAGCTAAACCTTTACATGCTTTAACAAGTTTTTATTTTTAACTTCTTAGGAAAGAGGTATGTCAATTTGTTCTAGAATAAACTGAGATTTTAAAGTGAACATTACTTGTAAGCAAACAGAAATAATCTCTAAAGCCTCTGAAGATGTTCTTAACACTAGATCAAAACAGCTTTAAAATGAATCAAATATAAATGCTTCCTCAGGTCAGGTCAAGTAATATATAGTCTTTTGGGTGAAGAACAGTTAATTGATTGATGTCTGTAGGTGTCGACAACACTGTCTATGACATGCAGAAATCACATGCTCTGGGTGGCCTTATAAACATGTTAAGATAAAAAAAAAAAATATTAAATTAAAAATCATACACAGATATTCCATATTTTTAAAGATATAGAGAGCCTGTCTTTAGAGGCCGTCAAAAATTTGGACACAAGAATTTCCTGTTTTTTTTTTTCTTCTTTGAAATAATTGAAAACAAACCAACCAACCAACAAACAAAAAAATAATAATAAGGTTAAAACGTGTATATTTCACTGTGGATTTCAGATATATCTCAGAAGAAAACAGCAGACGGATCCACTCAGTGTTGTGAGAGAGAGTTTCATATGGGCTGAACAAGATGGTGTCTGTGATGTTTATTTCCTCTGTGTGTTTCTATATATTACTGCATTTATTTTTGTGCAAGTGAGATGAGTAAAGAGCATCTGTTGCATAAATCATTCTGTCTGGTGTCTATAAGCAGTGTGCTCCTAATACAAAACAAAAGGATTGAATGTACATAACAGATACAAACCTCAGGATGACAGTCATTTACAATATCCAGTATCTTAGATTATAGTCCAGAAACACGGAATATAACAAATGCACTGATGAAATGTTAGTTTAAGTGGTCTTAAACATAGGATTTAGACAGATGTGGTACAAATCCTCGCTCCAGTACAGTAGGTGGCGTTCAGCTGGTTCGAAACCCTCCTGAAAAACACACGAAGAAGAGGAAAACGAAAGTAACGTCACATCGCAGTGAACAACATCAACAGAGAGACCAAATAAACCTGTTGTTCTCTGGATTTGATCCATGCGATGTTACAGAAAACATTCACAATGATAACCAAATCTAACACTTACGGTCATTTATGTATATTTAATCCACAATTCATCGACACCAGCAAGAGATCTTGAGAACGACACGAGCTGACAGACAACAAGGAGGTAAAAGAGGACGTTTATAAAATACTTATAAATTATCTTCGTAGTGGACAAGACTTCAAGAAAGTAAGTGAGGGGAGGGGGTGTATTTTTCAATAACCCTCAATAATCAACTTATTGAGAAACGGTTAACGAATATGTTTCTGAAGGTTTTCTCTTCTGTTTTAGGCTGTTGTTTTTGTGATGCGAAATCGAAAGTATTTTTGAACCAGACATTTACATGTAGATGAAGCCTAAGTTTTTTTTTTTTATTAAATCCAATATTTCAGTTCATATAGCAATTATGATTAGTAGTTATACAGTATGATATTATAATTCAGGTTACTTTTACTCTACTTTTTTCAAATGATTCTAAAATAATTATGAATTCAACCATAATTGTGAACTTAAAGTAATGTTTAAATGACAAACGATTAAACAAATAATAAAGATTGGGTAAATATGATTGTAAAATTATATCAAACTGCAATAGAGAATATAACAAATTGGGTAAATTTCTGTTCCCCAGTGAATTCATATTTAGAGTCATGAGTCAGTTAAACTCATTAAACAATCTGAAATTATTAAGACCATTCGGTTATTTTACATGACAATATATTTGTAACTCACTTTATTTTATTCATTGTTTTTGCTGTTGTTGTTAACTCATCATTCTTCATTATTTTCTTCAGTAACTGCCATGTTCTTCATCTCTGTAAAATCTTGTCATTTCCAGGTCCTGCTGAACGATTGATTGTTTTCTCAAACCAGTGCTGATCAGAGGAGCGAGGAAAGGACTCTCTCTCTAAGATGAGTCTCTCAGAGAAACACAGGTAAGACTGCGTCTGTTTCACACAATCATTTTAAACTCTACTGGAGTTTGTTTTTTCCTTTGAATAACAAAACTTTAAGTATTGTTTTATATTTCTTCAATTTTTAACTTCTTAAATTAACTCTGACATTGTCTATAAAACCCGTTTGCCACAGGACTCTATAGACAATATCACAGTTAATAATGTGTTAATTTCCTTCTAGACGCGACCACACTGAATTAATCCAAATACATGACTTTGGTTTTTAGATCATAATATTAATGACAGACATTAGGAAACAAATATACACTTAATTTAATTGAAGTATGCTAACAAAACTGTGTCACACAGACATTTCTGCTCTCCATTTCTGTTAATTAAAGACACTTGACATGTTCTCTTAAAATGTTCAAGTATTTTTAACATATTTAATATCACTCATGTACATTAAGGAAATCATTAAACCAATGTGAGCCAGTAAAATAAAATGATTGATAACTATAAATTGTGTGAGTGTGCATTTCTGTGGAGGATTAGATAAAGACACAGATGTGTTTCAGACACAGTTGAACCTCCTTTACTAAAGTGTTTTTCTCTGTTCTTTGTGTCATTAGTGTAAGATCAGGATCACATGTGTCCAGCTCTGTGTCTCTGAAGAGTGATCGGTCAAAAGATCAAGGACCAGAATTCAGTGAGAAAACACCATCATCTAATAAAAGGTATTTCATGTGTTTACGTTATAGAGTTGCATTATTTGTCCACAGTGGTGTATGTGATTGAACTTGACTGAATAAAACAATAAGTCACAATAAAACTCAATTCATGGGAACCTTATGAAACTCATTCCAGTGACACAATTACACAGGCAGAAACAAAGAGGCATAAATTCACTATGAAAAATAGATCATGCAAATAAACATGTATATATATCCATCCATCCAACCATTGTAATAATTGGACAAATGCACAGCTATACTGCATTTAATTACTAATTGCAACATTAAACCTTTTCAACTGAGACTAAAGTATCTCCTGTAGTAAAGTGATTCTCTGTTCTTTGTGTCATTAGTGTAAGATCAGGATCACATGTGTCCAGCTCTGTGTCTCTGAAGAGTGATTGGTCAAAAGAAGGAGTACCACCAGACCTCAGTGGGGAAAAACCATCATCTAATAAAAGGTATTTCATGTTTCTAATTTTTGGTCACATGTTGACTGTTAAAAAGTTGTATCAGTGAATATCAATCATGAAACATTTTTAGATCAAATATTTATCAAATTTTTCATGGCTAATGTTTTTTTTTTTTTTTTTTTCTCTTTCTATAATATTTTACCTAGAAAATCAGTGTTTTATTGTATTTATTTGATTACAGGCTTCAATATGAGACATTAGACTCAGACGTTCAGACTCACAGGAACCACAAGAATTTCAAAGACAATCTCCTGTGGATCTTCCAGGTACGAACACATTTTCATGTTTAATATTTATAGTGAACAAATATGTTTGTTACAATACAGATGGGTCAGAGGCAGAGATAACAGAAAGATGACTTTATTTTTCACACACAGCAGAGTATTGGGTGAAACAGGTAAGTGCAGATGAGTGAAGTTGAATGTAGACGTGAAGATGAGAATGAATACTGTCCTTGTGGGTGATTTGCAGAAGTGACGATCCGTGGAGGAATGCTGGGATGGCTGACGAGGATGAACGTAGACACTCACACACACACTGGAACAACACAGGGAGACGAGGAGACTTGGAGACGATGGAGACAGGTTTGTAGTTTCAATTGGAGTCCAAGAGGTAAGCATGTAGAGATCCTAATGCGAACGAGACCGGACAGTGACTGAGAGTGTGTGTGAGTGTTTTGTAGTGGCAGTGATGAGTGACATGATGAGGTGCAGGTGCGGGTGATCAGTACTCCGGTGATTGAGTGCGCTGTGATTGGGTGATGTTGGAACCTGACGTGTCTGTGACAGTACCCCCCCCTCCACGGCCCGCTCCTGAGGGCCGAGGACCCCGACGTCGCGGTGGTCGGCCTCTACCACGGGGGGCTGGTCTGTCAGGGTGCGTGGAATGGAAGGTTTGGAGGAGGTTTGGATCTAAGATGTCGTCCCTGGGGACCCATGAGCGCTCTTCTGGGCCGTAGCCCTCCCAGTCGACCAGATACTCTAATTGACCACCACGGCGTCGGGAGTCCAAGATGTCGTGAACCTCATAAGCGGCGCCGTCGTCCAGGATGAGTGGAAGGGGGGGTTCGGAGGCTGCCACGTCAGGTCCTGTGGAGGGAGAAACAGAAGGGTGGTGAGGCTTAAGCAGTGAGACATGGAATGTGGGATGAATTCTGTAGTGAGGAGGTAGTTGAAGTTGATACGTGACAGGATTGATCTGCTTGGTGATGGTGAACGGACCAATGAACCTGGGACTCAGCTTCCGGCAGGGCAGACGCAGGCGGATGTCCCTGGTTGACAGCCAGACCTTCTGACTGGGCTGGTATGAGGGGGCTTCGGACCGGCGAAGGTCTGCTGTCATCCTGCGTCTGCGCAGGGCTCGCTGCAGTTGGTGATGCGCTGAGTCCCAGACCCTCTCACTCTCTCGGAACCAGTAATCCACAGATGGTACATCAGAGGGTTCCCCGGACCAGGGGAACAGTGGGGGTTGGTAGCCGAGTACGCATTGGAATGGTGTAAGGCCGGTGGAAGGCTGACGGAGAGAGTTTTGGGCGTACTCGGCCCAACCCAGGTACTGGTTCCAAGAGTCCTGGTGGTCATGACAGAAGGTACGGAGGAAGCGACCGATCTCCTGGATCTTCCTTTCCGTCTGCCCGTTCGACTGCGGATGGTACCCGGATGTTAGGCTGACGGTCACACCTAGGAGCGAGAAGAATGCTTTCCATACCCTTGAAATAAACTGTGGTCCTCTATCGGAGACTATGTCTTCAGGAATTCCAAAGTATCGAAACACATGATTGAAGAGTTGTTCTGCCGTTTCCATGGCAGTGGGTAGACCTCTTAGGGGTATGAGGCGGCAGGACTTTGAGAACCGATCCACCACTACGAGGATGCAGGTGTTGTTGTTGGAAGCAGGGAGATCGGTAATGAAATCGACTCCTAGGTGTGACCAGGGTCGGTTGGGAACGGGCAGAGGTAAGAGCTTGCCGGATGGTAAATGGCGTGGGCTCTTTGAGATGGCGCATTCCTTACAGCCCTGCACGTACCTTCTGACATCTGCTGCCATGTTGGGCCACCAGAAGCGTTCCCTCAGCAGCGAGAGGGTTTCATTGGCCCCCGGGTGACCAGTGCCAAGTGACGTGTGGGCTGAGTGGATGAGAGGAGTGCGTCGTGACCTGGTAGTGTAGCACAAGCCTGGTGGACAACCCGGCGGAGCTTTGGTGGAGGCATTGGAGGAGGGTAAGGTCTCCTCTGACCAGGAAATGGGGCTGACAATGAGTTCCTTGGGAATGATGGTTTCTGGATCTTCGGTCTTTTCATCTGGAGCGTGGAGACGGGAGAGAGCATCTGCTTTGACATTTTTAGGACCAGGGCGGTAGGTTATGGTGAAATTGAATCTAGTAAAAAATAAGGACCAGCGGGCTTGTCTTGGATTTAATCTTTTAGCAGAGCGTAAGTATTCAAGGTTTTTATGATCTGTGAGGACTTGGAATGGATGTTTGGATCCCTCCAACCAATGCCTCCACTCTTCCAGGGCGAGCTTCACGGCTAGGAGTTCTCTGTTCCCGATGTCGTAATTTCTCTCCGCCGGGTTGAGCTTGCGGGAGAAGAAGGCACATGGATGGAGTCTGCTGGGATTCCCCTGCTGCTGGGACAACACCGCTCCTACTCCGGTGGTGGAAGCGTCCACCTCGACAACGAAGGGCAGCTCTGGGTTGGGGTGGACGAGGAGAGGAGCGGTGGTGAAGGCTTCTTTAAGATGTTGGAATGCCTTCGTGGCCTCAGGTGTCCAGGACAGAGACTTGGGCTTATTACAGAGCAGGTTGGTTAGTGGAGTGGTTATGGAGCTGTAGTTGTGGATAAAACGGCGGTAGAAGTTGGAGAATCCGAGAAAGCGTTGTAATTCCTTGATGGAAGAGGGAGTTGGCCAGTTCTTGATAGCTTCCACCTTCCCCTCGTCCATCCGGATGCCACTGCTATCGATGATGTAACCGAGGAATTGAACTGATGGTTGATGGAATGTACACTTCTCTGCTTTGAGGAAAAGATGAAACTTGCGGAGTTGTTGGAGGACCTCCGCAACGTGGTGGCGATGTTCGGCCAGGCTCCGGGAGTAGATCAGGATGTCGTCGATGTAGACAAGGACAAAGCGATGGAGAAACTCCCGGAGCACCTCATGTATAAAGTCCTGGAATACGGAGGGGGCGTTGACCAGGCCATACGGCATAACCAAATATTCGTAGTGGCCGGTAGGTGTCACAAAGGTGGTCTTCCACTCGTCCCCCTCGCGTATCCGGATGAGGTTGTACGCGCTGCGGAGGTCCAGTTTAGTGAAGACAGTGGCACCACGGAGATGTTCTAGGGCTGAAGGGACGAGAGGAAGGGGATAACGGAATTTGACAGTAATGTTGTTCAAAGAGCGGTAGTCGATGCAGGGCCTCAAGCCTCCGTCCTTCTTGGCCACGAAGAAGAAGCTTGAAGCAGCAGGGGAAGTGGATGGTCGGATATATCCCTGGGCAAGAGCTTCCTTAATGTATTCCTCCATGGCCTTCTCCTCCGGGACGGATAGAGGGTATATCCGTCCCCTAGGCACTGGTTCACCCGGAAGCAGATCGATGGCACAGTCCCATGGCCGGTGTGGAGGCAGCTTGGAAGCTCGTTGTGGGCAGAATACGTCACTGAAGGGGGCGTAACACTCAGGGATGTCCACGGAGCGTTGGTCCACTGGGCTCTCGATGGTCGTGGCACATACTGGAAGAGACTCGGAGCGTGGAGAACGAGGAATGGGGAGCCCAGGGAAACAGTCATGGAAGCAGGTTTCGCCCCACTTCAGGACTTCGCCAGTTTTCCAGGAGAGAGTTGGGTTGTGCTGCTCCAACCAGGGGCGCCCTAAGATCACGTCAGCGGTGGATCCTTCCAGAACCAGCAGATGGAGATGTTCCACATGTAGAAGGCCGACTTGTATCTGGATGGCTTCAGTGCAATGACGAATGTGCTTACGGCTAAGGGCTTCCCCTGTCACAGATCTAATCTGGTAGGTGGTCGGCGTGGCCGTGGTCTTGACGTGGAGCTGGCGACAGAGGGTGCCGGAGATGAAGTTGCCGGCTGACCCAGAATCGAGGAGGGCGACAACTGGAATGGAAATGTCAGAAGCAGTAAGTGTTACAGTAGTGGTGAGGGGTTTCATTTTCTTTATTGACGGAATGATAGCACTCACCATGGGTCGCGGAGGACGAATTGGGCATGTGGAGAGAATATGCCCAGGAGAACCACAGTAAAGACAGAGATTCTGGGTCAGCCGTCTCTGTCGCTCAGCGGGGGAGAGCCGTGTGCCTTCCAGAGACATGGGTTCGTTGGCTGGTTCTGGGGAGCTGACGGATTCTGGTCGACGTGCTGAGATAGGATATAGCAACTGGCCCTGGTGTTCTTCTAAACACGACTGCATACGAGTGGCGAAACGGATGGAGAGTTGGATGAATCGCTCTAGGCCGATGGAATCCTCGTATGCAGCGAGATGCAACCGCACGCGAGGATCCAATCCTTGGCGATACGTTGTTATCAAGGCTTGTTCGTTCCAGCCGCTGGATGCTGCGAGAGTTCTGAACTGCAAGGCATATTCGTTAACAGATAGGGATCCTTGTTTTAAATTATATAATTTCTCACCAATCGACGAGTCAGAGATGGGCTTTCCAAAGACTTCGCGGAAGTGAGCCACAAAACCAGAGTACGATTGAGTAATAGGATGATTTTGGGACCAGATAGAATCTGCCCACTGGAGCGCCTTGCCTTGCAGTTGAGAGATGATGAACGCCACTTTTGAAGTTTCGGTGGGAAAGTTGTGCGGTTGCATCTCCAGGACCAGTGAGCACTGCAGAAGGAATCCGCTGCAGTCCTCCGCCGAACCAGAGTAGGGCGCCGGTTTCGCCATGGGACTGGCGTGCACTGGAGGTGAAGGAGAGGTAACGGTGTTTGTGGAGGTGATCGCTGGATGAGGTGATGTTGGAGTGGTGGAGAGAGCTCGTCGAAGGACATCGACGAGCTCTTGGATGGGATCCGGGTGACTCATGCTGTGTGTGAAGACGATGTTTTCAGGTCCGGTCTTCTGTTACAATACAGATGGGTCAGAGGCAGAGATAACAGAAAGATGACTTTATTTTTCACACACAGCAGAGTATTGGGTGAAACAGGTAAGTGCAGATGAGTGAAGTTGAATGTAGACGTGAAGATGAGAATGAATACTGTCCTTGTGGGTGATTTGCAGAAGTGACGATCCGTGGAGGAATGCTGGGATGGCTGACGAGGATGAACGTAGACACTCACACACACACTGGAACAACACAGGGAGACGAGGAGACTTGGAGACGATGGAGACAGGTTTGTAGTTTCAATTGGAGTCCAAGAGATAAGCATGTAGAGATCCTAATGCGAACGAGACCGGACAGTGACTGAGAGTGTGTGTGAGTGTTTTGTAGTGGCAGTGATGAGTGACATGATGAGGTGCAGGTGCGGGTGATCAGTACTCCGGTGATTGAGTGCGCTGTGATTGGGTGATGTTGGAACCTGACGTGTCTGTGACAATGTTATTGAACAAAGAAGTTTTATTTTATTCCTCTTGATCAATTATTTTTTCCTTTTTAAGGACATTTTTTCTTCTCTGAATGTCAAAAATAACAGCTGGTTAGCATGTTAGTCTTTTAACTTTTTTTATACAAATATTATAATTATTGAATAAATAGTGTTGACCAAATGTAGATGTACAATTTGGTTTAAATTGTGTTATTCTGTCTTCTTTCTTACTTTTGTTTGTAGGATCTTGAGAGCAAAATAATCACATTTCTGAAAAAAGAGCTGGAAAAGTTTAAGAAAATATTACAAAATGAAAACACACAAAACTTTGTGAAGGACTTTAATGAGAATAGATGCAGTATCAAAGCAGCAGCTCTTGATCTCACACTACATTACCTGAGAGAGATGAAGCAAGATGAAGCTGCTGATGCTCTAGAAGGTCAGAGACTCATGACCATCTGTCAGATTGTCACTTATTAATGTAGACTATCTATAAAACTATAAATGAAGACTAAAACCATTTACTTTTTGTCCTTGTGTTTAGATGAGCTGTTCTTCATTCATCAGCTAAAATGTGGCCTAAAGAAGAAGTATCAATGTGTGTTTGAAGGAATTGCGAAGCATGGTGACTCCATACTTCTGAATAACATCTACACAGATCTCTATATCACTCAGGGTGGCAGTGAACAGGTCAATACTGAACATGAGGTCAGACAGATTGAAGTTGCTTCCAGGCGTCATGAATCTCAAGAGATTCAGGTTAAATGCACAAATTTGTTTGAAGCTCCTGAACAAGACGAGGAGATCCGAACTGTACTGACAAAAGGAGTCGCTGGCATCGGAAAATCCGTCTCTGTGCAAAAGTTTGTTCTGGACTGGGCTGAAGGAAAAGAAAATCAAGATATCAGTTTCATATTTCCTCTTCCATTCAGAGAGATGAACTTAAAGGAGAAAGAAAAACTAAGTTTGATGGACCTTATAACTAATTTTTTCCCAGAGACAAAAGGACTGAACCTTACAAGAAGGAATCAATTCAAAGTCCTGTTCATCCTTGATGGATTGGACGAATGTCGCCTTCCTCTGAAGTTTGATTGTAATGAGACGTGGAGTGATATATCGTCACCAGCCTCTCTGGATGTTCTCCTAACGAACCTCATGAAGGGAAATCTGCTTCCTTCTGCTCTCATCTGGATCACCACCAGACCAGCAGCTGCCAGTAAGATTCCTCCTGACTGTATCGACCGGCTGACAGAGATACGAGGATTCAGTGACGCACAAAAGGAAGAATACTTCAAAAAAAGATTCACGGATCAGAATCAGGCCAACACAATCATTGATCATGTTAAAAAATCAAAGAGTCTCTTTATCATGTGCCACATCCCAGTCTTCTGCTGGATTTCAGCCACTGTTCTCCAGAACATTCTGGAGGAGAAGAGAAATAATGATGTGAAAAACAATCAGGCTGATGAGATCTCTAAAACACTACAGGAGTCAAATACTGAAGACACTCCCAAGACTCTGACACAAATGTACACACACTTTCTCCGCTTTCAGATCCAGCAGAGCCGCCGAAAGTATGATGGAGAATACGCAGCAGATGTTTCCTGGGATAAAGACGCCATCCTTTCACTGGGGAAACTGGCATTTCATCAGCTGGAAAGAAACAACGTGATCTTCTATGACACAGACCTTGAAGCCTGTGGTATTGACGTCTATAAGGCATCAGTGTACTCAGGCATGTGTACCCAGATCTTTAAGGAGGAAACAGGGATCATTCTTGGTACTATGTACTGCTTTGTTCACTTGAGCATTCAAGAGTTTATTGCAGCCCTCTATGCACATCTGTTTCTAGACATCAACAAGAAAAGTGTGTTTGTTCATGAGTCTACAGAACAGGAAAACAAAAAAGAAAGCATGATTGATTTTCTCAAGACTGCAGTGGACGAGACGCTCAAGAGTGACAATGGACACCTGGACCTTTTCCTTCGCTTCCTCCTCGGTCTGTCAGTCCAGTCCAATCGACGACTCTTACGGGGTCTGTTGACACAGCAGGAGGACAATGACCAGAGCAACAAGGAAATAGTTCAGTACATCAAGCAGAAATTAGAAGATAATCTGTCTGCAGAGAGATCCATCAATCTGTTCTACTGTCTGAATGAACTGAACGACCAAACTCTGGTGAAGGAGATTCAGACCCACCTTAGCAAAGGAAGTCTCTCATCTGGTGACCTTTCACCTGCCCAGTGGTCTGCTTTGGTCTTTGTGTTGTTGACATCAGAGGAAGAGCTGGAGGACTTTGAGCTTCAGAAATTCAAGAAATCAGACGAGTGTCTCATTAGATTATCGGCAGTCATCAAAGCCTCCAGAAGAGCTCTGTAAGTCATTTAATACGTTTTGTCATGTTTTGCTCTCATCTGAAAAATGCATTTATTTACATTATTCTATAGAGAATCCCCATAATGAACATGAATTTAAAGGCCCTGATATACTTCAAACGAAGTTCTTTTTTGTTCTTTGTTTAGGGGTTAAACGAGGTTCAAAATACGTGAGTAGTGATATACTGTAATCAAACATCTGATGCCACCCACACTGCTGAGAGCGACAGTTAAATGAATATGTAAAAATATTGCATGCTTTCCTCTCAGTAACAAAAAATAAACACAAAAAAATTGAGAAACTAGCAAGGATTTTTTAATAAAGCATAAGAAAAGCATCTGATCATGGCAACGTGGATATGTTTGTTTGCACAAGCTCCAGTAAAGTCACGTTGTGTTTATATTATAACACTTTATAAAATAGATTGCTTTAAATCAAGCAGCTTTACCGTATTAAATACGAAAAAGTGTCAGTCTCTCATTTCATTAGAAGTACAACTTCGTTTTCTGCTATAAAGCAGCTCTCCAGTGTTCATGTTTTCCAAGTGAAAGAAGGCAGGGCTTCAGCGCACACCTACCTTACGTAATGGCCGCGGACCAATGGTAGTACGGAGGTGTTTACCAGCTGAAGCGAACTTTTCCCGAAAGTTGTTTCAAACTTCCAAAACTAACTCCAAACGAACTTTGTTTCTGCCTGGTTTTGTTCGAAATGACGTCACATCAGTTTGTTCTAAAAAAGTCTGAAAAAAATCTATTTTTTTAATTAAGACAGTTTATCAAATCTTTAGACAAAATATAAAAACATTTAAAAATGTTTGCGTATTTGTTTTGTATCATATGATACTCCAGAAATTTATGACTCAAATTATATATTGGATCATACTCCTACTTAAGGAAGGAAAAATAGATACATTTTATTCAGATGCATAAAAAAAATTGTAATTTGGTACAGATGTTATGTATATTGCCCCAAAATTAAATGAAATTCTGAGAGGTTATAATATAAACCAATGAAATTTTTATGTAACCGGCTAAATAAAGTACAAATACATTATCAGTTGGTACTCTGCATCTCCCAATAATTTGATATTTTAAATGCTTAGTTTTATGAGTAGTTCTTTAGTTTTAATTGTGTTTGTACTGCAATACGTAGATGATTGAGAGATTTACAAATAAACATTTATCAAAAGTCTGTTGTATCATATTTGATGTACACATTTTAAGATGGTTTTCTACAAATAATTTTTTTATTAAGTTTAAATTAAAATATTTATTTCTAATTAAGTAAATATTAAGTAAAATAAATATAAATTTAATTTCAACAGTTGTTATGGATGTGTTTTTACTATCATTAAATTAATGATATTTCACCCATTGGCCACCCTGCTCTCTAAGATATCAGCATCGGCCATCAGTTGACCACTATGAATAATCAAGGAAACCAAAATTGCTTTAATCCAGTAAATGTTAATCTTGAAATATTAATAACTAATACAATTTCTTAGGTTCTTACATTTAAGTAATCTTAGCTTTACTTAAATCATTAAAGATTTCATAGCAACAAGACGTATATATGTGAATGGAGGCATTTTTTCAGACATCACTAACCCTAAAATTTACATAAACCCCGCCCCCGAGAACATGCAACAAAAGCGGTGTGGCAATGTTGGACTGCTTTAGAGAAGAGGAAGAGTTGTTATAGTAGAGTGTTGTTGCCATGCTGTCATTTTACACCGGACTGCTTCATAAACGACTTTTGATTCAATGCTGGATTTGAACAAAAGATTAACATGACGGCACATGCTAGTCGATGAGTTGAATCAACTCCACAGCAACTACATAAATTTATCCACTAACCATTCAGAAATGTCCAGTTTCATTCTACAAGTTGTAACTTCTTCCTGAGTCTCTCCATCAGTGTCTGACTCCGGTTTGAACAATGTAAGGCTGAACACCGTTACTGACAATCCTCATTTTGGCTGCATGAGATTCTCCAGCTTTGTTGTTGTTGAGCAACCGAAGCATGAGCTGTTAAAGCTCCGCCCTCTTCTGGAAAGCAGGCTGCAAGCAGCAGCTCATTTGCATTTAAAGGGACACACAAAAACGCTGTGTTTTTGCTCACACCCAAAAAGAGGCAAATTTGAAAAGCTATAATAAATGATCTGTGGGGTATTTTGAGCTGAAACTTCAGACACATTCTGGGGACACCAGAGACTTATATTACATCATGTGAAAAGGGGCATTATAGGTCCCTTTTAAGTGTCCCCAACAAAGCAAGCCAAAGGCAACAGTGGCAATAACCACTGGAATAGAGTGACAGGAATAAAGCAAAAAATCATTGGAGAAACCAGGCTCAGCTATAAAAAGCTAGAAACCTTAACACAAATATTTTTTTTTTCATTCTTCATATTTTTCACATACTTCATTTTACCCAGGAAATACTAGTTTTTGAAGAGTATTCATATTTTAGCTCAGTTTCTTTACTGAATATATGCTGTTTATGTAAAAATAATAATGGAAAGTATAATTAATGTTTGTATGTAGAAAATGTATGTGATCCATCTAATTCTGTGATGTGATTTATTTTTTCTTGTAGGTTAAATGACTGTAACTTAACAGACAAAAGCTGTTCAGCTCTGGCTGCAGTTGTTAGATCAGATACCAATCTGAAAGAGCTGAACATGAACAATAATAATCTGCAGGATTCGGGAGTGAATCTGCTCTGCACTGGACTGAAGAATTTAAACTGTAAATTGGAGATACTGAGGTAAGTTGAGCCACAGGAGTCACATGACGAGAGTGAGGTGCTATGACTGACAGGATGTTGTCAGAGGCAAAAGCGCAAGAGAACTTTTGTTAATAAACATTCTATTTCTTTGTTTAATATAAGTGAGATTGTCTTTGTTTTGTTGTTGTGTTTTTCATAAAAATATAATAATGAACTATGAACTAAGCATCTGTTTTAAAATCCAAAGTTTTTTTATTCATTTGTTACAATGTTGGTATACCATATCATCCGTCTTATTCATTTCAGTAACAAAACTCCAATGTTTAAAAAGTGAATTTTTCATTGTACTATCAGTGTTTCCCACAGAATTTTGAGACTGTAGTGGGTGGACATTGGTTCTTCTAGGGGGGTCCGGGGGCATGCTCCCCCGTAGGAAAATTTTGTACATTTTAAATTTAAATGCATAAATCTGGTGCATTCTGAGAGCATTTAAGTAACTAGATCAGTGAAGAAATTTGTTCTCTTGTAAACAATTTTGTGCTCTAAAAGTAATTTATTTATTGGTGATGGCAGGGCACATTAGTCACATACACAACATATAGTAGGCTAAATGATAGTTCATAAGTGGTCAAACATGTAGAGTATATATTTAAACCATTAAAAATATGTAGTAAAAGAGGTTACCTTTGTAGAATTAATTTATTTCTAGAATAATTAGCGGGAGCCTGTATCTATAGATCTGTATTTGTGGAACTAATGGTCACTCTTTGATTTGTTAAACACAATCCAGAATGTACTAAACACACTACTTCATTATAGAGAAAAATAAAAAATGAATAAAAATATATAATCATAAGCTGACCAAAAAATAAATAAATAAAATCTAGGTGACTATACAATTCAGCAGCAAAAAATATGCTAGCCTAATTCTTGAAAAAAACTTTGCACAGTAATTTTGTAAAATCTAAATATGTCAATAAAAAGTTTAAAATTACTACTTGTATTCTTATGAAATGAAACTTTATATTATATTTATATTTATATGTAAATGTAAATAATTATATGCATTTATAATAATGGAAGATTAAAAGACGTTTATTTTAAATGTATTGTGCAGCTTTTTAATGGGGCAACAAGATATGATAGATACGACAGAACAAAATAGTTTATTAATAATCTTTCAGTGTGCAAAACGATGATATGAAATGCTTCAAAACAGCAGCACAAACCGCTTATGCGCATCCCGGGTGCAGAATGATGTGCTTAAAGCAATATGGAGTCACAGCGCGCAGTTATGCTGCGCTGCGCATTAAAAAGTTCACGGCACAAAGACAATCCCGGTGTATATCTACATCTAACAGTTTATTGATCATATGTTTCTTCTCACTTTTAAATTCCAGTTATTGTGCGTGTGACGCGAATTCATAGTCCCTGTGTTGTGCGATCTAACAGACACCCTGTAGCCAGTATGATGACATCGTTCAGAAACAGCAAGAAACGCCAGCAAGATAAAGTAGTTTTATGCAAATCCACAGCCCTTTATCTACATATCAAGTATTATAATGGGAATATCATATTGGAGAGTTTTACCGTGCTGACTGTCGTTACTGAACGCGACGCGCTGTTTGAGTGCTGACCAGAGAATGATTGACAGCTGCAGCGGAGGGAAGACGAGTTTGCACACGTACGTCTGCAAGATGTCTGTTAAAGATCACTTCATCTGGAAAGCATCTGCTGTTTACAAACATCTGATAGACATCTTTAAGATGTCAGTTTTACATACATTCTAAATCATAAACATCTTAAAGACATCTTCTAAACGTCTATTTGACATCAGACAGGAAACGTCCTATAGACGTAATGCAGATGAGCAAACACCCTAAAAAATATGTCTTCCAGACGTAAACACAGACATCAAATAGACATCTCCGAGATGTACGTGTGCTATCAGGGCTTGAACTTAAATTTAACGATGTACATATTCTTCTGTCCCTCACATGAAGCTATGGAATGGCTTCAGATGACTTTGAATATAGTACACGAAAACTTAATTGGTGTTAGTCTATTTCTTTTGCTCTATGACTCCCATTTTTGCCGTATAAATAAAGAGCACAATTATCAATCAGTTATTTAAATATCGCGACAGGCCTATTTTGAGACTGTGGCGGGACAAATTAGAATGTGGCGGGCCGCTACAGTCTAGTTAATGTATGGGAAACACTGACTATTGTATTGGTGATGTGTTTTCATTAATAATAATGAGCCACAAACTAAGAATTCGTTTTAAATTAAGAGGAAAATACAAATACCTTTTATTTATTTGTAACAACGTGAGTATACCATGTCATCAGTGCTATTTGTTTTGTTGATAAAAGTTTGATGTTTAATATAAGCGAGTTTGTCATTGTACTATTTTATTGTTGTTGTGTTTCTTCATTAAGAGTAATATTGAATCAAGGAAAGGAAAGATCTAATGTTAAAGATCAAAATGGGCTCACTGCACAAGATGTTGTCTTTGAGCTTTGGCAGTATGAGTGTGTGCATGTTTACTTCTGCTCTTACTCTTTCGGTTTATGGGATTTCTGTTGTTCAGGTTTAACTGATTAATCAGCTGAATGTTTTCATTCCTGTTCTAGACTCTCTAACTGCAGTGTAACAGAAGAAGGTTATAAAGCTCTGGCTTCAGCTCTGAGATCAAACCCTTCACACCTGATAGAGCTGGATCTCACAGGAAATGATCCTGGACAATCAGGAGTGAAGGAGCTCAGTGATTTACTACAGGATCCAAACTGTCAGCTGAAGACACTGAGGTGAGACCGGATGAAATAATTAACAAAATTTAACAAAATATGCAGACTAAATTACAAAATATGCAGGCTAAATATTCATAACAAATGTATAATTTTAGTCATACAATAAGTTGGACAATTTGTTGCATCAAAATGAACAAGGTCAGATCAGATGCTGTGGGTTCTGACATGATGATGATGACCGTCAACACAGTTTAGTTGTGGTACAAGCTACAGGTCAAATAGACATTATGGGTCAGTATCTCTCCACAGCAGGTCTATGGCTACGTTCAGACTGTCAGTCCAAATCCGATTATTTGTGTATCCGATTGGAATCTGATCTAAAATTATTGACATCCACATTGTATATCGCAACTGTTCAGATCTGATTTGTGTGTCCATGCCACTCTTTCGTTTTCTGGAATATCTACATTGGTTTCTATGGCAATGATTTTGCATTGGAAGGTGTTGTCTTATTTACAACATGACATTGTGTAGCCGCCACGCGCTGGACTACTGTGTCTTCATTTTTCTTCAAATTTCCAGAAATGTGATTTGAAAAGGTTTTTTAAACCACATATGAGTGTCGTTCGAAATGGATTTGTAAAAGTCGCATTTCATGTGATTTTTGGCCATTCAGACTTGATAATCTGATCGGATTTCAATCAGATTTCAACTGGATATGCACAAAAAACGGATTTGGACTGACATTCTGAACGAGGCTTATGAGTCTCCTGCCTAAAAGCCAGAAAGATCTTGAGGCTTTAATTTCACACTCTGTATTCATACTGAAAATCATGATCTAGTGAGCTTTTGCCCTTCTGCTCTGTGGGACGTTTCTGTTCTTATGAGTTTGCTTTAAGACTGAGTTTCGCTGTAGTTTCTTTTTTTAAAATCTCTGACTATTAGACTTTGTTTTCAAGTATTTGTATATTTATTTGTATATTTAAATGTTCAAAGAAAAGTGTTACATCTAAATAACTAACTAGAGCTTGTCTTTAGAACAATAATTCAGTTTTTTATCTTATCAATCATTTTTGTAATGCAACAGACATTTAGTTGAGAACTGAATTGACTCTTCTGCAGGTTTTTGAGTGCTGCTGCAGATGAAGCCTGTCAGTATGTGAAGAGAGTTGTGGGTAAAAACCCGTTACTCCTGAGAGAGCTGAATCTGAGTGAACATGAACTAGGAGACACACGAGTGAATCAGATCGCTGCTCTACTGCAGGATAAACACTGCCATTTATTTAAAATATTACATTACTTTTAATGTTAATGTTACTGTAGCTGATAATAACTTTTCCTCATTTATTTGAGTCAGAGCAGTTTTTTCTCAGCCACAACAACATGAAGAAATACAATTAAACAGGAAATTAAAAACGCACAATTAAATCGTGATATCAAGCTTTAAATATTTGACTAAGACAGTTTGATCATGGGTCAATAATTATTTCAGTTACTGTGGAGGGAGAACAATGGTTTTCTTCCAGAGCTTAGAAAACTCTTCAAATAATTAAAAAACAAAAATAAAATGTGAATTAGATGCATTTTCATCATGTTGGTTAAGCGGATGGCAGTGGTGTTGGTAACTAGGGGCCAGTAAGATATTCAGTTGAATCAAGGAAATGAAAGATCTAACGTTAAAGATCAAAATGGGCTCACTGCACAAGATGGTTTCTTTGAGCTTTGGCAGTATGAGTGTGTGCATGTTTACTTCTGCTCTTACTCTTTCGGTCTTAGCGACGTTCGCATTTACTGTAAGAAGAAACCTTTATATGAAACTTGGCTAGGTATAAAAAATGTTTTTTTCAATTAAAGAGAAGATGGTGGTCTATCAGAGACAAAAGAAAACATCATTCTTACATTATTGTGTACCTCTGTGGCTGTGCTGTAATTCATCAGTATACGCAGAGATTATCTTTCATTCTTTCTCCTCCTTTGTCTCCATATTCATTTGCAAGTTTCTGCAACTAACTTTCAATACATTCATACAAAGAACAAAATAAAATTCTCTCTGAGGATTTCTGTTGTTCAGGTTTAACTGATTAATCATCTGAATGTTTTCATTCCTGTTCTAGACTCGCTAACTGCAGTGTAACAGAAGAAGGTTATAAAGCTCTGGCTTCAGCTCTGAGATCAAACCCTTCACACCTGATAGAGCTGGATCTCACAGGAAATGATCCTGGACAATCAGGAGTGAAGGAGCTCAGTGATTTACTACAGGATCCAGACTGTCAACTGAAGACACTGAGGTGAGACGGGATGAAATCATTAACAAAATTAGTTATATGCAGGCTAAAGAATCATAACAAATATAATATTTTATTTATTCATTATGCTGGACAATTTGTTGCATCAAAATGATCAAGATCAGATCAGATGCTGCAGGTTCTGACATGATGATGATGACCGTCAACACAGTTTAGTTGTGGTACAAGCTACAGGTCAAATAGACATTATGGGTCAGTATATGTGCTATTCTGGAGTATGGTATACCTTGACAATTAACATGCACAATTTTGTTTTTGTACACACTTCTCATTAAAAACTCTAGATAATCTTTCAGTCAAATTGTTTTCTGAACACAGTTGTTTTCCATCAAGTCCAGATTCACTGTATCTCTACAGCAGGTCTATGAGTCTCCAGATGTTCACAAACATACAGTTTCACAAGCCAGTTTTCTCTGCTGATGTTTCTCACTCCTCCTGCTTAAAAGCCAGAAAGATCTTGAGGCTTTAATTTCACACTCTGTATTCATACTGAAAATCATGATCTAGTGAGCTTTTGCCCTTCTGCTCTGTGGGACGTTTCTGTTCTTATGAGTTTGCTTTAGGACTGAGTGTCGCTCTAGTTTCTTTTAAATAACTCTATTAGACTTTGTTTTCAAGTATTTATATATTTATTTGTATATTTAAATGTTCAAAGAAAAGTGTTACATCTAAATAACTATCTAGAGCTTGTCTTCAGAACAATAATTAAGTTTTTTATGTTTTCAATCATGTTTGTAATGCAACAGACATTTAGTTGAGAACTGAATTGACTCTTCTGCAGGTTTTTGAGTGCTGCTGCAGATGAAGCCTGTCAGTATGTGGAGAGAGTTGTGGGTAAAAACCCGTTACTCCTGAGAGAGCTGAATCTGAGTGAACATGAACTAGGAGACACACGAGTGAATCAGATCGCTGCTCTACTGCAGGATAAACACTGTCGACTCAACACGCTGACGTGAGTATTGTTCATTTATTTAAAATATTATATTACTTTTAATTGTAATGTTACTGAAGCTGATAATAATATTTCCTCACGCATTTGAGTCAGAGCAGTTTTTTTCTCAGCCACAACAATGTAAAGTAATACAGTTAAACAGGAAAGTAAAAACACACAATTAAAACGTGACATCAATCTTTATATATTAGACTAAGTCAGTTTGATCATGGGTCAATAATTATTTCAGTCACTGTAGAGGGAGAACAATGATTTTCTTCCAGAGCTTAGAAAACTCTTCAAATAAGTGATAGATTGAAAAAACAGCTGCACTATAAACACAGAGATGTCTTTTCTAACTTTCACAGGTTAATTCTGTGTAAATGTTAGTGATTGAACTCGCGATCAGAGGCATAATAAGACCGTGGCGACAGGAAATCCCAGTTGAGGTGTATTTATTGAGCAGACTGTCAAATCCCACAGCGAAAAAGCCAAACAAGAAAACTATAACAATAAATGTTGAAAAAAAAAAAAATATATATTTACAAGTCTTTTGTTGGAAGATAGTCACAACAGCAGTTGTATAGTTTGAATAACAAACTTTCTTAAACAGAAGCTTCTGTCACTCCACCCCAGAGGTCCACAGGGTTGCTCCGTGAGAGTAAATTAAATATAAGTGTGTATATATTGATTGCTCTTTGTGAACATGACTGCTGAATGTGATCATGTTCACTGATTGCTGGTGTGGAACAGTTTTTTGTGACGTCAGAACTGTTTATAACTGCTTTCAATTTAATGTTTGTATTTCACAAAATGTAAAATGTCTAATTTTGGTGCAGCATATACTGTAACTTTTGAAAATCTGTGATCAGTATCTGCCTGTAATAAGATCCACCGAAGGCAAGTTGACTGAACTCAAGTGCAGCTTTATTCTAGTGATGTTACTCCTGATACCGAGGCTTCGAAGCTTGTGTCGAGAACGTCAGGTTCTTCCCGCCGGAGCTCCGTATCGAGGCTTGTGTTGTTTTAGTGAAATGACGTCACCGGTGATGTTCGAAGCCTCGAGAAGGGGTTCACTTTTGGAGGAACAATGTGTTTTTTTCCCTCTCGTGTTTCACAAGCACTTCCACTTCTCTCTGTCCAGTCCACCTTAATCACTTTCACTTTTTTTCGGTTTAAAGAACATTGCCCAATTAAAAAAATTATGAAACAACACTTAACATAAATACTTCACAGAACTAATTATTTATTTATTTGTGTATGTTAATGTATGAACCATGTAACACACATTTTGGCGCTGTCAAACTCAAGTTTTTCCTGCCCCATATTTCCATTGATCATCATGTGTCTCTGTGTGCATTAAAAGCCTCGAGAAATGAACCACTTTTCAACACATCTGGCTGGAAAGCTTCAAAGCTTCATGAAGTTTCATCTCACCACCACTACTTTATTCAAATAAACATGAACAAAATTAAAATAACAAAGATGACACAATGAACCAATGAAAATGTGACACGTGAAACAAGGAACCAATCAGAACTTGACACATGAACAGGGGGAGCACATGACAAGAGGCTTGTTTGAGAAGTATTGATCTGTTTTAAAATGTTTGACTTTGAAACTCTAATATCATGTTTTTGTGTGTAAAAATAATGTGCGAATATTCCCAAACTCTCTGACAGTGCGATCTCTCTATGGGTTGTGATTGCTGTCATTTAAAAAAAAATCATTTTTACTTTAATTATAAAAACATGTCTATAATTAAAGTAAAAATGATTGATACACACATCTTTCGAATGGAAATAAATAACAAGTACTTTGCGTGTATTGTTCATCATGTTTATTTTCATATAAAAGCAACAGAACTTAAATTACATCCAGTTTATCAGCAACACAGCGCACGAGTGTGAATCCCGCGATATCCGCCTTTGATCTCGTAGGTTCTGATCCACTACGAGAACAGAGAACTGTCCATCTTGCTGCACTTTTTTCACTCCTCCCCTCACTGCAGCCGCCTACTCTCACCTACATTTCAGGCGAGGCTAGGCGCATCTCAAACAAGCCTAATATCACATGAGGAGCAAGACTGTGAGAATTATACAAAATAAAAGACATGAAAACATAAACTAAACTAAACCCAGAACAGACGTGACACTGCCTCACGGTGCAGCACTAAAGCAAATGAACCTTTTCCAAAACTTGTTTGATTGTCTTCTGCTCAAGGAAATACTTTTATTCCTTAATCTGTTAATGTTCGTTTATACAATTATTTATTGTTCATGTTCGTTCACAGTGGATTAACTAATGTTAACAGAAAACTTTTGTATTTAAAACTGTATTAGTAAATGTTGAAACTTACATTAAGGTTATTAAATGCTGTACTAGTATTGTCCATCATTGGTTCATGTTAACTAATGTAGTTAATGTTACAAATGAAAGTTTATTGTAAAGTGTTAGAGAGTCGACAATCCGCCGGTTTCACAAAGTTTAAACTAGTCTAACTAAAATGCAAGTTTGAGCTGTTTTAACTGTATGTAACTTGTACTGACATATCTTAAAATATGTCAGTGCCATTGATTTGTCTCCAGATGCACACCAGTAATGTGTTTTTCTTTGGTACGTTTATAAAAGCTACTTAAATACCTTAATTTAACTAGACCCTAATCCCTGTCTGTGAAACCGGACCAATGTGTCTGAAAACAACCGACATAAACACATCAAACCAAGGGTGACATTGACAAGAAAGAACCTTAAAGATGATATGAAATGAATTTGTAAACGAACATAAATAGATTGACGATTTCAGCCTTTGTATTGTTATAATGTTGGTAGTATTTTTAAATGAACAATGTGTCGTCTTTCTCCATGTTACCTGCACCTGGATATCCCTGTTTATTTGTCAGCAAAAGTTTGCTGGATGAAGATAAACATGTTACTTGATCATCATAGATCTGAGTCATTGTCTTTTCTCTTTCTGTCTTCAGTCTGTGTGAATGCAGTATTACAGAGGAACAGTGTGTCATCCTGACTTCAGCTCTGAAATCAAACCCGTCACACCTGAGAGAGCTGAACCTGAGTGAGAATAAACTAGGAGACTCTGGAGTGAAAAACCTCAGTGATCTACTGATGAACCCACAATTCAAGCTGGAGAAACTACAGTTAGTATCATTATACTGTATTTACTGTTTAGTTTATTTTAAATCAACAGGGCACAAGTCACATCATTTGTAGCGCTGCATCTCCATCTGAAGAAAGATTCAGAAATGGTATTAGTTAACGGGTTTGTATGTGTATCAGTAAAAAGAGCATTAAACTTTGAAGCATTTTAAACTTTGTGGCTGTAAAATAGTTTCATATGCTGGAATCTGACAAATCTTTGCTGTGAAACAAGACAGAAGTGAGAACAGACTAAAAAACAGTGTAACAAATTGTCATGAATGTCTGGTTGTAATGAAGCTCACGACGATGGAGAATACAATAACACTGTCTTTAATCACAAATCTAACATGTAGGAGAGATAAAACACAACCACTTCAACATAAACGACAGAACAATGAACAGACAGAACTAAGAGTTTAAATACACAGACAGAGTAATCAAGGTAAAACAGAACAGCTGCAGGAACTAATTAACAACCAAGAACACTAACTAGGGAACACACACAGACAGCAACACCATGATAATAAAACACAACAAAACTGTTACACAAATATATTATTCTGAAATGTTACATTTATACTGGACTAATGGTACTTTTCACTAAATCTTCTTTTATTAAGCAAAATGTGTATTTAGAGATTGTAAATTACACTCTAAAATGACTTTATAATTGATTTAAGTAATAATTCATGAAAAATGTTTCTATATTGATCCTATATATTAATCTAGAGTGATAAATTCACTTATTTTTGGGAGTGAGGACGGATCCAGACTTGGATTGTAACTAGTATCCTCAAATGCTCCTGTCTTGGTTTGTTCGTTTATATCATTAAGTTTCCATGTTTTTGCTGGTTTATTAGTGACTGTATGACATTTATTCATGATTCATTTAACTCACACATGAACTGAACATGAATTTGAGTCATTTTCTCTTTCTGTCTTCAGTCTGAGTAGATGCAGTATTACAGAGGAACAGTGTGTCATCCTGACTTCAGCTCTGAAATCAAACCCGTCACACCTGAGAGAGCTGAACCTGAGCGGGAATAATCTAGGAGACTCTGGAGTGAAGCACTTATGTGACGTACTGAAGGATTCACACTGTAAACTGGAGAGATTGAGGTCAGTAACATTCTTCACATACAAGAATCAAAATGCTTAAAATCACTAACAGTTTAAATTAAAAAACTTTATACTCAATATCTCACAATGAGTCTGAGTTGAAGTCTGGACTTTAATTAGGTCATTCCCAAACTTTAATTTTCTTATTTTTAAACCATTTTCAGGTTGCTTGTTGTGAATCATTCAAAGACTTTCACAGCTGTACAGTTTTAGATAATTGAAATCTTGAAAGTGATGTTGTCTAACATATTAAAGTTGTTTGTGTCTTTTGTTTGCCTCTATATTCAGTTGTCAGTTTCTGCAACTAACTTTCAATAAATTTGTGCAAAGAACAAAATAAAATTCTCTCTGAGGATTTCTGTTGTTCAGATTTAACTGATTAATCATCTGAATGTTTTCATTCCTGTTCTAGACTCTCTAACTGCAGTGTAACAGAAGAAGGTTATAAAACTCTGGCTTCAGCTCTGAGATCAAACCCTTCACACCTGATAGAGCTGGATCTCACAGGAAATGATCCTGGACAATCAGGAGTGAAGGAGCTCAGTGATTTACTACAGGATCCAGACTGTCAACTGAAGACACTGAGGTGAGACGGGATGAAATAATGAACAAAATTAGTTATATGCAGGCTAAATAATCATAACAAATATAATATTTTATTTATTCATTATGCTGGACAATTTGTTGCATCAAAATGATCAAGATCAGATCAGATGCTGCAGGTTCTGACATGATGATGATGACCGTCAACACAGTTTAGTTGTGGTACAAGCTACAGGTCAAATAGACATTATGGGTCAGTATATGTGCTATTCTGGAGTATGGTATACCTTGACAATTAACATGCACAATTTTGTTTTTGTACACACTTCTCATTAAAAACTCTAGATAATCTTTCAGTCAAATTGTTTTCTGAACACAATTGTTTTCCATCAAGTCCAGATTCACTGTATCTCTACAGCAGGTCTATGAGTCTCCAGATGTTCACAAACATGCAGTTTCTCAAGCCAGTTTTCTCTGCTGATGTTTCTCACTCCTCCTGCTTAAAAGCCAGAAAGATCTTGAGGCTTTAATTTCACACTCTGTATTCATACTGAAAATCATGATCTAGTGAGCTTTTGCCCTTCTGCTCTGTGGGACGTTTCTGTTCTTATGAGTTTGCTTTAGGACTGAGTGTCACTCTAGTTTCTTTTAAATAACTCTATTAGACTTTGTTTTCAAGTATTTATATATTTGTTTGTGTATTTAAATGTTCAAAGAAAAGTGTTACATCTAAATAACTATCTAGAGCTTGTCTTCAGAACAACAAAAGTTTATCTTATCAGTCATTTTTGTAATGCAACAGACATTTAGTTGAGAACTGAATTGACTCTTCTGCAGGTTTTTGAGTGCTGCTGCAGATGAAGCCTGTCAGTATGTGAAGAGAGTTGTGGGTAAAAACCTGTTACTCCTGAGAGAGCTGAATCTGAGTGAACATGAACTAGGAGACACACGAGTGAATCAGATCGCTGCTCTACTGCAGGATAAACACTGTCGACTCAACACGCTGACGTGAGTATTGTTCATTTATTAAAAATATTATATTACTTTTAATTGTAATGTTACTGAAGCTGATAATAATATTTCCTCACGCATTTGAGTCAGAGCAGTTTTTTTCTCAGCCACAACAATGTAAAGTAATACAGTTAAACAGGAAATTAAAAACACACAATTAAAACGTGACATCAATCTTTATATATTAGACTAAGTCAGTTTGATCATGGGTCAATAATTATTTCAGTCACTGTAGAGGGAGAACAATGATTTTCTTCCAGAGCTTAAACTCTTCAAATAAGTGATAGATTGAAAAAACAGCTGCACTATAAACACAGAGATGTCTTTCCTAACTTTCACAGGTTAATTCTGTGTAAATGTTAGTGATTGAACTCGCGATCAGAGGCATAATAAGACCGTGGCGACAGGAAATCCCAGTTGAGGTGTATTTATTGAGCAGACTGTCAAATCCCACAGCGAAAAAGCCAAACAAGAAAACTATAACAATAAATGTTGAAAAATATATATATATATTTACAAGTCTTTTGTTGGAACGTAGTTACAACAGCAGTTGTATAGTTTGAATACCGAACCTCACCCTCTAGACTCAACTTCACTCCACCCACCAACTCCGGCAGCCATTTTGTAGTCTAGGCCAGTAGTTCTCAAACCTGTCCTGGAGTATCACCAGCCCTGCACATTTTGTATATCTCCCTATATCTGACACACCCATTTCAGGTCTTGCAGTCTCTACTAATGAGCTCATGAGTTGAATCAGGTGTGATAGATGAGGGAGACATACAAAACGTGCAGGGCTGGTGGTACTTCAGAACAGGTTTGAGAACCACTGGTCTAGGCCATACCCTGGACTGTACCATTCTACAGCTAAGTTTTACTTTCTTACATTTGCACTTCTTATCACCTTATGCATATAAAAACAACATCTATCCATGATTAAATTACAGTATAACACAATATAACAATACAACAAATGAATTAAAGATAAACCTTGTTTTAAAAAAGAAAATTTAGATTTCTTTGGTGTACATATGTGCATTTTAAGACGTTTTAAGGCCAAAAATACATACTACATGAATGCACAATTTTGAGGCTGCTTTAATCGCATGTTTGGTAGTTTCGTGACTTCATTTACAACAGAATAACGACAATTGAGTTCGCGCTTCGAGCACAGTAGGCTGTAGCCTAACGGCTGATTGGAGTTTTACTGACATAGCCTGACAACATCTGATCTGACCGCAGTTCACTGTTGTTCAGCTGAAGGTCCCCGTCCTCACCGCGCTCGTTTGACTTGCGCCTGTGGCTGAGGCGAAGCTGGAATGCGCGTCTGAAAAGTGTCCCGTTTGTTATGGTCGTAAAGAGACATTTCTTTATAAACGCAGCGCTTTACTTGGCGATGTTTTAAAAAATATTTTTATTTGTGGTATTTCTTATGCTCTGTTGGTGGTGTGTGGAGAAGTGTCTTATCGATCGTCAATTAAGCAAGGTGCGTGGCTCGCAGCAGACACAAGAAGCAAGCCCGTTTTGTACAAATTATGGTGATCCAATCTTTAAAAGTGCATTAAAATAGAAACGATACAAAGTCATTGAACAAGGAAAGCACTAGAAATTTTGTAAACAAGTCAGTTTAATAAAACTATTTCATCATAGCCTATCGGGCTCTGTGCTTTGAGAGGGCATTGACATATGAGCAGTACAGAGCCCATCTTGTTTTATATCATGATTTTCCCCAATATTCCAAATCTATTGTCACCATTTGAAAACTGTCAGAAAAGCAAACTGTAGGCTATCTTCCGCACAAGATGTTGCGCTGCCAGGAGAAACTGAATACTGGCGCGTGGGAAATAGGCCTACTACGAACTGACATGCTGAAGAAGAGGAAAAAACACAATAGCCTAACTTTATATAGACAAGCTATAACAAATAATAATAATAAATAATTAATAATTTCGTTTTTGCGACTAATTAATTTCCTCGTCCCTCCTTAATTTAAAACAGTAATCAGCTTACATGTCTGTAATTTGCGAAAATATAGGGCGAGACGGTAATGATTTGGGAAAAAGAAACAAGAGATTGAATATCCAGAGGAATACCTCACGAAATAATGAATAGGGCTAAGTGTGACTGTGACCCATTAACACAGTCTGTTATATATTGTACAACGCATTATACATGTGTCAATACTGTCAAATAAACAAAACGTTCACAAAACACAGTCGGTTATGTCTAATTAAGTGACTGACGCGCTCTGAAAAGTGAACAAATGCTGAATTAGAGACGGTAAAGTGAGTGGGTCCAATATCGTTGGTCTTAAAAAGTGGGTCGGTCTCGTCCCACCCACATACAATGGTTCCGACGCCCATAATGCTGCAACAATATATGTGTGTGTTAGATATGGTGTATGTGCATACAGTCCAAACATGATCACGGGGTTGCTCCGTGACAGTAAATTAAATATAACGCCGGTTTCACACTGCAAGCGTGAGCAGCGCATATTTTTTTCGGCGTGCATGTTATCCAACGGATGCCAGTAGGAGTAAAATCTTTGGGACCTGCCACCGTCATGCGCGCCAGCCTCGGGACCTGCCACGGTTATATGATGCATATATGATATATGCCGATTGATGCATGCGTGCAATCCTGCTCTTATGTACCTATTTATCATCTTAACTTATATTTTATTCGCTCTTTTTGTCCATAATGGAGCGCGTCTCGTGGCTCCTACTAGCGTCGCGCCAGCCACAGTTTAGCGTCGCGCCTGCCACAAAATCTCTCACTGTTTACAGCTGCCTTAATCTGATACACTGGGACAAAATTGGTTTGACGTTGGACGTTCAATATTCGCAAATTTAGGGACCGTCTCAAAGTTACATACGACATTGGTATACATGTTTCTAACTTTAATAGCATTTGAAGAGAATGACTTAGTCATAAAACCAACTGTAAAGTGTTCATCTAGGTCTCACTTATAGTGCACTCCTTTTAGATTTTTTTATATTTATTAGAGATGCACCGATACTAAATTTCTCCACCAATACCGATATCTGATTATTCAGAGTGATATCTGCCGATACCAATAACAATATTGATAGTTTGGGGGTTCTAGCTTTTATACATTCTTTAAATTAATTAATAATTATATTTTTAATTATTAAATTTTGAAGGAAGTGCAAATAAAAACTTTATTCTCTCCATTTTATCAACTTATATCAAAGTAACTGCTATCAGTTATAAAACATTACTCAATTTAATATTAACACATTAAATTCTGAAGATTAAACGAATATTTCTTAATTTTCTGAATGTTATTAATTCATATAATGACTGTTAATATTGAACATCATTGATTGACAGGATATATTGACCCTGATTATTGGCTGTTTTTAAACTATCAACCGATAGCCGATGGTGTGAAAATTAGCTTTTATCGGCCAATATATAGGTGCATCTGTAATATTTATTACAATAAACTATCAAATCATATGTAAAAATTGTTATTTTTCACTACTGTAAATGAGCTCATACACAAAATATGTCATCATTTTGAAGCTCAATAGCATTTGAAGAGAAGAGCAGATATAGCTTCTACGGAACTGTTAGATATGCTATATAGCATAACTGATAGTTTGAGAAGATAAATAAAAATTAAATAAATATATAAACAGTCATTCAATAATTCATCCCTTTGCCGCCTAGAATGCTATGTTTACATATGATTTTATAGTTTATTTTGATAAATATAAAACATGTAAAATGTGTACATTATAGTTAATGTGTACATTACAGCACCTAGGTGAACACTTTTGGTTTTATGATTTAAGTCATTCAGTTCAAATGCTATTAAAGTTAGAAACATGTATACCAATGTCATATGCAACTTTGAGACGGTCCCTAAATTTGCGAATATTGAACGTCCAACGTTAAACCAATTTTGTCGCAGTGTATCAGATTAAGGCAGCTGTAAACAGTGAGAGATCTTGAGGCAGGCGCGACGCTAAGCTGTGGCTGGCGCGATGCTAGTAGGAGCCACGAGACGCGCTCCATTATGGACAAAAAGAGCGAATAAAATATAAGTTAAGATGACAAATAGTGCAATCCTGCTCTTATTTATTATCCGTTAGCTCGCGTGCATCAATCAGAGTGTCTGGTAGCTATAAACAGTGAGAGATCTTGAGGCAGGCGCGACGCTTAGTAAGAGCAACGAGACGCACTCCTTTATGAGCAAAAAGAGCGAATAAAATATAAGTTAAGATGATAAATAGGTACATAAGAGCAGGATTGCACGCATGCATCAATCGGCATATATCATATATGCATCATATAACCGTGGCAGGTCCCGAGGCTGGCGCGCATGACGGTGGCAGGTCCCGTGGCAGCTCCCCCTGCCACGCAAAGATTTTAGTCCCTCTCACGGATGCATTCACACAGGCAGCAGGAGCAGCGCGTGAGCGTCAAGCAGGAGCGTCGCGTGAGCAGCAGTGAAGCGGGGGTTTCGACGCCCAGTCTATTTTTGCTGCGCTGCTGACGCTCAATTAAAGTGAAAGAACACTTTTGATGGACAAAATAAATATAATTTCACACAAAAAGTGTTCAAAATGCACAGAATAAGCATGTCTAATGTGTTTTAACAAGAATTTGAGTATGACGGAAAAGAAAATTTAAGAATCAAAAATATTTATAGAAGATTTACCCATTTAAGCTTGTTTTTAATTATTCAGTTTGGGTTAAAGTATGGTGTATTATAAAAAAAAAAAAAAAAAACCGAATGTAAACTAGCCAGAAAATATGATATATAAACATTATTTTAGTTTATTAGGTACACAGAGAGATAGCATACCGAAATCAAACCCGAGTTTGCGGTCTTGTAAACATGTTCATGCGGCAGATGATGTAAAACTCAAAGCTTACCTCATTCGTGTGCAGCAGTGGATGACACGAGGCTTTTATTTATTTATATATTTATTTACGTTTATATGCGAATGTTGTACACCTCCCCATGTTAACAAACTTTCAAGACTATCAAGTTTATAAATGACCAACTTATAAAAACAAATTTATAGCTGTCTTTGTAAAGACACCTTAATCACTTTCACTTTTTTTTCAGTTTAAAGAACTTTGTTTTTTCTCGTATGTTCAACAAAAGCATTGCCCAATTAAAAAAATTATGAAACATTATGAAACAACACTTAACATAAATACTTCACAGAACTAATTATTTATTTATTTGTGTATGATAATGTATGAACCATGTAACACACATTTTGGCGCTGTCAAACTAAAAAAAAAAAAAATTTTCCTGCCCCATATTTCCATTGATCATCATGTGTCTCTGTGTGCATTAAAAGCCTCGAGAAATGAACCACTTTTCAACACATCTGGCTGGAAAGCTTCAAAGCTTCATGAAGCTTCATCTCACCACCACTACTTTATTCAAATAAACATGAACAAAATTAAAATAACAAAGAAATGCTTGACTAAGGAATAGGGATGCACCGATACCATTTTTTCAGGGCCGAGTACGAGTACCGATACTTTTTTTCTAGCACTCACCGATACCGATGCCTATACATTTATTAATTTCTCTCTCTCTCTTTTTTTTTTTTTTTTTTTTTTTTTTTTGATGTTGCAATTTTCCAAGCACAACACAGTGAGACTAATGAATGTAGGACAACTTATTTATCATTACTCTAATGAAAAAAGTAATAATTTTTATGTGCTTGTCACAAACTTAAAGAACAAAAATTTCAGTGTCCAATAACCTTCAAAGGGCATAATTACCAATATATATAATTGTTATTATATAAAAAGACATTTACAAATAATACAACAAATTACAAATACTATAGAGATACATGTATACATTTATTTAACATATTTTGTTGTTTTATTAACATTAATGACAAATATAGGCTATGGTCCCTTTAAGACCGAATCCATGGATACTGACACATATCCTGTTTTCACCCAAATGTTTACGTCCACTTAAGCTATAACCGACTGTATTTACGTAAGATACTCCACACGATGGACATTTTGACAACTATGTGTGCATTTGACCATTCAGGCGCGAGGAGAACCGATCGCGCGCTGAGAGAACTGGGATCGTGCGCAAGAAAGAGAGAGAGAGAGAGAGAGAGAGAGAGAGAGAGTCATTCAGTCTGTGTCATTCATAGCGATTCCGCCTATCCCGCCTTCACTAATCGATAACGAATTGTGATTGAAAGCATGCAGTTCGCAAGTGTGTGTTGTCATCATTAATTTCGAAGTATTTCCACACCTCTGAGGCTGACATTATTTCTGCTGCTGCCGCCGGTGTCTCTGTGCACGGAAAATTCTGTCAGTTATGTCACGTGAGGTATCGGTCTGTGGTATCGGGGGTATTTTTACGAGTACAAGTACATGAGCTTGGTATCGGTGCATCCCTACTAAGAAACATGAACATAAACCTCATCAACAGCAGTTGAACAAAACCAGACTAAAGACAATGATAACATGAGGGCTATATATACACACACACACTTATGAACAAACAAGAAACACCTGAACACAATGAACCAATGAAAACGTGACACATGAAACAAGGAACCAATCAGAACGTGACACATGGACAGGGTGAGCACATGACAAGAGGCTTGTTTGAGATGAGCAAATTCTGCGCAGAACCGATCTGTGATCACCACGAGATGCATGCCGGTTAGAAATGTGTCGCCTTGGGCCGCCTTGCTCTGATGTCATGCCGACGCGTGTCAAAAAAAGTCTCATGAAGGCGAGGCGGCCTCATCGGATTCTGCAGTCGGGCGCAGTTGCTCTCCACTGACTGCGCTGACCAAAAGCATGATGGGAAACGGCTTGATGACGACACAGCTTAATGCTTATTGGTTTAAACAACTGTGATGTATTGATCTGTTTTAAAATGTTTGACTTTAAAACTCTAATATCGTGTTTTTGTGTGTAAAAATAATGTGCGAATATTCCCAAACTCTCTGACAGTGCGATCTCTCTATGGGTTGTGATTGCTGTCATTTAAAAAAAATATATAAAATCATTTTTACTTTAATCATAAAAACATGTCTATAATTAAAGTAAAAATGATTGATACACACATCTTTCGAATGGAAATAAATAACAAGTACTTTGCGTGTATTGTTCATTATGTTTATTTTCATATAAAAGCAACAGAACTTAAATTACATCCAGTTTATCAGCAACACAGCGCACGAGTGTGAATCCCGCGATATCCGCCTTTGATCTCGTAGGTTCTGATCCACTACGAGAACAGAGAACTGTCCATCTTGCTGCACTTTTTTCACTCCTCCCCTCACTGCAGCCGCCTACTCTCACCTACATTTCAGGCGAGGCTAGGCGCATCTCAAACAAGCCTAATATCACATGAGGAGCAAGACTGTGAGAATTATACAAAATAAAAGACATGAAAACATAAACTAAACCCAGAACAGACGTGACACTGCCTCACGGTGCAGCACTAAAGCAAATGAACCTTTTCCAAAACTTGTTTGATTGTCTTCTGCTCAAGGAAATACTTTTATTCCTTAATCTGTTAATGTTCGTTTATACAATTATTCATTGTTCTTGTTCGTTCACAGTGGATTAACTAATGTTAACAGAAAACTTTTGTATCTAAAAATGTATTAGTAAATGTTGAAACTTACATTAAGGTTATTAAATGCTGTATTAGTATTGTCCATCATTGGTTCATGTTAACTAATGTAGTTAATGTTACAAATGAAAGTTTATTGTAAAGTGTTAGAGAGTCGACAATCCGCCGGTTTCACAAAGTTTAAGCTAGTCTAACTAAAATGCAAGTTTGAGCTGTTTTAACTGTATGTAACTTGTACTGACATATCTTAAAATATGTCAGTGCCATTGATTTGTCTCAAGATGCACACCAGTAATGTGTTTTTCTTTGGTACGTTTATAAAAGCTACTTAAATACCTTAATTTAACTAGACCCTAATCCCTGTCTGTGAAACCGGACCAATGTGTCTGAAAACAACCGACATAAACACATCAAACCAAGGGTGACATTGACAAGAAAGAACCTTAAAGATGATATGAAATAAATTTGTAAACGAACATAAATAGATTGACGATTTCAGCCTTTCTATTGTTATAATGTTGGTAGTATTTTTAAATGTACAATGTGTCGTCTTTCTCCATGTTACCTGCACCTGGATATCCCTGTTTATTTGTCAGCAAAAGTCTGCTGGATGAAGATAAACATGTTAGTTGATCATCATAGATCTGAGTCATTGTCTTTTCTCTTTCTGTCTTCAGTCTGAGTGACTGCAATATTACAGAGGAACAGTGTGTCATCCTGACTTCAGCTCTGAAATCAAACCCGTCACACCTGAGAGAGCTGAACCTGAGCTGGAATAAACTAGGAGACTCTGGAGTGAAAAACCTCAGTGATCTACTGATGAACCCACAATTCAAGCTAGAGAAACTACAGTTAGTATCATTATACTGTATTTACTGTTTAGTTTATTTTAAGTCAACAGGGCACAAGTCACATCATTTGTAGCTCTTGTAAGGGTGGACCTCCTACAGGGGTTCAGGCTGTAGGGTTGCCGAGTGTCTTTGTTCGTTTTAAAATATCTTTTAGATATTTTCAATCTTACACGCTGCATCTCCATCTGAAGAAAGATTCAGAAATGGTATTAGTTAACAGGTTTGTATGTGTATCAGTAAAAAGAGCATTAAACTTTGAAGCATTTTAAACTTTGTGGCTGTAAAATAGTTTCATATGCTGGAATCTGACAAATCTTTGCTGTGAAACAAGACAGAAGTGAGAACAGACTAAAAAACAGTGTAACAAATTGTCATGAATGGCTGGTTGTAATGAAGCTCACGACGATGGAGAATACAATAACACTGTCTTTAATCACAAATCTAACATGTAGGAGAGATAAAACACAACCACTTCAACATAAACGACAGAACAATGAACAGACAGAACTAAGAGTTTAAATACACAGACAGAGTAATCAAGGTAAAACAGAACAGCTGCAGGAACTAATTAACAACCAAGAACACTAACTAGGGAACACACACAGACAGCAACACCATGATAATAAAACACAACAAAACTGTTACACAAATAGATTATTCTGAAATGTTACATTTATACTGGACTAATGGTACTTTTCACTAAATCTTCTTTTATTAAGCAAAATGTGTATTTAGAGATTTTAAAGTAATAATTCATGAAAAATGTGAAAATGGTCCATTTAAATGTTTTTCTGTCGTTTCTATATTGATCCTATATATTAATCTAGAGTGATAAATTCACTTATTTTTGGGAGTGAGGACGGATCCAGACTTGGATTGTAACTAGTATCCTCAAATGCTCCTGTCTTGGTTTGTTCGTTTATATCATTAAGTTTCCATGTTTTTGCTGGTTTATTAGTGACTGTATGACATTTATTCATGATTCATTTAACTCACACATGAACTGAACATGGATTTGAGTCATTTTCTCTTTCTGTCTTCAGTCTGTATGGATGCAGAATTACAGAGGAACAGTGTGTCATCCTGACTTCAGCTCTGAAATCAAACCCGTCACACCTGAGAGAGCTGAACCTGAGCTGGAATAAACCAGGAGACTCTGGAGTGAAAAACCTCAGTGATCTACTGATGAACCCACAATTCAAGCTGGAGAAACTAGAGTTAGTATCATTATGCTGTATTTACTGTTTAGTTTATTTTAAGTCAACAGGGCACAAGTCACATCATTTGTAGCTCTGCATCTCCATCTGAAGAAAGATTCAGAAATGGTATTAAAGGATTAGTTCACTTTTAAATGAAAATTAGCCCAAGCTTTACTCACCCTCAAGCCATCCTAGGTGTATATGACTTTCTTCTTTCTGATGAACATAATCAAAGAAATATTAATAAATATCCTGACACATCCGAGCTTTATAATGGCAGTGAAGGGGATCAATGAGTACGAGCTGAAGAAAGTGTCTCCATCCACATCCATCCATCATAAATATGTGCTCCACACGGCTCCAGGGGGTTAATAAAGGCCTTCTGGAGTGAAACGATGCGTTTATGTAAGAAAAATATCAATATTTAAACAAGTTATGAAGTCAAATATCGAGCTTCCGCCAGACTGCCTTCCGTATTCAAGTTATGAAGAAAGTGTAATCTTGCGTGGCGTCAGTTACACTTTTCCCGTAAGTTGAATAGGGAAGGTGTAGGACGTAGTGTAAGCTTTGTGAACTGCAGGAGTTTTACACTTTCTGCGTATGTTGAATATGGAAAGCGGTCTAGCGGAAGCTTGATATTTTACTTCATAACTTGTTTAAATATAGATATTTTTTACACAAACGCATAGTTTCGCTTCAGAAGGCCTTTATTAACCCCCTGGAGTAAGATGACCAGATTCCTGGAATGGAAATCAGGGACATTTCCTATTTGAGTGGCAAAATATCGCAGAATTATCATTTGTTATTATCTAATAATTAAAAAACATTTCTGAATGTTGAATTTTGATTTTTTTTATATTATTACATTAATAATTATGATTTAGTTTGATTATTAGGATTTTTGGTGTGGTTTTAATACAATTCACCAAAAAACTATTACACTATTAATAGTAACCATTGTAAAAGCAGTTCAAAACAATATGCCTGTTATGTTATAACAAAAGTATGACTTTACAAAAGCACTTTACAAAAAATAAAACAACATAAATATAAGAAGATGAGATAAATAAAACGACATTTAACAAATATTTGTTTTCATTTTCACAAGCTGTTTATACTTAGGCCCTATACAACTTTTTTTTAAACTTTTAAATATTTTTAACTATTATTTTGCATTATAGACATTTTTTAGCACAAAGTATATTATCATTTACTTTATTATTACTATTTTATATATTCATATCTGATTCTACCTTCATCACGTGATATAGTTCAGATGTGTGTGTGGAAATGATGCGTTGTGACTGCAGAACTTTTACAGACATTTAAAATTGTGTAAAACAATCCCGCACCCTGTTGAGGCCCTGTTATAAAACACGTACAAACAGTATTACTTTAATTAACATGAATAGTTAGCATGTTACTACATTGAAACCGTTAACAGTGTTTTTTTTTTTTTTTTTAATAATTGATAATAATGATGCTCTGCTCTGGTCCAGGTTACGTTCTTCATGAAGTAGTGTAGCAGTGTAGCTGCACAGCCCCCTCTATTGGTGAATATAATCACTACACGATTTCTCTGATAACCAACAGACTGCTATATGTTGGTCGTTCGGGCTTTCTTGCAATGCATTTGCGGGTTGTTTTGAATGAACTGTAAAACAGGGACATTTCCGCGGACAGCTCCAGTCAGGGACAGAACACGAAAAACCAGGACTGTCCCCGGAAAACGGAGACGTCTGGTCACCCTGCCCTGGAGCTGTGTGGAGTACGTTTATTATGGATAGATGTGGATGGAGACACTTTCTTCAGCTCATACTCATTGATCCCGTTCACTGCCATTATAAAGCTCGGATGCGTCAGGATATTTATTAATATTTCTTTGATTATGTTTTCTTTGATTATGATTTCTAACTGATCGGACTTACAGTTTTCCTAAAAATGACTATTAAACCTCTGAAAAATCCCATTGACTTTCATTGATGGAATGTTCAGATGAGCCAAAACTGTTCAAACTCCAACTGTCAAAATTCAAATTTAAACACTGAAGCCCATTAGACTCAATTAAACTGACTAATCCATTAAACTATTTCTAATCCATTGAAACTCATTCAAACTCATGAACTCATTTAATCTATCTGTCTGTCTATCTATCTATCTCATAGCAACCACCCAGAACACCCTAGAAACTGCATAGCAACCACCCAGAACACCATGGCAACAGCATAGCAACCACACAGAACACCCTAGCAACTGCAATAGCAACTACCCAGAACACCATAGCAAACCCCCAGAATACCCTAACAACCACATAGCAACATCCTAGCAACCACCTAAAATGCCTTAGCAATGCCATGGCTACACCCTAGCGACCATCGTGAGTACCTTAACTACCACATGGCAACACCCTAGTGGCCACCCAGAATACCCTAGCAACCGCATAGCAACACCTTAGCACCCACTCAGAATACCCTAGAAACCGTATAGCAACACCTTAGCAACTACGCAGAGTACCCTAGCAACCACATATCAACACCCTAGCAACCACCTAGAGTACTCTAACTCTGTCTATCTATCTAAACCACTAAACTAAAACTTAATCTTTCAAACTGAAAACCTTCAAACTTTAAGCTTTTAAAACTACTTTAAACTTTCTGGCTAGGCTTTTTCAAGCCAACTTAAAGTTTGTCTATAAACTTTTTTTATCTAGTTTTCATTTGAAAGTGAACTAATCCTTTAACGGGTTTGTATGTGTATCAGTAAAAAGAGCATTAAACTTTAAAGCATTTCAAACTTTGTGGATTTAAAATCTTTGCTGTGAAACAAGACAGAAGTGAGAACAGACTAAAAAACAGTGTAACAAATTGTCATGAATGTCTGGTTGTAATGAAGCTCACAACGATGGAGAATACAATAACACTGTCTTTAATCACAAATCTAACATGTAGGAGAGATAAAACACAATATTATATTAATCTAGAGTGATAAATTCACTTATTTTTGGGAGTGAGGACGGATCCAGACTTGGATTGTAACTAGTATCCTCAAATGCTCCTGTCTTGGTTTGTTCGTTTATATCATTAAGTTTCCATGTTTTTGCTGGTTTATTAGTGACTGTATGACATTTATTCATGATTCATTTAACTCACACATGAACTGAACATGGATTTGAGTCATTTTCTCTTTCTGTCTTCAGTCTGAGTTACTGCAGTATTACAGAGGAACAGTGTGTCATCCTGACTTCAGCTCTGAAATCAAACCCGTCACACCTGAGAGAGCTGAACCTGAGCTGGAGTGAACTAGGAGACTCTGGAGTGAAAAACCTCAGTGATCTACTGATGAACCCACAATTCAAGCTGGAGAAACTACAGTTAGTATCATTATACTGTATTTACTGTTTAGTTTATTTTAAGTCAACAGGGCACAAGTCACATCATTTGTAGCGCTGCATCTCCATCTGAAGAAAGATTCAGAAATGGTATTAAAGGATTATTTCACTTTCAAATGAAAATTAGCCCAAGCTTTACTCACCCTCAAGCCATCCTAGGTGTATATGACTTTCTTCTTTCTGATGAACATAATCAAAGAAATATTAATAAATATCCTGACGCATCCGAGCTTTATAATGGCAGTGAAGGGGATCAATGAGTATGAGCTGAAGAAAGTGTCTCCATCCACATCCGTCCATCATAAATATGTGCTCCACACGGCTCCAGGGGGTTAATAAAGACCTTCTGGAGCGAAACGATGCGTTTATGTAAGAAAAATATCAATATTTAAACAAGTTATGAAGTCAAATATCGAGCTTCCGCCAGACTGCCTTCCGTATTCAAGTTATGAAGAAAGTGTAATCTTGCGTGGCGTCAGTTACACTTTTCCCGTAAGTTGAATAGGGAAGGTGTAGGACGTAGTGTAAGCTTTGTGAACTGCAAGAGTTTTACACTTTCTGCGTATGTTGAATATGGAAAGCGGTCTAGCGGAAGCTTGATATTTTACTTCATAACTTGTTTAAATATAGATATTTTTTACACAAACGCTTCGTTTCGCTTCAGAAGGCCTTTATTAACCCCCTGGAGTAAGATGACCAGATTCCTGAAATGGAAATCAGGGACATTTCCTATTTGAGTGGCAAAATATCGCAGAATTATCATTTGTTATTATCTAATAATTAAAAAACGGGGACAATACATTTCTGAATGTTGAATTTTGATTTTTTTTATATTATTACATTAATAATTATGATTTAGTTTGATTATTAGGATTTTTGGTGTGGTTTTAATACAATTCACCAAAAAACTATTACACTATTAATAGTAACCATTGTAAAAGCAGTTCAAAACAATATGCCTGTTATGTTATAACAAAAGTATGACTTTACAAAAGCACTTTACAAAAAATAAAACAACATAAATATAAGAAGATGAGATAAATAAAACGACATTTAACAAATATTTGTTTTCATTTTCACAAGCTGTTTATACTTAGGCCCTATACAACTTTTTTTTAAACTTTTAAATATTTTTAACTATTATTTTGCATTATAGACATTTTTTAGCACAAAGTATATTATCATTTACTTTATTATTACTATTTTATATATTCATATCTGATTCTACCTTCATCACGTGATATAGTTCAGATGTGTGTGTGGAAATGATGCGTTGTGACTGCAGAACTTTTACAGACATTTAAAATTGTGTAAAACAATCCCGCACCCTGTTGAGGCCCTGTTATAAAACACATACAAACAGTATTACTTTAATTAACATGAATAGTTAGTATGTTACTACATTGAAACCGTTAACAGTGTTTTTTTTTTTTTTTTAATAATTGATAATAATGATGCTCTGCTCTGGTCCAGGTTACGTTCTTCATGAAGTAGTGTAGCAGTGTAGCTGCACAGCCCCCTCTATTGGTGAATATAATCACTACACGATTTCTCTGATAACCAACAGACTGCTGTATGTTGGTCGTTCGGGCTTTCTTGCAATGCATTTGCGGGTTGTTTTGAATGAACTGTAAAACAGGGACATTTCCGCGGACAGCTCCAGTCGGGGACAGAACACGAAAAACCAGGACTGTCCCCGGAAAACGGAGACGTCTGGTCACCCTGCCCTGGAGCTGTGTGGAGTACGTTTATTATGGATAGATGTGGATGGAGACACTTTCTTCAGCTCATACTCATTGATCCCGTTCACTGCCATTATAAAGCTCGGATGCGTCAGGATATTTATTAATATTTCTTTGATTATGTTTTCTTTGATTATGATTTCTAACTGATCGGACTTACAGTTTTCCTAAAAATGACTATTAAACCTCTGAAAAATCCCATTGACTTTCATTGATGGAATGTTCAGATGAGCCAAGACTGTTCAAACTCCAACTGTCAAAATTCAAATTTAAACACTGAAGCCCATTAGACTCAATTAAACTGACTAATCCATTAAACTATTTCTAATCCATTGAAACTCATTCAAACTCATGAACTCATTTAATCTATCTGTCTGTCTATCTATCTATCTCATAGCAACCACCCAGAACACCCTAGAAACTGCATAGCAACCACCCAGAACACCATGGCAACAGCATAGCAACCACACAGAACACCCTAGCAACTGCAATAGCAACTACCCAGAACACCATAGCAAACCCCCAGAATACCCTAACAACCACATAGCAACATCCTAGCAACCACCTAAAATGCCTTAGCAATGGCATGGCTACACCCTAGCGACCATCGTGAGTACCTTAACTACCACATGGCAACACCCTAGTGGCCACCCAGAATACCCTAGCAACCGCATAGCAACACCTTAGCACCCACTCAGAATACCCTAGAAACCGTATAGCAACACCTTAGCAACTACGCAGAGTACCCTAGCAACCACATATCAACACCCTAGCAACCACCTAGAGTACTCTAACTCTGTCTATCTATCTAAACCACTAAACTAAAACTTAATCTTTCAAACTGAAAACCTTCAAACTTTAAGCTTTTAAAACTACTTTAAACTTTCTGGCTAGGCTTTTTCAAGCCAACTTAAAGTTTGTCTATAAACTTTTTTTATCTAGTTTTCATTTGAAAGTGAACTGATCCTTTAACGGGTTTGTATGTGTATCAGTAAAAAGAGCATTAAACTTTAAAGCATTTCAAACTTTGTGGATTTAAAATCTTAGCTGTGAAACAAGACAGAAGTGAGAACAGACTAAAAAACAGTGTAACAAATTGTCATGAATGTCTGGTTGTAATGAAGCTCACGACGATGGAGAATACAATAACACTGTCTTTAATCACAAATCTAACATGTAGGAGAGATAAAACACAATTTTATATTAATCTAGAGTGATAAATTCACTTATTTTTGGGAGTGAGGACGGATCCAGACTTGGATTGTAACTAGTATCCTCAAATGCTCCTGTCTTGGTTTGTTCGTTTATATCATTAAGTTTCCATGTTTTTGCTGGTTTATTAGTGACTGTATGACATTTATTCATGATTCATTTAACTCACACATGAACTGAACATGGATTTGAGTCATTTTCTCTTTCTGTCTTCAGTCTGTATAGATGCAGTATTACAGAGAAACAGTGTGTCATCCTGACTTCAGCTCTGAAATCAAACTCGTCACACCTGAGAGAGCTGAACCTGAGCTGGAATGAACTAGGAGACTCTGGAGTGAAAAACCTCAGTGATCTACTGATGAACCCACAATTCAAGCTGGAGAAACTAGAGTTAGTATCATTATACTGTACAGCAGTTAGTGTTATTGAAGTTTATTTTAAGACAGCAGAGCTTATGTTTCATTATCTACAGCAGTGCACCTTCTGGGTTTTCCCTATTGGTCACATTTTTATGTGTGTGTGTGTTTAAATCTAGTTAGTAATTGTTGCATTTCCAGCATTTGATATGATATACTGATTGTGTACATGGAAAAATCTGCCTTTTGAAAAGAGAATAAAGAATAGAGACATCAAATAAATAGTTAAAAATGAAAGAGAAGAAACAGTATCTTCAGCACACAGAGCTAGTGTAACTGGGTTTCAGAACAGACTATTGGAAACTAAATGCTGCTGAAGCTCTTCAATAAGATGATCATCATAGATGTGAACTATTGTTATTTCTCTGTCTTCAGTCTGAGTGAATGCAGTATTACAGAGAAACAGTGTGTCATCCTGACTTCAGCTCTGAAATCAAACCCGTCACACCTGAGAGAGCTGAACCTGAGCTGGAATAATCTAGGAGACTCTGGAGTGAAGCACTTATGTGACGTACTGAAGGATTCACACTGTAAACTGGAGAAATTGAGGTCAGTAACATTCTTCACATACAAGAATCAAAATGCTTAAAATCACTTTAACAGTTTAAACTAAAACACTTTATACTCAATATCTCACAGTGAGTCTTAGTTCACATTATATTTGTGTAAAATTCTTCACCTTAATGATTTGTTTGTAAGATAATCTCTCTTCCTCTGTTTGTGTCTTTCTAGTCTACAGGACTGTGGCATTACAGATGTTTCTTCTTTAACTCAGTCTTTGACTAACTCAAAAGCACTGCAGTTTTTAAAAGATCTTGATCTGAGTAACAATATGATAGGAGACTCAAAGCAGCGGCTCAGAGACGTGTTACGAGACTCAAACTGTGTCCTGAGGTGAGGAAACATCACTGTGATATTAAAGAGATCTTCATTTACCTCTGATATGTGAACAAACCTTTCAGATTTTTGTGAAAGGAAATTATCATTAAGCTTTATTGCAACAAAGGGTTTGTGTGAGAACAAAATGTGAAGTTATTAAAATGTTCAACACAAAGGAGGAAAGAGAACAAAAGCACACTGTCACAGCTTTATACAACAACACCTGCTTTATTAACTGTGTCAGTAGTGAATCATTTCAGTGTGAAAATAGACTTGTTCAGATTGTAGGAAAACGCTGCACTCCTGCTAAAATCAGTGCGTTCAGCTTCAGCTCACAGCCGTCCAGCCTCACATGAGAAATGTCTCTGTCTCTAGTGTGTTTTTACTTTGACAAGCAACACGTCACACTACTTTACACTCACTTTACTTTCAGTTATTTACTAAGAGCCCTACAAACATATTTAAACTAGAGGACAAACGGCTTTAACTAAAGGTTTGTGTTTTAATTCAGAATATCATTTGTATTTGCTCCCTGTGGTTTATTCCATACGCCGTACACTCATTAGTTTCTTCTTTACAGTCACTCAATAGGAGTCACACCAACACAAACATATCAACATGATTCATGTTTTAATGTATTATATTTAAAACACAAATATCTCTGCAGGATCATGTAAAGTCAGTAATTAATCTGATTACAGGAATTTAATGTAACTTCTTTTTACTCAAAAAACAGTAATTGAAATATAATAACTAATTTGCACTTTGTTCCACTGAACACTGATTGTTTTCTCTTCTGTTTCACCTTACAGAGTAGATCATCAATTACCAAACACCTCTGATAGAGTTCAATCTCCAAACACCTCTGACAAATGCTTTATATCATAGTGTGAAATCATCATGAGAGGAGCAGAAATCATCAGGTGATCCACAGAAGAGTCTCACTACTGTGTCTATGAGGAGAAATAAATGTGTGATTAATGTGTAAATGTGTTTCATACAGATGGAAGAGACTCAGACTTTCTGTGGATGGAGTCTCTTCTAGACCAACTAAACATTTTCATCAGTTAACAGCATTTGTGTGTCTTTCAAAGTTCAGAACAATTGATTTTGTTTGAAAAGTTCACTTGTCTGTTGTATTATTGAAGCTACATGAGCAGATGCAGAGAGATTCTCCTTCTTAAATAAAGGTGAAGTTGTAGATATTAAACATAAAACCATATGAGCGATCTTTAGGATTGTTGGAGAAGAAATCATGCTGGGCTGCGTTTCTCAAAGCATTGTGAGCTCAGCTGATCATAGAGATCATTGGTGGTAATAGTTCTACAGTCTACTTTAATCCAATCTGTGGCCACGTTCTCCACATCTTCCCATGGGACATCGATATTCTTCAGGTCTTCGTGAAACATCTGTCTCCTCGTCTTCCTTGGTCTTCCCTGTCCCCTGCATTCTCCTGGTGGTGTCCACTTCATAACTGTGTTTGGGTGTTGTTGTTCGGGCATGTGTAGGATGTGTCCAGCGAGGTGCACCCTTCGCTCTGTCACAGTTTTTAAAAGTCTTCACGTGGAGTCCCACTCCTCCTCATGATCTCTTTGAAACATGCAGAACCGATATTGAAAATAGTCATTTATCTTTTTCCGTGTTGTTAAAGCATTTTGTTTTCTCTTTTCAGCTTCATAAACAGTGACTTCATGATGCAATAGTCAAATATATATTTCTGCATGTGTTTGTAGCAGGTGTTTGTCCGAACAATTGAAGATAGTGAGAGTGTTCAGGAAAACCTTTTGAAAACAATCAATATTTATGTAATTCTGTTTGGTGCTGACAGAGTATTACAGAAATGACACATTGACATACTGGACATTATTCTGTGAGTTTGTTACCTTTACATTTAGATGGACTTAAAAATGTCTTGCATTTTGCTTCATTAAACCTTTTATTACAGTGTCACTATAGTAAATGTCCACCATAACTACATCTGTGGTTATGGTATCATTATATCACTGCCTGGTTAATGTAAATGTAAAATACCCGTGAATGTATTTTATAGAAGCTGAAAATATTTCCCATTTATAATAATCATGAACTATTTTAATTTGCCTTTCATTTCATTTACAGTAAAAGTGAACAGTAATCACAAGGATATTGTATTAAAGTTGAGAATGTAAAATGTTGTTCTTAATTTTGCCTATTTGTTCTTTAAAGGGAAGAAACATTTTCAGAAAAAGTTGCATCTCATCTCTTGGTTTGTAAAAATAATACTTTATCATAGCTATTTATATTAAATTATGTTTCACTATAATAGATTTCTTCTGTATCTAGATAATTTTTTTTCTCGTAATTAACTGATTTTATACTGTTGTGCAGTAGTTTGGGCACTACATTTGACTTTAAACAGTTTGACATTAAATATTGGAGTATGATTACAAAATTGTGTGCATTCATTATGCTTTTGTTAATTTTATTTTAATTCCAAGAGTTCAAATGGCGAAGAATGGCATAAAGAAGTGATTAATTGTATACCTTTAATATACTATACATACTGTAAATGTTAGAAGCACTTTAGTAGATGAAATCATCTTTAGTTAAAATACTGCAAAACTACCCCTGCTGTAGAAGGCCATTGCGCCTTAGAAAAAAAAGTGTCTCTTTCAAATGTATTCATGCATCAGTTTAACTACACAAAGGAGTCTTTCGTTTTAAAATGTGAGTTTTATTATGTAATTAGATGAATTAAATATTTAAGGAATCTCTCCCTTTAGCTGGAACCGGAAGAGATCTGTCGTCATTTACCATAAATGGACAAGTAAGTGTGACGCCTCTGTTCAGCTGGGTTGTCATTGGCTGTGACTTTATCACAGAACTCGCTGCGATATCATTGACAAATGAAATGACAAATGTTTAATAAATAATATCTTTAATGGACAACTGGATATCTAAATATGTTTATTGTGCAAACATTTATGACATATATGAGGGACAGGCTGAAATTTTATACTTTACTGTGAGCACTTTTAAAAAACCTTTATGCCAGCTTTCCATGTATATCTGAAAACTGTGCCTAACATTATTTAGTAAACAAAGCATAAGCAGTTGTCCTGGTGATTTTCTTTTTGATACTCTAACTGGACTTTGAGTTACAGCCATTTGAAATGTGCATTTTTTTGCTCTTCCAGGGGCTGTTACTGGATCCCTGGGGGTGGAAGGGCAGTAAAATCTACACAGATGTATTCTCCTCATCAAAAGAATTTATCCAACAAATATTGTTCATGATAAACTCTTCTGAAGCACTAAAAAGACTTCACTGCTTTTCACGATTAAGTCAAGCAGTGTAAGTTTTGGCATGTAGTATCTGAATTGTTACACAACGATGAATCACTACATATTTCTTTTTAAACTCTGTCTATTTCTCTTGATGATGAATTAGAAAGCTTTGGTGGCAATTAAAATACTAGTTACCCTATTTTCAGCACATTTTTGGATCTTTTGTGATGTCTTTTATCCCCACAGATGTCATCAAAGCCCTTCAGATCAGAATAAAGGTGGTGATTGTTAATGTTGAATTTCAGAGTTTCGCAGATTAAAGTCCGAATGAAACGGAAGTTGAGCTCGTCTTTTCTTCTCTATTCTGATGTGTATCTGAGTGAAACGCTTCTGGAACAAGAACAAATGTAGGGCGGGGCTTGATTTTGTCCGTGAGGAACTGATTGGATGATTGTTGAAACTAAAACTAATCCATGTGAATTGAGCTGATTAGTCCAAATTTTCTGAAGAGACGCGATCGCTTTATATGATGAACAGACTGAATTTAGGCTTCTATTCACATATAAACATTGATCAGTGAACATAAAGAAAAGCTCAACTGAACACAAACCTCATCGGCTCTTGATGAAGCTCAAACGTGTGGCGAAACACGAGAATGAACCTTTACAATTTGGATCATGTCATAATGAATGTAAAGGTTTTGCAAGCGAATGAGAAAGTTCTTCCAGGGGGACTTAAAAGTTTTGTGAGCGAACGCAAAGTTTCTGTGGGAACGCGATACGTTTGCAAAGTGAATGCAAAAGCTTTGAAATATCATCCTCCCTCCATCTAATATTTTTGTCCCCTTAGGGGCTCCATACTACGAAGAATAGCCTTCATTTTGTTTTTGATGTGGTTTTGTTTGTTCAGTGAACATTTCAATCTGCAGTAAGTTCATGATTGAGGATCAGAGCCACATGTTTGCATTATTTTGTTTTGTCAAATAGGATTGCCTTTACTTTATTTACACCAACTGTGACACCGTAATAACATTTACACCACTGCTGTGAAATATGACATTTGCATGTTGTTTAACACTTTTTCAGTGATAAATGGTCTCCATCCAGCCACATGGTCTATAAATCTAACATTTACGTCAATGGATTACAAACCTTAAAATAGAAAAGATAAAGCATGTGTACATCTGGGACAATGATATCAATGTAAGTGATGAGAGATTGATTAGACTTGGCTCTTTCTGACACCACATGTTCAACATTGCCATCTGCTGGCTCTTTTGAGGAACACATTTAGACTAAAATGTAACTAGATCCCAGTTTCAGCTGTTTATGGTCACATACTTTTTTTTTTTTCTTTTAAATTAAATAAATATGGTTTGCAGAAAACGAGTGGATCTGAAAGAAGTAACAACACAAGTTTGACTGCTGGAGAGAACATCACCTGACATTAGAAATAATGCTCTAAAATGAGCAGCTAAACCTTTACATGCTTTAACAAGTTTTTATTTTTAACTTCTTAGGAAAAAGGTATGTCAATTTGTTCTAGAATAAACTGAGATTTTAAAGTGAACATTACTTGTAAGCAAACAGAAATAATCTCTAAACCCTCTGAAGATGTTCTTAACACTAGATCAAAACAGCTTTAAAATGAATCAAATATAAATGCTTCCTCAGGTCAGGTCAAGTAATATATAGTCTTTTGGGTGAAGAACAGTTAATTGATGTCTGTAGGTGTCGACAACACTGTCTATGACATGCAGAAATCACATGCTCTGGGTGGCCTTATAAACGTGTTAAGATAAAAAATATATATATTAAATTAAAAATTATACATAGATATTCCATATTTTTATAGATATAGAGAGCCTGTCTTTAGAGGCCTTCAAAATATTTGAAAACAGAAAATAATTGAATACAAACAAACAAAAAAATAATAATAAGGTTAAAACGTGTGTATATTTCACTGTGGATTTCAGATATATCTCAGAAGAAAACAGCAGACGGATCCACTCAGTGTTGTGAGAGAGAGTTTCATATGGGCTGAACAAGATGGTGTCTGTGATGTTTATTTCCTCTGTGTGTTTCTATATATTACTGCATTTATTTTTGTGCAAGTGAGATGAGTAAAGAGCATCTGTTGCATAAATCATTCTGTCTGGTGTCTATAAGCAGTCTGCTCCTAATACAAAACAAAAGGATTGAATGTACATAACAAATACAAACCTCAGGGTGTCAGTCATTTACAATATCCAGCATCTTAGATTATAGTCCAGAAACACGGAATATAACAAATGCACTGTTGAAATGTCACTTAAAATGGTCTTAAACAGGATTTAGACAGATGTGGTACAATATCCTCGCTCCAGTACAGTAGGTGGCGTTCAGCTGGTTCGAAACCCTCCTGTAAAACCCGCGAAGAAGAGGAAAACGAAAGTAACGTCACATCGCAGTGAACAACATCAACAGAGAGACCAAATAAAACTGTTGCTCTCTGGATTTGATCCATGCGATGTTCCAGAAAACATTCACAATGATAACCAAATCTAACACTTACGGTCATTTATGTATATTTAATCCACAATCCATCGACACCAGCAAGAGATCTTGAGAACGACACGCGCTGACAGACAACAAGGAGGTAAAAGAGGACGTTTATATAAAATACTTATAAACTCTCTTCTTAGTGGACAAGACTTCAAGAAAGTAAGTGAGGGGGTGGGGGTGTATCTTTCAATAACCCTCAATAATCAACTTATTGAGAAATGGTTATTGAAAACGAATATGTTTCTGAAGGTTTCCTCTTCTGTTTTAGGCTGTTGTTTTTGTGATGCGAAATCGAAAGTATTTTTGAACCAGACATTTACAGTAAACATGTAAATGAAGCCTAAGATTTTTATTTTTTATTAAATCGAATATTTCAGTTCATATAGCAATTATGATTAGTAGTTATACAGTATGATCATTATAATTCAGGTTACTTTTACTCTACTTTTTTCAAATGATTCTAAAATAATTATGAATTCAACCATCATTGTGAACTTAAAGTAATGTTTAAATGACAAACGATTAAACAATTAATAAAGATTGGGTAAATATGATTGTAAAATTATATTAAACTGCAATAGAGAATATAACAAATTGGGTAAATTTCTGTTCCCCAGTGAATTCATATTTAGAGTCATGAGTCAGTTAAACTCATTAAACAATCTGAAATTATTAAGACGATTCAGTTATTTTACATGACAATATATTTGTAACTCACTTTATTTCATTCATTGTTTTCTCTGTTGTTGTTAACTCATCATTCTTCATTATTTTCTTCAGTAACTGCCATGTTCTTCATCTCTGTAAAATCTTGTCATTTCCAGGTCCTGCTGAACGATTGATTGTTTTCTCAAACCAGTGCTGATCAGAGGAGCGAGGAAAGGACTCTCTCTCTAAGATGAGTCTCTCAGAGAAACACAGGTAAGACTGCGTCTGTTTCACACAATCATTTTAAACTCTACTGGAGTTTGTTTTTTCCTGTGAATAACAAAACTTTAAGCATTGTTTTATATTTCTTCAATTTTTTAACTTCTTAAATTAACTCTGACATTAAAACTCTGTTTGCCACAGGACTCTATAGACAATATCACAGTTAATAATTTGTTCATTTCCTTCTAGACGCGACCACACTGAATTAATCCAAATACGTGACTTTGGTTTTTAGATCATAATATTAATGACAGACATCAGGAAACAAATATACACTTAATTTAATTGAAGTCTGCTAACAAAACTGTGTCACACAGACATTTCTGCTCTCCATTTCTGTTAATTAAAGAAACTTGACATGTTCTCTTAAAATGTTCAAGTATTTTTAACATATTTAATATCACTCATGTACATTAATGAAATCATTAAACAATGTGAGCCAGTAAAATAAAATGATTGATAACTGTAAATTGTGTGAGTGTGTGCATTTCTGTGGAGGATTAGATAAAGACACGGATGTGTTTCAGAGACAGTTGAACCTCCTTTACTAAAGTGTTTTTCTCTGTTCTTTGTGTCATTAGTGTAAGATCAGGATCACATGTGTCCAGCTCTGTGTCTCTGAAGAGTGATCGGTCAAAAGAAGGAGCACCACCAGACTTCAGTGGGGAAAAACCATCATCTAATAAAAGGTATTTCATGTGTTTACATTATAGGGTTGCATTATTTGTCCACAGTGGTGTATGTGATTGAACTTGACTGAATAAAACAATAAGTCACAATAAAACTCAATTCATGGGAACCTTATGAAACTCATTCCAGTGACACAATTACACAGGCAGAAACAAAGAGGCATAAATTCACTATGAAAAATAGATCATGCAAATAAACGTGTATATATCCATCCATCCAACCATCGTCATAATTGGACAAATGCACAGCTATACTGCATTTAATTACTATTTGCAACATTAAACATTTTCAACTGAGACTAAAGTATCTCCTTTACTAAAGTGTTTTTCTCTCTGTTCTTTGTGTCATTAGTGTAAGATCAGGATCACATGTGTCCAGCTCTGTGTCTCTGAAGAGTGATTGGTCAAAAGATGGAGAACCACCAAACTTCAGTGGGGAAAAACCATCATCTAATAAAACGTATTTCATGTTTCTAATTTTTGGTCACACATTGACTGTGTTAAAAAAAAGTTTTATCAGTGATGATCAATCATGAAACATTTTTAGATCAAATATTTATCAAAGTTTTCATGGCTAATGTTTTTTTTTCTAGCTTTCTGTAATATTTTGCCTAGAAAATCAGTATTTTATTTTATTGTATTTATTTGATTACAGGCTTCAATATGAGACATTAGACTCAGACGTTCAGACTCACAGGAACCACAAGAATTTTAAAGACAATCTCCTGTGGATCTTCCAGGTAGGAAAACACATTTTCATAAATGTTTAATATTTATAACAAACGAATATGTTATTGAACAAAGACATTTTATTTAATTCCTCTTGATCACTTATTTTTTCCTTTTTAAGCACATTTTTTATATGTCAAAAATAACAGCTGGTGTAGTGTTGGCAAAATGTAGATGTACGATTTGTTTAAAACTGCCTTTTTTCTTACTTTTGTTTGTAGGATCTTGAGAGCAAAATAATCACATTTCTGAAGAAAGAGCTGGAAAAGTTTAAGAAAATATTACAAAATGAGGACACACAAAACTTTGTGAAGGACTTTAATGAGAATAGATGCAGTAACAAAGCAGCAGCTCTTGATCTCACACTACATTACCTGAGAGAGATGAAGCAAGATGAAGCTGCTGATGCTCTAGAAGGTCAGAGACTCATGACCATCTGTCAGATTCTCACTTATTAATGTAGACTATCTATAAAACTATAAAATAAGACTAAAACTATCTATTTTTTGTTCCTGTGTTTAGTTCAGCTGGTCTTAATTGATCAGCTAAAATGTGGCCTAAAGAAGAAGTATCAATGTGTGTTTGAAGGAATTGCGAAGCATGGTGACTCCATACTTCTGAATAACATCTACACAGATCTCTATATCACTCAGGGTGGCAGTGAACAGGTCAATACTGAACATGAGGTCAGACAGATTGAAGTTGCTTCCAGGCGTCATGAATCTCAAGAGATTCAGGTTAAATGCACAAATTTGTTTGAAGCTCCTGAACAAGATGAGGAGATCCGAACTGTACTGACAAAAGGAGTCGCTGGCATCGGAAAATCCGTCTCTGTGCAAAAGTTTGTTCTGGACTGGGCTGAAGGAAAACAAAATCAAGATATCAGTTTCATATTTCCTCTTCCATTCAGAGAGATGAATTTAAAGGAGAAAGAAAAACTAAGTTTGATGGACCTTATAACTCATTTTTTCCCAGAGACAAAAGGACTGAACCTTAAAAGAAGGAATCAATTCAAAGTCCTGTTCATCCTTGATGGATTGGACGAATGTCGCCTTCCTCTGAAGTTTGATTGTAATGAGACGTGGAGTGATGTATCGTCACCAGCCTCTCTGGATGTTCTCCTAACGAACCTCATGAAGGGAAATCTGCTTCCTTCTGCTCTCATCTGGATCACCACCAGACCAGCAGCTGCCAGTAAGATTCCTCCTGACTGTATCGACCGGCTGACAGAGATACAAGGATTCAGTGACGCACAAAAGGAAGAGTACTTCAAAAAAAGATTCACGGACCAGAATCAGGCCAACACAATCATTGATCATGTTAAAAAATCAAAGAGTCTCTTTATCATGTGCCACATCCCAGTCTTCTGCTGGATTTCAGCCACTGTTCTCCAGAACATTCTGGAGGAGAAAAGAAATAATGATGTGAAAATCAGTCAGGCTGATGAGATCTCTAAAACACCACAGGAATCAAATACTGAAGACACTCCCAAGACTCTGACACAAATGTACACACACTTTCTCTGCTTTCAGATCCAGCAGAGCCGCCGAAAATATGATGGAGAATACACAGCAGATGTTTCCTGGGATAAAGACACCATCCTTTCACTGGGGAAACTGGCATTTCATCAGCTGAAAAGAAACAACGTGATCTTCTATGACACAGACCTGGAAGCCTGTGGTATTGACGTCTATAAGGCATCAGTGTACTCAGGCATGTGTACCCAGATCTTTAAGGAGAAAACAGGGATCATTTTTGGTACCATGTACTGCTTTGTTCACTTGAGCATTCAAGAGTTTATTGCAGCCCTTTATGCACATCTGTTTCTAGACATCAACAAGAAAAGTGTGTTTGTTCATGAGTCTACAGAACAGGAAAACAAAAAAGAAAGCTTGATTGATTTTCTCAAGACTGCAGTGGACGAGGCGCTCAAGAGTGACAATGGACACCTGGACCTTTTCCTTCGCTTCCTCCTCGGTCTGTCACTCCCGTCCAATCGACGACTCTTACGGGGTCTGTTGACACAGCAAGATGGCAATGACCAGAGCAACAAGGAAATAGTTCAGTACATCAAGCAGAAATTAGAAGATAATCTGTCTGCAGAGAGATCCATCAATCTGTTCTACTGTCTGAATGAACTGAACGACCAAACTCTGGTGAAGGAGATTCAGACCCACCTTAGCAAAGGAAGTCTCTCATCTAGTGACCTTTCACCTGCCCAGTGGTCTGCTTTGGTCTTTGTGTTGTTGACATCAGAGGAAGAGCTGGAGGAGTTTGAGCTTCAGAAATTCAAGAAATCAGAAGAGTGTCTCATTAGATTATCGGCAGTCATCAAAACCTCCAGAAGAGCTCTGTAAGTCATTTAATACGTTTTGTCATGTTTTGCTCTCATCTGAAAAATGCATTTATTTACATTATTCTTTAGTGAATCCCCATCATGAACATGAATTTAAAGGCCCTGATATACTTCAAGCGAAGTTCTTTTTTGTTCTTTGTTTAGGGGTTAAACGAGGTACGAAATACGTGAGTAGTGATATACTGTAATCGAACATCTAACGCCACCCACACTGCTGAGAGCGACGGTTAAATGAATATGTAAAAATGTTGCATGCTTTCCTCTCAGTAACAAAAAATAAACACAAAAAAATTGAGAAACTAGCAAGGATTTTTTACTAAAGCATAAGAAAAGCTTCTGATCATGGCAACGTGGATATGTTTGTTTGCACAAGCTCTGTAATTCAGCACTCCAGTAAAGTCACGTCGTGTTTATATTATAACACTTTATAAAATAGATTGCTTTAAATCAAGCAGCTTTACCGTATTAAACACGAAAAAGTGTCAGTCTCTCATTTCATTAGAAGTACAACTTCGTTTTCTGCTATAAAGCAGCTCTCCAGTGTTCATGTTTTAACTCGCGGATGTGTGATTTCTACAGACTAGAGAGGAGAAATGAACTGGAAAAGATTTTCCGAGTGAAAGAAGGCAGAGCTTCAGTGCACACCTACCTTACGTAATGGCCGCGGACCAATGGTAGTACGAAGGTGTTTACCAGCCGCAGCGAACTTTTCCAGAAAGTTGTTTCAAACTTCCAAAACTAACTCCAAACGAACTTTGTTTCGGCCTGGTTTTGTTCGAAATGACGTCACATCAGTTTGTTCTAAAAAAGTCTGAAAAAAATCTATTTTTTTTTTTAATCAAATCTTTAGACAAAATATAAAATCATTTAAAAATGTTTGCGTATTTGTTTTGTATCATATGATACTCCAGAAATGTATGACTCAAATTATATATTGGATCATACTCCTACTTAAGGAAGGAAAAATAGATACATTTTATTCAGATGCATAAAAAAAATTGTAATTTGGTACAGATGTTATGTATATTGCCCCAAAATTAAATGAAATTCTGAAAGGTTATAATATAAACCAATGAAATTTTTATATAACCGGCTAAATAAAGTACAAATACATTATCAGTTGGTACTCTGCATCTCCCAATAATTTGATATTTTAAATGCTTAGTTTTATGAGTAGCTCTTTAGTTTTAATTGTGTTTGTACTGCAATACGTAGATGATTGAGAGATTTACAAATAAACATTTATCAAAAGTCTGTTGTATCATATTTTAAGATGGTTTTCTACAAATCAGTTTTTTAATTAAGTTTAAATTAAAATATTTATTTCTAATTAAGTAAATATTAAGTAAAATAAATATAAATTTAATTTCAACAGTTGTTATGGATGTGTTAAATTAATGATATTTCACCCATTGGCCACCCTGCTCTCTAAGATATCAGCATCGGCCATCGGTTGACCACTATGAATAATCAAGGAAACCAAAATTGCTTTAATCCAGTAAATGTTAATCTTGAAATATTAATAACTAATACAATTTCTTAGGTTCTTAGATTAAAGTAATCTTAGCTTTACTTAAATCATTAAAGATTTCATAGCAACAAGACGTATATATGTGAATGGAGGCATTTTTTCAGACATCACTATTCCTAAACTTTACATAAACCCCGCCCCCGAGAACATGCAACAAAGGGGGTGAGGCCATGTTGGGCTGCTTTAGAGAAGAGGAAGAGTTGTTATAGTAGAGTGTTGTTGCCATGCTGTCATTTTACACTGGACTGCTTCATAAACGAGTTTCGATTCAATGCTGGATTTGAACAAAAGATTAACATGACGGCACATGCTAGTCGATGAGTTGAATCAACTCCACAGCAACTACATAAATTTATCCACTAACCATTCAGAAATGTCCAGTTTCATTCTATAAGTTGTAACTTCTTCCTGAGTCTCTCCATCAGTGTCCGACTCTGGTTTGAACAATGTAAGGCTGAACACCGTTACTGACAATCCTCATTTTGGCTGCGTGAGATTCTCCAGCTTTGTTGTTGTTGAGCAACCGAAGCATGAGCTGTTAAAGCTCCGCCCTCTTCTGGAAAGCAGGCTGCAAGCAGCAGCTCATTTGCATTTAAAGGGACACACAAAAACGCTGTGTTTTTGTTCACACCCAAAAAGAGGCAAATTTGACAAGCTATAATAAATTATCTGTGGGGTATTTTGAGCTGAAACTTCACAGACACATTCTGGGGACACCAGAGACTTATATTACATCTTGTGAAAAGGGGCATTATAGGTCCCCTTTAAGTGTCCCCAACAAAGCAAGCCAAAGGCAACAGTGGCAATAACCACTAGAATAGAGTGACAGGAATAAAGCAAAAAATCATTGGAGAAACCAGGCTCAGCTATAAAAAGCTAGAAACCTTAACACAAATATTTTTTTTTCATTCTTCATATTTTTCACATACTTCATTTTACCCAGGAAATTTGTACAGGAAATATTAGTTTTTGAAGAGTATTCATATTTTAGCTCAGTCTTTTTACTGTATATATGCTGTTTATGTAAAAATAATAATGGAAAGTATATTTAATGTTTGTATGTAGAAAATGTATGTGATCAATCTAATTCTGTGATGTGATTTATTTTTTCTTGTAGGTTAAATGACTGTAACTTAACAGACACAAGCTGTTCAGCTCTGGCTGCAGTTCTTGGATCAGATACCAATCTGAAAGAGCTGAACATGAACAATAATAATCTGCAGGATTCAGGAGTGAATCTGCTCTGCACTGGACTGAAGAATTTAAACTGTAAATTGAAGATACTGAGGTAAGTTGAGCCACAGGAGTCACATGACGAGAGCGAGGTGCTATGACTGACAGGATGTTGTCAGAGGCAAAAGCGCAAGAGAACTTTTGTTAATAAACATTGTATTTCTTTGTTTAATATAAGTGAGATTGTCTTTGTTTTATTGTTGTTGTGTTTTTCATAAAAAAAATAATAATGAACTATGAACTAAGCATCTGTTTTAAAATCCAAAGATTTTTTATTCATTTGTTACAATGTGGGTATACCATATCATCCGTCTTATTCATTTTGGTAACAAAAGACCACTGTTTAAAAAGTGAATTTTTCATTGTACTATCAGTGTTTCCCACAGAATTTTGAGACTGTGGTGGGTGGACATTGGTTCTTCGAGGGGGGTCCGAGGGCATTTATTTCTAGAATAATTAGTGGGAGCCTGTATCTATAGATCTGTATTTGTGGAACTAATGGTCACTCTTTGATTTGTTAAACACAATCCAGAATGTACTAAACACACTACTATACTAGACTACTATACTATACTATACTACTATACTACTATAGAGGAAAATAAAAAATGAATACAAATATATAATCATAAGCTGACCAAAAAATAAATAAATAAAATCTAGGTGACTATACAATTCAGCAGCAAAAAATATGCTAGCCTAATTCTTGAAAAAAACTTTGCACAGTAATTTTATAAAATCTAAATATGTCAATAAAAAGTTTAAAATTACTATTTGTATTCTAATGAAATGAAAAAAACTTTATATTATATTTATATTTATATGTGAATGTAAAGAATTATATGCATTTATAATAATGGAAGATTAAAAGACGTTTATTTTAAATGTATTGTGCAGCTTTTTAATGGGGCAACAAGATATGATAGATACGACAGAATAAAATAGGATATTAATAATCTTTCAGTGTGCTAAACGATGATAATATGAAATGCTTCAAAACAGCAGCACAAACCGCTTATGCGCATCCCGGGTGCAGAATGATGTGCTTAAAGCAATATGGAGTCACAGCGTGCAGTTACGCTGCGCTGCGCATTAAAAAGTTCACGGCACAAAGACAATCCCGGTGTATATCTACATCTAACAGTTTATTGATCATATGTTTCTTCTCACTTTTAAATTCCAGTTATTGTGCGTGTGACGCGAATTCATAGTCCCTGTGTTGTGCGATCTAACAGACACCCTGTAGCCAGTATGATGACATCGTTCAGAAACAGCAAGAAACGCCAGCAAGATAAAGTCGTTTTATGCAAATCCACAGCCCTTTATCTACATATCAAGTATTATAATGGGAATATCATATTGGAGCGTTTTACCGTGCTGACTGTCGTTACTGAACGCGACGCGCTGTTTGAGTGCTGACCAGAGAATGATTGACAGCTGCAGCGGAGGGAAGACGAGTTTCCTTGAACTTAAATTTAACGATGTACATATTCTTCTGTCCCTCACATGAAGCTATGGAATGGCTTCAGATGACTTTGAATATAGTACACGAAAACTTAATTGGTGCTAGTCTGTTTCTTTTGCTCTATGACTCCCATTTTTGCCGTATAAATAAAGAGCACAATTATCAATCGGTTATTTAAATATTGTGACAGGCCTATTTTGAGACTGTGGCGGGACAAATTAGAATGTGTCGGGCCGCCACAGTCTAGTTAATGTATGGGAAACACTGACTGTTGTATTGGTGATGTGTTTTCATTAATAATAATGAGCCACAAACTAAGAATTCGTTTTAAATTAAGAGGAAAATACAAATACCTTTTATTTATTTGTAACAACGCGAGTATACCATGTCATCAGTGCTATTTGTTTTGTTGATAAAAGTTTGATGTTTAATATAAGCGAGTTTGTCATTGTACTATTTTATTGTTGTTGTGTTTCTTCATTAAGAGTAATATTGAATCAAGGAAATGAAAGATCTAATGTTAAAGATCAAAATGGGCTCACTGCACAAGATGGTGTCTTTGAGCTTTGACAGTATGAGTGTGTGCATGTTTACTTCTGCTCCTAATCTTTCGGTTTATGGGATTTCTGTTGTTCAGGTTTAACTGATTAATCATCTGAATGTTTTCATTCCTGTTCTAGACTCGCTAACTGCAGTGTAACAGAAGAAGGTTATAAAGCTCTGGCTTCAGCTCTGAGATCAAACCCTTCACACCTGATAGAGCTGGATCTCACAGGAAATGATCCTGGACAATCAGGAGTGAAGGAGCTCAGTGATTTACTACAGGATCCAGACTGTCAGCTGAAGACACTGAGGTGAGACCGGATGAAATAATGAACATAATTAACAAAATATGCAAGCTAACAAAATATGCAGACTAAATATTCATAACAAATGAATAATTTTAGTCATACAATAAATTGGATAATTTGTTGCATCCAAATGAACAAGGTCAGATCAGATGCTGCAGGTTCTGACACGATGATGATGACCGTCAACACAGTTTAGTTGTGGTACAAGCTACAGGTCAAATAGACATTATGGGTCAGTATCTCTCCACAGCAGGTCTATGGCTACGTTCAGACTGTCAGTCCAAATCCGATTATTTGTGTATCCGATTGGAAAATTATTGACGTCCACATTGTATATCGCAACTGTTCAGATCTGATTTGTGTGTCCATGCCACTCTTTCGTTTTCTGGAATATCTACATTGGTTTCTATGGCAATGAGTTTGCATTGGTAGGCATACGCCAAAAACAACAACAACAACAGCAGGATGGAGGGCTTTGTAATACAGATGTTGTCTTATTTACAACATGACATTGTGTAGCCGCCACGTGCTGGACTACTGTGTCTTCTGAGGCAGTGACAGAAACGTAGGAGGCGGGTATGTGCAGCTTTATTCCGCACTGTCATCTCTGCTGGTTTCAAAACATGTCTCCGTTATATTGTTATTCTGCTCGTCCGGCACTTTGCAACAACAACCTTGTTTCTGCTGCAACTTTCAGTATGTTTCCTATAACAATGTCTGATGTTTACATTTTACGTGGTGTGAGAAAGTCACATAAACCACACGAAATCCGATCAGAGTGGTCAGACTGATACAAATTTCCAGAAATGCAATTTGAAAAGGTTTTTTAAACCACATGCGAGTGTCGTTTGAACTGGATTTGTAAAAGTCGCATTTCATGTGATTTTTGGCCATTCAGACTTGATAATCTGATCGGATTTCAATCGGATATGCGCAAAAAACAGATTTGGACTGACAGTCTGAACGAGGCTTATGAGTCTCCTGCTAAAAAGCCAGAAAAATCTTGAGGCTTTAATTTCACACTCTGTATTCATACTGAAAATCATGATCTAGTGAGCTTTTGCCCTTCTGCTCTGTGGGACGTTTCTGTTCTTATAATTTTGCTTTAAGACTGAGTGTCGCTGTAGTTTCTTTTTTAAAAATCTCTGACTATTAGACTTTGTTTTCAAGTATTTATATATTTATTTGTATATTTAAATGGTTAAAGAAAAGTGTTACATCTAAATAACTAACTAGAGCTTGTCTTTAGAACAATAATTCAGTTTTTTATCTATCAATCATGTTTGTAATACAACAGACATTTAGTTGAGAACTGAATTGACTCTTCTGCAGGTTTTTGAGTGCTGCTGCAGATGAAGCCTGTCAGTATGTGAAGAGAGTTGTGGGTAAAAACCCGTTACTCCTGAGAGAGCTGAATCTGAGTGAACATGAACTAGGAGACACACGAGTGAATCAGATCGCTGCTCTACTGCAGGATAAACACTGCCATTTATTTAAAATATTACATTACTTTTAATGGTAATGTTACTGTAGCTGATAATTTTTCCTCAGTTATTTGAGTCAGAGCAGTTTTGTTTTTCAGCGTCACACAGAGCCACAACAATGTGAAGAAATACAATTAAACAGTAAATTGAAAACACAATTAATTCATGACATCAAGCTTTAAATATTTGACTAGGACAGTTTGATCATGGGTCAATAATTATTTCAGTTACTGTAGAGGGAGAACAATGATTTTCTTCCAGAGCTTGGAAAACTCTTCAAATAATTAAAAAAATAAAAATAAAATGTGAATTAGGTGCATTTACATCAAGTTGGTCAAGCGGATGGCGGTGGTATTGGTAACTAGGGGTGCACCAATAAGATATTAAGTATTGGTATCGCTCCGATACTGCTATTTTTTTCAGTATTTTATTGTTGTTGTGTTTCTTCATTAAGATATTAAGTATTGGTATCGCTCCGATACTGCTATTTTTTGCTGGATCGCTTATTGGCCAGACGAGACCCGATCCAAATCCGATATTTTGTGCGTATACTATTTTGTTAATGTTATACAACACAAAAGGCACAAAAACAATATAAAGCACCATAAAGTTTTTCTGCACCATATTCCAGGTTTTCTGAAGCCATTCCATAGTTTATTGTGAGGTACAGATCAATATTTACGTTTTTAAATTCAAGTTCAAGTGAATGCTTCCCTCTGCTGCGGCTGTCAGTCATTCTCCATTCAGCATTCAAACAGCACGTCGTGTTCGGTTACGACAGTCAACACGATAAAACTCTGATGAAAGATGATTCAGTGTTCCTATTATTATACTTGATCTGTAGATAAAGGTCTATGGTTTTGCATAAAAGGACTTTATCTGACTGGAGTTTATTGGTGTTTCACATGTTACTTTCTCCCGGGTGTCTGTTAGATCACAACACTGGAGTAGAGAGCACTAATTGTTCTTCACGCGCACAGTAACTGAAATTTAAAACTGTTAACAGAAAAAGCTCAATAAACTATTGCATAGCCATAGATATATTACACTACGCATCAATATCTCGTCCCTTTGTGCTTTGAACTTTTCAGTGCGAAGCGCTGCTCGCTGTGACTCCATCTTGCTTCAAGCGCATCATTTTGTGCACGAGATGCGCATAAGCGCTCAGTGACGCTCTGTATTGAGCCTTTCATATTATAATACTTTTGCGCAATGTTAGATTATTAATAGCCATTCTTGTTCTGTCTTATCTATCATATGTTGCTGCTACATTAAAAAAGCTGCGCTTAAAATTGAAAAGAAATGTCTTTTAATATTATAGTATATTTTTATATATATTGTTTTTCATACATGACAAAATCATGCGTCATGAATGGAGTTTATTTTGAATGTCAACCAAGCTACTGAAGCTACTGGTTTATTTGCAGTTGTTGCACTGGTGCACAATTATTTAATAAATAATTCACTACATTTGTGTTTGTATGTTTTACAAAGTTAGGAAAATTATGTTTAAAGGGTTAGTTCACCCAAAAATGAAAATAATGTAATTTATTACTCACCCTCATGTCGTTCCACACCCGTAAGACCTTCGTTAATCTTCGGAACACAAATTGAGATATTTTTGTTGAAATCCGATGACTCAATGAGGTCTGCATAGGGAGCAATGACATTTCCTCTCTCAAGATCCATAAAGGTACTAAAAACATATTTAAATCAGTTCATGTGAGTACAGTGGTTCAATATTAATATTATGAAGCGACGAGAATATTTTTGGTGCGCCAAAACAAAACAAAATAACAACTTATATAGTGATGGCCGATTTCAAAACACTACTTCAGGAAGCTTCGGAGCGTTATGAATCAGCGTGTCGAATCAGCGGTTCGGAGCGCCAAAGTCACGTGATTTCAGCAGTTTGGCGGTTTGACACGCGATTCGATTCATTATGCTCCGAAGCTTCCTGAAGCAGTGTTTTCAAATCAGCCATCACTAAATAAGTTGTTATTTTGTTTCTTTTGGCGCACCAAAAATATTCTCGTTGCTTTATAATATTAATAATGAACCACTGTACTCACATGAACTGATTTAAATATGTTTTTAGTACTTTAATGGATCTTGAGAGAGGAAATGTCATTGCTGGCTATGGCGGCCTCACTGAGTCATCGGATTTCAACAAAAATATCTTAATTTGTGTTCCAAAGATTAACAAAGGTCTTACGGGTGTGGAACGGCATGAGGGTGAGTAATAAATGACATTATTTTCATTTTTGGGTGAACTAACCCTTTAACTCTGAGAGGTCAGCTAGAATATTTTAAACTTATGTGTGAAAGGGTTCATTTAATTTAAATTAAATTTAATTCAAAATGAAATCTAACTTCTTCCCAATGTCCATTTTGAAATAAAGTCGTTGGGTGACAGTTGTTGTCAGCTCGTGTAGTGTGTAACCCCCTGTTGCGGATCATTTACGTAGTGTCAGGTAGTGTGAACACCACAACGACTTCAAGACTCCACAGCAAGTCATGTAGTCTGAACAGCACAGCGATCTGATGGCGTTTAAAGTCCTGTAGTGTAAACTTGGCATTAGTTGATCATTATAGATCTGAGTCATTGTCTTTTCTCTTTCTATCTTCAGTCTGAATAGATGCAGTATTACAGAGAAACAGTGTGTCATCCTGACTTCAGCTCTGAAATCAAACCCGTCACACCTGAGAGAGCTGAACCTGAGTGAGAATATAATAGGAAACACTGGAGTGAAGCACTTATGTGACGTACTGAAGGATTCACACTGTAAACTGGAGAGATTGAGGTCAGTAACATTCTTCACATACAAGAATCAAAATGCTTAAAATCACATTAACAGTTTAAACTAAAACACTTTATACTCAATATCTCACAGTGAGTCTGAATTCACATTATATTTGTAAAAACAGTTTCATCTTAGTATTTTGTGATCTGGTGAAATAAAGATGAAGATCTCTCTTCCTCTGTCTGTTTTATTTGCTTATGAAGATGACGTGACTTTAGGGAATAAATAGTTTTCTTCCATCTTATTTTCTACTCTCTCTTTTTTCTAATGTAGGTTAAGATACTCTGATGTGACAGATGAAGGTTGTTGTGCTCTGACTTCAGCTCTGAAATCAAACCCGTCACACCTGAGAGAGCTGAACCTGAACGGGAATGAACTAGGAGACTCTGGAGTGAAAAACCTCAGTGATCTACTGATGAACCCACAATTCAAGCTGGAGAAACTACAGTTAGTTTCATTATACTGTATTTACCGTTTAGTTTATTTTCAGACAACAGGGCACAAGTCACATCATTTGTAGCGCTGCATCTCCATCTGAAGAAAGATTCAGAAATGGTATTAGTTAACGGGTTTGTATGTGTCATGAATGGCTGGTTGTAATGAAGCTCACGACGATGGAGAATACAATAACACTGTCTTTAATCACAAATCTAACATGTAGGAGAGATAAAACACAAGCACTTCAACATAAACGACAGAACAATGAACAGACAGAACTAAGAGTTTAAATACACAGACAGAGTAATCAAGGTAAAACAGAACAGCTGCAGGAACTAATTAACAACCAAGAACACTAACTAGGGAACACACACAGACAGCAACACCATGATAATAAAACACAACAAAACTGTTACACAAATATATTATTCTGAAATGTTGCATTTATACTGGACTAATGGTACTTTTCACTAAATCTTCTTTTATTAAGCAAAATGTGTATTTAGAGATTGTAAATTACACTCTAAAATGATTTAATAATCGATTCAAGTATAAGATATTCTTGCATTAAAAATGTAAAAAATAGACCATTTAAATGTTAATTTTTCTATAGTTTCTATATTCATCCTATATATTAATCTAGAGTGATAAATTCACTTATTTTTGGGAGTGAGGACGGATCCAGACTTGGATTGTAACTAGTATTCTCAAACGCTCCTGTCTTGGTTTGTTCATTTCTATCATTAAGTTTCCATGTTTTTGCTGGTTTATTAGTGACTGTATGACATTTATTCATGATTCATTTAACTCACACATGAACTGAACATGGATTTGAGTCATTTTCTCTTTCTGTCTTCAGTCTGTATAGATGCAGTATTACAGAGGAACAGTGTGTCATCCTGACTTCAGCTCTGAAATCAAACCCGTCTCACCTGAGAGAGCTGAACCTGAGCAGGAATGAACTAGGAGACTCTGGAGTGAAAAACCTCAGTGATCTACTGATGAACCCAAAATTCAAGCTGGAGAAACTAAAGTTAGTATCATTATACTGTACAGCAGTTACAGTGTGATTGAAGTTTATTTATTTTAAGACAGCAGAGCTTATGCTTCATCCTCTATAGCAGTGCACTTTCTGGGTTTTCCCTATTGCTCACATTTTTATGTGTGTGTGTTTAAATCTAGTTAGTAATTGTTGCATTTCCAGCATGTGATAAGATGTACTGATTGTGTACATGCAGAAATCTGCCTTTTCAACAGAGAATAGAGACATCAAATAAATAGTTAAAAATGAATGAGTCAAGTCACCTTTATTTATATAGCGCTTTTTACCATGCAGATTGTGTCAAAGCAGCTTTACAGTGATAACTGGTATATAATTTTGGCTGCACAGCAGTTCTTAAAGAATAGTGTCAATGCAGGCAGATGCAAAGCACTGTTGAATATTAAATGTCAAGTCATTTTTGTCAAGAGAAGAAACAGTATCTTCAGCACACAGAACTAGTGTAACTGGGTTTCAGAACAGAGTATTGGAAACTAAATGCTGCTGAAGCTCTTCAATAAGATGATCATCATAGATGTGAACTATTGTTATTTCTCTGTCTTCAGTCTGAGTGAATGCAGTATTACAGAGGAACAGTGTGTCATCCTGACTTCAGCTCTGAAATCAAACCCGTCACACCTGAGAGAGCTGGACCTGAGCGGGAATAAACTAGAAAACACAGGAGTGAAGCACTTATGTGACGTACTGAAGGATTCACACTGTAAACTGGAGAGATTGAGGTCAGTAACATTCTTCACATACAAGAATCAAAATGCTTAAAATCACTTTAACAGTTTAAACTAAAACACTTTATACTCAATATCTCACAGTGAGTCTGAGTTGAAGTCTGGACTTGAATTAGGTCATTCCCAAACTTTTGTTTTCTCATTTTTAAACCATTTTCAGGTTGCTTGTTGTGAATCATTCAGATCAAAGACTTTCACAGCTGTACAGTTTTAGATTATAGAAACCTTTGAAGTGATGTTGATGTCTAACATATTAAAGTATTAAATGCCTCCATATTCAGTTGTCAGTTTTTACAACTAACTTTCAATACATTTGTACAAAGAACAAAATAAAATTCACTTTAAGGATTTATATTGTTCAGATTAATCAGCTGAATGTTTTCATTCCTGTTCTAGACTCTCTAACTGCAGTGTAACAGAAGAAGGTTATAAAGCTCTGGCTTCAGCTCTGAGATCAAACCCTTCACACCTGATAGAGCTGGATCTCACAGGAAATGATCCTGGAGAATCAGGAGTGAAGGAGCTCAGTGATTTACTACAGGATCCAAACTGTCAACTGAAGACACTGAGGTGAGACGGGATGAAATAATTAACAAAATTAGTTATATTCAGAGTTATATCTAGAGTTTTCTCTAAAGGGCGTGTCTGTGGCGGCCTGACAAAATTCCATGTTTTGCCATGAAACAGGCAGTTGTTGTAACTCGGGCATACAATGTCTGATCTGCCCCAAACTTCACATGTTTTATTAGAGTCCTGGCCTGAACACATCTATATGCCAATATTCAATTAGTCATGGCGCCACCTGCTGGAAACAGGAAACGGCATGCTATACATTGTAATTCACTCCCAGAAACACATTTAAATATGCCATGAAGTACCAAACATACTAGAAACACATTAAATCATGCAACACTTGGCTAAGTGCTAATGTATGCGATTAACGCCATGAAACAGGAAGTTGTTGTAACTCAGGCATATAATGTCCTATCTGCTCCAAACTTCTCACATTTGATGAGGTCCAGGATGTGTGGTGCATCAAAATGACTTTGCCATATTTCTCCTCTATTTATCTGCTTAAATAACTATCGCCCACTGTTCACAGTTTTCCTGAGGCCACCAGGTGGCGGTGTGAGAGCCCTTTCATCGCTGCTTGCAGCTTTAGTTATTTTTTTTATTTTATCAATCATTTTTGTAATGCAACAGACATTTAGTTGAGAACTGAATTGACTCTTCTGCAGGTTTTTGAGTGCTGCTGCAGATGAAGCCTGTCAGTATGTGAAGAGAGTTGTGGGTAAAAACCCGTTACTCCTGAGAGAGCTGAATCTGAGTGAACATGAACTAGGAGACACACGAGTGAATCAGATCGCTGCTCTACTGCAGGATAAACACTGTCGACTCAACACACTGATGTGAGTATTGTTCATTTATTAAAAATATTACATTACTTTCAATTGTAATGTTACAGAAGCTGATAATAATATTTCCTATTTAAAGCCAGACAAAAGACAACAGGCTTGTTCGACTTCATGCAGCGCCACAAATATCGGCTGCTGCCTGACAAAAGCAATGCATTCTGGTTAGAAAATCTGTCCGACTTTGATTGGCACTGCAGCCACCTTACGATCACATGTGCCATTAAAGTACCATGAGAGCAAAACGAGACCAGCCTCCTAGTTCAGGCGCTGCAGTTGCTCAAAATCGGCTGTGAAAGCCTTGATGACGACACACTTTATTCTCATTGGTCAGATTCTGTGGTAACAAGGACGACGCGTGTTGCGTGTTTTTTCTTAGACAAGTTCCTGTATTTAACCAATCTAGTTAGTAATTGTTGAATTTCCAGCATTTGATATAACGTGCTGATTGATTACAAGCAGAAATCTGACTTTTGGAGACGTCCAACAGATTATCTAGGTGCCGAGAGAAAACCACAGAGAAAGACAGCCAATATGGGGAAGAGACAAATTAAAAAATACAAATATTCTGAGTGAAACTCTCTAACTCTTCAGATAGGGGTATTCTCTGCTTTATTGTTAATTTTATTTCCTATGCATTGCATTTGTATTCTTATGTATTTGTTTCCTTTTCATGTAAAACACTTTGAATTACTATTGTGTATGAAATGTGCTATATAAATAAACTTGCCTTGCCTTTTTAACAGAGAATAAAGAATAGAGACATCAAATAAGTAGTTAAAAATGAAAGAGAAGAAACAGTATCTTCAGCACACAGAACTAGTGTAACTGGGTTTCAAAACAGACTATTGGAAACTAAATGCTGCTGAAGCTCTTCAATAAGATGATCATCATAGATGTGAACTATTGTTATTTCTGTCTTCAGTCTGAGTGGATGCAGTATTACAGAGAAACAGTGTGTCATCCTGACTTCAGCTCTGAAATCAAACCCGTCACACCTGAGAGAGCTGAACCTGAGCGGGAATATAATAGAAAACACAGGAGTGAAGCACTTATGTGACATACTGAAGGATTCACACTGTAAACTGGAGAGATTGAGGTCAGTAACATTCTTTACATACAAGAATCAAATTGCTTAAAATCACTTTAACAGTTTAAACTAAAACACTTTATACTCAATATCTCGCATTGAGTCTGAGTTGAAGTCTGGATTTGAATTAGGCCATTCCCAAACTTTAATTTTCTTATTTTTAAACTATTTTCAAGTTGCTTGTTGTGAATCATTCAGATCAAAGACTTTCACAGCTGTACAGTTTTAGATAATTGAAATCTTGAAAGTGATGTTGATGTCTGACATATTAAAGTTCTCTGTGTCTTTTGTTTGCCTCCATATTCAGTTGTCAGTTTTTACAACTAACTTTCAATAAATTTGTGCAAAGAACAAAATAAAATTCTCTCTGAGGATTTCTGTTGTTCAGGTTTAACTGATTAATCAGCTGAATGTTTTCATTCCTGTTCTAGACTCTCTAACTGCAGTGTAACAGAAGAAGGTTATAAAGCTCTGGCTTCAGCTCTGAGATCAAACCCTTCACACCTGATAGAGCTGGATCTCACAGGAAATGATCCTGGACAATCAGGAGTGAAGGAGCTCAGTGATTTACTACAGGATCCAAACTGTCAGCTGAAGACACTGAGGTGAGACGGGATGAAATAATTAACAAAATTAGTTATATGCAGGCTAAATAATCATAACAAATATAATATTTTATTTATTCATTATGCTGGACAATTTGTTGCATCAAAATGATCAAGATCAGATCAGATGCTGCGGGTTCTGATATGATGATGATAATCGTCAACACAGTTTAGTTGTGGTACAAGCTACAGGTCAAATAGACATTATGGGTCAGTATATGTGCTATTCTGGAGTATGGTATACCTTGACAATTAACATGCACAATTTTGTTTTTGTGCACACTTCTCATTAAAAATTCTAGATAATCTTTCAGTCAAATTGTTTTCTGAACACAATTGTTTTCCATCAAGTCCAGATTCACTGTATCTCTACAGCAGGTCTATGAGTCTCCAGATGTTCACAAACATGCAGTTTCTCAAGCCAGTTTTCTCTGCTGATGTTTCTCACTCCTCCTGCTTAAAAGCCAGAAAGATCTTGAGGCCTTAATTTCACACTCTGTATTCATACTGAAAATCATGATCTAGTGAGCTTTTGCCCTTCTGCTCTGTGGGACGTTTCTGTTCTTATGAGTTTGCTTTAAGACTGAGTGTCGCTCTAGTTTCTTTTAAATAACTCTATTAGACTTTGTTTTCAAGTATTTATATATTTGTTTGTATATTTAAATGTTCAAAGAAAAGTGTTACATCTAAATGACTATCTAGAGCTTGTCTTCAGAACAAGAAAAGTTTATCTTATCAGTCATTTTTGTAATGCAACAGACATTTAGTTGAGAACTGAATTGACTCTTCTGCAGGTTTTTGAGTGCTGCTGCAGATGAAGCCTGTCAGTATGTGAAGAGAGTTGTGGGTAAAAACCCGTTACTCCTGAGAGAGCTGAATCTGAGTTATCATGAACATGGAGACACACGAGTGAATCAGATCGCTGCTCTACTGCAGGATAAACACTGTCGACTCAACACACTGACGTGAGTACTGTTCATTCATTTAAAATATTAATTACTTTTAACTGTAATGTTACTGAAGCTGATAATAATATTTCCTCACGCATTTGAGTCAGAGCAGTTTTTTCTCAGCCACAACAATGTAAAGTAATGCAGTTAAACAGGAAATTAAAAACACAATTAAAACGTGACATCAATCTTTATATATTAGACTAAGTCAGTTTGATCATGGGTCAATAATTATTTCAGTCACTGTAGAGGGAGAACAATGATTTTCTTCCAGAGCTTAGAAAACTCTTCAAATAAGTGATTAGATTGTAAAAACAGCTGCACTATAAACACAGAGATGTCTTTCCCAACTTTCACAGGTTAATTCTGTGTAAATGTTAGTGATTGAACTTGCGATCAGAGGCATAATAAGACCGTGGCAACAGGAAATCCCAGTTGAGGTGTATTTATTGAGCAGACTGTCAAATCCCACAGCGAAAAAGCCAAACAAGAAAACTATAACAATAAGTGTTGAGGAAAAAAAATATTTACAAGTCTTTTGTTGGAACATAGTCACAACAGCAGTTGTATAGTTTGAATAACAAACTTTCTTAAACAGAAGCTACCCTCACCCTCACGCTTTAGACTCGACTTCACTCCACCCACCATGTGTTAACTCCGGCAGCCATTTTGTAGTCTAGGCCAGTAGTTCTCAAACCTGTCCTGGAGTACCACCAGCCCTGCACATTTTGTATATCTCCCTATATCTGACACACCCATTTCAGGTCTTGCAGTCTCTACTAATGAGCTCATGAGTTGAATCAGGTGTGATAGATGAGGGAGACATACAAAACGTGCAGGGCTGGTGGTACTTCAGAACAGGTTTGAGAACCACTGGTCTAGGCCATACCCTGGACTGTACCATTCTACAGCTAAGTTTTACTTTCTTACATTTGCACTTCTTATCACCTTATGCATATAAAAACAACATCTATCCATGATTAAATTACACTATAACACAATATAACAATACAACAAATGAATTAAAGATAAACCTTGTTTTAAAAAAGAAAATTTAGATTTCTTTGGTGTACATATGTGCATTTTAAGACGTTTTAAGGCCAACAAATACATACTACATGAATGCACAATTTTGAGGCTGCTTTAATCGCATGTTTGGTAGTTTCGTGACTTCATTTACAACAGAATAACGACGGTGCATGCCCGTAGTTTCTTTTGCGCTTTAGTTAAGCTATAAAATAGCCTTGCAGCGCGCGCCGCCGCATTTGCGCGAGCAATTGAGTTCGCGCTTCGAGCACAGTAGGCTGTAGCCTAAAGGCTGATTGGAGTTTAACTGACATAGCCTGACAACATCTGATCTGACCGCAGTTCACTGTTGTTCAGCTGAAGGTCCCCGTCCTCACCGCACTCGTTTGACTTGCGCCTGTGGCTGAGGCGAAGCTGGAATGCGCGTCTGAAAAGTGTCCCGTTTGTTATGGTCGTAAAGAGACATTTCTTTATAAATGCAGCGCTTTACTTGGCGATGTGTTAAAAAATATTTTTATTTGTGGTATTTCTTATGCTCTGTTGGTGGTGTGTGGAGAAGTGTCTTATCGATCGTCAATTAAGCAAGGTGTGTGGCTCGCAGCAGACACAAGAAGCAAGCCCGTTTTGTACAAATTATGGTGATCCAATCTTTAAAAGTGCATTAAAATAGAAACGATACAAAGTCATTGAACAAGGAAAGCACTAGAAATTTTGTAAACAAGTCAGTTTAATAAAACTATTTCATCATAGCCTATCGGGCTCTGTGCTTTGAGAGGGCATTGACATATGAGCAGTACAGAGCCCATCTTGTTTTATATCATGATTTTCCCCAATATTCCAAATCTATTGTCACCATTTGAAAATTGTCAGAAAAGCAAACTGTAGGCTATCTTCCGCACAAGATGTTGCGCTGCCAGGAGAAGCGAAACTGAATACTGGCGCGTGGGAAATAGGCCTACTACGAACTGACATGCTGAAGAAGAGGAAAAAACACAATAGCCTAACTTTTTATAGACAAGCTATAACAAATAATAATAATAAATAAATAATAATTTCGTTTTTACGACTAATTAATTTCCTCGTCCCTCCTTAATTTAAAACCGTAATCGGCTTACATGTCTGTAATTTCAGTAAAATAAGGGAATTTATTAGTTTGGAACAAATTATTAATTAGTGGCCATGATCTATCTTACCCTGCGAAATTATAGGGCGAGACGGTAATGATTTGGGAAAAAGAATCAAGAGATTGAATATCCAGAGGAATACCTCACGAAATAGGGCTAAGTGTGACTGTGACCCATTAACACAGTCTGTTATATATTGTATAACGCATGTGCCAATACTGTCAAATAAACAAAAAGTCTACAAAACACAGTCGGTTATGTCTAATTAAGTGGCTGACGCGCTCTGAAAAGTGAACAAATGCTGAATTAGAGACGGTAAAAGTGAGTGGGTCCAATATCATTGGTCTCAAAAAGTGGTTCCGACGCCCATAATGCTGCAACAATATATGTGTGTGTTAGATATGGTGTATGTGCATACAGTCCAAACATGATCACGGGGTTGCTCCGTGACAGTAAATTAAATATAACGCCGGTTTCACACTGCAAGCGTGAGCAGCGCATATTTTTTTTCGGCGTGCATGTTATCCAACGGATGCATTCACACAGGCAGCAGGAGCAGCGCGTGAGCGTCAAGCAGGAGCGTCGCGTGAGCAGCAGTGAAGCGGGGGTTTCGACGCCCAGTCTGTTTTTGCTGCGCTGCTGACGCTCAATTAAAATGAAAGAACACTTTTGATGGACAAAATAAATATAATTTCACACAAAAAGTGTTCAAAATGCACAGAATAAGCATGTCTAATGTGTTTTAACAAGAATTTGAGTATGATGGAAAAGAAAATTAAGAATCAAAAATATTTATATAAGATTTACCCATTTAAACTTGTTTTTAATTATTCAGTTTGGGTTAAAGTATGGTGTATTATAAAAAACAAAAAACAAATGTAAACTAGCCAGAAAATATGATATATATAAACATTATTTTAGTTTATTAGGTACACAGAGATAGCATACCCAAATCAAACCCGAGATTGCGGTCTTGTAAACATGTTCATGCGGCAGATGATGTAAAACTCAAAGCTTACCTCATTCGTGTGCAGCAATGGATGACACGAGGCTTTTATTTATTTATTTATTTACGTTTATATGTTTATGTTTATATGAATGTTGTACACCTCCCCATGTTAACAAACTTTCAAGACTATCAAGTTTATAAATGACCAACTTATAAAAACAAATTTATAGCTGTCTTTGTAAAGAAATGCTCACTTTATATACAGCTTCGAGCCGCTGCTGTGACGCTGTACAAACGCTTCCAGTGTGAAACTGGCGTAAGTGTGTATATATTGATTGCTCTTTGTGAACATGACTGCTGAATGTGATCATGTTTACTGATTGCTGGTGTGGAACAGTTTTTTTGTGACGTCAGAACTGTTTATAACTGCTTTCAATTTAATGTTTGTATTTCACAAAATGTAAAATGTCTAATTTTGGTGCAGCATATACTGTGAGTTTTAAAAATCTGTGATCAGTATCTGCCTGTAATAAGATCCACCGAAGGCAAGTTGACTGAACTCAAGTGCAGCTTTATTCTAGTGATGTTACTCCTGATACCGAGGCTTCGAAGCTTGTGTCGAGAACGTCAGGTTCTTCCCGCCGGAGCTCCGTATCGAGGCTTGTGTTGTTTTAATGAAATGACGTCACCGGTGATGTTCGAAGCCTCGAGAAGGGGTTCACTTTTGGAGGAACAATGTGTTTTTTTCCTCTCGTGTTTCACAAGCACTTCCACTTCTCTCTGTCCAGTCCACCTTAATCACTTTCACTTTTTTTTTTTTCAGTTTAAAGAACTTTGTTTTTTCTCGTATGTTAAACAAAAGCATTGCCCAATTAAAAAAATTATGAAACATTATGAAACAACACTTAACATAAATACTTCACAGAACTTTAATTTGTGTATGTTAATGTATGAAATATGTATTAATTGTCAAACTCAAAAAAAAAAAGTTTTTCCTGCCCCATATTTCCATTGATCATCATGTGTCTCTGTGTGCATTAAAAGCCTCGAGAAATGAACCACTTTTCAACACATCTGGCTGGAAAGCTTCAAAGCTTCATGAAGTTTCATCTCACCACTACTACTTTATTCAAATAAACATGAACAAAATTAAAATAACAAAGAAATGCTTGACTAAGGAATAGAGATGCACCAATACCATTTTTTCAGGGCCGAGTACGAGTACCGATACTTTTTTTTTCTAGTACTCGCCGATACCGATGCCTATATATTTATTAATTTCTCTCTCTCTCTTTTTTTTTTTTTTTTTTTTTTTTTTGATGTTTCAGTTTTCCAAGCACAACACAGTGAGACTAATGAATGTAGGACAACTTATTTATCATTACTCTAATGAAAAAAGTAATAATTTTTATGTGCTTGTCACAAAAAGAACAAAAATTTCACAGTGTCCAATAACCTTCAAAGGGCATAATTACCAACATATATAATTGTTATATAAAAAGACATTTACAAACAATACAACAAATTACAAATACTATAGAGATACAAATTAAATAAACTTGTTTTTCAGATACAGTAGGTTTATTTTCCATGTATACATTTATTTAACATATTTTGTTGTTTTATTAACATTAATGACAAATATAGGCTATGGTCCCTTTAAGACCGAATCCATGGATACTGACACACATCCTGTTTTCACCCAAATGTTTATGTCCACTTAAGCTATAACCGACTGTATTTACGTAAGATACTCCACACGATGGACATTTTGACAACTATGTGTGCATTTGACCATTCAGGCGCGAGGAGAACCGATCGCGCTGAGAGAACTGGGATCGTGCGCAAGAAAGAGAGAGAGAGAGAGAGAGAGAGAGAGAGAGAGTCATTCAGTCTGTGTCATTCAGAGCGATTCCGCCTATCCCGCCTTCACTAATCGATGACGAATTGTGATTGAAAGCATGCAGTTCGCAAGTGTGTGTTGTCATCATTAATTTCAAAGTATTTCCACACCCCTGAGGCTGACATTATTTCTGCTGCTGTCGCCGGTGTCTCTGTGCACGGAAAATTCTGTCAGTTATGTCACGTGAGGTATCGGTCTGTGGTATCGGGGGTATTTTTACGAGTACGAGTACAAGTACATGAGTTTGGTATCAGTGCATCCCTACTAAGGAACATGAACATGAACATAAACCTCATCAACAGCAGTTGAACAAAACCAGACTAAAGACAATGATAACATGAGGGCTATATATACACACACACACTAATGAACAAACAAGAAACACCTGAACACAATGAACCAATGAAAACGTGACACATGAAACAAGGAACCAATCAGAACGTGACACATGAACAGGGGGAGCACATGACAAGAGGCTTGTTTGAGATGAGCAAATTCTGCGCAGAACCGATCTGTGATCACCACGAGATGCATGCCGGTTAGAAATGTGTCGCCTTGGGCCGCCTTGCTCTGATGTCATGCCGACGTGTGTCAAAAAAAGTCTTGCGAGGGCGAGGCGGCCTCATCGGATTCTGCAGTCGGGCGCAGTTGCTCTCCACTGACTGCGCTGACCAAAAGCATGATGGGAAACGACTTGATGACGACACAGCTTAATGCTTATTGGTTTAAACAACTGTGATGTATTGATCTGTTTTAAAATGTTTGACTTTAAAACTCTAATATCATGTTTTTGTGTGTAAAAATAATGTGCGAATATTCCCAAACTCTCTGACAGTGCGATCTCTCTATGGGTTGTGATTGCTGTCATTTAAAAAAAAAATATAACATCATTTTTACTTTAATTATAAAAACATGTCTATAATTAAAGTAAAAATGATTGATACACACATCTTTCGAATGGAAATAAATAACAAGTACTTTGCGTGTATTGTTCATCATGTTTATTTTCATATAAAAGCAACAGAACTTAAATTACATCCAGTTTATCAGCAACACAGCGCACGAGTGTGAATCCCGCGATATCCGCCTTTGATCTCGTAGGTTCTGATCCACTACGAGAACAGAGAACTGTCCATCTTGCTGCACTTTTTTCACTCCTCCCCTCACTGCAGCCGCCTACTCTCACCTACATTTCAGGCGAGGCTAGGCGCATCTCAAACAAGCCTAATATCACATGAGGAGCAAGACTGTGAGAATTATACAAAATAAAAGACATGAAAACATAAACTAAACTAAACCCAGAACAGACGTGACACTGCCTCACGGTGCAGCACTAAAGCAAATGAACCTTTTCCAAAACTTGTTTGATTGTCTTCTGCTTCAGGAAATACTTTTATTCCTTAATCTGTTAATGTTCATTTATACAATTATTCATTGTTCATGTTCGTTCACAGTGGATTAACTAATGTTAACAGAAAACTTTTGTATCTAAAAATGTATTAGTAAATGTTGAAACTTACATTAAGGTTATTAAATGCTGTACTAGTATTGTCCATCATTGGTTCATGTTAACTAATGTAGTTTATGTTACAAATGAAAGATTATTGTAAAGTGTTAGAGAGTCGACAATCCGCCGGTTTCACAGACAAAGTTTAAGCTAGTTTAACTAAAATGCAAGTTTGAGCTGTTTTAACTGTATGTAACTTGTACTGACATATCTTAAAATATGTCAGTGCCATTGATTTTTCTCAAGATGCACACCAGTAATGTGTTTTTCTTTGGTACGTTTATAAAAGCTACTTAAATACCTTAATTTAACTAGGCCCTAATCCCTGTCTGTGAAACCGGACCAATGTGTCTGAAAACAACCGACATAAACACATCAAACCAAGGGTGACATTGACAAGAAAGAACCTTAAAGATGATATGAAATGAATTTGTAAACGAACATAAATAGATTGATGATTTCAGCCTTTGTATTGTTATAATGTCGGTGGTATTTTTAAATGAACAATGTGTCGTCTTTCTCCATGTTACCTGCACCTGGATATCCCTGTTTATTTGTCAGCAAAAGTCTGCTGGATGAAGATAAACATGTTACTTGATCATCATAGATCTGAGTCATTGTCTTTTCTCTTTCTGTCTTCAGTCTGAGTTACTGCAGTATTACAGAGAAACAGTGTGTCATCCTGACTTCAGCTCTGAAATCAAACCCGTCACACCTGAGAGAGCTGAACCTGAGCTGGAATAAACTAGGAGACTCTGGAGTGAAAAACCTCAGTGATCTACTGATGAACCCACAATTCAAGCTGGAGAAACTAGAGTTAGTATCATTATACTGTATTTACCGTTTAGTTTATTTTAAGTCAACAGGGCACAAGTCACATCATTTGTAGCGCTGCATCTCCATCTGAAGAAAGATTCAGAAATGGTATTAAAGGATTATTTCACTTTCAAATGAAAATTAGCCCAAGCTTTACTCACCCTCAAGCCATCCTAGGTGTATATGACTTTCTTCTTTCTGATGAACATAATCAAAGAAATATTAATAAATATCCTGACACATCCGAGCTTTATAATGGCAGTGAAGGGGATCAATGAGTACGAGCTGAAGAAAGTGTCTCCATCCACATCCATCCATCATAAATATGTGCTCCACACGGCTCCAGGGGGTTAATAAAGGCCTTCTGGAGCGAAACGATGCATTTATTTAAGAAAAATATCAATAATTAAACAAGTTATGAAGTCAAATATCGAGCTTCCGCCATTATAAAGCTTGGATGTGTCAGGATATTTATTAATATTTCTATGATTATGTTCATCAGAAAGAAGAAAGTCATATACACCTAGGATGGCTTGAGGGTGAGTAAAGCTTGGGTCTGGAAAAGCCAACTTAAGCCGGGGACACACTTAAAGTCGGCATGAAGCGGAAGTTGCGATTGTCTTTTCTTCTCTACTGTGACGTCTAGCTGAGTGAAACGGCATCTAAAATAAGAGGGCGGTACTTGATTTCGTACTTCGGGAATTGATTGGATCATTGGAAGTTGGGCGTTGCTAACAAAATGGAGGCAGATCTGAATGCCTGTTTGGGAATTTCTCTCCACCGGACTCTCTGTGAGCACCCTCACGTTACTGTAAGAACCTTATTTATTGAGGATGACGAGGACGGTCAACGGCACTAAACAGCGAGAGAGACTGACTGATTGGCTGACGGTGTGTGTCCACCATAGCATGTGACAGGAAGAGACGATGAGTCGTTTTGAGGGGGAGAGCAGGTTAATGTTTTTGATTAAAGATTACGAGAGCACATGAATTTTAAAAAAATAATGAAGTGCACGGATAAATTATTTATAATAAATACTACAATATTCCATAGAAAAATAAGAGTTGTCCATTTTGATTTCATGCCGACTTTAACGATTGTAAGGCCGATTATGAATGTAAATTGATACTTTTCACTGATCGCGCTCAAACGCATCCAGTCAGAGCCAGTTGCGTTCAGTCGGCGATTACAAGTATTTAAATCTGCTTCAGTCGCAGGAAACAATCGCTGTGTGTTGAGCTCAGTCTTACGATGTTTTAGCTAGTCGTTAAATGTGTGCCCGGCTTTACTGAAATGGCATTTAAACTTATTTTTCTGAGACTAAAAATTCTGACTCTAACTCCTCCTAGAGGTTTAAAGCTAGAACTACCAAATTCGGCTCAAACCTTCAGACTGTTCTGACTTAGTGTGCTTTATCTTTTCTAACTGATCAGACTTACGGTTTTCCTAAAAATGACTATTAAAACTCGGGAAAATCCCATTGACTTTCATTGATGGAATGTTCAGATGAGCCAAGACTGTTCAAACTCCAACTGTCGAAATTCAAATTTAAACACTCTGAAGCCCATTAGACTCAATTAAACTGACATTCTGTGTACTATTTCTAATCCATTGAAACTCATTCAAACTCATTTAATCTATCTCATAGCAACCACCCAGAACGTCATGGCAAGAGCATAGTAACCACAAAGAACACCCTAGTAACCGCATAGCAACTACCCAGATCACCATACCAAACCCCCAGAATACCCTAACAACCACATAGCAACACCCTACCAACCACCCAGAATACCTTAGCAATGGCATGGTAACATCCTAGTGACCATCGTGAGTACCTTAACAACCACATGGCAGCACCCTAGCGGCCACCCAGAATACCCTAGCAACCGCATAGCAACACCCTAGCAATCATCCTGAGTACCTTAGCAACCACATAGTAACACCCTAGCAACCATCCTGAGTACCTTAGCAACTGCATAGCAACACCCTAGCAATTACGCAGAATACCTTAGCAACCACATATCAACACCCTAGCAACCACCTAGAGTACCCTAACTTTTTTATCTAGTTTTCATTTGAAAGTGAACTAATCCTTTAACAGGTTTGTATGTGTATCAGTAAAAAGAGCATTAAACTTTGAAGCATTTTAAACTTTGTGGCTGTAAAATATTAAATATTTGACAAATCTTTGCTGTGAAACAAGACAGAAGTGAGAACAGACTAAAAAACAGTGTAACAAATTGTCATGAATGTCTGGTTGTAATGAAGCTCACGACGATGGAGAATACAATAACACTGTCTTTAATCACAAATCTAACATGTAGAAGAGATAAAACACAATTTTATATTAATCTAGAGTGATAAATTCACTTATTTTTGGGAGTGAGGACGGATCCAGACTTGGATTGTAACTAGTATCCTCAAATGCTCCTGTGTTGGTTTGTTCGTTTATATCATTAAGTTTCCATGTTTTTGCTGGTTTATTAGTGACTGTATGACATTTATTCATGATTCATTTAACTCACACATGAACTGAACATGGATTTGAGTCATTTTCTCTTTCTGTCTTCAGTCTGAGAGGATGCAGTATTACAGAGGAACAGTGTGTCATCCTGACTTCAGCTCTGAAATCAAACCCGTCACACCTGAGAGAGCTGAACCTGAGCAGGAATAAACTAGGAGACTCTGGAGTGAAAAACCTCAGTGATCTACTGATGAACCCACAATTCAAGCTGGAGAAACTACAGTTAGTATCATTATACTGTATTTACTGTTTAGTTTATTTTAAGTCAACAGGGCACAAGTCACATCATTTGTAGCTCTTGTAAGGGTGGACCTCCTACAGGGGTTCAGGCTGTAGGGTTGCCGAGCGACTAAAGAAACGTTATCAGCAAGATGGTAGAAAACTGTACATTTCTTGTCTATTACCACCCACTGCAACTTATACCAACGACGGAAATAAGCGCAGTTATAATAGCAAAATATGTGGGAGAGCGTTGCTATAGGGTGACGGTATTATATTGCAATAGGGAGCACATTAAAGTTAATACCAAATCAAAACTAGTTAGCACATCATTTGTAATAGAAAGGGTTTAATGACAATATCTGGTTATGGTTACACTTAAAATGGTTACAAAAGAGATGTATGAGATGATCAAATCTTATGCCATTAATCGTACCCAGCATGTATGTAAAAAGTTACCTGAGAGAGAGAGAGAGAAAGAGAGAGATTTGATTTTGATTTTTCAAGCATCTTCATTTAACAAAACTAAAAAATCACATCAAGTCACATAACATCAAAAATTCCACAAAATTTAAAACATTTCATAAAAAGAGTGCAAAATGAAGTTCATTTTCAATAACGGAACACAAAGCTCCTCTATGACACCATATTCTTTCAGAAATCCATAGCTTTTTAAAAACAAAAATCAATTAAAAGCCTTGATTTGATCATAGCTGCAAACACCTTTTCAACATTATGATTGATTCTTTGCTCAATTTTTTCTCTTCTGCTAATGTAAATGGCCATTTTGGCTTTTCCCAAAATAAAATTAAGCAATTGACAATCATTCTTTCTTTTTTGAACATATTTAAAACCCAAAATAAAACTCTGCACAAAAACTTCTCATTAAAACAATTAAAAAGATTTTGCAAACCATCAAATAAAGGTTTAAGTCTTGAGCAATACAAAAAAGTATGAAAAGAACAGCTACATCCTCAGCTTTACCAAAACTTGGCCCAGCCACTTTGATTGAACATCCAATCGTTATAATCTTGGATTTAATGAATGTTGCAGTCATTGTCCCACATGCACCCAAAATGTCCAAGCGTGATCCATAGATCAGGGGTTCCTTCAATAGCCAGAATAAAGATGACGTAGGATCAGTTCTTTTCACCTGAAAGAGATCCCATACTTTAAAAAGATTCCTGTAAAACTCTGGCATCCTGGATGTGTTGACTTTTTTGGGATCCAACAAGAACAAAGGTTTATCCAAGCATAGTCCTTCAGCAGTCTTTAAAATAATACTGGCCACTGGCCTCCAGCTTAAGTTCTCTGGGCCAGTAAGGAATCGCTGTATAAACTGTAAGCGAAAAGCTGCAGTCCTACTTTGTAAATGTACAAGCCCTTGCCCTCCTTCTTCTTTTGGTAAATACAATACATTATGGGGTACCCAATGAATTTTTTCCCCCCAAAAAATCTATTAATATGGATTGGATTTTCCCAAGTAAATATGCAGGTGGGTCTATACAAGCCAGTCGGTGCCATAAAGAAGAGGCCACCAAATTATTAATAATAAGGGTTCCTCCTCTATATGATAAATTCTTTACAATCCATTTCCGTTTCATTAAACGACCTTTAAGTTTTTCAGTTATTCCCTCCCAATTTTTTTGAACAAACATTTCGTCTCCTATAAACACTCCCAAATATTTTAAACCATCTTTTTTCCAAGTTAACCCATTTGGGAGTGTTGGAACCCCTCTTTCCCACTTTCCTATTAACACTGCTTCACTTTTACCCCAGTTAATTCTAGCTGAAGAGATGACTTCAAAATCCCTTAATGTTTTTAATAATGTGTCTACATCATTTTGCTTATTTACTATTATGACAACATCATCAGCATATGCTGATAAAACTAAAGTGCTTTTACTGGCTTGTATAGATACCCCTTCTAAAACTCTTCTCAATTTAAACTAAAACTAAAAGCGTGTAAAGTTTTCCACAGATAGTCATGTTCTACACGATCAAACGCTTTCTCTTGATCTAAGGAAATCAAACCCATATCTATACCCATAATTTTAGAAACATCAAATAAATCTCTTATTAAATGGATATTATCAAAAATTGATCGTCCAGGTATACAGTAGGACTGACCAGAGTGGATTACCTCCTCCAAAACCCTTCCTAGTCTAGTAGCTTTTCTAGTAACACTTTTGAAAACAACTTATAGTCACAGCACAACAAGGATACAGGTCGCCAGTTTTTTATGTCTCTCACATCACCTTTTTTCGGCAAAAGGGTAAGGACCGCTCTTCTACAGCTCAGCGGCAGAAGTCCTCCGACTAGGCTGTCACTGAGAACTGCCAGCAGATCCTCCCCTATCATAGGCCAAAAGGTTTTATAGAACTCAACTGGGATTCCATCTGTCCCAGGAGCCTTACCATTCTCCATGCTTTGGAGAGCTTCGTGCAGTTCACCTAGGCTTATAGCCCTCTTGAGTGCTGCATTAGAGTCCTCAGAGACCTTTGGCAGTTCCTCAAAGAAACACTGCTCAACAGACTGATTCTCCTCGTGCTCACAACTATAGAGTTTTTCATAAAAAACATTTGCTCTTTTACGAATTTCAATAGGGTCTGATATCAGAGAACCAGTCTCAGAAAATAAAGAATGTATAACACGTTTTTGACCGTTCTTGTTTTCTAGACTAAAGAAGAATTTTGATGGCAAATCCATCTGGTCTATATCTTGAAATCGAGATCGAAGATGCAAAGAGTGTGCTTTCACTCTTTGCATGTCAGACAACACCGATTTCTTTAAAAAAAGGCCTTCAATATGCATTTGATTTCCACTTGACTGTGCCGCTTCTTGAAATTTCAGAATTTCATCCTCTAACACTTTAATAGATTTAATTATATCTTTTGTGACATTATGAGTGTACTGTTGACATAGTTGCTTAATTTGAGTTTTACCAAACCCCCACCATCTTTGCAAAGACTGAAAACTTGCTTTTTCATTCCTAATATTTTCCCAAAAGAATTTAAACGTATCTACAAAATGTGCATCACTTAGTAAATTTGTATTAAAATGCCAGTAAGCACTTTTCAGCTTGACAAAGTTTAAAGGTACTGTACCTATAACTAGACTATGATCAGAAAACCCAACTGGGGTTATGAAGCAGTTCTTAAAAATGCTAAGATGGTGTTTAAAACAATATAATCTGTCTAATCTCGCTAAAGACAACCTATTATCACAGGCATGTGTTACACTATTACATTTTTCCAAAGTTTCAGCAAGAACATGTAAAAACACCATTCTTTCTGATGGTAAAGTTGGGGCATATACACAAATAAAAACAAAAGTGTGATTCTCAACCTGAGCTCGAATCTTTAGCAGTCTACCTTTCACAACCTCTTCCGTCTCAATGGAACAGGGAGTAAAACTATTATCAAATAAAATAACAACCCCTCCACTAAATGAAGATTTATGACTTAAAAAAGAGAGACCTTTAAATTCTTTTTCCCATTCAACAGCATTGGTTACATCACTATGTGTTTCTTGTACAAGTAAAACATCAATTTTTTTTTGACTCATGATCTCATACATCATTGAGCGTTTTACACGATCTCGAGCTCCATTCACATTTAAAGACGCAATGCGAATGTCACCCATTTGAAAATAAAAAAAGTAAACTTAAACCATAAAGAAAAAAGCAGCCAATAAGGGCCAAAAGTTTGAGCCAAATAACTGCCATTAACTTTTAAACTGGTTTTGTAGCTTTGTCACAAATCTTTTCAATCTGTATACCTCTTTGTTTGTGAAACATCCTTCACTCATAAACATCCTAGTATTTTCCACAAAGCGTTTAATGTCTGGAAAATAGTCAGCAACCTGTACCCCCCTCAGATTTTTTGTCAGGTTTAAAAACTTCCTAATTTCCTCAGTATCATAATCTTTACATGTCCATTCATTCTGGGAACAACTAGAAGCACCAGAATCGGAGAAATCGCTCTCGTTGCCAACATCATCCACATCAGACTCCTTTTCATTTTCTGTTTTTCTAGCTTGTTTCGATTCAGAAACCTTGTCTTTCTTTTTTCTCTTTAAAGGCGTTTTAAAAACAGCCTGATCCATATCCATCATTAAACTATCACCTAAATTAACACTCTCGGAAGGGGACATTTTGTTCAACCCTACACTAACATGTGAAATATCCATGTTCTCATCAGCCTTGGACTCATGTCTGGCAACAACAGTGACAACTAATTCATTCTCTCCATGAATTTTTTCTGAGGCCTGATTCACCTCTTCTGTCTTTGAAAGAGGCACCGTATCAGTTGTGTTACTAGTGGATGGCCTGGGCTCAACTTGGCTTGGATCAGAAACATTATCTGTTAATCCTTCCTCCCTGACTTGCACACCATTTTCACTTGAGGCATCTTGCGCGTTTGTGCCATTTTTGTCTGGACAAACACGCACAAGATGTCCCGTTTTACCACAGCCAAAGCACTTCATCACATCAGTACTTACAAAGACAATGTAATCAAAGTCATCAACCCTCAATTTCAGATTCAGGTTAAGCTCATTTCTATTATCTTTCAGGATCATATAAACAAATCTCCTAAAAGATACTACGTTTAATCAAGTCTGACTTACTTCCGAGAGCGATTCTTTTCATAGGACTGACTATCTTTCCAAAACGTGACAGTTCTTTGTTTAACATTTCGTCTGTAATGAAAGGTGGAACATTAGACAACGTGACCTTCTTCGCAGGGGTAGAAAGGGGAAGCACTGTGGTAAATAAACCGCTAATTACCACTCCTTTCTCCACAACTTCGTTTGCTTTCTCGACTGAATTCAAAAACAAAACCATAGCATTATTCATTCTAGGAGCCGCTAAAATACATTCATGGCCAACGACATCACCAACGGCCAGAATGCACTCCTCTACATTCACCGCGGACACCACTTTCACTCCGTGGCGCCGTGTGAGAGACTCCAAACTAGTGCTTATGTTTTGGGCTGCCATGCTTTCCAGTGATACACTGGTTGGCGACGGCCAACCCCCCCAAAGAAAACTAAATCACCACTTGATTTACCACAGATATCAAAGCCCAAAAAAAAGAAATAAAGAAAGATTCAGAAATGGTATTAGTTAACGGGTTTGTATGTGTATCAGTAAAAAGAGCATTAAACTTTGATGCATTTTAAACTTTGTGGCTGTAAAATAGTTTCATATGCTGGAATCTGACAAATCTTTGCTGTGAAACAAGACAGAAGTGAGAACAGACTAAAAAACAGTGTAACAAATTGTCATGAATGGCTGGTTGTAATGAAGCTCACGACGATGGAGAATACAATAACACTGTCTTTAATCACAAATCTAACATGTAGGAGAGATAAAACACAACCACTTCAACATAAACGACAGAACAATGAACAGACAGAACTAAGAGTTTAAATACACAGACAGAGTAATCAAGGTAAAACAGAACAGCTGCAGGAACTAATTAACAACCAAGAACACTAACTAGGGAACACACACAGACAGCAACACCATGATAATAAAACACAACAAAACTGTTACACAAATAGATTATTCTGAAATGTTACATTTATACTGGACTAATGGTACTTTTCACTAAATCTTCTTTTATTAAGCAAAATGTGTATTTAGAGATTGTAAATTACACTCTAAAATGACTTTATAATTGATTTAAGTAATAATTCATGAAAAATATGAAAATAGTCCATTTAAATGTTAATTTTTCTGTCGTTTCTATATTGATCCTATATATTAATCTAGAGTGATAAATTCACTTATTTTTGGGAGTGAGGACGGATCCAGACTTGGATTGTAACTAGTATCCTCAAATGCTCCTGTCTTGGTTTGTTCGTTTATATCATTAAGTTTCCATGTTTTTGCTGGTTTATTAGTGACTGTATGACATTTATTCATGATTCATTTAACTCACACATGAACTGAACATGGATTTGAGTCATTTTCTCTTTCTGTCTTCAGTCTGTATAGATGCAGTATTACAGAGGAACAGTGTGTCATCCTGACTTCAGCTCTGAAATCAAACCCGTCACACCTGAGAGAGCTGAACCTGAGCTGGAATGAACTAGGAGACTCAGGAGTGAAAAACCTCAGTGATCTACTGATGAACCCACAATTCAAGCTGGAGAAACTACAGTTAGTATCATTATACTGTATTTACTGTTTAGGTTATTTTAAGTCAACAGGGCACAAGTCACATCATTTGTAGCGCTGCATCTCCATCTGAAGAAAGATTCAGAAATGGTATTAAAGGATAAGTTCACTTTCAAATGAAAATTAGCCCAAGCTTTACTCACCCTATGTAAGAAAAATATCAATATTTAATTAAAGTTATGAAGTCAAATATCGAGCTTCCGCCAGACTGCCTTCCGCCATTATAAAGCTCGGATGTGTCAGGATATTTATTAATATTTCTTTGATTATGTTCATCAGAAAGAAGAAAGTCATATACACCTAGGATGGCTTGAGGGTGAGTAAAGCTTGGGTCTGGAAAAGCCAACTTAAGCCGGGGACACACTTAAAGTCGGCATGAAGCGGAAGTTGCGATTGTTTTTCTTCTCTACTGTGACGTCTAGCTGAGTGAAACGGCATCTAAAATAAGAGGGCGGTACTTGATTTCGTACTTCGGGAATTGATTGGATCATTGGAAGTTGGGCGTTGCTAACAAAATGGAGGCAGATCTGAATGCCTGTTTGGGAATTTCTCTCCACCGGACTCTCTGTGAGCACCCTCACGTTACTGTAAGAACCTTATTTATTGAGGATGACGAGGACGGTCAACGACACTAAACAGCGAGAGAGACTGACTGATTGGCTGACGGTGTGTGTCCACCATAGCATGTGACAGGAAGAGATGATGAGTCGTTTTGAGGGGGAGAGCAGGTTAATGTTTTTGATTAAAGATTACGAGAGCACATGAATTTTAAAAAAATAATGAAGTGCACGGATAAATTATTTATAATAAATACTACAATATTCCATAAAAAAGTAAGAGTTGTCAATTTTGATTTCATGCCGACTTTAACGATTGTAAGGCCGATTATGAATGTAAATTGATACTTATCACTGATCGCGCTCAAACGCATCCAGTCAGAGCCAGTTGCGTTCAGTCGGCGATTACAAGTATTTAAATCTGCTTCAGTCGCAGGAAACAATCGCTGTGTGTTGAGCTCAGTCTTACGATGTTTTAGCTAGTCGTTAAATGTGTGCCCGGCTTTACTGAAATGCCATTTAAACTTATTTTTCTGAGACTAAAAATTCTGACTCTAACTCCTCCTAGAGGTTTAAAGCTAGAACTACCAAATTCGGCTCAAACCTTCAGACTGTTCTGACTTAGTGTGCTTTATCTTTTCTAACTGATCGGACTTACAGTTTTCCTAAAAATGACTATTAAAACTCTGAAAAATCCCATTGACTTTCATTGATGGAATGTTCAGATGAGCCAAGACTGTTCAAACTCCAACTGTCAAAATTCAAATTTAAACACTGAAGCCCATTAGACTCAATTAAACTGACATTCTGTGTACTATTTCTAATCCATTGAAACTCATTCAAACTCATTTAATCTATCTATCTCTCATAGCAACCACCTAGAACATCATGGCAACAGCATAGTACCCACACAGAACACCCTAGTAACCGCATAGCAACTACCCAGATCACCATACCAAACCCCCAGAATACCCTAACAACCACATAGCAACACCCTACCAACCACCCAGAATAGCTTAGCAATGGCATGGCAACACCGTAGTGACCATCGTGAGTACCTTAACAACCACATGGCAGCACCCTAGCGGCCACCCAGAATACCCTAGCAACCGTATAGCAACACCCTAGCAACCACCCAGAATACCTTAGCAACCACATAGTAACACCCTAGCAACCATCCTGAGTACCTTAGCAACCACATAGCAACACCCTAGCAACCATCCTGAGTGCCTTAGAAACCGCATAGCAACACCCTAGCAACCACGCAGAATACATTATGAACCACATAGCAACACCCTAGCAACCATCCTGAGTGCCTTAGAAACTGCATAGCAACACCCTAGCAACCACGCAGAATACATTATCAACCACATAGGAACATCTTAGCAACCACATAAAACCCTTGCAACCACTCAGAATACCCTAACTTTTTTATCTAGTTTTCATTTGAAAGTGAACTAATCCTTTAACAGGTTTGTATGTGTATCAGTAAAAAGAATATTAAACTTTGAAGCATTTTAAACTTTGTGGCTGTAAAATTGTTTCATATGCTGGAATCTGACAAATCTTTGCTGTGAAACAAGACAGAAGTGAGAACAGACTAAAAAACAGTGTAACAAATTGTCATAAATGGCTGGTTGTAATGAAGCTCACGACGATGGAGAATACAATAACACTGTCTTTAATCACAAATCTAACATGTAGGAGAGATAAAACACAACCACTTCAACATAAACGACAGAACAATGAACAGACAGAACTAAGAGTTTAAATACACAGACAGAGTAATCAAGGTAAAACAGAACAGCTGCAGGAACTAATTAACAACCAAGAACACTAACTAGGGAACACACACAGACAGCAACACCATGATAATAAAACACAACAAAACTGTTACACAAATAGATTATTCTGAAATGTTACATTTATACTGGACTAATGGTACTTTTCACTAAATCTTCTTTTATTAAACAAAATGTGTATTTAGAGATTGTAAATTACACTCTAAAATGACTTTATAATTGATTCAAGTAATAATTCATGAAAAATGTGAAAATAGTCCATTTAACTGTTAATTTTTCTGTCGTTTCTATATTGATCCTATTTATTAATCTAGAGTGATAAATTCACTTATTTTTGGGAGTGAGGACGGATCCAGACTTGGATTGTAACTAGTATCCTCAAACGCTCCTGTCTTGGTTTGTTCGTTTATATCATTAAGTTTCCATGTTTTTGCTGGTTTATTAGTGACTGTATGACATTTATTCATGATTCATTTAACTCACACATGAACTGAACATGGATTTGAGTCATTTTCTCTTTCTGTCTTCAGTCTGTATAGATGCAGTATTACAGAGAAACAGTGTGTCATCCTGACTTCAGCTCTGAAATCAAACCCGTCACACCTGAGAGAGCTGAACCTGAGCTGGAATGAAATAGGAAACACAGGAGTGAAGCACTTATGTGACGTACTGAAGGATTCACACTGTAAACTGGAGAGATTGAGGTCAGTAACATTCTTCACATACAAGAATCAAAATGCCTAAAATCACTTTAACTGTTTAAACTAAAACACTTTATACTCAATATCTCACAATGAGTCTGAGTTCACATTATATTTGCTCAAAATTCTTCACCTTAATGATTTGTTTGTAAGATAATCTCTCTTCCTCTGTTTGTGTCTTTCTAGTCTACAGGACTGTGGCATTACAGATGTTTCTTCTTTAACTCAGTCTTTGAATAACTCAAAAGCACTGCAGTTTTTAAAAGATCTTGATCTGAGATATAATAAGATAGGAGACTCAAAGCAGCAGCTCAGTGACGTGTTACGAGACTCAAACTGTGTCCTGAGGTGAGGAAACATCACTGTGATATTAAAGAGATCTTCATTTACCTCTGATATGTGAACAAACCTTTCAGATTTTTGTGAAAGGAAATTATCATTAAGCTTTATTGCAACAAAGGGTTTGTGTGAGAACAAAATGTGAAGTTATTAAAATGTTCAACACAAAGGAGGAAAGAGAACAAAAGCACACTGTCACAGCTTTATACAACAACACCTGCTTTATTAACTGTGTCAGTAGTGAATCATTTCAGTGTGAAAATAGACTTGTTCAGATTGTAGGAAAACGCTGCACTCCTGCTAAAATCAGTGCGTTCAGCTTCAGCTCACAGCCGTCCAGCCTCACATGAGAAATGTCTCTGTCTCTAGTGTGTTTTTACTTTGACAAGCAACACGTCACACTACTTTACACTCACTTTACTTTCAGTTATTTACTAAGAGCCCTACAAACATGTTTAAACTAGAGGACAAACGGCTTTAACTAAAGGTTTGTGTTTTAATTCAGAATATCATTTGTATTTGCTCCCTGTGGTTTATTCCATACGCCGTACACTCATTAGTTTCTTCTTTACAGTCACTCAATAGGAGTCACACCAACACAAACACACATATCAACATGATTCATGTTTTAATGTATTATATTTAAAACACAAATATCTCTGTAAGATCATGTAAAGTCAGTAATTAATCAGATTACAGGGATTTAATGTAACTTCTTTTTACTCAAAAAACAGTAATTGAAATATATTTACTAATTTGCATATTGAACACTGATTGTTTTCTCTTCTGTTTCACCTTACAGAGTAGATGGTAATCTGTGAAATCATCATGAGAGGAGCAGAAATCATCAGGTGATCCACAGAAGAGTCTCACTACTGTGTCTATGAGGAGAAATAAATGTGTGATTAATGTGTAAATGTGTTTCATACAGATGGAAGAGACTCAGACTTTACAATGAAATAAAGCAGCATGTGTGTTAGAAACATGTGATATTGAATGATTAATGTTGCTTTAGTATTCAGACAAATGAAGGTTTAGTTTTATTTAAAGGTGAACAGGAGGAAGAAGCTCAGATGAGTCTGTCAGCAGAAATCTTCAGGCTCTTCAGTATCAGACCTACAAATATAATAATGTTTGGATTGAACTCATCCATAATGATTAAAATGTTTCTAATCATAAACGTGATTGTCAAGTATAGCACATAAATGTATCAAATATATGAAGTACATGTTAATTCAAACATTTACATGATATCTTTTAAATTTTATGCACAGAATATATTTGTTTATTTTTGTTATTCTGTTTTATTTTATATTAAGTTATCTATGTGTCTGTTGTTAATGCACAGATATACAGTATATTGTCTTTGTTCTGTGGATGGAGTCTCTTCTAGACCAACTAAACATTTTCATCAGTTAACAGCATTTGTGTGTCTTTCAAAGTTCAGAACAATTGATTTTGTTTGAAAAGTTCACTTGTCTGTTGTATTATTGAAGCTACATGAGCAGATGCAGAGAGATTCTCCTTCTTAAATAAAGGTGAAGTTGTAGATATTAAACATAAAACCATATGAGCGATCTTTAGGATTGTTGGAGAAGAAATCATGCTGGGCTGCGTTTCTCTAAAGCATTGTGAGCTCAGCTGATCCGGCTTCCAGTATGAATGAAATTACATTAGAGTGTTTAGCTCTCCATATTGCTAACATCACCTCAGTTTGGGTAAAAATAAAATAAATAAATAATACTAAAATACTTTGTAATATAGTAACTTGAATAGTTTTATTTTATTAATAGAATTTTTTTATTTTATTTAGAAGAGAGTTAGAAGTGGTTAGAAAAACTAACTCTCAACTACTTATTTACTCTTACTTGAGTCATATTATGTTTTAGTACTTGTACTCAAGTAAATTATTTCTTACGTAGCAATACTTAAGTCAAGTTTTTTTTCAGTACTCTTTCCACCACTGGAGCAGCATGTGTAAGCACTGTGAGATGCTGTTGTGACATCACAATCACGTTACATTGTGACCTCGGTCAAAATCGAGGGGTCGAGGGTCTGTCCAAACAAACTGCCCTTGTCCACTTGATGAAGTTGAATGACTTCAGAATGTAGCAGGGATTCCCCCGAGGGGAAGTTAAACACAGCCAGTATTAAGGCTGTATGTTAATTGAAATCATAATAAAACCACGATGAAAGCATGATTTTTTTTCCCACCAGCCCCTGCAGTGTGTAATCTGAATGCAGCACGCCTAAATCCAGCATGAGAACAGAACAGACCGGGTTTATCGTTACGACATGAAAGAAAGCAAAGAAACAGGGAAGGTGAATTCAGGCCAGGATAAGGACTTGACCCCCAAAAAATCAATATCTGTAGTTTGGGAATATTTTGGATACTGGAGAGATGAGAGCCAGGTAATTTGCAAGACACTGCAAGATTTGAGTGAGTTTGACAAGGGCCAGATTGTGATGCTAGACGACTGGGTCAGAGCATCTCCAAAACTGCAGCTCTTGTGGGGTGTTCCCGGTCTGCAGTGGTCAGAATCTATCAAAAGTGCTCCAAGGAAGGAACAGTGGTGAACCGGCGACAGGGTCATGGGCGGCCGAGGCTCATTGATGCACGTGGGGAGCGAAGGCTGGCCCGTGTGGTCCGATCCAACAGACGAGCTACTGTAGCTCAAATTGCTGAATAAGTTAATGCTGGTTCTGATAGAAAGGTGTCAGAATACACAGTGAATCTCAGTTTGTTGTGTATGGAGCTGCATAGCTGCAGACCAGTCAGGGTGTCCATGCTGACCCTTGTCATTTTTGACTGGGAACACTACGAGTGTGATAGGGTTTTCAACACAGCACAAGGGTTAAAGCAGTTTCATCTTTTCTCAATAGTGTGTTTATCTGCTGGTGAAATTAAAGATCTGATGGAGTGTTGTGGTAAAAAAAAAAAAAAAAAAAAAATATTATTACTACAGAACTGAGATACATTGTTGGAACAATACTGAACATCTGCTGACCTCGAGTACATCTGTCCTCTGTGCTCATTAGATGAGAAGCTCTGTACAATATCTTGCTCTCATTTATGGACATTTCAATTCATAACATACAATCCAAGCACAACAGACTACACCATAGTGTTCTTGTAAATGATATTAATGTACTCTATTCAGCCATAAATGAACACCATAAATGAACATGCCCAAGCTTGACTGATTTAACACACAATTTGTGTATTGCAAAGATCCTTATTTTATATTTTCATCAACACTTCAGCTGCTGACTGGTTCGGCTTCCGTTCTGATCTCCTCATATTCTCACTGCACGTCTTTTCCATTCACTGCCTCTCACAAGCTGCCATTTATACACTTGATTTTTTAAGGCTAAGCATGGAGAAATAACAGACTTATGTTAAACATAAGTTAAATAGCTAATGTGTAAAACTGGAATATGGCAAAAAATAAAAAATAAAAAAAATACACTTCTGGAGGGAATTAAACCATAACCAAAACCAAATCATTCTGATGACAGACTTTGGTGAGGCGCTTCAGAACCACCAAACCAACTTTTGAGATGCTGCGATGCGATTGGTCCGCTGGTTAGTCCAGCTATCCAATCACAGCCTCTGTTGAGGCAAAGGCATGTGAGCTTTTGTTGCGCATTGAGGAAATTATTCAGTAAATGTTTCCATCGTAGCTTATGCACATTTCTTATTGGATAAAACAATTATCCGCCTCAGTTGAGCTTATATGTTTTTTATGCACATTTTATGCATCTTGGCATTTCCATCCAGCGTTTTTTATTGCAATATCCCAAAATTCGCATATAAATAGGTGGATGGAAACAAATGCCAGTACACACAGTTAACATGTTTAATATAGCTGTGCACAAAGATGTAGAAGCAAATGATCTTGCACAATGACACTTCAGTTCATCTGAGTTTCACACTATTGACTCTTGCTCACTACATCAACTTTTGGCGACATTTCCTTCGATGAGACAGCAGAGCGCTGGATGTGACGAAACTCCTTCCACATGGCGGGCAGCGGTGCGGCTTCTCTCCGGTGTGAACTCTCTCGTGTATTTTCAGGTTCCCTGACTGACTGAAGCTCTTGTCACAATGTGAGCACTTGTAGGGTTTCTCTCCCGTATGGACCTTCTGATGCTCTTTCAGATATTTGGCTCTAGAGAAGCTGTTCCCGCACACCGAGCACACGTGAGCTTTCTCGCCGCTGTGTATTTTCTGGTGCTCTTTCAGGTAGCCCAGCTGCGAGAACATCTTTCCACAGAAAGAGCACAAGAAAAGCTTCTGGTGAATTTTCTGGTGGATCTTCAGGTGCTTCGCTGAAATGAAGCTTTTACCGCACTGGCCGCAGCTGAACGGTCTCTCTCCCGAGTGCGAGTGCTGGTGGTTTTTGAGGATGGTGGCCTGCGTGAAGCTCTTCCCACACTCGTGACACGTGAACGGACGCTCTCCGGAGTGAATGCGCATGTGGTTCTTAAAGTGTCCTTTGCGTATGAAGCTCTTGGCGCACAGCAGGCAGGTGAAAGGCTTCTCTCCGGTGTGGATCCGGATGTGATTCTCCAGGCTCTCTTTGCGTGTGAAGCTCTTCCCGCAGTGAGGGCAGCTGAACGGCTTCTCTCCGGTGTGTGTTTGCAGGTGTCTCTTCAGATCTGCGTTTTTGAAGAAGCTACTGCCGCACTGCAGACAGGTGAAATCACGCTCTCCGGTGTGAATTTTGATGTGGCTTTTAAGGTTCACTTTGAGTGTGAAACACTTCCCACACTGAGGACAGATGAATGGTGTTATTTTGGCTCCTGTTCTTCGCTGAGAGAAATCGCTTTCGGTCTGTGAACGACTCAACGATTTTTCTCCCATTATGACCTTCTGAGGTCTCTGATACTGATGATCCTCCTCCACTACATTCAGTTCTTCACACTCCACTTTCACTTCCGTCAGGTCTAAAATCAATTCAGATAAATAAGAAACAAAAGTGACCCACAGTTTCATGGCAGAAAGCAAGAGGTCAATCATCAGGGCTCCAGATGAACACATGAACTGATCTTGGCACTGATGAAAATTACAATAGTCATATTATTATAGTACTGCACCAATACAATCAGTTCGGTCAATAATAATGTTTACTAGAGATGCTCTGATCTATCGTCCGCAGATCAGTATCGTGACTATCGGAGACTCGATCGGTAGTGACTAAATTTGGCCGCTCTCACGAACCGAATAGTACCGCTGATGAGCACAGATCACCAATCATTTCTTCTGGTGTATTTGCGCTAACAGGGAATCTCTGACTTGCGTCTCCTCGTCTCAACTGTGTGTTCAGATGTGTATCATGTCACATGACTCTGTGAGGATCATCTCAACATCTTTGCATCATGATATTTAATTTCTGAGCTCATTTATATCATGACTAGAAATGCACCGGTCGGAACTGGACGGTTTTTAGTTTTATTTTGGCCAATCTCTGTTCTGGACTTGCGCACAAACTACATTGCAGTCATTTCCCAAAATGTCATTTGTGTAAAAAATATTAGAAAGTCTGTAAACAGGAAGTTAACACAGACCAGAGACAGGACACGCTGAAGACAGACGCAAAGAGAAGATCAGAGACGAACCAGCAGAGAAAATACCAGAAACAGCAAGATCACTGTTCACGATGTTTAAAATATAGGAAGAAAAATACAAATATTGAATTGAGGGAGTGTGTTTATATGAATGAATCTCTGAAGGGAACTGACTGTCTTCAGAAAGGTTTTGATGACATCTTTTCCTGTATAAAGTAGTGTTTATAACTGCTTTGTGTTCAGCGGTACTCAAAGAAACCACTTCTGCTCCATAAGCGCCACCTACTGTCAGAGAGTGAATCTGCATTTTCATTCAGTCCGTCTGCTGTTTTTGTTTTCTGCAGCTTAATTCCACACATCTAAAGTTTAAATCTTGTAATTATACAATCTAATTTAAATCAAAAACAACTGTTCATGTTACATGTGTGCAGCATCTTTGTTTGGATCATGATTAAAATGCAGAGGTTTACACTAATTTCAAATGACTACAGGTATTTAGTTTGGCCTGTTATAGAGCAAATAAACAGCAAATAAATTTGCTTAAAGAAAAATAAAAATAAATCTGTATTTGAATCGGCCAATTTGCTAAGAAAAAACATCAGAATCAGCCATGAAAAACATGATTGGTGCATCACTAATAATGATCATCTGCTGTAGTTTAAGTTAAGATATGCTGTTAGTTTATGCATCATAATCCAACATGGTGCAAAGATAAAGTAATTCTCAAAGAGCGACACGAGATGCTAAAAAACACCGTGTTCGTCTGAGGGATTTTACACACAAACACTCACTATAGAGAGTGAAACTGATGTGACTATTACTAATTAAAAGAACGATCATTTAACAGCTCCTGTGATTTTCACCAAACAGTCATTAATGAAGAGTCAAGAATGATCACAGACCTCTCTGTTCCTCAGTTTCTTCATCATTCATTCTGCATGTTTCTGCATCACTCGTGTCTTCACTCTCCTCTTTAATAAACTCCATCTTTACAATAGTGTCACTCGCACTGTTCACTTTCTACACCTGGAAACTGTTGGAGCAGAAAGTCATTATTAATATTAAGTGCTGAATTCATCATACGATGGTCACATGTCACTCATGAATATTAAAAATGTGTGTGACGTGACAGGATATGAACCATAAACTCACAGCTGCTTGTGTGAAATAACACTGAAACACCTCAGCCGTGACTGACTGTGTTTCTGTGAAAACCTTTAGAAAGCAGGTGTGTTAGAAATAAAATCACTGATGCCACTGTATTAAGACTTTCAGTGTTTCTATTATAACATGAACTTACATATTCAGTATTTTGTATTTTTTTTAATAAATACAACTGATTTTATAAAACAATTCTCAACTTTTTTTTGTAGCTGATAATGATTCATATATGTTATACATCAATATCCTATAAAATCTTCTACTATCACTGTATAGGAACTGTAATATAATGTTTAATAATATAATGTACTGTCACCACAGATATGTCCTTGGAATTAATAATAAAAAAGACCTATTTTAATTTTCATTGCAAATACAATGACTGAATTAATTTTAAATGATCAAATCGCCCTAAATCTTATTTCTAAACTCAGTATTGTTTGTACTGCGCTGTCTCGCGTTTATTTATGCTTAAAGATGTCAGACAGCACGTGTCAGTATTTGTCACTTTCTATATCTATATCTATTCATCACATATACTGGCGCCATAAACAGATATTTTAGAGGAGAAAACATTATAATCAGATCAGGCTAGCGCTCACTGGCTTTACCAGAGCTGCCATAACTAATACCAGATCATCTGCAGAATGAGTAAACTACTGTAAAACATAAATACATTTACCGTTACGCCAGCTTTCCTCTCGCCTTCTATAATATATGGAGAGATTGATATGGCATTTCAATGGCAGTTGCTCCGCTGGCGCGTGACACCCGGAAATGCGCGATCTGCTCACTGACGCGCGGTCCTAGTGCCAGGTTGATTTGAGCCAATCAGACAAACCCATTTTGTTTAAGATGCACTGTGATTTTTTGCTACTTAAAAGGGTTTTGTATTTTTACATTAAAAGAGTTAATCACATGGGATAACTCATTTTAGACATTTTAGTTTTATAGAAAGTGTTTTTATTATTATTACTATTATTATTATTCTACATGAGTGCAGTTATATTGACACAACATGACAATACAGAGGTACCACTGATGATAATAGCAATGTAGGAACTACACAAACACTATTAAAAATATTTTTATGCTCACAAGATTGCATTTATTTATTCAAAAAAGCTGCAAAATCAGTAAATATTCTTACATTATAAAATAACTGTTTTCTATCATAATATAATTGTAAAGTAATTCATTCTTGTGATCAAATCTAAATTTTCAGCATTACTCCAGTCTTCAGTGTCACATGATCCTTCAGAAATCATTCTAATATGATGATTTGCTGCTCAAGAAACATTTCTGATTATCAATGTTGAAAACAGTTGTGCTGCATCATATTTTGTGGAAACTGTGATACAACTTTCTGTATGATACCAATGTTACTCATTTCTTTGGCTGGCCAAAAATTATGTCTGCACAATTTTCTGCGTTCCTCAAATGTTGTTGTAACGGTTGGTGCAAGACAAGGAGAGATGAAGATCTTGAGACAAAGTGGCATTTCTTAAATGAAAACAAAACACTCAGGAACCATTCGTGGGTCTGTTTTTCCACCACGGTTGGTGCAGGTCAAGGTGAGATGAGGCTAGGATCTACACCAGGACTGGGCAACACTGGCCCTTGCCATCCACTTTACTGCAAAAATTTCCTCCAACCCTGATCAAACACACATGCCTGTAGCTTTCTGGTCATCCTGAAGACCCTGATTAGCTTGTTTGATTAGGGTTGAAGGTAAGCTTTGCAGGAAAGTGGATTTTGAAGGCCAGAGTTGCCCACCCCTGATCTAGATGTAAAACACCAAATGAAACCTTCACAGCACCAGACGTGTTTTAATTGTTTATATTCTGAACTAATACATTCATGTCTCTGTACTGCCTTTCTCACTGCAGGTAATGTGTTTTAGTAAATTGCTCTTTTGGAGCACATTTGCTCCTGAGGGCAAACCATGACCTGAGGCTACAGATTGGAGCATGAATTTTTCTAGGGGCCTGTATTTATTATGTATGAAAGATTTTAAGTGTCTTTGAAGGCCAGCTATATGGCTGAAACTCCTCCTGCATGTGAAAGGCTTCTCTCCAGTGTGAATCCTTGTGTGATCCTTAAGGCTTGCTTTACATGTGAAACTCTTTCCACACTGAAGGCAGGTGCATGAATGTTTAGCTCCTGTTCTTTTTCGTGAATAATTCTTTTTAGATTTCTTTCCAGTTTTCAGATGTTCTTCTTCATCTTCACTCAGTTCTTCACTTTCCTCTTCCATCAGGTCTGAATGAAACAAATAAATGGTTAAAAATCAAATTGAGCAGAATACAGGTGAAACAGGATCTAGTTGATCAAAGTGAGCCTCAATTTAACAGCACAACACATCAGAGCTCAAGTGTCTGTTTTATGTGATATTTTTATATTCTAAACATTAATAATCTCATTTGTAATGGCAATAAAACTGGGAGAAAGTTGATAGAGGCTGAGAGGACGAGGATGCAGAAATGAGAAATGAGAAGCACCTACTGCTGTTTTACTTTAGTGACCCTTTTCACAAGCCTTAATTTAGAGAAATATTAATAAGCTCTATAAGTCAATTAAACAATTTTTTTTTACAGATATAGAGAGTAAACATACAAACAAAAAAAAAAAAAAATAATAAGGTTAAAATGTGTATATGTTTCATATGCCTTTTTTTTTGGTAGGAGTAGTCATTTGGGTAAAGACTGTGGATTTCAGATATATCTCAGAAGAAAACAGCAGACGGATCCACTCAGTGTTGTGAGAGAGAGTTTCATATGGGCTGAACAAGATGGTGTCTGTGATGTTTATTTCCTCTGTGTGTTTCTATAAATTACTGCATTTATTTTTGTGCAAGTGAGATGAGTAAAGAGCATCTGTTGCATAAATCATTCTGTCTGGGGCCGTATTCACAAAACATCTTAAGGCTAAAAGTAGCTCCTAACTTGCAGATTTAGGAGTAACTCTTAAAAATAATGGGTGTGTCAGTCCTAATTTTTGCTCTAAGAGTATTTCACAAAGCTTTTTAGCACTAAAACTAGCTCCTAAATCTGTGAAACGTTAGGAGTAGTCAAGAGGACACTAAGAGAAAATCACAAACAATCCTAAAATGATTGTTGCCCAAAGACACTGAACACCACTGAGGAGAAAGGTGATAGATCCTTGAGTCTTGAGCCTTTTCTTCATAAATGCAAGACATATTTTGATTTATAGATTTGAATCTATGATAAAAAGCCAAAAATAGGGGATACAGAAACTGTCGAGGTAACTATAGGTGAGTCGGCTTTCATTTGTGTGTACACTACCAGTCAAAAGTTTGGAAACATTACTGTTTTTAATGTTTTTGAACAAAGTCTCTTATGCTCATTAAGGCTGCATTTATTTCATAATAAATACAGTAAAAACAGTAATATTGGGAAATATTATTACAATTTAAAATAACTGTTTTCTGTTTGAATATATTTTATAAAGTAATTTATTCCTGTAATCAAAGCTGGATTTTCAGCATCATTACTCCAGTCTTCAGTGTCACATGATCCTTCAGAAATCATTCTAATATGCTGATTTGATACTCAGTTATTATCAATGTTGAAAACAGTTGTGTTGCTTAATATTTTTTTGGAACCTGTGAGTGATACTTTTTTCAGGATTCATCGATGAATAAAAGGTTAAAAAGAACAGCATTTATTCAAAATATAAATCTTTTCTAATAATATATATCTTTACTATCACTTCTTATCAATTTAACACATCCGTGCTGAATAAAAAAAAAGAAAGAAAAAAAAAAAAAGACCGACTCCAAACTTTTGAACTGTAGTGTATATTGTTACAAAAGATTTCTATTTTAAATAAATGCTGATATTTTTTTAACTTTTTATTCATCAAAGAATCCTGAAAAAGTATCACAGGTTATAAAATAATATAAAACTGTTTCCAACATTGATAATGTTGGGCGCTGCTCGACCTGGGCAACAGGTAGCTGCACAAAGGTTTTTGTGGCTTACTATTGAAATTGTTCGATTAGAAGATTGGAAGATGACTGCACTCATGCGTGTCCTTTGGATGGGAATTGTTTTGTTTTCCCTCGTTACGAGTACAACTTTGGCGGCACATGGTCATGAACAGGACGCCATCTCCTACACCAGGGAGGCGCTTCTTATGGCATTGCGCTTCGCTGGTACGCGTTTTGAAGCCCCCGCTAATTTGCCTCATTTACCCGAAGAGCTGCGGAGACGACCGCAACAGCAGTTTTGGCAGTATTTGCTTCGCCGCGAGCTAGAGGCATAGTTCGGCGCAGAGGTAAACGGGGAGGTGTACGACAGCGTTTGAGGAGGAGAGGAAATCGTCCAGCTCTGCCTTCGATAATCTTGTTTAATGCCCGTTCATTACGAAATAAAATGGATGAATTTCGGATTAATTCAACTTTTCGTTACGAATATCGGGATATCGGCATCTTGGCTGTGACAGAGACGTGGCTTCAGCCTGACATCCCTGATGCCTATGTTCAGGTGGATGGTTTCACATTGGTGCGTGCGGACAGAGATCTGGTCAGATCAGGAAAATCCTGTGCAGGTGGGGTTTGTGCTTATATAAATGATCGGTGGTGTGGCTGCATTGCTGTGAGGGAGACTATCAGTGACAGAGACGTGGAACTGTTGTGGATTAGTTTGCGACCATTTTATGTGCCACCGGATGGAAACGCAGTAAGAGCTGCGGCGCAGGTGTCTGAGTGCGTGCAACAGCAGCTCCAACGTACGCCTAATGCTCCTCTGTTTGTTCTGGGTGATATGAATCGTTGTCATCTTGAAAGATTTCTTCCTGGTTTTCAACAATATGTTAACTGTAATACAAGGGGCATTAATATTTTGGTGCTATCTGAACATATCAAATGCATATACTGTGAAAGTTGTCACTGTAAACAAACTTTTTTTTTAAATGTCAAATTGTATATGACAGACGGATTATATATATATATATATATATATATATATATATATATATATATATATATATTCTATCACCGGCATGCTATTTAGACAGTACACAGTTTGCTATATTCATCATTATTTGCTGGACAGACCCTCTGATAACTTTCCCCACCATTCAGCTCTATGTTAACTTTAGAGAGCCTCTTCATGTGTACTGCAGTGCGCAGGCTCATGGCAGGATTGAGCGCGAACGTGAGATTACGGCATGGTGTGGCCGACCACTGCCCAAAATAAAAAACCCAAAAATCGCTAATTTTATTTAAATATAGCTAAAATAGCTCCTTGTCGCAAAACATTAATCAAAGTCGCAGCAACAATGAGAAAGTAGCTAAATTTGGCGACAAAATCCCCAAATTGGCAGCACTAATCACCATGTGCATAGCAGAGCCATGTCTCTACATGACTCTGGACTGTAGGTACTTGCCATATTGCTCTTTTAGCTGTCTTTTCCGTCTTTCTCCCGAACGAAGAAGGTATGCTGTGTTTCATGCTACAGATTAGTTGTTAGCATTGGTTGAAAATAATTCACATACAGAAATACACGATGTTTAAGTTGTTTTTATTTATTTTTTCCGTTATTTACAGATGTAAGATCATATATATTTAACATGCATGTTTCATTGTTGTGGATTGGTATACTTGGGAATGTTATTTTTGTTGGCAGTGTTACTGATGTTACTGCGTTTTCTCCATTTCTGTCCTTTTGCTTCTCTTTTCCGTCTTTCTCCCGAAAGAAAGAGTGTTACTGATGTGTGAGCTGAAGCTGTCGTGACGGCCTATCTATATAAAAATACATTCCCTATGCAGACCCAATCCGGCGCTGTCCTGTTGTTTTTCACTAATTTTCAACACAACACAGACTACAGATTAGTACAGATAGTACAGAAGCATACGGCTACATTAACATGGGCGTGCTTTGTGAGCAGGACATGAAAGTATGGTAAAGTTCCTTGAAACGGCATCAAATACGCAGAAACTGCGAAACCAAAATGCTTTATTATGTATACCAGTGTATTCAATTGGTGAAACATACGTTTTTTAAATATATGATCCGTGAAATATCACGTGACAAATCTGTCGCAGTCTAACTTCTGCTGGAAATCCTGGAGTCCATTGGCAAAGTCACACACACACCTGCATAATACCAAACAAGCCCTGCAATCACAACATTAAAAGAAGAAGCATTCTTCCCTCTTCAAGGTTGAGTTTCATCAGGACCCACAAAAATCTTAGCTTCATTCAACCAGAACAAGAACAACAGGACAGAATACGTCTTTCACACAGAGCAGAATCTAACAGTGCATGAGATAGTTACCTTCATATCCACCTTATTTTTCAGCTGGGAGATTTCAAAACACTACTTCATAAAGCTTCGAAACCTTTGTGAATCTTTTGTTTCAAATCAGTGGTTCAGAGTATCAAACTGCCAAAGTCACGTGATTTCAGTTGATTCAAAGCTTTGAAAAGTTAGTTAATTCTCCCATCACTAGGGCTGCATCCGAAACCGTATACTTCCTTACTACATAGTAGGCAAAAAACAGTATGTGACAAAAAAAGTTTGTCTGAATTCACAGTACTCCTAAAAGGCAAAAAGTACCCAGATGACCTACTACTTCCGGCGAGATGGTGAGAAGTGCGTGACTGTGTCCGAAATCGCCCCCTATACCCTTCAATAGGACACTATTTGAGGGGACAGCCATTTGTAGTGGTGTCTGAAACCATAGTGGACAATGTTGAGTGCACTCATTCAATCCCACAATGCACCGCAATAACGAGTGTACAACCGATATACGCTCAACGGCTAGAGAATACCCATAATGCACTGTTAGTCGCGTGTCCGCAGCTGAATTAATCTTTCATTCATTTTCCAAACTGCGCTGGTCCAGCATAATATCATACAGCTATAAATTCCTTTTTAATTGATAATTAAATTATTTAATTAAAGTTTGTACATGCTAGTTTCCATGGCAGAGTTCAACATAAATATTAATTACTACTGGATCTGCCAGTTTGCTTGTGATTGTTAAACAGCAGCACAAACTATGTGAAAACGGCAGCCCAATTTGACAGCGTGGCGAATGTAGTAAATCCAGATTACATTCATACTACACACAACTCATACTATATCATAGTTTTTGTAATTACTCATTCAAAATAAGTACCTACTCAAGAGAGTATGATTTTGGATGCAGCCTGGGTACGAGTGGACGTGGACAGAGTAAAATAAGCCAACGTACTTATTTGTTTTTATATGAGAGAATAGACCAATAAATACGATTATATGTAGCCAACAAATCAATTACGACTTGTTAATAAAAACGTAAAGGACTTTGCATGCCTACTGCTAATTTTAACTTTATCTGGCTGACGACACAACTCTGTTTTTGAAAAATTCAGATCAAGTTTCTTTTGCATTAAATATAAATAATCTCTTTTCATCTGCTTCTGGTTTAGTTCTTAATATTCACAAATGTGAACTATTATCTATCAAACATTCAACTGATATTAAAATGTGTGACATTCCAGTTAAATCTGAAGTTAAATACTGGTATAATTATTTGTAAAGATCAGAAAAAAAGACCAAAACTTCACTTTGAACCTCTTATTCTTTCTGTCCAACATGAACTGAGCTCTTGGTTACAGCGTGATTTATCTATAACAGGTGGAGTGTTGCTCTCTAAAGCAGATGGGTTATCTCGGGTTATTTATCCCACAATGGCTCTGGATGTCTCTGTGGAGATTTGTAGAATGCTGGACAAAATTATAGTAGACTTTGTTTGGAAATCTAAAAGTCACTTTCAAAGAGTGTTATGATAGCTGATCGGGCAATGGGTGGTTTCGAGTTAGTGGACTTTTCCACTCTTAATAATTCTTTCAAGATTAAATGGATAAAGTCTTTTTTTGAACAACCCCACGTCTTTTTGGAATATTATCCCAAATCATATTTTCAGTTCAGTTGGAGGTCTGCATTTTTTGTTGTGCTGCAGCTATGACATCTCTAAAACACCTTTAACTCTTTCTAGTTTTCATAAACAGGCTTTAATATGCTGGTCCCTAATATATAATTATAATTCTTCTCCACATAGCTATTTTATCTGGAACAACCAAAATATTCTCTCTCTTCTATCTCTTTACCTGCTTGTGTAAGCTTTTGGAATAACAAATTTAATGATATAATTTGGGAAGATTTCAGGCTTCTTCGGCAAAAATATATTTTATCTAAAGTTGTTGAATTCTCTATTAAAATTATTTACAACTGCTACTCAGTTAATTATAAACTAGCTTTATTTAATAATAATATTTCCCCTATGTGCTCCTTTTGCCATCATTCTGAAGAGACGATTAACCATTTGTTTTGGGACTGTGTGTATTGCAAAGTATTTTGAGTTCATTTTTCAAACTTTGTTAAAAGATATCTATCGTCTAACTTCTGTATAAGCCCCAAAAATGTGTTTTTTGGTGTTTCTCTGAATTTAGACCCTTCTAATTTTAATTTTGTACTTAATTTACTATTCTTTCTTGCCAAATTTTATATTCACAAATGCAAATTCTATAAGAAAACTCCTTTTTTTTATTTTTAAGAAAAAATGCAAAAAATTATATTCCATGTAAGACACGTTAGGGTGTAATACATTTGGCCTAATTTAATATGCTTTTTTTGTTTTTGTTTTGTGACCCTAATCTTTATTCCGTTTAGTGTTGTTAAATATTGTTTGTTGCTGTTTGTCTTGTATTTGTTGTTATTGCATAAAAAAAACTTAAAATCTATATCTGTTGCTTTTTGTGATTAGAAGACATGACTACACTATAGACACAATATGATACACTAATGTTGGAAAGAAAATACTTCAGTTTTACTTCAGTGCGCTGACAAGTCTGATCATCCACTGAAATAAAAGACTTATTGAAACTAATGTCCCATGTTAACATGGGCGTGGTTTGTGAGCGTGACACGAGAGTATGGTGAAGTTCCTTGGCATCAAATATGGCGAAAAAAGCATCAAATACGCAGGAACAGACACTGCGAAATCAAAACGCTTTATTATGCATACCAGTGTATTAAATTAATGAAACATACGTTTTTTTTAAAATATATGATCCGTGAAAAATCGCATGTGACGAATCTGTCGCAGTCTAACATCTGCTGGAAATCCAGGTAAACATCTGCGTGCACGCGCATGTCCGTATATGATCTCCAGTTGATCCATAACACCTGTTGATCCTCCGAACAGACGAAGAATTTTCCAGAAATGACAATCTTTTGAAAGCCACGGATGTTAAAACATGAAGAAAGGGTTACTGAGAAACGGTTATTGAAAACGAATATGTTTATGAAGGTTTTCTCCCATTTTTTCTTCTGTTTTAGGCTGTTGATTTTGTGATGCGAAATCGAAAGTATTTTTGAACCAGACATTTACAGTAAACAGGAAGATGAAGCTTAACGTGAATGTGTTTATTATTATTATTTTTGTCAAAGAACACAAATCTGTTATTATTAAATTGAATATTTCAGTTCATATATAGCAACTGATTAGTAGTTATACAGTGTGATCATTAATTTAGGTTACTTTTACTCAATTATTTTAGTATCATTTGAAAGTAATGAATTCAACCATCACTGTGAACTTGAAGTAATGATTAAACGACAAACGATTAAACAATTATTAAAGATTGTGTAAATATGATTGTGAAATTATATTAAACTGCAACAGAGAATAAAACAAATTAGGTTTAAACAGTGTAAATTTCTGTTCCCCAGTGAATTCATATTTAGAGTCATGAGTCAGTTAAACTCATTAAACAATCTGAAATTATTAAGACCATTCAGTTATTTTACATGACAATATATTTGTAACTCACTTTATTTTATACATTGTTTTTGCTGTTGTTGTTAACTCATCATTCTTCATTATTTTCTTCAGTAACTGTCATGTTCTTCATCTCTGTAAAATCTTGTCATTTCCAGGTCCTGCTGAACGATTGATTGTTTTCTCAAACCAGTGCTGATCAGAGGAGCGAGGAAAGGACTCTCTCTCTAAGATGAGTCTCTCAGAGAAACACAGGTAAGACTGCGTCTGTTTCACACAATCATTTTAAACTCTGCTGGAGTTTGTTTTTTCCTGTGAATAACAAAACTTTAGGCATTATTTTATATTTCTTCAATTTTTTAACTTCTTAAATTAACTCTGACTTTGTCTATAAAACCCGTTTGCCACAGGACTCTATAGACAATATCACAGTTAATAATTTGTTAATTTCCTTCTAGATGCGACCGCACTGAATTAATGCAAATACATGACTTTGGTTTTTAGATTATAATATTAATGACAGACATTAGGAAACAAATATACACTTAATTTAATTGAAGTATGCTAACAAAACTGTGTCACACAGACATTTCTGCTCTCCATTTCTGTTAATTAAAGAAACTTGACATGTTCTCTTAAAATGTTCAAGTATTTTTAACATATTTAATCTCACTCATGTACATTAATGAAATCATTAAACAATGTGAGCCAGTAAAATAAAATGATTGATAACTATAAATTGTGTGAGTGTGTGCATTTCTGTGGAGGATTAGATAAAGACACAGATGTGTTTCAGACACAGTTGAACCTCCTTTACTAAAGTGTTTTTCTCTCTGTTCTTTGTGTCATTAGTGTAAGATCAGGATCACATGTGTCCAGCTCTGTGTCTCTGAAGAGTGATCAGTCAAAAGAAGGTAGAGGACCAAACTTCAGTGGGGAAAAACCATCATCTAATAAAAGGTATTTTGTGTGTTTACATTATAGGGTTGCATTATTTGTCCACAGTGGTGTATGTGATTGAACTTGACTGAATAAACAATAATTCAATTTAATTCAGTTCACATTTATTTGTATAGCGCTTTTCACAATACATATCGTTTCAAAGCAGCTTCACAGGGAGAGCATGTCATCTTTACAATCTGAGTGATCTGTTATCAGAGTCGACTGTGTCCAAATTATGCAATTTCAGAAATGTACATATATAATCTTTTTAATCACTTGACATTTGATATTCAACAGTGTTTTGATCTGCCTGCATTGACACCGTTGTATGCAAACTGAACTGAGCTGGATGATGACATCACTGTTTACTCCAGTGCTGATATAGATAAATTAACTAAATTAATAACTATTGTTTCTTACATCGGAATTAATCAGTACTGAATTTACTTAAGATGGATACTGACACCATTTTCGTTAAGAGCTGCTGTGCAGCCAGAATTATATATACCAGTTATCACCGTAAAGCTGCTTTGACACAATCTGCATTGTAAAAAGCGCTATATAAATAAAGGTGACTTGACTTAATCACGCAGTTAGCTAACAATGTAATAATGTAGGCTATTTAATTTACAGTCACTGTTAGCAAAGTAACTTAAGGTAGAAACAATGAGCTCATGGAAGTAATGAATACATGTTAACAATAATTAGGATATATAGAAATTTTTGGAATGTGCATGTTGATCCAGAGTTTGCTTCATCTGAAGTCCTTGCAAGGGTTGGCGCCGTCTCTTCACAGGTGTTGGTCATCTGAAGTCTTCATAAGTCACAATAAAACTCAATTCCTGAGAACCTTATGGAACTCATTCCAGTAACACAATTGCACAGTGTTTTTTCAATTACTTTGTGTCATTAGTGTAAGATCAGGATCACATGTGTCCAGCTCTGTGTCTCTGAAGAGTGATCAGTCGAAAGATGAAGGACAAAACTTCAGTGGGGAAAAACTATCATCTAATAAAAGGTATTTTGTGTTTCTAATGTTTGATCACACGTTAACTGTGTTTAAAAAGTTGTATCAGTGAATATCAATCATGGAACATTTTTAGATAAAATATTTAACATGTTTTCAAGTTATCAAGTTTTCATGGCTAATGTTTTTTTTTCTAGCTTTCTGTAATATTTTGCCTAGAAAATCAGTATTTTATTTTATTGTATTTATTTGATTACAGGCTTCAATATGAGACATTAGACTCAGACGTTCAGACTCACAGGAACCACAAGAATTTCAAAGACAATCTCCTGTGGATCTTCCAGGTAGGAAAACACATTTTCATAAATGTTTAATATTTATACAGAACAAACATTATTTGTTATTGAACAAAGAAATTCTTAGTTTTCTGTTTTTGCACACTTTTTTTTCTATTTGTGAAAAATAACAGCCTGTTAGCAAGTTAGGATTTTTTTTTTTTTTTTTTTGCTGTATTATAATTAATGAATAACTAGTGTTGACCAAATGTAGATGTACAATTTGGTTTAAATTGTGTTATTCTGTTTTTTTTCTTACTTTTGTTTGTAGGATCTTGAGAGCAAAATAATCACATTTCTGAAGAAAGAGCTGGAGAAGTTTAAGAAAATATTACAAAATGAAAACACACAAAACTTTGTGAAGGACTTTAATGAGAATAGATGCAGTATCAAAGCAGCAGCTCTTGATCTCACACTACATTACCTGAGAGAGATGAAGCAAGATGAAGCTGCTGATGCTCTAGAAGGTCAGAGACTCATGACCACCTGTCAGATTGTCACTTATTAATGTAGACTATCTATAAAACTATACATTAAGACTAAATCTATCTATTTTTTGTTTCTGTGTTTAGTTCAGCTGGTCTTAATTGATCAGCTAAAATGTGGCCTAAAGAAGAAGTATCAATGTGTGTTTGAAGGAATTGCGAAGCATGGTGACTCCATACTTCTGAATAACATCTACACAGATCTCTATATCACTCAGGGTGGCAGTGAACAGGTCAATACTGAACATGAGGTCAGACAGATTGAAGTTGCTTCCAGGCGTCATGAATCTCAAGAGATTCAGGTTAAATGCACAAATTTGTTTGAAGCTCCTGAACAAGACGAGGAGATCCGAACTGTATTGACAAAAGGAGTCGCTGGCATCGGAAAATCAGTCTCTGTGCAAAAGTTTGTTCTGGACTGGGCTGAAGGAAAAGAAAATCAAGATATCAGTTTCATATTTCCTCTTCCATTCAGAGAGATGAACTTAAAGGAGAAAGAAAAACTAAGTTTGATGGACCTTATAACTCATTTTTTCCCAGAGACAAAAGGACTGAACCTTACAAGAAGTGATCGATTCAAAGTCCTGTTCATCCTTGATGGATTGGACGAATGTCGCCTTCCTCTGAAGTTTGATTGTAATGAGACGTGGAGTGATGTATCGTCACCAGCCTCTCTGGATGTTCTCCTAACGAACCTCATGAAGGGAAATCTGCTTCCTTCTGCTCTCATCTGGATCACCACCAGACCAGCAGCTGCCAGTAAGATTCCTCCTGACTGTATCGACCGGCTGACAGAGATACGAGGATTCAATGAAGCACAAAAGGAAGAGTACTTCAAAAAAAGATTCACGGATCAGAATCAGGCCAACACAATCATTGATCATGTTAAAAAATCAAAGAGTCTCTTTATCATGTGCCACATCCCAGTCTTCTGCTGGATTTCAGCCACTGTTCTCCAGAACATTCTGGAGGAGAAAAGAAATACTGATGTGAAAAACAATCAGACTGATGAGATCTCCAAAACACTACAGGAATCAAATACTGAAGACAGTCCCAAGACTCTGACACAAATGTACACACACTTTCTCCGCTTTCAGATCCAGCAGAGCCGCCGAAAGTATGATGGAGAATATGTAGCAGATGTTTCCTGGGATAAAGACGCCATCCTTTCACTGGGGAAACTGGCATTTCATCAGCTGAAAAGAAACAACGTGATCTTCTATGACACAGACCTGGAAGCCTGTGGTATTGACGTCTATAAGGCATCAGTGTACTCAGGCATGTGTACCCAGATCTTTAAGGAGGAAACAGGGATCATTCTTGGTACCATGTACTGCTTTGTTCACTTGAGCATTCAAGAGTTTATTGCAGCCCTTTATGCACATCTGTTTCTAGACATCTACAAGAAAAGTGTGTTTGTTCATGAATCTATAGAACAGGAAAACAAAAATGTAACCATGATTGATTTCCTCAAGACTGCAGTGGACGAGGCACTCAAGAGTGACAATGGACACCTGGACCTTTTCCTTCGCTTCCTCCTTGGTCTGTCACTCCAGTCCAATCGACGACTCTTACGGGGTCTGTTGACACAGCAGGAGGACAATGACCAGAGCAACAAGGAAATAGTTCAGTACATCAAGCAGAAATTAGAAGATAATCTGTCTGCAGAGAGATCCATCAATCTGTTCTACTGTCTGAATGAACTGAACGACCAAACTCTGGTGAAGGAGATTCAGACCCACCTTAGCAAAGGAAGTCTCTCATCTGGTGACCTTTCACCTGCCCAGTGGTCTGCTTTGGTCTTTGTGATGTTGACATCAGAGAAAGAGCTGGAGGACTTTGAGCTTCAGAAATTCAAGAAATCAGACGAGTGTCTCATTAGATTATCGGCAGTCATCAAAACCTCCAGAAGAGCTCTGTGAGTCATTTAATACATTTTGTCATGTTTTGCTTTCATCTGAAAAATGCATTTATTTACATTATTCTATAGTGAATCCCCATCATGAACATGAATTGATATACTTCAAACGAAGTTCTTTTTTTTCTTTGTTTAAGGGTTAAACGAAGTACGAAATATGTGAGTAGTGATATACTGTAATCGAACATCTGACGCCACCCACACTGCTGAGAGCGACAGTCAAATGAATATGTAAAAATGTTGCATGCTTTCCTCTCAGTAACAAAAATAAACACAAAAAAATTGAGAAACTAGCAAGGATTTTTTAATAAAGCATAAGAAAAGCTTCTGATCATGGCAACGTGGATATGTTTGTTTGCACAAGCTCTGTAATTCGGCACTCCAGTAAAGTCACGTTGTGTTTATATTATAACACTTTATAAAATAGATTGCTTTAAATCAAGCAGCTTTACCGTATTAAACACGAAAAAGTGTCAGTCCCTCATTTCATTAGAAGTACAACTTCATTTTCTGCTATAAAGCAGCTCTCCAGTGTTCACGTTTTAACTCGCGGATTTCTGATTTCTACGGACTCGAGAGGAGAAATGCATTGGAAAAGATTTTCCGAGTGAAAGAAGGCAGGGCTTCAGCGCACACCTACCTTACGTAATGGCCGCAGACCAATGGTAGTACGGAGGTGTTTACCAGCCGAAGCGAACTTTTCCAGAAAGTTGTTTCAAACTTCCAAAACTAACTCCAAACGAACTTTGTTTCGGCATGGTTTTGTTCGAAATGACGTCACATCAGTTTGTTCTAAAAAAAGTCTGAAAAAAATCTATTTTTTTTTTTATTAAGACAGTTTATCAAATCTTTAGACAAAATATAAAAACATTTAAAAATGTTTGCGTATTTGTTTTGTATCCTATGATACTCCAGAAATTTATGACTCAAATTATATATTGGCTAATACTCCTACTTAAGGAAGGAAAAATAGATACATTTTTATTCAGATGCATAAAAAAAAATTGTAATTTGGTACAGATGTAATGTATATTGCCCCAAAATTAAATGAAATTCTGAAAGGTTATAATATAAACCAATGAAATTTTTATATAACAGGCTAAATGAAGTACAAATACATTATCAGTTGGTACTCTGCATCTCCCAATAATTTGATATTTTAAATGCTTAGTTTTATGAGTAGTTATTTAGTTTTAATTGTGTTTGTACTGCAATACGTAGATGATTGAGAGATTTACAAATAAATATTTATCAAAAGTCTGTTGTATCATATTTGATGTACACATTTTAAGAAGGTTTTCTACAAATCAGTTTTTTTTATTAAGTTTAAATTAAAATATTTATTTCTAATTAAGTAAATATTAAGTAAAATAAATATAAATTTAATTTCAGCAGTTGTTATGGATGTGTTTTTACTATCATTAAATTAATGATATTTCACCCATTGGCCACCCTGCTCTCTAAGATATCAGCATCGGCCATCGGTTGACCACTATGAATAATCAAGGAAACCAAAATTGCTTTAATCCAGTAAATGTTAATCTTGAAATATTAATAACTAATACAATTTCTTAGGTTCTTAGATTAAAGTAATCTTAGCTTTACTTAAATCATTAAAGATTTCATAGCAACAAGACGTATATATGTGAATGGAGGCATTTTTTCAGACATCACTAACCCTAAAATTGACATAAACCCCGCCCCCGAGAACACGCAACAAAGGGGGTGAGGCCATGTTGGGCTGCTTTAGAAAAGAGGAAGAGTTGTTATAGTAAAGTGTTGTTGCCATGCTGTCATTATACACTGGACTGCTTCATAAACGAGTTTCGATTCAATGCTGGACTTGAACAAAAGATTAACATGACGGCACATGCTAGTCGATGAGTTGAATCAACTCCACAGCAACTACATAAATTTATCCACTAACCATTCAGAAATGTCCAGTTTCATTCTACAAGTTGTAACTTCTTCCTGAGTCTCTCCATCAGTGTCCAACTCCGGTTTGAACAATGTAAGGCTGAACACCGTTACTGACAATCCTCATTTTGGCCTCAAATTTGACAAGCTATAATAAATTATCTGTGGGGTATTTTGAGCTGAAACTTCACAGACACATTTTAGGGACACCAGAGACTTATATTACATCTTGTGAAAAGGGGCATTATAGGTCCCCTTTAAGTGTCCCCAACAAAGCAAGCCAAAGGCAACAGTGGCAATAACCACTGGAATAGAGTGACAGGAATAAAGCAAAAAATCATTGGAGAAACCAGGCTCAGTTATAAAAAGCTAGAAACCTTAACACAATTTTTTTTTCATTCGTCATATTTTTCACATACTTCATTTTACCCAGGAAATTTGTACAGGAAATATTAGTTTTTGAAGAGTATTCATATTTTAGCTCAGTCTCTTTACTGTATATATGCTGTTTATGTAAAAATATTAATGGAAAGTATATTTAATGTTTGTATGTAGAAAATGTATGTGATCCATCTAATTCTGTGATGTGATTTATTTTTTCTTGTAGGTTAAATGACTGTAACTTAACAGACAAAAGCTGTTCAGCTCTGGCTGCAGTTCTTGGATCAGATACCAATCTGAAAGAGCTGAACATGAACAATAATAATCTGCAGGATTCAGGAGTGAATCTGTTCTGCACTGGACTGAAGAATTTAAACTGTAAATTGGAGATACTGAGGTAAGTTGAGCCACAGGAGTCACATGACGAGAGTGAGGTGCTATGACTGACAGGATGTCAGAGGCAAAAGCGCAAGAGAACTTTTGTTAATAAACATTGTATTTCTTTGTTTAATATAAGTGAGATTGTCTTTGTTTTATTGTTGTTGTGTTTTTCATAAAAAATAATAATAATGAACTATGAATTAAGCATCTGTTTTAAAATCCAAAGATTTTTTATTCATTTGTTACAATGTGGGTATACCATATCATCCGTCTTATTCATTTTAGTAACAAAAGACCAATGTTTAAAAAGCAAATTTTTCATTGTACTATCAGTGTTTCCCACAGAATTTTGAGACTGTGGTGGGTGGACATTGGTTCTTCGAGGGGGGTCCGGGGGCATTTATTTCTAGAATAATTAGTGGGATCCTGTATCTATAGATCTGTATTTGTGGAATTAATGGTCACTCTTTGATTTGTTAAACACAATCCAGAATGTACTAAACACACTACTTCATTATAGAGAAAAATAAAAAATGAATAAAAATATATAATCATAAGCTGACCAAAATATAAATAAATAAAATCTAGGTGACTATACAATTCAGCAGCAAAAAATATGCTAGCCTAATTCTTGAAAAAAAACTTTGCACAGTAATTTTGTAAAATCTAAATATGTCAATAAAAAGTTTAAAGTTACTATTTGTATTCTTGTAAAATGAAAAAAACTTCAAATTATATTTATATGTGAATGTAAAGAATTATATGCATTTATAATAATGGAAGATTAAAAGACGTTTATTTTAAATGTATTGTGCAGCTTTTTAATGGGGCAACAAGATATGATAGATACGACAGAACAAAATAGGTTATTAATAATCTTTCAGTGTGCAAAACGATGATAATATGAAATGCTTCAAAACAGCAGCACAAACCGCTTATGCGCATCCTGGGTGCAGAATGATGTGCTTAAATTGATGTGTTTTCATTAATAATAATGAGTCACAAACTCGTTTTAAATTAAGAGGAAAATACAAATACCTTTTATTTATTTGTAACAACGCGAGTATACCATGTCATCAGTGCTATTTGTTTTGTTGATAAAAGTTTGATGTTTAATATAAGTGAGTTTGTCATTGTACTATTTTATTGTTGTTGTGTTTCTTCATTAAGAGTAACATTGAATCAAGGAAATGAAAGATCTAATGTTAAAGATCAAAATGGGCTCACTGCAAAAGATGGTGTCTTTGAGCTTTGGCAGTATGAGTGTGTGCATGTTTACTTCTGCTCTTACTCTTTCGGGTTTATGGGATTTATGTTGTTCAGGTTTAACTGATTAATCAGCTGAATGTTTTCATTCCTGTTCTAGACTCTCTAACTGCAGTGTAACAGAAGAAGGTTATAAAGCTCTGGCTTCAGCTCTGAGATCAAACCCTTCACACCTGATAGAGCTGGATCTCACAGGAAATGATCCTGGACAATCAGGAGTGAAGGAGCTCAGTGATTTACTACAGGATCCAAACTGTCAACTGAAGACACTGAGGTGAGACGGGATGAAATAATGAACATAATTAACAAAATATGCAAGCTAACAAAATTTGCAGGCTAAATATTCATAACAAATGTATAATTTTAGTCATACAATAAGTTGGACAATTTGTTGCATCAAAATGAACAGGGTCAGATCAGATGCTGTGGGTTCTGACACGATGATGATGACCGTCAACACAGTTTAGTTGTGGTACAAGCTACAGGTCAAATAGAGATTATGGGTCAGTATCTCTCCACAGCAGGTCTATGGCTACGTTCAGACTGTCAGTCCAAATCCGATTATTTGTGTATCCGATTGGAATCTGATCTAAAATTATTGACGTCAACATTGTATATTGCAACTGTTCAGATCTGATTTGTGTGTCCAGGCCACTCTTTTGTTTTCTGGAATATCTACATTGGTTTTTATGGCAATGATTTTGCATTGGTAGGCATACGCCAAAAACAACAACCGCAGGATGGAGGGATTTGTAATACAGATGTTGTCTTATTTACAACATGACATTGTGTAGCCGCCACGCGCTGAACTACTGCAACTTTCAGTATGTTTCCTATAACAATGTCTGATGTTTATATTTTACGTGGTGTGAGAAAGTCACATAAACCACACGAAATCCGATCAGAGCGGTCAGACTGATACAAATTTCCATAAATGCGATTTGAAAAGGTTTTTTAAACCACATGCGAGTGTCGTTTGAACTGGATTTGTAAAAGTCGCATTTCATGTGATTTTTGGCCATTCAGACTTGATAATCTGATCGGATTTCAATCGGATATGCGCAAAAAACGGATTTGGACTGACAGTCTGAATGAGGCTTATGAGTCTCCTGCTTAAAAGCCAGAAAGATCTTGAGGCCTTAATTTCACACTCTGTATTCATACTGAAAATCATGATCTAGTGAGCTTTTGCCCTTCTGCTCTGTGGGACGTTTCTGTTCTTATAATTTTGCTTTAAGACTGAGTGCTGCTGTAGTTTCTTTTTAAAAAATCTCTGACTATTAGACTGTTTTCAAGTATTTATATATTTATTTGTATATTTAAATGTTCAAAGAAAAGTGTTACATCTAAATAACTAACTCGAGCTTGTCTTCAGAACAATAATTAAGTTTTTGTTTTATCTTATCAGTCATTTTTGTAATGCAACAGACATTTAGTTGAGAACTGAATTGACTCTTCTGCAGGTTTTTGAGTGCTGCTGCAGATGAAGCCTGTCAGTATGTGAAGAGAGTTGTGGGTAAAAACCCGTTACTCCTGAGAGAGCTGAATCTGAGTGAACATGAACTAGGAGACACACGAGTGAATCAGATCGCTGCTCTACTGCAGGATAAACACTGTCGACTCAACAAACTGACGTGAGTATTGTTCATTTATTTAAAATATTGAATTACTTTTTATGGTAATGTTACTGTAGCTGATAATAATTTTTCCTCAGTTATTTGAGTCAGAGCAGTTTTTTCTCAGCCACAACAATGTGAAGAAATACAATTAAACAGGAAATTGAAAATACAATTAATTCGTGACATCAAGCTTTAAATATTTGACTAGGACAGTTTGATCATGGGTCAATAATTATCTCAGTTACTGTAGAGGGAGAACAATGGTTTTCTTCCAGAGCTTAGAAAACTCTTCAAATAATTAAAAAAATTAAAAAATAAAATGTGAATTAGGTGCATTTTCATCAAGTTGGTCAAGTGGATGGCGGTGGTATTGGTAAATAGGGGTGCGCCAATAAGATATTAAGTATTGGTATCGCTCCGATACTGCTATTTTTTGCTGGATCGCGTATCGGCCAGACGAGACCCGATCCAAATCCGATATTTTGTGCGTACTATTTTGTTATTGTTATACAACACAAAAGGCACAAAAACAATAAAAAGCACCATAAAGTTTTTCTGCACCATATTCCAGGTTTTCTGAAGCCATTCCATAGTTTATTGTGAGGTACAGATCAATATTTACGTTTTTAAATTTAAGTTCACGTGAATGCTTCCCTCTGCTGCAGCTGTCAGTCATTCTCCATTCAGCATTCAAACAGCGCGTCGTTCGGTTACGACAGTCAACACGATAAAACTCTGATGAAAGATGATTCAATGTTCCTATTAATATACTTGATCTGTAGATAAAGGTCTATGGTTTTGCATAAAATGACTTTATCTGACTGGAGTTTATTGGTGTTTCACATGTTACTTTCTCCCGGGTGTCTGTTAGATCACAACACTGGAGTGGAGAGCACTAATTGTTCTTCACGCGCACAGTAACTGAAATTTAAAACTGTTAACAGAAAAAGCTCAATAAACTATTGCATAGCCATAGATATATTACACTACGCATCAATATCTCGTCCCTTTGTGCTTTGAACTTTTCAATGTGAAGCGCTGCTCGCTGTGACTCCATGTTGTTTCAAGCGCATCATTTTGTGCACGAGATGCGCATAAGCGCTCAGTGACGCTCTGTATTGAGCCTTTCATATTATAATACTTTTGGCAATGTTAGATTATTAATAGCCATTCTTGTTCTGTCTTATCTATCATATGTTGCTGCTTCATTAAAAAAGCTGCGCTTAAAATTGAAAAGGAATGTCTTTTAATATTATAGTATATTTTTATATATATTGTTTTTCATACATGACAAAATCATGCGTCATGAATGGAGTTTATTTTGTTTATTTTGAATGTCAACCAAGCTACTGAAGCTACTGGTTTATTTGCAGTTGTTGCACTGGTGCACAATTATTTAATAAATAATTCACTACATTTGTGTTTGTATATTGTTTTACAAAGTTAGGAAAATAATGTTTAAAGGGTTAGTTCACCTAAAAATGAAAATAATGTCATTTATTACTCACCCTCATGCCGGTCCACACCCGTAAGACCTTCGTTAATCTTCGGAACGCAAATTGTGATATTTTTGTTGAAATCCGATGTCTCAGTGAGGCCGCCATAGCCAACAATGACATTTCCTCTCTCAAGATCCATAAAGGTACTAAAAACATATTTAAATCAGTTCATGTGAGTACAGTGGTTTAATATTAATATTATAAAACGACGAGAATATTTTTGGTGCGCCAAAAAAAAACAAAATAACGACTTATATAGTGATGGCCAATTTCAAAACACTGCTTCAGGAAGCTTCGGAGCGTTATGAATCTTTTGTGTCGAATCAGCGGTTCGGAGCGCCAAAGTCACGTGATTTCAGCAGTTTGGCGGTTTGACACGCGATCCGAATCATGATTTGATTCATTACGCTCCGAAGCTTCCTGAAGCAGTGTTTTGAAATCAGCCATCACTAAATAAGTTGCTATTTTGTTTCTTTTGGCGCACCAAAAATATTCTAGTTGCCTTATAATATTAATATTGAACCGCTGTACTCACATAAACTGATTTAAATATGTTTTTAGTACTTTAATGGATCTTGAGAGAGGAAATGTCATTGCTGGCTATGGCGGCCTCACAGAGTCATCGGATTTCTTAATCCTCAATCTTAATTTGTGTTCCGAAGATTAACGAAGGTCTTACGGGTATGGAACGGCATGAGGGTGAGTAATAAATGACATTATTTTCATTTTTGGGTGAACTAACCCTTTAACTCTGAGAGGTCAGCCAGAATATTTTAAACTTATGTGTGAAAGGGTTCATTTAATTTAAATTAAATTTAATTCAAAATTAAATCTAACTTCTTCCCAATGTCCATTTTGAAATAAAGTCGTTGGGTGACAGAGTTCTTGTCCGCTCGTGTAGTGTGTAACCCCCTGTTGTGGATCATTTACGTAGTGTCATGTAGTGTGAACACCACAACGACTTCAAGACTCCACAGCAAGTCATTTAGTCTGAACAGCACAGCGATCTGACGACGCTTAAAGTCCTGTAGTGTAAACTTGGCATTAGTTGATCATTATAGATCTGAGTCATTGTATTTTCTCTTTCTGTCTTCAGTCTGAATGAATGCAGTATTACAGAGGAACAGTGTGTCATCCTGACTTCAGCTCTGAAATCAAACCCGTCACACCTGAGAGAGCTGAACCTGAGTGAGAATATAATAGGAGACTCTGGAGTGAAGCACTTATGTGACGTACTGAAGGATTCACACTGTAAACTGAAGAGATTGAGGTCAGTAACATTCTTCACATACAAGAATCAAAATGCTTAAAATCAATTTAACAGTTTAAACTAAAACACTTTATACTCAATATCTCACAATGAGTCTGAGTTCACATTATATTTGTAAAAACAGTTTCATCTTAGTATTTTGTGATCTGGTGAAATAAAGATGATGATCTCTCTTCCTCTGTCTGTTTTATTTGCTTATGAAGATGACGTGACTTTAGGGAATAAATAGTTCCCTTTCGAAAGGGAACTTCAACTCTGCGTTCGAGACGCATATGGGGAACGTCACTCGTGACCCGGTGTTCGAAACCACTATCAAAAAACTCCAATCCTATTGGCCGGCGACAGCCTATGACGTCATATGGCTCGACCCGGAAGTATAAAGGAGCGCCTAGGGAAGCAGTCAGTATCTTTCGTCTTTTCGGGACTGTTTGTGTTTCTGCCACTATCGTGCCACCTCGTCTTCTTACAAGGTATTTATCATGTCTGAGGACAAGACTAAACGTTTTAGGAAGTGTGCTGATCCGTGTCCGAGATTCTTGACACCGGAAGATACACACAACCTTTGCGTTCACTGTTTGGGAGAAGAACACGCACGGAGAGTGCTTGAGGGCGCTGCCTGTGTGAATTGTGAGCGTTTTCCTATGAAAACGCTCCGTTCCCGCCTGGCCCTCTTCTCGAGGGAAGGGGTGTCGGCATCTGTGCCCGGTGGATCTGGCCCTGCTCGTGCTGAGGCAGAGCGGCGGCTGCATTCATGGGGCTTGCAGATGGAGCTCGCCGCGGAGTTTGAGAGGGGTGTTACTGTCTCTCGGCCTCCTGCGGCGGCTGGCGGGGATGAGCTCCTGGATGATGATGATGTCTTATCTTTGACATCATCGGATCCAGGAGCGAGTGTTCTTCTGGCAGCTAGCCCCCGAGAGCAGGAGATGGCAGTGGAGGAAGAGGCGAGTGAGACAGCCTCTTTCTCCAAGCCTCCTTGCCCAGCGTATGCTGAGTTATTGGAGGTTATGGAGCGCGCTGCGGGCAGACTGCAGCTGCCGTGGGTGCGCGAGAGGAAAGAGGTCGTTCGCGGTAGGTTGGACGAACGATTTCTTTCTGACCATAACCCCGTAACTCCAGTGAGCCTTCCTTTCCTTCCTGATCTACATGTTGAGATCGAGAAGGCATGGAAGAACCCGTACTCGGCGAGAATACATTCACATCAGCGGGGAAATTTCGCTGATGTGGAGGGATTGCGCCAGCACGGGTATGCGTCGATGCCGCCTATTGACGAGACGTTTGCGAACTATCTCGTCACTGGCAGTGCACCAACACTTAAAGCTCCGGTCCTGCCGTCCAAACCCCTTAAGATGACATCTCGTTTGAACGGCAGGGCATACGCTGCTGCAGGTCAGGCTGGTGCGGCTTTGCACTCCATGGCGGTGTTGCAAGCCTACCAGGCTGATCTGCTGAAGGATCTGGATCAGGGGCAGGGTTTGTCCCCTGATGCGGTAGCTGAGCTGCGCCGCACTACGGATCTCGCTCTCCGGGCCACCAAGCAGACGGCTGCCTCGATCGGTCGATCGATGGCGGCCATGGTGGCTACGGAGAGACATCTGTGGTTGAACATGGCGGACATCGGGGAGAAAGAGAAGGGCTTTCTCCTCGATGCCCCACTCTCGCCTTCTGAGCTTTTCGGCGGCTCCGTTGAGACGGTCGTCGGAAGGTTCAGAGAGGCGAGGGCGCGCTCAGCAGCTTATAAAAATTGCATACCGCTCAGATCCGATTCTGGGCCCAGACAGCCGGGAGGCCCTGGCCCGTCTCGAGCCGAGGCTCAGAGACAGGGCCAGCGATCCAGTGTCGCCGCTCGAGCGCCTCCTCCACCTCGGAGTAAGTCGCAAAAGCGGCGGGACACGAGGAAGAGGAAGCAAGACTTGAGGGAGGTGATTGAGTACAGGCGCCAGCAGCGCCGGTAATCGGTCTCCTCTCTGGCGGGGGTAGATTAATTTCTACCCCCGCCCCTCTTCCCCGGCCTCCCGGGAATGTTTTTAATGTTTATGCATGTTCAGGAAACAACCTTTGAACAGTCAGGCTGACGGCTGGGCCCATGATGAGTTTTTCTCTGACGGCCCGCCTTCTGGCTTGATAGTGAAAGGGTTCTTGGCCTAAGAACCAGGTTGATATCCTTCCGTCTATGTCTGAAGGGAGAGTCCTTGGTCTTTGAGCCGCGGAAAGGTAAGACAAGGTCCGATTTATTTCTTAAATTTTGACCTTGTTTTTATGTTTATTATATTTTCCTGAACATGTAGCAGTAAAATATGTTTAAGGGTTTTGGGCAAAAACTGAAGTGGTTTTTAAGTTGACTGAGCAGGCCACAAAATGGCTGCTGTTTAGTCTTCTTTAGCTTCTCAGCTATCTTCAGTATAGTTTGGGTTGGCACTTACTACTTCAGTTTACATGTATCGGTGGCTTCTTTTGGCCACCTGACATGTCTGCTTGTGAACTTCGCTTCCTTTCTCCTTCTATGAGATTTGGAAGCGAATAACAGGTTTTATTAGGCTGTTTGGTGCCTGTGTTGGTTTAGGCCCATAGCTTAGCGGCCAGGCTAGAGCTAGGTTTACTGTGTTATTTTATAACCCCTTATATATATATATTATCCTTTGGATATATATATTTCCTACTTCTGGCCTCCTCCTGAGGGAGTTGTTAGGCCGTATGCCCATTACCCCCTTGCTATGTAGGTGCAATTGTTGAGTTTAACAGCTAAGTGTAGACTGTTTTTAGACTCCCTGCTGCTGTTATCTCAGGTGGACTAGGCCCTTATCTTTGTTTAGATAAGTCATGCAGTTGTGCTAGGCCCCACTTGTAGAACATTTATGCTGTGGAAATTGTATTTTTTCCTCTGAGCTACTTGTTTTCTGAAACAAGTTTGAGTTGACGTTGCTAAGCTTTTAGCTTCCGTCCTCTTTAGCTTAGTACAGATTTGAGAATCTGTATGGAGAAAATTATTTCCTCTTTAGAAATAGCATATTCATCAAAGCATTGAATGACTTTGAGTGTTCTGGACTTTTGCCCTACATTTTATGTGAGCTTATGCTGCCTCAGGTTAGCACCTGCTCTCTAGTTAGCGGGCTTTCTTTAGCCGCTTTAGAGATTTGATGACTTTATTCCCCTTTAGCTGGTTTATTGTTATTTAGTGCTTTACCTGTTGGCTTGCATATTTAGGGTGGTAGTACCACTTTCTGAGGAAAGATGGTTGCTATTTAACCCCCTTTTCTGTGGTCTCTTAACGGTTATTTGCATATAACTTAGATTGTAGGCCTGTTTGTCTAGCCTCCTTCTAGTTAGCATTTGTTTCCATGCATGCTGTTACTTGATCAGTGCTTGCTCACGTATTTATACTACCACAGGCCTTGCCATGTGTTTGTTTGAGGTGTAGGCCTTATGGGCCTTCCTTAGACCATTTGGCTTGTTTGGTCCCCTTTAGCCTTCTATGTTAGGGTACATTGCCTGTTGGAATGTGTAGCTTAGCTCAGGTTGCAGTTAGTTAAACTGGTTCCCTGTAGCTTGGCTCCTTTATTCAAAACGTGCTGAAGCCTCGTGTTGTTTAAATGGTAGGCCCCTTTAGGCCTCCTTTTTAGAACATGTTGGCACAGTTGTATTTATTTTGCTTTAGGGCTGAACGCCACTTGTCACTGAGATTGTAGGCCCCTTAAGGCCTCTTTTTTAGTTTGACTTGCTGGCAGGATGCTCAGGAAACCATACCACCATCGGCCACGCCCCATCGCTGAAGGATAGGCCCTAAACAGGCCTGTTCAAGTTGTATGGCAGCGTTTTATGTATTCCCTTTTTAAGTGAAAAGATCTGAATACATGGCCCATTGGTCGGTATGGTTATGATAGCCACTTGCTGATGCCACGTGTTTACTAAGGTAGGCCTACTTCGGCCTCCGGTGTGGAGCATGTGGAGTTCAGCTATGTACTCCTCTCGCTGTGAGAGTATTAGGGTGTTTTTTCAGAGTACTTTTGAGTGGCTGGCCCCTCAGGGTGAATGCTGAAACCTTACTGAGGTTTGGTTTAATCTACATCTGCCTCCCTGAGTCTGATTTTACTCTAGTTGAGCTGAATAGCCACCTAGCGCCTAGGGTGGATCTATCGTGCTCCTAGGAATGGCCACTAGACTTACGCCGTGTGTCTTAAAGGTTGCTAGGCCCTATGGGCCGCCTTTTTTGTACATACTGGTGTATGTTTGTGTATATTTCTCTTGAGAATTATCTATATACACTTCTGGTTGGCCAGAGGCCCGGGTGATAAATCTAACCTCCTATAGTTCGGTTATTTATCGGTCCTGGTGTCTAAAACACTTCCACGAGCTGATGCCACGTGTCTGTTGAGGTTATAGGCCCCTCCAGGCCTTCCTTAATACGTGTTGGCGTACGCTGTACTCCTCTTGCTTTAAAGAGTGATAAGGTGCTTTTACTGAGTACACTGCTCGTTGGATTGTGTTAGGTGGATGGTCATGCGGGCACATTAGCAGCCCCTTCTGCTGCCACTGAAGTTTTCCTGCCTTCCCAGAAAGGCAGGTGTTCAGAGTGGCCCCTCCAGGCCACTTTCTGAATTTACTTCTGTTTCACAGTTAGCTACTATCATGCTGTAGGCCCCTCTTCGGCCTCCATGATTATGTGCCCATTGCATGGTCTACCTGTTAGGTGAGCTTTGTACTTCCCTTTCGGGGTTGTGTTTGTAATAGTGCTTAGCTCCCTAAGCTGATCATGGTGGTAGGCCTTAATCAGGCCTCCTCCTAAGATTCAGCCCTAGGCTGGTTTGTGCTCCCCTGTATGACAGGCGTTAGCGCACAGCCTCCTCAGTGTGTTAATTAAGCGCTGAGTAGATCCTAGGATGAGCGGATTATACTCCCCTCAATACGAGGGTTCATAGCACTCAGCTGAGTTCTGCTCTCCAGGATGCCCGTCTCTACGCGTGGGTTTGAGTTGCTCCTGCCTTTTGCAGTCGCTCTTTCCTGCTCTCTTCTATGAAGAATGCGTTATGGAGATTCTGTACTCAGACAGGGTTGGCCAAGACTAAGTTTGTCCTATAACAGACCAGGTCGGCCTCCCTGGTGGCATTGAGGGTGACTTCGTTCCCCTCTGGTGACTGGTCGGGGTTCCTTTCGGTTCCTTGACCACATTCCCTTAAAGAGACCACTTTATCTGCGGAAAAGTTGGTCTCACATGCCTTTAGCGGTCCTGCTAGGCCCTTTCCTAAAAAAAGTTGGAGGGCCTTCCTTAGGCTCAGCTTGGGCTGTTGGCCGTAGGGAATGCTGTCACTGACAGCCTGGTGTGACCCGAGGGGGAGTTGCTGCAGTTTCTACAGAAACTGTTCTCTTGTCCTAGCCATTCTTTGGCATGCACTCTCCTCAAGCATGGCGGCGTGGGTATATCGTTCCCCATATGCGTCTCGAACGCAGAGTTGAAGTTCCCTTTCGAAAGGGAACGTCTCAGGTTACGTATGTAACCATGGTTCCCTGAGAACAGGGAACGAGACTCTGCGTTTCCCTGCCATGCTTCGGGCTGCCTGCGGAACAGTCCCGAAAAGACGACTGATACTGACTGCTTCCCTAGGCGCTCCTTTATACTTCCGGGTCGCGCCATATGACGTCATAGGCTGTCGCCGGCCAATAGGATTGGAGTTTTTTGATAGTGGTTTCGAACACCGGGTCACGAGTGACGTTCCCCATATGCGTCTCGAACGCAGAGTCTCGTTCCCTGTTCTCAGGGAACCATGGTTACATACGTAACCTGAGACGTTTTCTTCCATCTTATTTTCTACTCTCTCTTTTTTCTAATGTAGGTTAAGATACTGTGATGTGACAGATGAAGGTTGTTGTGCTCTGACTTCAGCTCTGAAATCAAACCCGTCACACCTGAGAGAGCTGAACCTGAGCTGGAATAAACTAGGAGACTCTGGAGTGAAAAACCTCAGTGATCTACTGATGAACCCACAATTCAAGCTGGAGAAACTACAGTTAGTATCATTATACTGTATTTACTGTTTAGTTTATTTTCAGACAACAGGGCACAAGTCACATCATTTGTAGCGCTGCATCTCCATCTGAAGAAAGATTCAGAAATGGTATTAGTTAACGGGTTTGTATGTGTATCAGTAAAAAGAGCATTAAACTTTGAAGCATTTTAAACTTTGTGGCTGTAAAATTGTTTCATATGCTGGAATCTGACAAATCTTTGCTGTGAAACAAGACAGAAGTGAGAACAGACTAAAAAACAGTGTAACAAATTGTCATGAATGTCTGGTTGTAATGAAGCTCACGACGATGGAGAATACAATAACACTGTCTTTAATCACAAATCTAACATGTAGGAGAGATAAAACACAACCACTTCAACATAAACGACAGAACAATGAACAGACAGAACTAAGAGTTTAAATACACAGACAGAGTAATCAAGGTAAAACAGAACAGCTGCAGGAACTAATTAACAACCAAGAACACTAACTAGGGAACACACACAGACAGCAACACCATGATAATAAAACACTACAAAACTGTTACACAAATAGATTATTCTGAAATGTTACATTTATACTGGACTAATGGTACTTTTCACTAAATCTTCTTTTATTAAGCAAAATGTGTATTTAGAGATTGTAAATTACACACTAAAATGATTTAATAATCGATTGAAGTATAAGATATTCTTGCATTAAAAATGTAAAAATAGACCATTTAAATGTTAATTTTTCTGTCGTTTCTATATTGTTCCTATATATTAATCTAGAGTGATAAATTCACTTATTTTTGGGAGTGAGGACGGATCCAGACTTGGATTGTAACTAGTATCCTCAAATGCTCCTGTCTTGGTTTGTTCGTTTATATCATTAAGTTTCCATGTTTTTGCTGGTTTATTAGTGACTGTATGACATTTATTCATGATTCATTTAACTCACACATGAACTGAACATGGATTTGAGTCATTTTCTCTTTCTGTCTTCAGTCTGTATGGATGCAGTATTACAGAGGAACAGTGTGTCATCCTGACTTCAGCTCTGAAATCAAACCCGTCACACCTGAGAGAGCTGAACCTGAGCTGGAATGAACTAGGAGACTCTGGAGTGAAAAACCTCAGTGATCTACTGATGAACCCACAATTCAAGCTGGAGAAACTAGAGTTAGTATCATTATATTGTACAGCAGTTACAGTGTGATTGAAGTTTATTTATTTTAAGACAGCAGGGCTTATGTTTCATCCTCTATAGCAGTGCACTTTCTGGGTTTTCCCTATTGCTCACATTTTTATGTGTGTGTGTGTTTAAATCTAGTTAGTAATTGTTGCATTTCCAGCATTTGATAAGATGTACTGACTGTGTACATGCAGAAATCTGCCTTTTCAACAGAGAATAGAGACATCAAATAAATAGTTAAAAATGAAAGAGTCAAGTCACCTTTACGTATATAGCGCTTTTTACAATACAGATTGTGTCAAAGCAGCTTTACAGTGATGACTGGTATATAATTTTGGCTGCACAGCAGTTCTTAAAGAAAATGGTGTCAGTGCAGGCAGATGCAAAGCACTGTTGAATATTAAATGTCAAGTCATTTTTGTCAAGAGAAGAAACAGTATCTTCAGCACACAGAACTAGTGTAACTGGGTTTCAGAACAGACTATTGGAAACTAAATGCTGCTGAAGCTCTTCAATAAGATGATCATCATAGATGTGAACTATTGTTATTTCTCTGTCTTCAGTCTGAGTAGATGCAGTATTACAGAGAAACAGTGTGTCATCCTGACTTCAGCTCTGAAATCAAACCCATCACACCTGAGAGAGCTGAACCTGAGCGGGAATAAACTAGGAGACTCTGGAGTGAAGCACTTATGTGACGTACTGAAGGATTCACACTGTAAATTGGAGAGATTGAGGTCAGTAACATTCTTCACATACAAGAATCAAAATGCTTAAAATCACTTCAACAGTTAAAACTAAAACACTTTATACTCAATATCTCACAATGAGTCTGAGTTGAAGTCTGGACTTTAATTAGTCCATTCCCAAACTTTAATTTTCTCATTTTTAAACCATTTTCAGGTTGCTTGTTGTGAATCATTCAGATCAAAGACTTTCACAGCTGTACAGTTTTAGATTATAGAAACCTTTAAAGCAGGGTATATACAGAACTTCTTAAGTTGAATTTAATACCTTTTACTACCTTTTTTAATACCTTCAAAATATTTTTTAATACCAGCGCAACTTCAAGCTGCAGCTGTAGTGGTGTAAATGAAATATCTTTCCAAATGGAATAACATATTGCATCACAATGTAACATATTGCATCACAACCTCATCCAGTGGAGGTTGAGGTCGTTGATGCAGCCGTAGCGCAGAACATTGATATGGGAAGCTGCTCGCTACATCCGCGCATCCTAGCTTGGTGGCTATTTCAGTGGTTCTCAACCTCTTTTGGGCCAGCACCCCCTATCCATTATCCATGTCCCCCAGATTATTCATATCTGTGTTTTCTTCTTATTATTATTATTATTATTAATATTAAATCTGTAACTTTTTTGTATTTAAAATGTACCAAATTTATATAATCGGTGAGTACATCATGAATCCATTTTCCAAACTGTGTTTTTGTCTTATCCTGAATCACTATGGTACACCTATAATAAGTGTTTATATTGGGACTATTTTAGACTGGTTCGAGTCGGCACTGCTGCGGAGTACAGTACAGTACAGCACAGTACGAAGATGCCTGCAATTTTGTTTCTTTACCGCTAGAGCTCCAAAAGTTACGGACTGCAGCTTTCATATATAATTAAAAAGCATGTCACTGAAAGCCAAATAACAGATTTGATTTGACTGAACAGTGGCAGCCCTTAATTTGTGCCGGAACAAGCCGGATCCGGAACCTCCAAAATCTGATCCGGCACCTCATTTGGGGGATCCCCCTCTCATATAACACCAAAAGTGGTCCATTCCGTGTTTTGTGTTTTCAGACACATAAGCAACATATAAAGCAGTGGCTGTCAAACTTTTTTTTTTTTTTAATTGACACGACCAAACCAAGTCAAGCCAAGCATAAGAGTAGGCCTACTAAAATATATAATATACATATACAGAACAAGAATAAAAACTTATAAGTAGCTATAAACAAGCCTAAACGAATTCATTTGAAGCGAAACTGAAAGTAAAAAACGGTGTTCACAAGCAGCCTCTCGTTCGGCACGAATTCAAATGTACCCATATTAGCAATGTATTTGGATCCTTAACTATTATTTATTATGTAAACTAGGATTTCTACTTCACTCCCGTTTCAATTAAAAAAAAAAAAAAAATCCTCTTCACATGAGCAAAAATGTGCTTGGCAGGACCAGTTTCAGCGGTGGTCAAGCTGAACGGCACATATAGGATTCTACGGAGTATTTAAAATGAGCAGTGCAATTTTTTATATGTTTGGCTGACTGTATTTTATTTTGATAATAAACAGGCTGCGATGTCAAGTTTGCAATGCTAAAATATGTTGTGTGCGCATGCGAGGCGCCGGCGCGATCACTTCAACTGATTCCAACCAGCAGAAACAACTTAAATACTCTACAGGATCTGCTTTTTGCCATCAGTTTCCTTTCCTTGAACTTGGAGCGCCGCGCCTCACAAAAATGAATCAAACTCAGCACCATATAGGCTATTTGTCACAGTTTTTTTCTTTCGCTTTGTTAATCAATTAAATCAAATATATTTTGTTTATTAATTCATTTTAGACTATGCTTTTATGAAAACAAATTTTGTTTTTGTTCTAACATAGGCTAACTCTCACAAACTATATGATTCCTGTCATCCCATTTTTTTAAGTCTTGTGACACAGGGTTTGAAACCTGTGATATAACAATGTTTTATATAAACTATAGACATAAACTTCGATGACGATGTTTTCTGAAACTTAAGCGTGCAAGTCGCATGCTTCGTCATGTTAAATGTTTGATTGTTCATGTTAAATGTAAAAATGTTAAATAAAATAGAACAATAAATTAATAAATAGTAGGCCTATATTAAAAATAAATAGACATATGAAGCTGTTTATTCACATTTAAAACATAGTTTAATAAAGCCAGCATTTAAAAACAATTTGACAGGTTTTTTTTTTTTTAATCCATTTGAAAATATAGTTAAAATATGCTATTATAAACTCGGGGCAACAAATCATCTTCCGACTCTCTCCCATGCCACTCAAAGTAGATATATGATGGGCTGTCATTGAACAGTAAAAACGACCGTAGGATATGGTCATTTAAGCAGTAATGTTTGTAGGCTACTTTTATCACGCATTTAGGAGAGCATTGCAAGAAGCTGCTTACATTAATCTTACTTTCGAAAAAAAAATAAATAAATACAATCATGATTTTTCATTAAAAATTGTTATAATTATAAAGTCCTAAATACCTTGGTATCAGCTTGTTTTCATCGATGGTATAATTAATTCAATTCAAATTTATTTGGTTTGTCATAATTAATTTATGTTCATAATCAATAAAATAAAATAAAATAAATCTTCTAACAAGAACAAACACATATGAACAATTAGATTAAATTATTATTGTATTATTAATTATTATATCTATCTTGAAACTATCCAAGCAGCGTTTCGCGCTCAGATGTGACGGCGGAATTAATATATTACCTAAATGTGATTACAGAATATATTTAAATTATTCATCAAATTGTCATTTTCTGCTTACAGTCTTGCGAGTTAATGCCTGACCAGTAAATTACTTGGTGAACAAAGAAAACATTTTGGCATTAGGCACTGGCATTAGTTAATGCCTAAAAATGTAAAAGTTTTACCTTATAAATAGAATTTAGTTTCATTAATTTTAAAATTCGTCACCGGAGTGAATGAAAATATTTGAAAATATAAGTGGTTCTGTCAAAAAGTCAATACTTTTTTTTAATGGTTTGTCAACTTTCCATTCCTCCGCTGCGTGGTTCTAGTAAGCACTGTATTGTTGTCAGCGCGAAACACATTTTTGAGCAGGTGAATTCTTGTCAGCGCTTTAGCACTGGTCTATGACTGGAAAAATAATCGTTGCAAAAGAAACGATACATAGCTTACATGTCGCTTTAAACTGGCAGATTTTAAAGGCAATTCTTTTGCAAGTAATTACAAGTTTAATCTTGTCTTGCCTGGATCTTTGGTGTAAACTCGTGAACGCCCCCCAAGAACACCCGATGTTCTCTGAACGCCCCCGTTGAGAAACACTAGGCTATTTGATTCCATATGCGATTTGACGCCATTCACCCCCACCCAGGTTATATTAATCGTCTTCTTGCAGACGTGGCAATAAGCCTCGCGGCTGTTGCCAACTACTGGCCTAAGGCGCCAGTCTTTAAATCTTGAGTCCTCCAGCCAGAGGTCCGAAAACTTTGGGCATTTCCCCATGCTTTAATTACTGAACGGAAGCGAGCTCGCGTACATGTTTGGCAGCAAGCCAGCCGGGTACCCAGTTTGTTTCAGCGCGCGCGTGCGAACGAACACCACCTCACATGATATCGCTCAGGTCCTACTCTCAACATATAAATAAATCCACGCAAATTTTAGAAGAAAGGCCTGCACTTAACACAAATTGAAAATGTATCTAAAAAAAATTGGGCTCGAAAATTTAATACCTCGTCAGATGACGTTTATTACTTTTTAATACTTTTTAATGCCCTTAATTTTGGCTAATTTCATTTACTACCTTTTACTACCTTTTACAACCCCGCGGACACCCTGTAAAATGATGTTGATGTCTAACATATTAAAGTATTAAATGCCTCCATATTCAGTTGTCAGTTTTTACAACTAACTTTCAATACATTCATACAAAGAACAAAATAAAATTCTCTCTGAGGATTTCTGTTGTTCAGGTTTAACTGATTAATCATCTGAATGTTTTCATTCCTGTTCTAGACTCTCTAACTGCAGTGTAACAGAAGAAGGTTATAAAGCTCTGGCTTCAGCTCTGAGATCAAACCCTTCACACCTGATAGAGCTGGATCTCACAGGAAATGATCCTGGACAATCAGGAGTGAAGGAGCTCAGTGATTTACTACAGGATCCAAACTGTCAGCTGAAGACACTGAGGTGAGATGGGATGAAATCATTAACAAAATTAGTTATATGCAGAGTTATATCTAGAGTTTTCTCTAAAGGGCGTGTCTGTGGCGGCCTCACAAAATTTGATGTTTTGCCATGAAACAGGCAGTTGTTGTAACTCGGGCATACAATGTCTGATCTGCCCCGAACTTCACATGTTTTATTAGAGTCCTGGCCTGAACACATCTATATGCCAATATTCAATTAGTCATGGCGCCACCTGCTGGAAACAGGAAACGGCATGCTATACATTGTAACTCACTCCCAGAAACACATTTAAATATGCCATGAAGTACCAAACATACTAGAAACACATGAAATCATGCAACACTTGGCTAAGTGCTAATGTATGCGATGAACGCCATGAAACAGGAAGTTGTTGTAACTCAGGCATATAATGTCCGATCTGCTCCAAACTTCACACGTTTGATAATAGTCCTGGCCTGAAGACATCAACATGGCAATATTCAGTTATAGTCAAAGTGCCACCTGCTGGCAGCAGGATGTGTGGTGCATCAAAATGACATATTTCTCCTCTGTTTATCTGCTTAAATAACTATCGCCCACTGTTCACAGTTTTCCTGAGGCCACCAGGTGGCGGTGTGAGAGCCCTTTCATCGCTGCTTGCAGCTTCAATTACGTTTTTTATTTTATCAATAATTTTTGTAATGCAACAGACATTTAGTTGAGAACTGAATTGACTCTTCTGCAGGTTTTTGAGTGCTGCTGCAGATGAAGCCTGTCAGTATGTGAAGAGAGTTGTGGGTAAAAACCCGTTACTCCTGAGAGAGCTGAATCTGAGTGAACATGAACTAGGAGACACACGAGTGAATCAGATCGCTGCTCTACTGCAGGATAAACACTGTCGACTCAACACACTGACGTGAGTATTGTTCATTTATTTAAAATATTACATTACTTTTAATTGTAATGTTACAGAAGCTGATAATAATATTTCCTATGCAAAGCCAGACAAAAGACAACAGGCTTGTTCGACTTCATGCAGCGCCACAAATATCGGCTGCTGCCTGACAAAAGCAATGCATTCTGGTTAGAAAATCTGTCCGACTTTGATCGGCACTGCAGCCACCTTACGATCACATGTGCCATCAAAGTACCGTGAGAGCAAAACGAGACCAGCCTCCTAGTTCAGGCGCTGCAGTTGCTCAAAATCGGCTGCGAAAGCCTTGATGACGACACACTTTATTCTCATTGGTCAGATTCTGTGATAACAAGGACGATGTGTGTTGCGTGTTTTTTCTTAGACAAGTTCCTGTATTTAACCAGTCTAGTTAGTAATTGTTAAATTTCCAGCATTTGATATAACGTGCTGATTACATGCAGAAATCTGACTTTTGGAGACGTCCAACAGATTATCTAGGTGCCGAGAGAAAACCACAGAGAAAGACAGCCAATTTGGGGAAGAGACAAATTAATAAATACATAAATAATAATAAACAAATATTCTGAGTGAAACTCTTTAACTCTTCAGGGTATTCTCTGTTTTATTGTTAATTTCATTTCCTATGCATTGCATTTGTATTCTTATGTATTTGTTTCCTTTTCATGTAAAACACTTTGAATTACTATTGTGTATGAAATGTGCTATATAAATAAACTTGCCTTGCCTTTTTAACAGAGAATAAAGAATAGAGACATCAAATAAATAGCTAAAAATGAAAGAGAAGAAACAGTATCTTCAGCACACAGAACTAGTGTAACTGGGTTTCAGAACAGACTATTGGAAACTAAATGCTGCTGAAGCTCTTCAATAAGATGATCATCATAGTTGTGAACTATTGTTATTTCTCTGTCTTCAGTCTGAGTAGATGCAGTATTACAGAGAAACAGTGTGTCATCCTGACTTCAGCTCTGAAATCAAACCCGTCACACCTGAGAGAGCTGAACCTGAGTGAGAATAAACTAGAAAACACAGGAGTGAAGCACTTATGTGATGTACTGAAGGATACACACTGTAAACTGGAGAGATTGAGGTCAGTAACATTCTTTACATACAAGAATCAAAATGCTTAAAATCACTTTAACAGTTTAAACTAAAACACTTTATACTCAATATCTCACATTGAGTCTGAGTTGAAGTCTGGACTTTAATTAGGTCATTCCCAAACTTTAATTTTCTTATTTTTAAACCATTTTCAAGTTACTTGTTGTGAATCATTCAGATCAAAGACTTTCACAGCTGTACAGTTTTAGATAATTGAAATCTTGAAAGTGATGTTAATGTCTAACATGTTAAAGTTCTCTGTGTCTTTTGTTTGCCTCCATATTCAGTTTTCAGTTTTTACAACTAACTTTTAATACATTTGTACAAAGAACAAAATAAAATTCTCTCTGAGGATTTCTGTTGTTCAAGTTTAACTGATTAATCATCTGAATGTTTTCATTCCTGTTCTAGACTCTCTAACTGCAGTGTAACAGAAGAAGGTTATAAAGCTCTGGCTTCAGCTCTGAGATCAAACCCTTCACACCTGATAGAGCTGGATCTCACAGGAAATGATCCTGGACAATCAGGAGTGAAGGAGCTCAGTGATTTACTACAGGATCCAAACTGTCAACTGAAGACACTGAGGTGAGACGGGATGAAATCATTAACAAAATTAGTTATATGCAGGCTAAATAATCATAACAAATATATTATTTTAGTTATACAATAAGCTGGACAATTTGTTGCATCAAAATGATCAAGATCAGATCAGATGCTGTGGGTTCTGACATGATGATGATAACCGTCAACACAGTTTAGTTGTGGTACAAGCTACAGGTCAAATAGACATTATGGGTCAGTATATGTGCTATTCTGGAGTATGGTATACCTTGACAATTAACATGCACAATTTTGTTTTTGTACACACTTCTCATTAAAAACTCTAGATAATCTTTCAGTCAAATTGTTTTCTGAACACGGTTGTTTTCCATCAAGTCCAGATTCACTGTATCTCTACAGCAGGTCTATGAGTCTCCAGATGTTCACAAACATGCAGTTTCACAAGCCAGTTTTCTCTGCTGATGTTTCTCACTCCTCCTGCTTAAAAGCTAGAAAGATCTTGAGGCCTTAATTTCACACTCTGTATTCATACTGAAAATCATGATCTAGTGAGCTTTTGCCCTTCTGCTCTGTGGGACGTTTCTGTTCTTATGAGTTTGCTTTAGGACTGAGTGTCGCTCTAGTTTCTTTTAAATAACTCTTACACTTTGTTTTCAAGTATTTATATATTTATTTGTGTATTTAAATGTTCAAAGAAAAGTGTTACATCTAAATAACTAACTAGAGCTTGTCTTCAGAACAATAATTAAGTTTTTTTTATCTTATCAGTCATTTTTGTAATGCAACAGACATTTAGTTGAGAACTGAATTGACTCTTCTGCAGGTTTTTGAGTGCTGCTGCAGATGAAGCCTGTCAGTATGTGGAGAGAGTTGTGGGTAAAAACCCGTTCCTCCTGAGAGAGCTGAATCTGCGTTATCATGAACTAGGAGACACACGAGTGAATCAGATCACTGCTCTACTGCAGGATAAACACTGTCGACTCAACACACTGACGTGAGTATTGTTCATTTATTTAAAATATTACTTTACTTTTAATTGTAATGTTACTGAAGCTGATAATATTTCCTCACGCAACTGATAATGAAATATGTGAGGAAATATTATTAAGAACAGTTTTTTTTCTCAGCCACAACAATGTAAAGAAATACATTTAAACAGGAAATTAAAAACACACAATTTAAATATGACATCAAGCTTTAAATATTTAATTATTAATTTAATTATTTCAGTCACTGTAGAGGGAGAACAATGGTTTTCTTCCAGAGCTTAAACTCTTCAAATAAGTGATAGATTGAAAAAACAGCAGCACTATAAACACAGAGACGTCTTTCCTAACTTTCACAGGTTAATTCTGTGTAAATTAAATGTAAGTGTGTATATATTGATGCTCTTTTTTAACATGACTGCTGAATGTGATCATGTTTACTGATTGCTGGTGTGTAACGAAGTTTTTTTTGTGACATCAGAACTGTTCATAACTGCTTTCAGTTTGTATTTCATAAAATGTAAAATGTCTAATTTTGGTGCAGCATATACTGTAACTTTTAAAAATCTGTGATCAGTATCTGCCTGTAATAAGATCCACCGAAGGCAAGTTGACTGAACTCAAGTGCAGCTTTATTCTAGTGATGTTACTCCTGATACTGAGGCTTCGAAGCTTGTGTCGAGAACGTCAGGTTCTTCCCGCCGGAGCTCCGTATCGAGGCTTGTATTGTTTTAGTGAAATGACGTCACCGGTGATGTTCGAAGCCTCATTTGAGTGCATTGCTTCGAGAAGGGGTTCACTTTTGGCAGAACAATGTGTTTTTTTCCTCTCATGTTTCACAAGCACTTCCACTTCTCTCTGTCCAGTCCCCCTTAATCACTTTCACTTTTTTTATCCGGTTTATAGAACTTTGTTTTTTCTCGTATGTTCAACAAAAGCATTGCCCAGTTACAAAATTATAAAACATTATGAATAAACACTGAACATAAATAAATAAATAAATCTGTGAAGTATTTATTTGAACCACGTAACACACATTTTGGCGCTGTCAAACTAAAAAACAAAAACATTGTTTCCTGCCCCATATTTCCATTGATCATCATGTGTCTCTGTGTGCATTAAAAGCCTCAAGAAATGAACCACTTTTCAACACATCTGGCTGGAAAGCTTCAAAGCTTCATTAAGTTTCATCTCACCACCACTACTTTATTCATATAAACAAAATTAAAATAACAAAGAAAGACTTGACTAAGAAACATGAACATAAATCTCACCAACAGCAGTTACAGGGAACAAAGTCAGACAAAAGACAATGATAACATGAGGGCTATATATACACACACACTAATGAACAAACAAGAAACACCTGAACACAATGAACCAATGAAAACGTGACTCATGAAACAAGGAACCAATCAGAACATGACACATGAACAGGGGGAGCACATGACAAGATCACATAAGGAGCAAGACTGTGAAAATTATACAAAATAAAAGACATGAAAACATAAACTAAACTAAACCCAGAACAGACGTGACACTGCCTCACGGTGCAGCACTAAAGCAAATGAACCTTTTCCAAAACTTGTTTGATTGTCTTCTGCTTCAGGAAATCGTCTCAGGTTACGTATGTAACCATGGTTCCCTGAGAGGGAACGAGACGCTGCGTCAAGCGCTTTGGGAACGCCTCTGCGTGAATGCGTCGTGAAGCACATGTGAAATCTGTCCAATGGAATGACGGAACGTCATAGGCGGGTGACGTCATGACCAGGAAACTATAAAGCACACCCAAACCAAACAGAGTTAGCTTCTGAAAAGTCGAAGTAAGTCGGTCACAGGCATGCAGGGAGTATGGCAAAGGGACGCAGCGTCTCGTTCCCTCTCAGGGAACCATGGTTACATACGTAACCTGAGACGTTCCCTTTCAAGGGAACTCGCGCTGCGTCAAGCGCTTTGGGAACGAGATACCCACGCCGCCATAAAACCGAGTGCCTGTCTGTGTGAAACTGTTCAGCGCACACTAAGACACCAGCACTCTAGACCCCGGGGTCGAGGCCACATCTAGGTTATAAAACCTAACAAAAGTGTGCGGCGAGGACCAACCCGCCGCATCACAGACTTCTTGGAGGGAAATTCCAGACAATAAAGCCAAAGAGGCCGCCATACTCCGTGTAGAGTGAGCACGGACCTTAAGTGGAGAAGGGAGCCCGGCCGACTCATATGCAAGTGAGATAGCCTCAACCACCCACTTGCTCATAGTTTGCTTAGATGCGGGGTGCCCCTTACGAGGGGCCCCGAAACAGACGAACAACTGATCTGTCTTACGCCACAGGGCAGCTCTGTGGACGTAAGCATCCAAAGCCCGAACAGGGCACAGCAAATTAAGTTTTTCCTGGTCTGAGTCCAAAAATGGAGGAGGACAAAAGGCCTGCAACATAATAGGGCCCGCCACATTAGTAGGGACCTTAGGAACATAACCTTCCCGAGGAAAGAGGAAGGCTTTAACCATGCCTGGCGCGAAGTCCAAGCAAGAGGGAGAGACCGAAAGGGCTTGAAGGTCACCAATTCTTTTTAACGAAGAGATAGCGAGGAGGAAAATAGTCTTAAGAGTGAGGAATTTGACATGAACCTCTTCAATAGGCTCGAAAGGAGCAGTAGAAAGGCCCTCCAGCACTATGGCCAAGTCCCAAGTCGGAACTCTCTGACGCGTCGCAGGCCTCAGCCTCAGAGTACCACGGAGGAAGCGAGTAACCCATGGGTGTCTGCCAAGAGAAGCACCCTCTAAAGGGACATGGTAAGCCGCAATGGCCGCCACGTAAACCTTTAGCGTAGAAGGAGATAAACCAGAAGAAAACTTTTCTTGAAGAAACTCCAGGACTGAACCGACTGGGCAGTTAACAGGATCAACGTTATGTTCTCTACACCAAAAAGAGAAAACATTCCATTTCAGGGAATACAGCTTCCTTGTGGAGGGAGCTCTGGAATGGAGCATAGTCTCCACTACCTCAGTAGGGAGGCCGGAATCTATGAGCTGTGCCCCCTCAGAGGCCACGCCCACAATTTCCACAACTCCGGGCGGGGGTGGAGGATTGAGCCCCCCGCCTGCGAGAGTAGGTCCCTCCTGACCGGAATCTCCAGGGGAGAGCCGTCGAGGAGGGACATAAGGTCCGAGAACCATACTCGGCCCGGCCAAAACGGGGCTACTAGAAGCAACTGGACCCCGTCCTGGCGCACTCTCTCCAAAACTCCCGGAAGCAGAGCAATCGGGGGAAAGGCGTACAGACGCAGCCTCGGCCACGCCTGCACCATAGCGTCCAACCCCAAGGGGGCTGGATGTGAGAGGGAGAAATATAGAGGACATTGGGTCGTTTCCAGAGACGCAAACAAGTCCACATCCGCTTTCCCGAAGCGCTCCCAAAGGAGCTCCACCACCTCGGGGTGGAGTCTCCACTCCCCGGGCCTCGGCCCCTGCCTCGACAGGATGTCTGCTTCCTGATTCAGACGCCCTGGGATGTACACTGCCCTGACTGACAGCAACTTCCCTCGGGCCCACAGAAGGATCTGGTGTGCCAACTTGCATAAGGGGCGCGACCGCAGACCCCCCTGATGGTTTATATATGAGACTACCGCTGTATTGTCCGTGCGGACCAACACATGATGGCCCCTGAGGTCTGGAAGGAAGTGTTTGAGTGCCAGGAACACCGCCATCATCTCCAACTGGTTTATGTGCCAGGAAAGATAATGACCCCTCCAAAGACCCTGAACCGAACGACCACTCATGATCGCCCCCCAACCGGTGAGGGATGCATCCGTCGTTAGCGTTAAGCGACGACAAGGAGCCCCCAACACCGGGCCTTGGGAAAGAAACCAGGGTTTTTTCCACATGACACAAGCACGAAGGCATCGCCGCGTGACCTTGATCATGCGAAAAGGATTTCCCCTCGGGGAAAACCCCCTGGTCTTGAGCCACCACTGCAAAGGTCTCATGTACAGCAGGCCAAAAGGTATCACGTTGGACGCAGCTGCCATCAGACCTAACAGTCTCTGAAACTGTTTCACAGTGAGTGACTGGCCTAGCTTCAGCTTGCTTACGGCTGTGAGAATGGCATCTATGCGCGCTGGCGAAAGACGTGCTTGCATTGACACCGAATCCCAAACTACACCTAGAAAAGAGGTTCTCTGAGCTGGAGAAAGCACACTTTTCTTTGCGTTTAGCCGCAACCCCAGACGCTTCATGTGGGCGAGAACAGCATCTCGATGCTGAATCACCAACTCCTCTGATTGTGCCAGGATGAGCCAATCGTCTATATAGTTCAATACGCGAATGCCCTGGAGTCGCAACGGAGCCAGAGCTGCATCCACGCATTTCGTGAAGGTGCGGGGTGATAAAGCTAGGCCGAAGGGAAGAACCCGATATTGGTACGCTTCGCCCCCGAAAGCGAACCTCAGGAACTTCCTGTGTTGAGGAAGGATGGATATGTGAAAGTATGCGTCTTGCAGATCTATCGTGACAAACCAATCCTCGGACTTGATTTGTGACACGATCTGTTTCAGAGTTAGCATCCTGAACTTGAGCTTCTTGACAGAACGATTTAACAGGCGCAGATCTAGAATAGGACGCAACCCTCCATCCTTCTTTGGAACTATAAAGTACCGGCTGTAAAACCCTGACTCCCTGCTGGGAGAAGGAACCCTTTCTATAGCTTCTTTTTGCAAGAGAGTCTGTACTTCCTGTTCCATAACCAGAGCCTGCTCGGGGCCCACCTCGGTGAACAAAACCCCGTTGAACCTGGGTGGTCGCAACCCGAACTGAATTCTGTACCCAAGTTCTACTGTGCGCAGGACCCATTGAGATACGTTTGGCAGAAGTTTCCACGCTGCTAAAGAATCTACTAAGGGAATCAGTCTCTCGAGACTGACCTCTGGTGTTAGATGGGTGACCAGCTCGGTGCCCTGAAACGGCGAACCGGCAGGGAGCAGCCGAACAGGCCATCTTGAGTCCCTCCTCGGAGGGGGCGAACATCCCAGCGCCACTACGTTGCCGGGTGGACGCTGAGATATGTGTTCGCCGAGGACCGCTGCGCCCTGAAACACGCGAGGTGGCAGGGTTGGCAGAACGGCCCTCTGAGGGCACAGAGGAGGGCCGGGCACCGTGTACTGAGGTGAACACCGACCAGCCTCGGAGGGGGCTGCCCTCAGAAGCCTGACACCACTGGCGTCAGGACTTCTTTCCCGAAGCCCTCCGCTGGATAATAACGGTCCTCAGATCCGTCTTTCCTTTAGAGGACTTCGGCTGTGAGCGCTGCCCCGACCCCCAGTCTTTCTGCGGGGGGGGCGCGGGAAGCAACGCTCACTTTTTGTTGCGCCCTGTGAGAGGAGCTTGTACTCGGCTGGGGCTGCACTTTTTGACTAGCAGCCCCAGAGACCTGAGATCGGCGGGGAAGAAACTTAGAAAAAGCCGCCGCCTGTTTCTTGGCTTCTTGAAACCTCTCGACGACTGTGTTGACGGAGTCGCCGAAGAGGCCAGGCGGCGACAAAGGAGCATCGAGAAGAAAAGTTCTATCTCTGTCTTTCATATCGGCGAGGTTGAGCCAGAGGTGCCTCTCCGTGGCCACCAGGGCTGCCATAGACCGCCCAATAGATCTAGCGGTCTCCTTGGTGGCACGGAGAGAGAGATCTGTAGCTTTCCTCAGCTCAGAAAATGCCTCGCGAGTAACTTCCCCACCCTCATCAAGGTCTTTCAGCAGGTCGGCTTGATAAGCTTGAAGGACGGCCATAGTATGTAAACAAGCCGCCGCCTGACCTGCCGCCGAGTACGCTTTACCCACTAAAGCAGATGATGTACGAAGGGGCTTAGTGGGTAACTTCGGGGCTTTGAGGGAGGCTGCAGACTCGGGGGAGAGATAGCTCGCGAGCGTCTCTTCCACCCGAGGCATCTCCCCATAACCATGCCTTTTTAGTCCTAAAATGTTGCTGTAATTGGATGTTTGTGGACTATAAACCCGGAAAGACGCGGGTCTATTCCACGACCTCGACACCTCAGTGTGGAGGTCGGGAAAAAAAGGCAAGCCCCGGCGTGGAGGTTGTGCGCGAGAGGGGAGAAAGCGCTCGTCTAAAAGACTGGCCTGACGGGCTTCCTGTTTTTCGGTCGGCCAGCTTATGTTTAATCTGGCCACCGCTCTAGTGACAACCTCCACGAGCTCCTCATATGCTTGTGAATGTGGTGGCGACTCTTCACACTGATCGATGCTGACTACATCCAGTTCCTCAGAACTAGAGCAGTGCAGCATCGGCGCTTCATCAGGGGCAGAAGAAACCGCAGAGCGTGCTTCTAACTCCTGAAGTGAAGCGCTGGATCCTGCAGGTAAAGGCAGAGAAAGGGCGGGACCCGTCTCTAACCCCTCTGCAAGATCCATTTGCGATCCCCACGACGCGAGCCTTCGCTGTGCCTCGGCAACAGCGGGACCCGAGCCGCGGGGAGCGCGAGCCGAACCGCTTTCCTCGAAAAGCGCCCGGCGGGAGCGGAGCGTCTTCATAGACATCTGCTCGCAATGCACACAGCCAGCTCCCTCGAGAGCTGACTGGGCATGCTCCACTCCCAGGCAAACAACACAAAGCTCGTGTGCATCTCCCGCCGGGATGTAACGAGGACAAGGAGACGCACACGGTCTGAATTGCTGCACTGGTGTCGCCATTATAATGTCTTATATATGAGTGCTTGAATAACTTGAGAGACAAACAACAGTAAATAAGACAGACAGTTTCACAGAGAGCGCTTACTGAAGACACAGAAGCTAACTCTGTTTGGTTTGGGTGTGCTTTATAGTTTCCTGGTCATGACGTCACCCGCCTATGACGTTCCGTCATTCCATTGGACAGATTTCACATGTGCTTCACGACGCATTCACGCAGAGGCGTTCCCAAAGCGCTTGACGCAGCGCGAGTTCCCTTGAAAGGGAAACTTTCATTCCTTAATCTGTTCATGTTAGTTTATACAATTATTCATTGTTCATGTTCGTTCACAGTGGATTAACTATAATGTTAACAGAAAACTTTTGTGTTTAAAACTGTATTAGTAAATGTTGAAACTTACATTAAGATTATTAAATACTGTATTAGTATTGTCCATCATTGGTTCATGTTAACTAATGTAGTTAATGTTACAAATGAAAGTTTATTGTAAAGTGTTAGAGAGTCGACAATGTGTCTGAAAACAACCGACATAAACACATCAAACCAAGGGTGACATTGACGATTTCAGCCTTTGTATTGTTATAATGTCGGTAGTATTTTTAAATGAACAATGTGTCGTCTTTCTCCATGTTACCTGCACCTGGATATCCCTGTTTATTTGTCAGCAAAAGTCTGCTGGATGAAGATAAACATGTTACTTGATCATCATAGATCTGAGTCATTGTCTTTTCTCTTTCTGTCTTCAGTCTGTATAGATGCAGAATTACAGAGAAACAGTGTGTCATCCTGACTTCAGCTCTGAAATCAAACCCGTCACACCTGAGAGAGCTGAACCTGGGCTGGAATGAACTAGGAGACTCTGGAGTGAAAAACCTCAGTGATCTACTGATGAACCCACAATTCAAGCTGGAGAAACTAGAGTTAGTATCATTATAATGTATTTACTGTTTAGTTTATTTTAAGTCAACAGGGCACAAGTCACATCATTTGTAGCGCTGCATCTCCATCTGAAGAAAGATTCAGAAATGGTATTAGTTAACGGGTTTGTATGTGTCATGAATGGCTGGTTGTAATGAAGCTCACGACGATGGAGAATACAATAACACTGTCTTTAATCACAAATCTAACATGTAGAAGAGATAAAACACAGCCACTTCAACATAAACGACAGAACAATGAACAGACAGAACTAAGAGTTTAAATACACAGACAGAGTAATCAAGGTAAAACAGAACAGCTGCAGGAACTAATTAACAACCAAGAACACTAACTAGGGAACACACACAGACAGCAACACCACGGTTGTTGTATTTTTAAATGCTATGGTGAATACCAAAGTTTAAATTAAAACCGAATACACAAATTTCATGTGCACAAAATAAATATTGACTTCTTTTCATATTTTTGTTTATTACATTTCGCATCTTTATAAACCAAAATTAAAAAAGGACAGATTAAAGTCAAAGGAATGTCAATTTACAAGTTTTCTTTTATAAAATTGTTGTTTCTCCCACACTTTCGAGAGCGATGCCATGAAACATGATAATACTTGACTTGATATTCACCCCATTCTCACTCACGAGGGTCCGATACTGCCGCATGTCCAACACAATGCTATACTGGCGGCAAACGCGTCCAGCGAAGCGGGACATTCTGCGCTTAACATGAAAAATAAGTGCTTAATGTACTAGTGATATTAGAGGAGCAAATTTACTTCACCTTATAAGCAGCCCACTATGAACACAATTAATAACACGTTAAGCATTTTCCTAGAAAATAAAACACAGTTATAAAGAAAACGCGTAATGCATTAAGACACTGATATTAAATGACCAGTAAAGATTTGCAGACAAGCAGGTCAGGCCGAATATGAAGACAACGCGCTTTCAACGTTCAGCATTTTCCACTTATAGAAAACCGTTAGAAACGCTTAACATAAAAATATTGTCCTTCCAGTTTGTTTACGTTGCCATTGTCTTAGCCTTAGATGCTGTTGATGACAAGAAAATGTGGGAGAAATTAGTTTCTCTCTGGTTGTTGTTTTAGTAGGATTAAGCCATGTAAAGCATTAATGTCCAGCGACGCGGCCGTAACGCATTGCTTTCAATGAGAATTGAGAAATATTTCATGTCAAACCTCCACTGAGGCAAAGGGTATGGGAATTGTGTCTTCATGAAAATTACATATTGGGGTATAATTTTGTCATCATAACATGTTGGTATATTTTCAATTTGAACAGCATAGCCTATAAAGTGACTCCTAATCCTAAACAATTTCTCAATATAAAACACCTAACAGAGCCAGATGAAGAAGTCACAGTAATTTAGATGTCGTTTTGGCCTTTATTCATATAAAACAGAGTAAAAAGCAAAATGACAGGATTGAGACCACAAGCGGGAACTCGATAATGTTAGAGCGCTAAACAAGAGGCTATAAATGTAATGTTTAGGTTAAAATATAAATGTAAAATAATAATAATAGTAATTTAACGAATGAAAATGAATCAATGTCATTTAGGCAGGCTCTTGACGCCAGAGGAAAAGGAACTAGAGGGCGCTTTAGCATCTGTGTGTATGACGCAAAACAGTAGAAATTAAATTTAGCATTTTTACATATTAAAAAACAAGTTGTATATCGTTTATATTATTTTTAACAAAATAATAATCTTGCATAAGTAAAATTAGCTTGTATCTGCTAATTCTATTCATCAGTGTTAAAATAAAAAACAAAGAAACTGTAATGTAAAAATAGACCATTTAAATGTTAATTTTTCTGTCGTTTCTATATTCATCCAATATATTAATCTAGAGTGATAAATTCACTTATTTTTGGGAGTGAGGACGGATCCAGACTTGGATTGTAACTAGTATCCTCAAATGCTCCTGTCTTGGTTTGTTCGTTTATATCATTAAGTTTCCATGTTTTTGCTGGTTTATTAGTGACTGTATGACATTTATTCATGATTCATTTAACTCACACATGAACTGAACATGGATTTGAGTCATTTTCTCTTTCTGTCTTCAGTCTGAGTTACTGCAGTATTACAGAGAAACAGTGTGTCATCCTGACTTCAGCTCTGAAATCAAACCCGTCACACCTGAGAGAGCTGAACCTGAGCAGGAATGAACTAGGAGACTCTGGAGTGAAAAACCTCAGTGATCTACTGATGAACCCACAATTCAAGCTGGAGAAACTACAGTTAGTATCATTATACTGTATTTACTGTTTAATTTATTTTAAGTCAACAGGGCACAAGTCACATCATTTGTAGCGCTGCATCTCCATCTGAAGAAAGATTCAGAAATGGTATTAAAGGATTAGTTCACTTTCAAATGAAAATTAGCCCAAGCTTTACTCACCCTCAAGCCATCCTAGGTGTATATGACTTTCTTCTTTCTGATGAACATAATCAAAGAAATATTAATAAATATCCTGACGCATCCGAGCTTTATAATGGCAGTGAAGGGGATCAATGAGTACGAGCTGAAGAAAGTGTCTCCATCCACATCCATCCATCATAAATATGTGCTCCACACGTCTCCAGGGGGTTAATAAAGGCCTTCTGGAGCGAAACGATGCGTTTATGTAAGAAAAATATCAATATTTAAACAAGTTCTGAAGTCAAATATCGAGCTTCCGCCAGACTGCCTTCCTTATTCAAGTTATGAAGAAATCTTGTGTTGCGTCAGTTACACTTTTCCCGTAAGTTGAATAGGGAAGGTGTAGGACGTAGCGTAAGCTTTGTGAACTGCAAGAGTTTTACACTTTCTGCGTATGTTGAATATGGAAAGCGGTCTAGCGGAAGCTTGATATTTTACTTCATAACTTGTTTAAATATAGATATTTTTTACACAAACGCTTCGTTTCGCTTCAGAAGGCCTTTATTAACCCCCTGGAGTAAGATGACCAGATTCCTGAAATGGAAATCAGGGACATTTCCTTTTTGAGTGGCAAAATATCGCAGAATTATCATTTGTTATTATCTAATAATTAAAAAACGGGGACAATACATTTTTGAATGTTGATTTTTGATTTTTATATATATATATATATATATATATATATATATATATATATATATATATTATTATTATTATTATTATTATTATTATTACATTAATAATTATGATTTAGTTTGATTATTAGGATTTTTGGTGTGGTTTTAATACAATTCACCAAAAAACTATTACACTATTAATAGTAACCATTGTAAAAGCAGTTCAAAACAATATGCCTGTTATGTTATAACAATTGGGCCGTAACCACCATAGACATTGAGAGGGACAAGTCCCCCCCAATAATTAGAAATGGTCAAATCGTCCCCCCGCCAATATTTGAAATTCTTGCACTGCTCTGCTGCACTTCATTACAGCTCTCTGCATGTTGTTAGGATGACAAAAAGGTTTAAAAGTTACAATTTTAGTCTGGTCTGCCTCAGCGGTCTAAGAACGCTCGTCAATGTCAAAATGATTGAGATGGCCAATCAAATTAAAAAGTAGGCGGGGTTTACTGCTCTCTTTTTGCTCGTGCACACAGTCTTCACAGCACAGACGGGCACGTCAAACGATCATTTAACGCCGTTGTGGAGGTTCTATTTTTCCGGTAAAATCACAAAACAATTGAACACAAACATGTCCCTGCTCTTGATATACAACCATTGATGGACATCTTTGATTATAATGAGGGTAAAAAAAAAACAAAAAAAACTTGATAACAAAAATTCTACCACTAGACCATTAGGGAATTCAAATGTTTATTACGGATCTATATATTTATTCCCTACATTGAAAAATCTCGGAACTAACAGGATATTGTATAATGAAACTATCACATTAACATGAGTTCTCAATGTACTATTAAAATTGATTTCTGGACATCGTAATGTTATTTTTCTTCTACAATTGTTATTGTACATATCTGATAGCATTGTATTAGCAGTAATTTCGTTCACTGTTGTTTCTTTATGCTTTATTTAAAAAAAAAAAAGGTCCCCCCCAATGTTCAAGACATGGTTACGGCCTTGATAACAAAAGTATGACTTCACAAAAGCACTTTACAAAAAATAAAACAACATAAATATAAGAAGATGAGATAAATAAAACGGCATTTAACAAATATTTGTTTTCATTTTCACAAGCTGTTTATACTTAGGCCCTATACAACTTTTTTTAAACTGTTAAATATTTTTAACTATTATTTTGCATTTTAGACACATTTTAAGCACAAAGTATATTATTATTTACTTTATTATTACTATTTTATATATTCATATCTGATTCTACCTTCACCACGTGATATAGTTCAGATGTGTGTGTGGAAATGATGCGTTGTGACTGCAGAACTTTTACAGACATTTAAAATTGTGTAAAACAATCCCGCACCCTGTTGAGGCCCTGTTATAAAACACGTACAAACAGTATTACTTTAATTAACATGAATAGTTAGTATGTTACTACATTGAAACCGTTAACAATGTTTTTTTTTTTATAATTGATAATAATGACGCTCTGCTCTGGTCCAGGTTACGTTCTTCATGAAGTAGTGTAGCAGTGTAGCTGCACAGCCCCCTCTATTGGTGAATATAATCACTACACGATTTCTCTGATAACCAACAGACTGCTGAATGTTGGTTGGTCGGGCTTTTTTGCAATGCATTTGCGGGTTGTTTTGAATGAGCTGTAAAACGGGGACATTTCCGGGGACAGCTCCAGTCGGGGACAGAACACGAAAAACCAGGACTGTCCCCTGAAAACAGGGACGTCTGGTCACTCTGCCCTGGAGCCGTTTGGAGTACGTTTATTATGAATAGATGTGGATGGAGACACTTTCTTCAGCTCATACTCATTAATCTCGTTCACTGCCATTATAAAGCTCGGATGTGTCAGGATATTTATTAATATTTCTTTGATTATGTTCATCAGAAAGAAGAAAGGGTGAGTAAAGCTTGGGCTTGGAAAAGCAACTTACTGAAATGCCATTTAAACTTATTTTTCTGATACTAAAATTTCTGACTCTAACTCCTCCTAGAGGTTTAAAGCTAGAACTACCAAATTCGGCTCAAACCTTCAGAATGTTCTGACTTAGTGTGCTTTATCTTTACTAACGGATTGGACTTACAGTTTTCCTAAAAATGACTATTAAAAGAATACCCTAGCAACCACTCAGAGTACCCTAACAACCACATATCAACACCCTAGCAACCACCTATAGTACCCTAACTCTATCTGACCATTTCTATCTATCTATCTATCAAACCACTAAACTAAACTTAATCTTTCAAACTGAAAACCTCCAAACTTTAAGCTTTTAAAACTACTTTAAACTTTCTGGCTAGGCTTTTTTTTTTTTTTTTTTTTAATCTAGTTTACATTTTAAAGTGAACTAATCTTTTAACGGGTTTGTATGTGTATCAGTAAAAAGAATATTAAACTTTGAAGCATTTTAAACTTTGTGGCTGTAAAATAGTTTCATATGCTGGAATCTGACAAATCTTTGCTGTGAAACAAGACAGAAGTGAGAACAGACTAAAAAACAGTGTAACAAATTGTCATGAATGTCTGGTTGTAATGAAGCTCACGATGATGGAGAATACAATAACACTGTCTTTAATCACAAATCTAACATGTAGAAGAGATAAAACACAATATTATATTAATCTAGAGTGATAAATTCACTTATTTTTGGGAGTGAGGACGGATCCAGACTTGGATTGTAACTAGTATCCTCAAATGCTCCTGTCTTGGTTTGTTCGTTTATATCATTAAGTTTCCATGTTTTTGCTGGTTTATTAGTGACTGTATGACATTTATTCATGATTCATTTAACTCACACATGAACTGAACATGGATTTGAGTCATTTTCTCTTTCTGTCTTCAGTCTGAGTGTTTGCAGTATTACAGAGGAACAGTGTGTCATCCTGACTTCAGCTCTGAAATCAAACCCGTCACACCTGAGAGAGCTGAACCTGAGCTGGAATGAACTAGGAGACTCTGGAGTGAAGCACTTATGTGACGTACTGAAGGATTCACACTGTAAACTGGAGAGATTGAGGTCAGTAACATTCTTCACATACAAGAATCAAAATGCTTAAAATCACTTCAACAGTTTAAACTAAAACACTTTATACTCAATATCTCACAATGAGTCTGAGTTCACATTATATTTGTGTAAAATTCTTCACCTTAATGATTTGTTTTGTAAGATAATCTCTCTTCCTCTGTTTGTGTCTTTCTAGTCTACAGGACTGTGGCATTACAGATGTTTCTTCTTTAACTCAGTCTTTGACTAACTCAAAAGCACTGCAGTTTTTAAAAGAGCTTGATCTGAATAACAATATGATAGGAGACTCAAAGCAGCGGCTCAGAGACGTGTTACGAGACTCAAACTGTGACCTGAGGTGAGGAAACATCACTGTGATGTTAAAGAGATCTTCATTTACCTCTGATATGTGAACAAACCTTTCAGATTTTCGTGAAAGGAAATTATCATTAAGCTTTATTGCAACAAAGGGTTTGTGTGAGAACAAAATGTGAAGTTATTAAAATGTTCAACACAAAGGAGGAAAGAGAACAAAAGCACACTGTCACAGCTTTATACAACAACACCAGCTTTATTAACTGTGTCAGTAGTGAATCATTTCAGTGTGAAAATAGACTTGGTCAGATTGTAGGAAAACGCTGCACTCCTGCTAAAATCAGTGCGTTCAGCTTCAGCTCACAGCCGTCCAGCCTCACATGAGAAATGTCTCTGTCTCTAGTGTGTTTTTACTTTGACAAGCAACACGTCACACTACTTTACACTCACTTTACTTTCAGTTATTTACTAAGAGCCCTACAAACATGTTTAAACTAGAGGACAAATGGCTTTAACTAAAGGTTTGTGTTTTAATTCAGAATATCATTTGTATTTGCTCCCTGTGGTTTATTCCATACGCCGTACACTCATTAGTTTCTTCTTTACAGTCACTCAATAGGAGTCACACCAACACAAACACACAAACTTATCAACATGATTCAATGTTTTCATGATTCATGTTTAAATGTATTATATTTAAAACACAAATATCTCTGCAGGATCATGTAAAGTCAGTAATTAATCTGATTACAGGAATTTAATGTAACTTCTTTTTACTCAAAAAACAGTAATTGAAATTTAGTAACTAATTTGCACTTTGTTTCACTGAACACTGATTGTTTTCTCTTCTGTTCCTCCTTACAGAGTAAATAATCAATCACCAGAAGTCTCTAAACAAGTTCAATCTCCAAACACCTCTGACAGATGCTCTATATCATAGTGTGAAATCATCATGAGAGGAGCAGAAATCATCAGGTGATCCACAGAAGAGTCTCACTACTGTGTCTATGAGGAGAAATAAATGTGTGATTAATGTGTAAATGTGTTTCATACAGATGGAAGAGACTCAGACTTTACAATGAAATAAAGCAGCATGTGTGTTAGAAACATGTGATATTGAATGATTAATGTTGCTTTAGTATTCAGACAAATGAAGGTTTAGTTTTATTTAAAGGTGAACAGGAGGAAGAAGCTCAGATGAGTCTGTCAGCAGAAATCTTCAGGCTCTTCAGTATCAGACCTACAAATATAATAATGTTTGGATTGAACTCATCCATAATGATTAAAATGTTTCTAATCATAAACGTGATTGTCAAGTATAGAACATAAATGTATCAAAAGATATAAAGTCTACATGTTAATTCAAACATTTACATGATATCTTTTAAATTTTATGCACAGAATATATTTGTTTATTTTTGTTACTCTGTTTTATTTTATATTAAGTTATCTATGTGTCTGTTGTTAATGCACAGATATACAGTATATTGTCTTTGTTCTGTGGATGGAGTCTCTTCTAGATCAACTAAACATTTTTACCATTTAACAGCATTTGTGTGTCTTTCAAAGTTCAGAACAATTGATTTTGTTTGAAAAGTTCACTTGTCTGTTGTATTATTGAAGCTACATGAGCAGATGCAGAGATTCTCCTTCTTAAATAAAGGTGAAGTTGTAGATATTAAACATAAAACCATCTGAGCGATCTTTAGGATTGTTGGAGAAGAAATCATGCTGGGCTGCGTTTCTCTAAAGCATTGTGAGCTCAGCTGATCATAGAGATCATTGGTGGTAATAGTTCTACGATCTACTTTGGCCTACTATGCTTTTGAGAAACGCGCCCTGATCTGACTAATATATAAATACAGAAATGTTCCCATTGTAAGTATGTTTAAAATGTAAATGATCATTAATCACCCTCATATCATTCCAAACATGAATGACTTTCTACTGTGGAAACACCAGAGAAGATATTTTGAGAAATGTTTCAGTGTCTGATTGGTTGCCAACATTCTTCAAAATATCTTCTTTTATGTTCTACAGATGAAAGAGTCTGCAGGTTTGAAACTACGTGAGGGTGAATAATTGATGACAGAATTGTTATTTTGTGGTGAACTATCCCTTTAAGGCATTAGCACTTTATCTTAGCAACTTCAAAATGTTTCTAAAGAAAAAGTAATTATACCATCTAAATTATATCATGAATTATATCAATCTATAAGGATAAGTGTTTGCCTAATGAAATGGGTTGAAATCTCTAACAAAGTAAGAGGTCCTCACTGGTGAACCTGGGGCACGTTCAAGCTCAAACTGGTGCTCAACGTTTTGCTTAAAAATGGTAAACTTGTCCCTCAAATCTGATTGGTTGATTGAAAGTTGTTTACAAATGTGTCCGCTGCAGCTCGGTATACTCAACAATTGAAGATATTAGAAAACATGTTTGTCGTAAGAGTTTTATAGTAAAAATATAGAATATCAACATGATGATGTAGTTGTTTATATTTTTGCTTCATTGCAAGGCAGATTTATTTATATACAAAATTTTGTAGTATTAAACGCATATTTATACCGATTTCATCAGGCTTCGAATATTCTTCTAAAAGAACACAAAGAATGGCCTTCTCAGCTGCCATAGTTGCAACTCTTGTGTCATCAGAACAGCACCACTGTTTCCGTTTAAAAAACGTTTTGTCGGGGCTGAGACTGATAAAAGAACAAAATGAATAAAATGTTAAAACGACTCACCGACAAAACAGAAATAGGTCCTATGCAGCAGAATTTGTCCGTTTGTCTTAAATAAACGTACATTTTGATAGACAGATAGGCTAAATAAACAAAACATACAAGCATAAAATGTGTGGATGAGTGAAAACATCTACTTTGATTTATTTGTTGATTTTGGCAGATCTGCTCCTCTTACCACACAGTAATTCAACTCCAGTGAAGCTCCTCCTACAGCAATTCACCAATAAATGCTGGAATATTTCCATCAGTCTACAAGAACTGACGGGAGAAGATTCTCGAAACTCTGAACCAATTGATTCACAAAATGATTCACTGTTTCGAAGCGCACGAAACGTCTCACGTTGGCAACACCAGTCTCAAAGTCTTAATAATTCACAAGATTATTATTCATATTTATTATACATATTCATATTTATACTCATACATAATCCTGCAGCTTTTACTCCTACTGCTGTCATTGGCTACTGCCTCAATTCCTGTACATATTTATGATGATATTTGTAAATCAGTTGTGCCCCTTCTTGGAAAGTAGTTGAATGTCCCGTTTGCATGTAAATTGTTATTTTTAAACAAATTTATATGAATATAGCTTGCTATTAAAGACATACTTTTAATGCCCACATATCAGTGAACTTATTATATAAATGCATTTAACGTTTAATTATGCGACACTCTTTACAGAAGGAAATCATTCAGTTATGTATAAACTCAAAACATCATCAAGTCCTGTGCTGGGCACATTGGGCAACAAGTGTCCTCCAACGTATCCAATCTGTGGCCACGTTCTCCACATCTTCCCATGGGACACCGACATTCTTCAGGTCTTCGTGAAACATCTGTCTCCACGTCTTCCTTGGTCTTCCCTGTCCCCTGCATTCTCCTGGTGGTGTCCACTTCATAACTGTGTTTGGGTGTTGTTGTTCGGGCATGTGTAGGATGTGTCCAGCGAGGTGCACCCTTCGCTTCGTCACAGTTTTTAAAAGTCTTCACGTGGAGTCCCACTCCTCCTCATGATCTCTTTGAAACATGCAGAACCGATATTGAAAATAGTCATTTATCTTTTTCCGTGTTGTTAAAGCATTTTGTTTTCTCTTTTCAGCTTCATAAACAGCGACTTCATGATGCAATAGTCAAATATATATTTCTGCATGTGTTTATAGCAGGTGTTTATCTGAACAATTGAAGATAGTGAGAGTGTTCAGGAAAACCTTTTGAAAACAATCAATATTTATGTAATTCTGTTTGGTGCTGATAGAGTATTACAGAAATGACACATTGACATACTGGACATTATTCTGTGAGTTTCTTACGTTTACATTTAGATGGACTTAAAAATGTCTTGCATTTTGCTTCGTTAAATCTTTTATTACAGTGTCACTATAGTAAATGTCCACCATAACTACATCTGTGGTTATGGTTATGGTATCATTATATCACTGCCTGGTTAATGTAAATGTAAAATACCCGTGAATGTGTTTTATAGAAGCTGAATATATTTAACATTTATAATAATCATGAACTATTTTCATTTACTCTAAAAGTGAACAATAATGACAAGGATATTGTATTAAAGTTGAGAATGTAAAATGTTGTTCTTAATTTTGCCTATTTGTTCTTTAAAGGGAAGAAACATATTTTCAGAAGAAGTTGCATCTCATCTCTTGGTTTGTAAAAATAATACTTTATCATAGAGATTTTTTTTAAAGTTATGTTTCACTATAATAGATTTCCTCTGTATCTGGATCATCATTTTTTTTTTTTTTTTTTTCCTCATAATTAACTGATTTTTATACTGTTGGGCAGTAGTTTGGGCACTACATTTGACTTTAAACAGTTTGACATTAAATATTGGAGTATGATTACAAAATTGTGTGCATTCATTATGCTTTTGTTAATTTTATTTTAATTCCAAGAGTTCAAATGGCGAAGAATGGCATAAAGAAGTGATTAATTGTATACCTTTAATATACTATACATACTGTAAATGTTAGAAGCACTTTAGTAGATGAAATTATCTTTAGTTAAAATACTGCAAAACTACCCCTGCTGTAGAAGGCCATTGCGCCTTAGAAAAAAAAGTGTCTCTTTCAAATGTATTCATGCATCAGTTTAACTACACAAAGGAGTCTTTCGTTTTAAAATGTGAGTTTTATTATGTAATTAGATGAATTAAATATTTAAGGAATCTCTCCCTTTAGCTGGAACCGGAAGAGATCTGTCGTCATTTACCATAAATGGACAAGTAAGTGTGACGCCTCTGTTCAGCTGGGTTGTCATTGGCTGTGACTTTATCACAGAACTCGCTGCGATTTGATCTTTTTACCCAAATAAAACGGCGCTTCATCTTATAAAGTATGTTTTAGTGTGATGATTACGTTAGTCATACATTAAGTTAACTATAAAGTGTTTCTATGTTGTGAGAAATTACTCCTTTACTGAGATCTCAACCCTAACCCTCAGCATCTCTGTATATTTCAATGAACTACAGCGCCATGTTTCCCGTTCCATTGATAGAATGACAGAGACATATGGGTAATGTAGTTTAACACGTTTACTAATGAAATGACAAATGTTTAATAAATAATATCTTTAATGGACAACTGGATATCTAAATATGTTTATTGTGCAAACATTTATGACATATATGAGGGACAGGCTGAAATTTTATACTTTACTGTGAGCACTTTTAAAAAACCTTTATGCCAGCTTTCCATGTATATCTGAAAACTGTGCCTAACATTATTTAGTAAACAAAGCATAAGCAGTTGTCCTGGTGATTTTCTTTTTGATATTCTAACTGGACTTTGAGTTACAGCCATTTGAAATGTGCATTTTTTTGCTCTTCCAGGGGCTGTTACTGGATCCCTGGGGGTGGAAGGGCAGTAAAATCTACACAGATGTATTCTCCTCATCAAAAGAATTTATCCAACAAATATTGTTCATGATAAACTCTTCTGAAGCACTAAAAAGACTTCACTGCTTTTCACGATTAAGTCAAGCAGTGTAAGTTTTGGCATGTAGTATCTGAATTGTTACACAACGATGAATCACTACATATTTCTTTTTAAACTCTGTCTATTTCTCTTGATGATGAATTAGAAAGCTTTGGTGGCAATTAAAATACTAGTTACCCTATTTTCAGCACATTTTTGGATCTTTTGTGACGTCTTTTATCCCCACAGATGTCATCAAAGCCCTTCAGATTAGAATAAAGGTGATGATTGTTAATGTTGAATTTCAGAGTTTCGCAGATTAAAGTCCAAATGAAACGGAAGTTGAGCTCGTCTTTTCTTCTCTATTCTGATGTGTATCTGAGTGAAACGCTTCTGGAACAAGAACAAATGTAGGGCGGGGCTTGATTTTGTCCGTGACGAACTGATTGGATGATTGTTGAAACTAAAACTAATCCATATGAATTGAGCGGTTTAGTCCAAATTTTCTGAAGAGACGCGATCGCTTTATATAATGAACAGACTGAATTTATGCTTCTATTCACATATAAACATTGATCAGTGAACATAAAGAAAAGCTCAACTGAACACAAACCTCATCGGCTCTTGATGAAGCTCAAACGTGTGGCGAAACATGAGAATGAACCTTTACTATTTGGATCATGTCATAATGAACGTAAAGGTTTTGCAAGCGAATGAGAAAGTTCTTCCAGGGGGACTTAAAAGTTTTGTGTGTTTTTGATGTGGTTTTGTTTGTTCAGTGAACATTTCAATCTGCAGTAAGTTCATGATTGAGGATCAGAGCCACATGTTTGCATTATTTTGTTTTGTCAAATAGGATTGCCTTTACTTTATTTACACCAACTGTGACACCGTAATAACATTTACACCACTGCTGTGAAATATGACATTTGCATGTTGTTTAACACTTTTTCAGTGATAAATGGTCTCCATCCAGCCACATGGTCTATAAAACTAACATTTATGTCAATGGATTACAAACCTTAAAATAGAAAAGATAAAGCATGTGTACATCTGGGACAATGATATCAATGTAAGTGATGTGAGATTGATTAGACTTGGCTCTTTCTGACACCACATGTTCAACATTGCCCTCTGCTGGCTCTTTTGAGGAACACATTTAGACTAAAATGTAACTAGATCCCAGTTTCAGCTGTTTATGGTCACATACTTTTTCTTCTTTTAAATTAAATAAATATGGTTTGCAGAAAAAGAGTGGATCTGAAAGAAGTAACAACAAAAGCTTGACTGCTGGAGAGAACATCACCTGACATTAGAAATAATGCTGTAAAATGAGCAGCTAAACCTTTACATGCTTTAACAAGTTTTTATTTTTAACTTCTTAGGAAAGAGGTATGTCAATTTGTTCTAGAATAAACTGAGATTTTAAAGTGAACATTACTTGTAAGCAAACAGAAATAATCTCTAAAGCCTCTGAAGATGTTCTCAACACTAGATCAAAACAGCTTTAAAATGAATCAAATATAAATGCTTCCTCAGGTCAGGTCAAGTAATATATAGTCTTTTGGGTGAACAACAGTTAATTGATTGATGTCTGTAGGTGTCGACAACACTGTCTATGACATGCAGAAATCACATGCTCTGGGTGGCCTTATAAACATGTTTAGATTAAAAAAAAAAAAAAATTAATACATTAAAAATCGTACACAGATATTCAAGATTTTTAAAGATATAGAGAGCCTGTCTTTAGAGGCCATCAAAAATTTGGACACAAGAATTTCCTGTTTTTTTTTTCTTTGAAAGTAAAAAAATAATTGAAAACAAACAAACAAACAAAAAAACAATAATAAGGTTAAAACGTGTATATTTCACTGCGGATTTCAGATATATCTCAGAAGAAAACAGCAGACGGATCCACTCAGTGTTGTGAGAGAGAGTTTCATATGGGCTGAACAAGATGGTGTCTGTGATGTTTATTTCCTCTGTGTGTTTCTACAAATTACTGCATTTATTTTTGTGCAAGTGAGATGAGTAAAGAGCATCTGTTGCATAAATCATTGTCTGTCTGGTGTCTATAAGCAGTCTGGTCCTAATACAAAACAAAAGGATTGAATGTACATAACAAATACAAACCTCAGGATGACAGTCATTTACAATATCCAGCATCTTAATTATAGTCCAGAAACACGGAATATAACAAATGCACTGATGAAATGTTAGTTTAAGTGGTCTTAAACATAGGATTTAGACAGATGTGGTACAATATCCTCGCTCCAGTACAGTAGGTGGCGTTCAGCTGGTTCGAAACCCTCCTGAAAAACCCGCGAAGAAGAGGAAAACGAAAGTAACGTCACATCGCAGTGAACAACATCAACAGAGAGACCAAATAAAACTGTTGCTCTCTGGATTTGATCCATGCGATGTTCCAGAAAACATTCACGATGATAACCGAATCTAACACTCGCTGTTATTTATGTATATTTAATCCACAATCCATCGACACCAGCAAGAGATCTTGAGAACGACACGAGCTGACAGACAACAAGGAGGTAAAAGAGGACGTTTATATAAAATACTTATAAATTATCTTCGTAGTGGACAAGACTTCAAGAAAGTAAGTGAGGGGGTGGGGGTGTATCATTCAATAACCCTCAATAATCAACTTATTGAGAAACGGTTAACGAATGTTTCTAAAGGTTTTCTCTTCTGTTTTAGGCTGTTGTTTTTGTGATGCGAAATCGAAAGTATTTTTGAACCAGACATTTACAGTAAACATGTAGATGAAGCCTAAGTTTTTTTTTTTTTATTAAATCCAATATTTCAGTTCATATAGCATTTATGATTAGTAGTTATACAGTATGATATTATACAGTATGATATTATAATTCAGGTTACTTTTACTCTACTTTTTTCAAATGATTCTAAAATAATTATGAATTCAACTATAATTGTGAACTTAAAGTAATGTTTAAATGACAAACGATTAAACAAATAATAAAGATTGGGTAAATATGATTGTAAAATTATATTAAACTGCAATAGAGAATATAACAAATTGGGTAAATTTCTGTTCCCCAGTGAATTCATATTTAGAGTCATGAGTCAGTTAAACTCATTAAACAATCTGAAATTATTAAGACCATTCAGTTATTTTACATGACAATATATTTGTAACTCACTTTATTTTATACATTGTTTTTGCTGTTGTTGTTAACTCATCATTCTTCATTATTTTCTTCAGTAACTGCCATGTTCTTCATCTCTGTAAAATCTTGTCATTTCCAGGTCCTGCTGAACGATTGATTGTTTTCTCAAACCAGTGCTGATCAGAGGAGCGAGGAAAGGACTCTCTCTCTAAGATGAGTCTCTCAGAGAAACACAGGTAAGACTGCGTCTGTTTCACACAATCATTTTAAACTCTACTGGAGTTTGTTTTTTCCTGTGAATAACAAAACTTTAAGTATTGTTTTATATTTCTTCGATTTTTAACTTCTTAAATTAACTCTGACATTGTCTATAAAACCCGTTTGCAACAGGACTCTATAGACAATATCACAGTTAATAATGTGTTAATTTCCTTCTAGACGCGACCACACTGAATTAATCCAAATACATGACTTTGGTTTTTAGATCATAAAATTATTGACAGACATTAGGAAACAAATATACACTTAATTTAATTGAAGTATGCTAACAAAACTGTGTCACACAGACATTTCTGCTCTCCATTTCTGTTAATTAAAGACACTTGACATGTTCTCTTAAAATGTTCAAGTATTTTTAACATATTTAATATCAATCATGTACATTAAGGAAATCATTAAACCAATGTGAGCCAGTAAAATAAAATGATTGATAACTATAAATTGTGTGCGTGTGTGCATTTCTGTGGAGGATTAGATAAAGACACGGATGTGTTTCAGACACAGTTGAACCTCCTTTACTAAAGTGTTTTTCTCTCTGTTCTTTGTGTCATTAGTGTAAGATCAGGATCACATGTGTCCAGCTCTGTGTCTCTGAAGAGTGATCAGTCAAAAGAAGGAGTACCAAACTTCAGTGAGAAAACACCATCATCTAATAAAAGGTATTTCATGTGTTTACGTTATAGAGTTGCATTATTTGTCCACAGTGGTGTATGTGATTGAACTTGACTGAATAAAACAATAAGTCACAATAAAACTCAATTCATGGGAACCTTATGAAACTCATTCCAGTGACACAATTACACAGGCAGAAACAAAGAGGCATAAATTCACTATGAAAAATAGATCATGCAAATAAACATGTATATATATCCATCCATCCAACCATCGTCATAATTGGACACATGCACAGCTATACTGCATTTAATTACTAATTGCAACATTAAACCTTTTCAACTGAGACTAAAGTATCTCCTGTACTAAAGTGTTTTTCTCTGTTCTTTGTGTCATTAGTGTAAGATCAGGATCACATGTGTCCAGCTCTGTGTCTCTGAAGAGTGATCGGTCAAAAGAAGGTGGAGTACCAAACTTCAGTGAGAAAACACCATCATCTAATAAAAGGTATTTCTTGTTTCTAATTTTTGGTCACACATTAACTGTGTTAAAAAAGTTTTATCAGTGATTATGAATCATGAAACATTTTTAGATCAAATATTTATCAAAGTTTTTTCTAGCTTACTATAATATTTTGCCTAGAAAATCAGTATTTTATTTTATTGTATTTATTTGATTACAGGCTTCAATATGAGACATTAGACTCAGACGTTCAGACTCACAGGAACCACAAGAATTTCAAAGACGATCTCCTGTGGATCTTCAAGGTAGGAAAACACATTTTCATAAATGTTTAATATTTGTAACAAACAAATATGTTATTGAACAAAGACATTTTATTTAATTCCTCTTGATCACTTATTTTTTCCTTTTTAAGCACATTTTTTATATGTCAAAAATAACAGCTGGTTAGCATGTTAGTCTTTTAATTTTTTTTATACAAATATTGTAATTATTAAATAAATAGTGTTGGCCAAATGTAGATGTACAATTTGGTTTAAATTGAGTTATTCTGCCTTTTTTCTTACTTTTGTTTGTAGGATCTTGAGAGCAAAATAATCACATTTCTGAAGAAAGAGCTGGAAAAGTTTAAGAAAATATTACAAAATGAAAACACACAAAACTTTGTGAAGGACTTTAATGAGAATAGATGCAGTATCAAAGCAGCAGCTCTTGATCTCACACTACATTACCTGAGAGAGATGAAGCAAGATGAAGCTGCTGATGCTCTAGAAGGTCAGAGACTCATGACCATCTGTCAGATTGTCACCTATTAATGTAGACTATCTATAAAACTATAAATGAAGACTAAAACAATTTACTGTTTGTCCTTGTGTTTAGATGAGCTGTTCTTCATTCATCAGCTAAAATGTGGCCTAAAGAAGAAGTATCAATGTGTGTTTGAAGGAATTGCAAATCATGGTGACTCCATACTTCTGAATAACATCTACACAGATCTCTATATCACTCAGGGTGGCAGTGAACAGGTCAATACTGAACATGAGGTCAGACAGATTGAAGTTGCTTCCAGGCGTCATGAATCTCAAGAGATTCAGGTTAAATGCACAAATTTGTTTGAAGCTCCTGAACAAGACGAGGAGATCCGAACTGTACTGACAAAAGGAGTCGCTGGCATCGGAAAATCAGTCTCTGTGCAAAAGTTTGTTCTGGACTGGGCTGAAGGAAAAGAAAATCAAGATATCAGTTTCATATTTCCTCTTCCATTCAGAGAGATGAACTTAAAGGAGAAAGAAAAACTAAGTTTGATGGACCTTATAACTCATTTTTTCCCAGAGACAAAAGGACTGAACCTTACAAGAAGAAATCAATTCAAAGTCCTGTTCATCCTTGATGGATTGGACGAATGTCGCCTTCCTCTGAAGTTTGATCGTAATGAGACGTGGAGTGATGTATCGTCACCAGCCTCTCTGGATGTTCTCCTAACGAACCTCATGAAGGGAAATCTGCTTCCTTCTGCTCTCATCTGGATCACCACCAGACCAGCAGCTGCCAGTAAGATTCCTCCTGACTGTATCGACCAGCTGACAGAGATACGAGGATTCAGTGACGCACAAAAGGAAGAGTACTTCAAAAAAAGATTCACGGATCAGAATCAGGCCAACACAATCATTGATCATGTTAAAAAATCAAAGAGTCTCTTTATCATGTGCCACATCCCAATCTTCTGCTGGATTTCAGCCACTGTTCTCCAGAACATTCTGGAGGAGAAAATAAATAATGATGTGAAAATCAGTCAGGCTGATGAGATCTCTAAAACACTACAGGAATCAAATACTGAAGACACTCCCAAGACTCTGACACAAATGTACACACACTTTCTCCGCTTTCAGATTCAGCAGAGCCGCCGAAAATATGATGGAGAATATGCAGCAGATGTTTCCTGGGATAAAGACGCAATCCTTTCATTGGGGAAACTGGCATTTCATCAGCTGGAAAGAAACAACGTGATCTTCTATGACACAGACCTGGAAGCCTGTGGTATTGACGTCTATAAGGCATCAGTGTACTCAGGCATGTGTACCCAGATCTTTAAGGAGGAAACAGGGATCATTCTTGGTACCATGTACTGCTTTGTTCACTTGAGCATTCAAGAGTTTATTGCAGCCCTTTATGCACATCTGTTTCTAGACATCAACAAGAAAAGTGTGTTTGTTCATGAGTCTACAGAACAGGAAAACAAAAAAGAAACCATGATTGATTTTCTCAAGACTGCAGTGGACGAGGCGCTCAAGAGTGACAATGGACACCTGGACCTTTTCCTTCGCTTCCTCCTCGGTCTGTCAGTCCAGTCCAATCGACGACTCTTACGGGGTCTGTTGACACAGCAGGAGGACAATGACCACAGCAACAAGGAAATAGTTCAGTACATCAAGCAGAAATTAGAAGATAATCTGTCTGCAGAGAGATCCATCAATCTGTTCTACTGTCTGAATGAACTGAACGACCAAACTCTGGTGAAGGAGATTCAGACCCACCTTAGAAATGGAAGTCTCTCATCTGGTGACCTTTCACCTGCCCAGTGGTCTGCTTTGGTCTTTGTGTTGTTGACATCAGAGGAAGAGCTGGAGGACTTTGAGCTTCAGAAATTCAAGAAATCAGACGATTGTCTCATTAGATTATCAGCAGTCATCAAAACCTCCAGAAGAGCTCTGTAAGTCATTTAATACATTTTGTCATGTTTTGCTCTCATCTGAAAAATGCATTTATTTACATTATTCTATAGTGATTCTCCATCATAAACATGAATTTAAAGGCCCTGATATACTTCAACGAAGTTCTTTTTTGTTCTTTGTTTAGGGGTTAAACAAGGTTCAAAATACGTGAGTAGTGATATACTGTAATCGAACATCTGACGCCACCCACACTGCTGAGAGCGACAGTTAAATGAATATGTTGTTGGGGTAACAGTTTTAGGACCCTTGACCAGATATGTTGAATGAAAGACCAGGAGTCAGAGATGCAATCATTTGAAGAAATTTTACTGAAGAATAGTTTGCAGTTTCAATCAGCAGAAGTCAGCTTCAGGTCTCACAAGGAGTTCGTAGGCCGCTCGGCGTACATTCACATTTCCACACCAATTATACTCTAACAGAGTCTACTAACTACGTCATTACTAAGGTAACAATGATTCTGATTGGCTAAGAAAAATAGACAAATTTGGTAATCTTCCACACATGAACAGATAGTCAGAAGCATATCTCCATTCGTCACAATGCTGACGAGGGGACCCTTGATTTAGGTACTGGATGTCCTTTTGGGGTCATGACATGGCGTCTGCTGGTCTGGTCTTCTATTGTTTGAAAAGGAAAATAAATGCTTTAACATACGTTGCAGAAGTCATTCAAATAATTTAACAGAAAGATAAATGTTGATTAATAACTGATATATATTGTATATTGAAGCGGCAGTGGATTCCAGAATCCACCCCTTCAATGTAAAAATGTTGCATGCTTTCCTCTCAGTAACAAAAAATAAACACACAAAAATTGAGAAACTAGCAAGGATTTTTTAATAAAGCATAAGAAAAGCATCTGATCATGGCAACGTGGATATGTTTGTTTGCACAAGCTCCAGTAAAATCACGTTGTGTTTATATTATAACACTTTATAAAATAGATTGCTTTAAATCAAGCAGCTTTACCGTATTAAATACGAAAAAGTGTCAGTCTCTCATTTCATTAGAAGTACAACTTCGTTTTCTGCTATAAAGCAGCTCTCCAGTGTTCATGTTTTAACTCGCGGATGTCTGATTTCTACGGACTCGAGAGGAGAAATAAACTGGAAAAGATTTTCCAAGTGAAAGAAGGCAGGGCTTCAGCGCACACCTACCTTACGTAATGGCCGCGGACCAATGGTAGTACGGAGGTGTTTACCAGCTGAAGTGAACTTTTCCAGAAAGTTGTTTCAAACTTCCAAAACTAACTCCAAAACAGACTCCAACTTTGTTTCTGCCTGGTTTTGTTCGAAATGACGTCACATCAGTTTGTTCTAAAAAAGTCTGAAAAAAATCTATTTTTTTAATTAAGACAGTTTATCAAATCTTTAGACAAAATATAAAAACATTTAAAAGTGTTTGCGTATTTGTTTTGTATCATATGATACTCCAGAAATGTATGACTCAAATTATATATTGGATCATACTCCTACTTAAGGAAGGAAAAATAAATACATTTTATTCAGATGCATAAAAAAAATTGTAATTTGGTACAGATGTTATGTATATTGCCCCAAAATTAAATGAAATTCTGAAAGGTTATAATATAAACCAATGAAATTTTTATATAACCGGCTAAATAAAGTACAAATACATTATCAGTTGGTACTCTGCATCTCCCAATAATTTGATATTTTAAATGCTTAGTTTTATGAGTAGTTCTTTAGTTTTAATTGTGTTTGTACTGCAATACGTAGATGATTGAGAGATTTACAAATAAACATTTATCAAAAGTCTGTTGTATCATATTTGATGTACACATTTTAAGATGGTTTTCTATAAATCAGTTTTTTTTATTAAAATATTTATTTCTAATTAAGTAAATATTAAGTAAAATAAATATAAATTTAATTTCAGCAATTGTTATGGATGTGTTTTTACTATCATTAAATTAATTATATTTCACCCATTGGCCACCCTGCTCTCTAAGATATCAGCATCGGCCATCGGTTGACCACTATGAATAATCAAGGAAACCTAAATTGCTTTAATCCAGTAAATGTTAATCTTGAAATATTAATAACTAATACAGTTTTTTTTAGGTATTTAGATTCAAGTAATCTTGGCTTTACTTAAATCATTAAAGATTCCATAGCAGCAAGACATATATATCTGAATGGAGGCATTTTTTTCAGACATCACTAACCCTAAAATTTACATAAACCCTGCCCCCGAGAACACACAACAAAGGGGGTGAGGCCATGTTGGGCTGCTTTAGAGAAGAGGAAGAGATGTTATAGTAGAGTGTTGTTGCCATGCCGTCATTTTACACCGGACTGCTTCATAAACGAGTTTCAATTCAATGCTGGATTTGCACAAAAGATTAACATGATGGCACATGCTAGTCGATGAGTTGAATCAACTCCACAGCAACTACGTAAATTTATCCACTAACCATTCAGAAATGTCCAGTTTCATTCTACAAGTTGTAACTTCTTCCTGAGTCTCTCCATCAGTGTCCTGGACAATGTAAGGCTGAACACCATTACTGACAATCCTCATTTTGGCTGCGTGAGATTCTTCAGCTTTGTTGTTGTTGAGTAACCGAAGCATGAGCTGTTAAAGCTCCGCCCTCTTCTGGAAAGCAGGCTGCAAGCAGCAGCTCATTTGCATTTAAAGGGATGCACAAAAATGCTGTGTTTTTGCTCACACCCAAAAAGGGGCAAATTTGACAAGCTATAATAAATTATCTATGGGGTATTTTGAGCTGAAACTTCACAGACACATTCTGGGGACACCAGAGACTTATATTACATCTTGTGAAAAGGGGCATTATAGGTCTCCTTTAAGTGTCCCCAACAAAGCAAGCCAAAGGCAACAGTGGCAATAACCACTGGAATATAGTGACAGGAATAAAGCAAAAAATCATTGGAGAAACCAGGCTCAGCTATAAAAAGCTAGAAACCTTAACACAAATATTTTTTTTTTCATTCTTCATATTTTTCACATACTTCATTTTACCCAGGAATTTTGTACAGGAAATACTAGTTTTTGAAGAGTATCCATATTTTAGCTCAGCCTCTTTACTGTATATATAAGTATATATAATCCATCTAATTCTGTGATGTGATTTATTTTTTCTTGTAGGTTAAATGACTGTAACTTAACAGACAAAAGCTGTTCAGCTCTGGCTGCAGTTCTTGGATCAGATACCAGTCTGAAAGAGCTGAACATGAACAATAATAATCTGCAGGATTCAGGAGTGAATCTGCTCTGCACTGGACTGAAGAATTTAAACTGTAAATTAGAGATACTGAGGTAAGTTGAGCCACAGGAGTCAAATGATGAGAGTGAGGTGCTATGACTGACAGGATGATGTCAGAGGCAAAAGCGCAAGAGAACTTTTGTTAATAAACATTGCATTTCTTTGTTTAATATAAGTGAGATTGTCTTTGTTTTATTGTTGTTGTGTTTTTCATAAAAAAAATAATAATGAACTGCGAACTAAGCATCTGTTTTAAAGTCCAAAAATGTTGTATTTATTTGTTACAATGTGGGTAAACCATATCATCCGTCTTATTCATTTTGGTAACAAAAGTCCAATGTTTAAAAAGCAAATTTGTCATTGTACTATTTTATTGTTGATGTGTTTTCATTAATAATAATAAGCCACAATCTAAGCATTCGTTTTAAATTAAGGGGAAAATACAAATACCTTTTATTTTTTTGTAACGACGCGAGTATACCATGTCATCAGTGCTATTTGTTTTGTTGATAAAAGTTTGATGTTTAACATAAGCGAGTTTGTCATTGTACTATTTTATTGTTGTTGTGTTTCTTCATTAAGAGTAATATTGAATCAAGGAAAGGAAAGATCTAACGTTAAAGATCAAAATGGGCTCACTGCACAAGATGGTGTCTTTGAGCTTTGGCAGTATGAGTGTGTGCATGTTTACTTCCGCTCTTACTCTTTTGGTCTTAGCGACGTTCGCATTTACTGTAAGAAGAAACTTTTATATGAAACTTGGCTAGGTATAAAAAAATGTTTTTTTAACTTAAGGAGAAGATGGTGGTCTATAAGAGACTAAAGAAAACATCATTCTTACATTATTGTGTACCTCTGTGGCTGTGCTGTAATTCATCAGTATACGCAGAGATTATCTTTCATTCTTTCTCCTCGTTTGTCTCCATATTCATTTGCACGTTTCTGCAACTAACTTTCAATACATTCATACAAAGAACAAAATAAAATTCTCTCTGAGGATTTCTGTTGTTCAGGTTTAACTGATTAATCATCTGAATGTTTTCATTCCTGTTCTAGACTCTCTAACTGCAGTGTAACAGAAGAAGGTTATAAAGCTCTGGCTTCAGCTCTGAGATCAAACCCTTCACACCTGATAGAGCTGGATCTCACAGGAAATGATCCTGGACAATCAGGAGTGAAGGAGCTCAGTGATTTACTACAGGATCCAGACTGTCAACTGAAGACACTGAGGTGAGACCGGATGAAATAATCAAAATAATTAACAAAATATGCAGGCTAAATATTCATAACAAATGTATAATTTTAGTCATATAATATGTTGGACAATTTGTTGTATCAAAATTAACAAGGTCAGATCAGATGCTGTGGGTTCTGACACGATGATGATGACCGTCAACACAGTTTAGTTGTGGTACAAGCTACAGGTCAAATAGACATTATGGGTCAGTATCTCTCCACAGCAGGTCTATGGCTACGTTCAGACTGTCAGTCCAAATCCGACTATTTGTGTATCCGATTGGAATCTGATCTAAAATTATTGACGTCCACATTGTATATCGCAACTGTTCAGATCTGATTTGTGTGTCCATGCCGCTCTTTCGTTTTCTGGAATATCTACATTGGTTTCTATGGCAATGATTTTGCGTTGGTAGGCATACGCAAAGACAACAACAACAACCGCAGGATGGAGGGCTTTGTAATACAGATGTTGTCTTATTTACAACATGAGATTGTGTAGCCGCCACGCGCTGGACTACTGCGTCTTCTGAGGCAGTGACAGAAACGTAGGAGGCGGGTATGTGCGGCTTTATTCCGCGCTGTCATCTCTGCTGGTTTCAAAACATGTCTCCGTTATATTGTTATTCTGCTCGTCCGGCACTTTGCAACAACAACCTTATTTCTGCTGCAACTTTCAGTATGTTTCCTATAACAGTGTCTGATGTTTACATTTTACGTGGCGTGAGAAAGTCACATAAACCACACAAAATCCGATCAGAGCGGTCAGACTGATACAAATTTCCAGAAATGCGATTTGAAAAGGTTGTTTAAACCACATATGAGTGTCGTTTGAAATGGATTTGTAAAAGTCGCATTTCATGTGATTTTTGGCCATTCAGACTTGATAATCTGATAGGATTTCAGTATGCGCAAAAAATGGATTTGGACTGACAGTCTGAACGAGGCTTATGAGTCTCCTGCTTAAAAGCCAGAAAAATCTTGAGGCTTTAATTTCACACTCTGTATTCACACTGAAAATCATGATCTAGTGAACTTTTGCCCTTCTGCTCTGTGGGACGTTTCTGTTCTTATGAGTTTGCTTTAAGACTGAGTGTAGCTGTAGTTTCTTTTTTAAAAATCTCTGACTATTAGACTTTGTTTTCAAGTATTTGTATATTTATTTGTATATTTAAATGTTCAAAGAAAAGTGTTACATCTAAATAACTATCTAGAGCTTGTCTTAAGAATAATAATTCAGTTTTTTTTTATCTTATCAGTCATTTTTGTAATGCAACAGACATTTAGTTGAGAACTGAATTGACTCTTCTGCAGGTTTTTGAGTGCTGCTGCAGATGAAGCCTGTCAGTATGTGAAGAGAGTTGTGGGTAAAAACCCGTTACTCCTGAGAGAGCTGAATCTGAGTGAACATGAACTAGGAAACACACGAGTGAATCAGATCGCTGCTCTACTGCAGGATAAACACTGCCATTTATTTAAAATATTACATTTCTTTTAATGGTAATGTTACTGTAGCTGATAATAACTTTTCCTCATTTATTTGAGTCAGAGCAGTTTTTTTTTTCTCAGCCACAACAATGTGAAGAAATACAATTAAACAGGAAATTAAAAACACACAATTAAAACGTGACATCAAGCTTTAAATATTTGACTAAGACAGTTTGATCATGGGTTAATAATTATTTCAGTTACTGTAGAGGGAGAACAATGGTTTTCTTCCAGAGCTTAGAAAACTCTTCAAACAATTAAAAAACAAAAATAAACTGATAACTAGGGGTGCACCAATGAGATATTCAGTATATTCAGTATTTTATTGTTGTTGTGTTTCTTCATTAAGAGTAATATTGAATCAAGGAAAGGAAAGATCTAATGTTAAAGATCAAAATGGGCTCACTGCACAAGATGGTTTCTTTGAGCTTTGGCATTATGAGTGTGTGCATGTTTACTTCTGCTCTTACTCTTTCGGTCTTAGCGACGTTCGCATTTACTGTAAGAAGAAACCTTTATATGAAACTTGGCTAGGTATAAAAAATGTTTTTTTTTTTAAATTAAAGAGAATATGGTGGTCTATCAGAGACGAAAGAAAACATCATTCTTACAGTATTGTGTATCTCTGTGCTGTAATTCATCAGTATACGCAGAGATTATCTTTCATTCTTTCTCCTCTTTTGCCTCCATATTCAGTTGTAAGTTTCTGCAACTAACTTTCAATACATTCATACAAAGAACAAAATAAAATTCTCTCTGAGGATTTCTGTTGTTCAGGTTTAACTGATTAATCATCTGAATGTTTTCATTCCTGTTCTAGACTCTCTAACTGCAGTGTAACAGAAGAAGGTTATAAAGCTCTGGCTTCAGCTCTGAGATCAAACCCTTCACACCTGATAGAGCTGGATCTCACAGGAAATGATCCTGGACAATCAGGAGTGAAGGAGCTCAGTGATTTACTACAGGATCCAAACTGTCAGCTGAAGACACTGAGGTGAGACCGGATGAAATAATCAAAATAATTAACAAAATATGCAGACTAAATATTCATAACAAATGTATAATTTTAGTCATACAATAAGTTGGACAATTTGTTGCATCAAAATGAACAAGATCAGATCAGATGCTGTGGGTTCTGACATGATGATGATGACCGTCAACACAGTTTAGTTGTGGTACAAGCTATGGGTCAACGAGACATTATGGGTCAGTATCTCTCCACAGCAGGTAAGACTGTCAGTCCAAATCCGATTATTTGTGTATCCGATTGGAATCTGATCTAAAATTATTGACGCCCACATTGTATATCGCAACTGTTCAGATCTGATTTGTGTGTCCATGCCGCTCTTTCGTTTTCTGGAATATCTACATTGGTTTCTATGGCAATGATTTTGCATTGGTAGGCATACACCAAAGACAACAACAACAACCGCAGGATGGAGGGCTTTGTAATACAGATGTTGTCTTATTTACAACATGACATTGTGTAGCCGCCACGCGCTGGACTACTGTGTCTTCTGAGGCAGTGACAGAAACGTAGGAGGCGGGTATGTGCGGCTTTATTCCGCGCTGTCATCTGTGCTGGTTTCAAAACATGTCTCCGTTATATTGTTATTCTGCTCGTTCGGCACTTTGCAACAACAACCTTATTTCTGCTGCAACTTTCAGTATGTTTCCTATAACAGTGTCTGATGTTTACATTTTACGTGGTGTGAGAAAGTCACATAAACCACACGAAATCCGATCAGAGCGGTCAGACTGATACAAATTTCCAGAAATGCGATTTGAAAAGGTTTTTTAAACCACATATGAGTGTCGTTTGAAATGGATTTGTAAAAGTCGCATTTCATGTGATTTTTGGCCATTCAGACTTGATAATCTGATCGGATTTCAATCGGATATGCTCAAAAAACGGATTTGGACTGACAGTCTGAACAAGGCTTATGAGTCTCCTGCTTAAAAGCCAGAAAAATCTTGAGGCTTTAATTTCACACTCTGTATTCATACTGAAAATCATGATCTAGTGAACTTTTGCCCTTCTGCTCTGTGGGACGTTTCTGTTCTTATAATTTTGCTTTAAGACTGAGTGCCGCTGTAGTTTCTTTTTTAAAAATCTCTGACTATTAGACTTTGGTTTCAAGTATTTATATATTTATTTGTATATTTAAATGTCCAAAGAAAAGAGTTACATCTAAATAACTAACTAGAGCTTGTCTTTAGAACAATAATTCAGTTTTTTATCTTATCAATCATGTTTGTAATGCAACAGACATTTAGTTGAGAACTGAATTGACTCTTCTGCAGGTTTTTGAGTGCTGCTGCAGATGAAGCCTGTCAGTATGTGAAGAGAGTTGTGGGTAAAAACCCGTTACTCCTGAGAGAGCTGAATCTGAGTGAACATGAACTAGGAGACACACGAGTGAATCAGATCGCTGCTCTACTGCAGGATAAACGCTGCCATTTATTTTAAATATTATATATAAATATTACATTACTTTTAATGGTAATGTTACTGTAGCTGATAATAACTTTTCCTCATTTATTTGAGTCAGAGCAGTTTTTTCTCAGCCACAACAATGTGAAAAAATACAATTAAACAGGAAATTAAAAACGCACAATTAAATCTTGACATCAAGCTTTAAATATTAGACTAAGACAGTTTGAACATGGGTCAATAATTATTTCAGTTACTGTAGAGGGAGAACAATGATTTACTTCCAGAGCTTAGAAAACTCTTCAAATAATTAAAAAACAAAAATAAAATGTGAATTAGGTGCATTTTCATCAAGTTGGTCAAGCGGATGGCGGTGGTATTGATAACTAGGGCTGTGCCAATAAGATATTCAGTATATTCAGTATTTTATTGTTGTTGTGTTTCTTCATTAAGAGTAATATTGAATCAAGGAAAGGAAATATCTTACGTTAAAGATCAAAATGGGCTCACTGCACAAGATGGTGTCTTTGAGCTTTGGCAGTATGAGTGTGTGCATGTTTACTTCCGCTCTTACTCTTTTGGTCTTAGCGACGTTCGCATTTACTGTAAGAAGAAACCTTTATATGAAACTTGGCTAGGTATAAAAAATGTTTTTTTTTTTAAATTAAAGAGAATATGGTGGTCTATCAGAGACAAAAGAAAACATCATTCTTACATTATTGTGTACCTCTGTGGCTGTAATTCATCAGTATACGCAGAGATTATCTTTCATTCTTTCTCCTCCTTTGTCTCCATATTCATTTGTACGTTTCTGCAACTAACTTTCAATACATTCATACAAAGAACAAAATAAAATTCTCTCTGAGGATTTCTGTTGTTCAGGTTTAACTGATTAATCATCTGAATGTTTTCATTCCTGTTCTAGACTCTCTAACTGCAGTGTAACAGAAGAAGGTTATAAAGCTCTGGCTTCAGCTCTGAGATCAAACCCTTCACACCTGATAGAGCTGGATCTCACAGGAAATGATCCTGGAGAATCAGGAGTGAAGGAGCTCAGTGATTTACTACAGGATCCAGACTGTCAGCTGAAGACACTGAGGTGAGACGGGATGAAATCATTAACAAAATTAGTTATATGCAGGCTAAATAATCATAACAAATATAATATTTTATTTATTCATTATGCCGGACAATTTGTTGCATCATAATGATCAAGGTCAGATCAGATGCTGCAGGTTCTGACATGATGATGATGACCGTCAACACAGTTTAGTTGTGGTACAAGCTACAGGTCAAATAGACATCATGGGTCAGTATATGTGCTATTCTGGAGTATGGTATACCTTGACAATTAACATGCACAATTTTGTTTTTGTGCACACTTCTCATTAAAAACTCTAGATAATCTTTCAGTCAAATTGTTTTCTGAACACAATTGTTTTCCATCAAGTCCAGATTCACTGTATCTCTACAGCAGGTCTATGAGTCTCCAGATGTTCACAAACATGCAGTTTCTCAAGCCAGTTTTCTCTGCTGATGTTTCTCACTCCTCCTGCTTAAAAGCCAGAAAGATCTTGAGGCCTTAATTTCACACTCTGTATTCATACTGAAAATCATGATCTAGTGAGCTTTTGCCCTTCTGCTCTGTGGGACGTTTCTGTTCTTATGAGTTTGCTTTAGGACTGAGTGTCGCTCTAGTTTCTTTTAAATGACTCTATTAGACTTTGTTTTCAAGTATTTATATATTTGTTTGTGTATTTAAATGTTCAAAGAAAAGTGTTACATCTAAATAACTAACTAGAGCTTGTCTTCAGAACAACAAAAGTTTATTTTATCAATCATTTTTGTAATACAACAGACATTTAGTTGAGAACTGAATTGACTCTTCTGCAGGTTTTTGAGTGCTGCTGCAGATGAAGCCTGTCAGTATGTGAAGAGAGTTGTGGGTAAAAACCCGTTCCTCCAGAGAGAGCTGAATCTGAGTGAACATGATCTAGGAGACACAGGAGTGAATCAGATCGCTGCTCTACTGCAGGATAAACACTGTCGACTCAACACACTGACGTGAGTATTGTTCATTTATTTAAAATATTAATTACTTTTAACTGTAATGTTACTGAAGCTGATAATAATATTTCCTCACGCATTTGAGTCAGAGCAGTTTTTTTCTCAGCCACAACAATGTAAAGTAATACAATTAAACAGGAAATTAAAAACGCACAATTAAAACGTGACATCAATCTTTATATATTAGACTAAGACAGTTTGATCATGGGTCAATAATTATTTCAGTCACTGTAGAGGGAGAACAATGATTTTCTTCCAGAGCTTAAACTCTTCAAATAAGTGATAGATTGAAAAAACAGCTGCACTATAAACACGGAGATGTCTTTCCTAACTTTCACAGGTTAATTCTGTGTAAATGTTAGTGATTGAACTCGTGATCAGAGGCATAATAAGACCGTGGCGACAGGAAATCCCAGTTGAGGTGTATTTATTGAGCAGACTGTCAAATCCCACGGCGAAAAAGCCAAACAAGAAAACTATAACAATAAATGTTGAAAAAATAAAATAAAATAAATATTTACAAGTCTTTTGTTGGAACATAGTCACAACAGCAGTTGTATAGTTTGAATAACAAACGTTCTTAAACAGAAGCTACCCTCACCCTCACGCTTTAGACTCGACTTCACTCCACCCACCATGTGTTAACTCCGGCAGCCATTTTGTAGTCTAGGCCAGTAGTTCTCAAACCTGTCCTGGAGTACCACCAGCCCTGCACATTTTGTATATCTCCCTATATCTGACACACCCATTTCAGGTCTTGCAGTCTCTACTAATGAGCTCATGAGTTGAATCAGGTGTGATAGATGAGGGAGACATACAAAACGTGCAGGGCTGGTGGTACTTCAGAACAGGTTTGAGAACCACTGGTCTAGGCCATACCCTGGACTGTACCATTCTACAGCTAAGTTTTACTTTCTTACATTTGCACTTATCATCACCTTATGCATATAAAAACAACATCTATCCATGATTAAATTACACTATAACACAATATAACAATACAACAAATGAATTAAAGATAAACCTTGTTTTAAAAAAGAAAATTTAGATTTCTTTGGTGTACATATGTGCATTTTAAGACGTTTTAAGGCCAACAAATACATACTACGTGAATGCACAATTTTGAGGCTGCTTTAATCGCATGTTTGGTAATTTCGTGACTTCATTTACAACCGAATAACGACAGTGCATGAACATCAGAACTGTTCATAACTGCTTTCAATTTAATGTTTGTATTTCACAAAATGTAAAATGTCTAATTTTGGTGCAGCATATACTGTAAGTTTTAAAAATCTGTGATCAGTATCTGCCTGTAATAAGATCCACCGAAGGCAAGTTGACTGAACTCAAGTGCAGCTTTATTCTAGTGATGTTACTCCTGATACCGAGGCTTCGAAGCTTGTGTCGAGAACGTCAGGTTCTTCCCGCCGGAGCTCCGTATCGAGGCTTGTATTGTTTTAGTGAAATGACGTCACCGGTGATGTTTGAAGCCTCGAGAAGGGGTTCACTTTTGGAGGAACAATGTGTGTTTTTCCCTTTCGTGTTTCACAAGCACTTCCACTTCTCTCTGTCCAGTCCACCTTAATCACTTTCACTTTTTTTCAGTTTAAAGAACTTTGTTTTTTCTCGTATGTTCAACAAAAGCATTGCCCAATTAAAAAAATTATGAAACATTATGAAACAACACTTAACATAAATACTTCACAGAACTAATTATTTATTTATTTGTGTATGTTAATGTATGAACCATGTAACACATATTTTGGCGCTGTCAAACTCAAAAAAAAAAGTTTTTCCTGCCCCATATTTCCATTGATCATCATGTGTCTCTGTGTGCATTAAAAGCCTCGAGAAATGAACCACTTTTCAACACATCTGGCTGGAAAGCTTCAAAGCTTCATGAAGCTTCATCTCACCACCACTACTTTATTCAAATAAACATGAACAAAATTAAAATAACAGAAATGCTTGACTAAAAAACATGAACATAAATCTCATCAACAGCAGTTGAACAAAACCAGACTAAAGACAATGATAACATGAGGGCTATATATACACACACACACTAATGAACAAACAAGAAACACCTGAACACAATGAACCAATGAAAACATGACACATGAAACAATGAACCAATCAGAACATGACACATGAACAGGGGGAGCACATGACAAGAGGCTTGTTTGAGATGTATTGATCTGTTTTAAAATGTTTGATTTTAAAACTCTAATATCATGTTTTTGTGTGTAAAAATAATGTGCGAATATTCCCAAACTCTCTGACAGTGCGATCTCTCTATGGGTTGTGATTGCTGTCATTTAAAAAAATATATATAAAATCATTTTTACTTTAATTATAAAACCATGTCTATAATTAAAGTAAAAATGATTGATACACACATCTTTCGAATGGAAATAAATAACAAGTACTTTGCGTGTCTTGTTTATCATGTTTATTTTCATATAAAAGCAACAGAACTTAAATTACATCCAGTTTATCAGCAACACAGCGCACGAGTGTGAATCCCGCGATATCCGCCTTTGATCTCGTAGGTTCTGATCCACTACGAGAACAGAGAACTGTCCATCTTGCTGCACTTTTTTCACTCCTCCCCTCACTGCAGCCGCCTACTCTCACCTACATTTCAGGCGAGGCTAGGCACATCTCAAACAAGCCTAATATCACATGAGGAGCAAGACTGTGAGAATTATACAAAATAAAAGACATGAAAACATAAACTAAACTAAACCCAGAACAGACGTGACACTGCCTCACGGTGCAGCACTAAAGCAAATGAACCTTTTCCAAAACTTGTTTGATTGTCTTCTGCTTCAGGAAATACTTTTATTCCTTAATCTGTTAATGTTCGTTTATACAATTATTCATTGTTCATGTTCGTTCACAGTGGATTAACTAATGTTAACAGAAAACTTTTGTATCTAAAAATGTATTAGTAAATGTTGAAACTTACATTAAGGTTATTAAATGCTGTATTAGTATTGTCCATCATTGGTTCATGTTAACTAATGTAGTTAATGTTACAAATGAAAGTTTATTGTAAAGTGTTAGAGAGTCGACAATCCGCCGGTTTCACAAAGTTTAAGCTTGTCTAACTAAAATGCAAGTTTGAGCTGTTTTAACTGTATGTAACTTGTACTGACATATCTTAAAATATGTCAGTGCCATTGATTTGTCTCAAGATGCACACCAGTAATGTGTTTTTCTTTGGTACGTTTATAAAAGCTACTTAAATACCTTAATTTAACTAGACCCTAATCCCTGTCTGTGAAACCGGACCAATGTGTCTGAAATCAACCGACATAAACACATCAAACCAAGGGTGACATTGACAAGAAAGAACCTTAAAGATGATATGAAATGAATTTGTAAACGAACATAAATAGATTGACGATTTCAGCCTTTGTATTGTTATAATGTCGGTAGTATTTTTAAATGAACAATGTGTCGTCTTTCTCCATGTTACCTGCACCTGGATATCCCTGTTTATTTGTCAGCAAAAGTCTGCTGGATGAAGATAAACATGTTACTTGATCATCATAGATCTGAGTCATTGTCTTTTCTCTTTCTGTCTTCAGTCTGAATAGATGCAGTATTACAGAGGAACAGTGTGTCATCCTGACTTCAGCTCTGAAATCAAACCCGTCACACCTGAGAGAGCTGGACCTGAGTGAGAATGAACTAGGAGACTCTGGAGTGAAAAACCTCAGTGATCTACTGATGAACCCACAATTCAAGCTGGAGAAACTGTCATTATCATCATCATCATCATTATTATCATTTTTCATGCAGTTAGTATCATTATACTGTATTTACTGTTTAGTTTATTTTAAGTCAACAGGGCACAAGTCACATCATTTGTAGCTCTTGTAAGGGTGGACCTCCTACAGGGGTTCAGGCTGTAGGGTTGCCGAGCGACTAAAGAAACGTTATCAGCAAGATGGTAGAAAACTGTACATTTCTTGTCTATTACCACCCACTGCAACTTATACCAACGACGGAAATAAGCGCAGTTATAATAGCAAAATATGTGGGAGAGCGTTGCTATAGGGTGACGGTATTATATTGCAATAGGGAGCTCATTAATGTTAATACCAAATCAAAACTAGTTAGCACATCATTTGTAATAGAAAGGGTTTAATGACAATATCTGGTTATGGTTACACTTAAAATAGTTACAAAAGAAATGTATGAGATGATAAAATCTTATACCATTAATCGTACCCAGCATGTATGTAAAAAGTTACCTGAGAGATAGAGAGAGAGTGAAAGAGATAGAGAGAGAGAGAGAGAGAGAGAGAGAGGGGGCAGAGTGTGCCCAAGAAAAGAGGCCAAGAATAAAAAGAGACAGAGCAACAGTTACAATCTTCTTTTATCCCTTCCTTGACCATGTGACTGAAACCCAAATATGAGACATTCAAACTGACCAATCAGGAAATTAAAACTTCCCCCGCTGTACTAAAGGTGTGACAATTTGTAGACCCCCAATCTATATACATTTTGGCCTAAAGGGCTTGATCTCTATCAACACCTCTTTGACTTCCAAATGGCACTTGTAGCAAGAGAGAGGGGGTTGAAACAGTAAAGCAAATGTCTTTGTTCATTTTAAAATATCTTTTAGATATTTTCAATCTTACACGCTGCATCTCCATCTGAAGAAAGATTCAGAAATGGTATTAGTTAACGGGTTTGTATGTGTATCAGTAAAAAGAGCATTAAACTTTGAAGCATTTTAAACTTTGTGGCTGTAAAATAGTTTCATATGCTGGAATCTGACAAATCTTTGCTGTGAAACAAGACAGAAGTGAGAACAGAGTAAAAAACATTGTAACAAATTGTCATGAATGTCTGGTTGTAATGAAGCTCACGACGATGGAGAATACAATAACACTGTCTTTAATCACAAATCTAACATGTAGAAGAGATAAAACACAACCACTTCAACATAAACGACAGAACAATGAACAGACAGAACTAAGAGTTTAAATACACAGACAGAGTAATCAAGGTAAAACAGAACAGCTGCAGGAACTAATTAACAACCAAGAACACTAACTAGGGAACACACACAGACAGCAACACCATGATAATAAAACACAACAAAACTGTTACACAAATAGATTATTCTGAAATGTTACATTTATACTGGACTAATGGTACTTTTCACTAAATCTTCTTTTATTGAACAAAATGTGTATTTAGAGATTGTAAATTACACTCTAAAATGAGTTTATAATTGATTTAAGTAATAATTCATGAAAAATGTGAAAATAGTCCATTTAAATGTTAATTTTTCTGTCTTTTCTATATTCATCCTATATATTAATCTAGAGTGATAAATTCACTTATTTTTGGGAGTGAGGACGGATCCAGACTTGGATTGTAACTAGTATCCTCAAATGCTCCTGTCTTGGTTTGTTCGTTTATATCATTAAGTTTCCATGTTTTTGCTGGTTTATTAGTGACTGTATGACATTTATTCATGATTCATTTAACTCACACATGAACTGAACATGGATTTGAGTCATTTTCTCTTTCTGTCTTCAGTCTGAGTTACTGCAGTATTACAGAGAAACAGTGTGTCATCCTGACTTCAGCTCTGAAATCAAACCCGTCACACCTGAGAGAGCTGAACCTGATCTGGAATGAACTAGGAGACTCTGGAGTGAAAAACCTCAGTGATCTACTGATGAACCCACAATTCAAGCTGGAGAAACTAGAGTTAGTATCATTATACTGTATTTACTGTTTAGTTTATTTTAAGTCAGCAGGGCACAAGTCACATCATTTGTAGCGCTGCATCTCCATCTGAAGAAAGATTCAGAAATGGTATTAAAGGATTATTTCACTTTCAAATGAAAATTAGCCCAAGCTTTACTCACCCTATGTAAGAAAAATATCAATAATTAATTAAAGTTATGAAGTCAAATATCGAGCTTCCGCCAGACTGCCTTCCGCCATTATAAAGCTCGGATGTGTCAGGATATTTATTAATATTTCTTTGATTATGTTCATCAGAAAGAAGAAAGTCATATACACCTAGGATGGCTTGAGGGTGAGTAAAGCTTGGGTCTGGAAAAGCCAACTTAAGCCGGGGACACACTTAAAGTCGGCATGAAGCGGAAGTTGCGATTGTCTTTTCTTCTCTACTGTGACGTCTAGCTGAGTGAAACGGCATCTAAAATAAGAGGGCGGTACTTGATTTCGTATTTCGGGAATTGATTGGATCATTGGAAGTTGGGCGTTGCTAACAAAATGGAGGCAGATCTGAATGCCTGTTTGGGAATTTCTCTCCACCGGACTCTCTGTGAGCACCCTCACGTTACTGTAAGAACCTTATTTATTGAGGATGACGAGGACGGTCAACGGCACTAAACAGCGAGAGAGAGAGACTGACTGATTGGCTGACGGTGTGTGTCCACCATAGCATGTGACAGGAAGAGACGATGAGTCGTTTTGAGGGGGAGAGCAGGTTAATGTTTTTGATTAAAGATTACGAGAGCACATGAATTTTAAAAAAATAATGAAGTGCACGGATAAATTATTTATAATAAATACTACAATATTCCATAGAAAAATAAGAGTTGTCCATTTTGATTTCATGCCGACTTTAACGATTGTAAGGCCGATTATGAATGTAAATTGATACTTATCACTGATCGCGCTCAAACGCATCCAGTCAGAGCCAGTTGCGTTCAGTTGGCGATTACAAGTATTTAAATCTGCTTCAGTCGCAGGAAACAATCGCTGTGTGTTGAGCTCAGTCTTACGATGTTTTAGCTAGTCGTTAAATGTGTGCCCGGCTTTACTGAAATGCCATTTAAACTTATTTTTCTGAGACTAAAATTTCTGACTCTAACTCCTCCTAGAGGATTAAAGCTAGAACTACCAAATTCGGCTCAAACCTTCAGACTGTTCTGACTTAGTGTGCTTTATCTTTTCTAACTGATCGGACTTACAGTTTTCCTAAAAATGACTATTAAAACTCGGAAAAATCCCATTGACTTTCATTGATGGAATGTTCAGATGAGCCAAGACTGTTCAAACTCCAACTGTCAAAATTCAAATTTAAACACTCTGAAGCCCATTAGACTCAATTAAACTGACATTCTGTGTACTATTTCTAATCCATTGAAACTCATTCAAACTCATTTAATCTATCTATCTCATAGCAACCACCCAGAACATCATGGCAACAGCATAGTAACCACAAAGAACACCCTAGTAACCGCATAGCAACTACCCAGATCACCATACCAAACCCCCAGAATACCCTAACAACCACATAGCAACACCCTACCAACCACCCAGAATACCTTAGCAATGGCATGGCAACATCCTAGTGACCATCGTGAGTACCTTAACAACCACATGGCAGCACCCTAGCGGCCACCCAGAATACCCTAGCAACCGCATAGCAACACCCTAGCAACCATCCTGAGTACCTTAGCAACTGCATAGCAACACCCTAGCAATCACGCATAATACCTTAGCAACCACATAGCAACATCTTAGCAACCACATAAAACCCTGGCAACCACTCAGAGTACCCTAGCAACCACATATCAACACCCTAGCAACCACCTAGAGTACCCTAACTTTTTTATCTAGTTTTCATTTGAAAGTGAACTAATCCTTTAACAGGTTTGTATGTGTGTCAGTAAAAAGAGCATTAAACTTTGAAGCATTTTAAACTTTGTGGCTGTAAAATAGTAAAATCTGACAAATCTTTGCTGTGAAACAAGACAGAAGTGAGAACAGACTAAAAAACAGTGTAACAAATTGTCATGAATGGCTGGTTGTAATGAAGCTCACGACGATGGAGAATACAATAACACTGTCTTTAATCACAAATCTAACATGTAGAAGAGATAAAACACAATTTTATATTAATCTGGAGTGATAAATTCACTTATTTTTGGGAGTGAGGACGGATCCAGACTTGGATTGTAACCAGTATCCTCAAATGCTCTTGTCTTGGTTTGTTCGTTTATATCATTAAGTTTCCATGTTTTTGCTGGTTTATTAGTGACTGTATGACATTTATTCATGATTCATTTAACTCACACATGAACTGAACATGGATTTGAGTCATTTTCTCTTTCTGTCTTCAGTCTGAGTTACTGCAGTATTACAGAGGAACAGTGTGTCATCCTGACTTCAGCTCTGAAATCAAACCCGTCACACCTGAGAGAGCTGAACCTGAGTGGGAATGAACTAGGAGACTCTGGAGTGAAAAACCTCAGTGATCTACTGATGAACCCACAATTCAAGCTGGAGAAACTACAGTTAGTATCATTATACTGTATTTACTGTTTAGTTTATTTTAAGTCAACAGGGCACAAGTCACATCATTTGTAGCGCTGCATCTCCATCTGAAGAAAGATTCAGAAATGGTATTAAAGGATTATTTCACTTTCAAATGAAAATTAGCCCAAGCTTTACTCACCCTATGTAAGAAAAATATCAATAATTAATTAAAGTTATGAAGTCAAATATCGAGCTTCCGCCAGACTGCCTTCCACCATTATAAAGCTCGGATGTGTCAGGATATTTATTAATATTTCTTTGATTATGTTCATCAGAAAGAAGAAAGTCATATACACCTAGGATGGCTTGAGGGTGAGTAAAGCTTGGGTCTGGAAAAGCCAACTTAAGCCGGGGACACACTTAAAGTCGGCATGAAGCGGAAGTTGCGATTGTCTTTTCTTCTCTACTGTGACGTCTAGCTGAGTGAAACGGCATCTAAAATAAGAGGGCGGTACTTGATTTCGTACTTCGGGAATTGATTGGATCATTGGAAGTTGGGCGTTGCTAACAAAATGGAGGCAGATCTGAATGCCTGTTTGGGAATTTCTCTCCACCGGACTCTCTGTGAGCACCCTCACGTTACTGTAAGAACCTTATTTATTGAGGATGATGAGGACGGTCAACGGCACTAAACAGCGAGAGAGACTGACTGATTGGCTGACGGTGTGTGTCCACCATAGCATGTGACAGGAAGAGACGATGAGTCGTTTTGAGGGGGAGAGCAGGTTAATGTTTTTGATTAAAGATTACGAGAGCACATGAATTTTAAAAAAATAATGAAGTGCACGGATAAATTATTTATAATAAATACTACAGTATTCCATAGAAAAATAAGAGTTGTCCATTTTGATTTCATGCCGACTTTAGCGATTGTAAGGCCGATTATGAATGTAAATTGATACTTATCACTGATCGCGCTCAAACGCATCCAGTCAGAGCCAGTTGCGTTCAGTCGGCGATTACAAGTATATAAATCTGCTTCAGTCGCAGGAAACAATCGCTGTGTGTTGAGCTCAGTCTTACGATGTTTTAGCTAGTCGTTAAATGTGTGCCCGGCTTTACTGAAATGCCATTTAAACTTATTTTTCTGAGACTAAAATTTCTGACTCTAACTCCTCCTAGAGGATTAAAGCTAGAACTACCAAATTCGGCTCAAACCTTCAGACTGTTCTGACTTAGTGTGCTTTATCTTTTCTAACTGATCAGACTTACAGTTTTCCTAAAAATGACTATTAAAACTCTGAAAAATCCCATTGACTTTCATTGATGGAATGTTCAGATGAGCCAAGACTGTTCAAACTCCAACTGTCAAAATTCAAATTTAAACACTCTGAAGCCCATTAGACTCAATTAAACTGACATTCTGTGTACTATTTCTAATCCATTGAAACTCATTCAAACTCATTTAATCTATCTATCTCATAGCAACCACCCAGAACACCATGGCAACAGCATAGTAACCACAAAGAACACCCTAGTAACCGCATAGCAGCTACCCAGATCACCATACCAAACCCCCAGAATACTCTACCAACCACATAGCAACACCCTACCAACCACCCAGAATAGCTTAGCAATGGCATGGCAACACCGTAGTGACCATTGTGAGTACCTTAACAACCACATGGCAGCACCCTAGCAGCCACCCAGAATACCCTAGCAACCACTCAGAATACCTTAGCAACCACATAGTAACACCCTAGCAACCATCCTGAGTACCTTAGCAACCACATAGCAACACCCTAGCAACCACGCAGAATACATCATCAACCACATAGCAACACCCTAGCAACCATCCTGAGTGCCTTAGAAACCGCATAGCAACACCCTAGCAACCACGCAGAATACATTATCAACCACATAGCAACATCTTAGCAACCACATAAAACCCTTGCAACCACTCAGAATACCCTAACTTTTTTATCTAGTTTTCATTTGAAAGTGAACTAATCCTTTAACAGGTTTGTATGTGTATCAGTAAAAAGAATATTAAACTTTGAAGCATTTTAAACTTTGTGGCTGTAAAATACTTTCATATGCTGGAATCTGACAAATCTTTGCTATGAAACAAGACAGAAGTGAGAACAGACTAAAAAACAGTGTAACAAATTGTCATGAATGTCTGGTTGTAATGAAGCTCACGACGATGGAGAATACAATAACACTGTCTTTAATCACAAATCTAACATGTAGAAGAGATAAAACACAACCACTTCAACATAAACGACAGAACAATGAACAGACAGAACTAAGAGTTTAAATACACAGACAGAGTAATCAAGGTAAAACAGAACAGCTGCAGGAACTAATTAACAACCAAGAACACTAACTAGGGAACACACACAGACAGCAACACCATGATAATAAAACACAACAAAACTGTTACACAAATAGATTATTCTGAAATGTTACATTTATACTGGACTAATGGTACTTTTCACTAAATCTTCTTTTATTAAACAAAATGTGTATTTAGAGATTGTAAATTACACTCAAAAATGACTTTATAATTGATTTAAGTAATAATTCATGAAAAATGTGAAAATAGTCCATTTAAATGTTAATTTTTCTGTCGTTTCTATATTGATCCTATATATTAATCTAGAGTGATAAATTCACTTATTTTTGGGAGTGAGGACGGATCCAGACTTGGATTGTAACTAGTATCCTCAAATGCTCCTGTCTTGGTTTGTTCGTTTATATCATTAAGTTTCCATGTTTTTGCTGGTTTATTAGTGACTGTATGACATTTATTCATGATTCATTTAACTCACACATGAACTGAACATGGATTTGAGTCATTTTCTCTTTCTGTCTTCAGTCTGAGTGGATGCAGTATTACAGAGAAACAGTGTGTCATCCTGACTTCAGCTCTGAAATCAAACCCGTCACACCTGAGAGAGCTGAACCTGAGCGGGAATAAACTAGGAGACTCTGGAGTGAAGCACTTTTGTGACGTACTGAAGGATTCACACTGTAAACTGGAGAGATTGAGGTCAGTAACATTCTTCACATACAAGAATCAAAATGCCTAAAATCACTTTAACAGTTTAAACTAAAACACTTTATACTCAATATCTCACAATGAGTCTGAGTTCACATTATATTTGCTCAAAATTCTTCACCTTAATGATTTGTTTGTAAGATAATCTCTCTTCCTCTGTTTGTGTCTTTCTAGTCTACGGGACTGTGGCATTTCAGATGTTTCTTCTTTAACTCAGTCTTTGACTAACTCAAAAGCACTGCAGTTTTTAAAAGATCTTGATCTGAGTTATAATAAGATAGGAGACTCAAAGCAGCTCAGTGACGTGTTACGAGACTCAAACTGTGTCCTGAGGTGAGGAAACATCACTGTGATATTAAAGAGATCTTCATTTACCTCTGATATGTGAACAAACCTTTCAGATTTTCGTGAAAGGAAATTATCATTAAGCTTTATTGCAACAAAGGGTTTGTGTGAGAACAAAATGTGAAGTTATTAAAATGTTCAACACAAAGGAGGAAAGAGAACAAAAGCACACTGTCACAGCTTTATACAACAACACCTGCTTTATTAACTGTGTCAGTAGTGAATCATTTCAGTGTGAAAATAGACTTGTTCAGATTGTAGAAAAACGCTGCACTCCTGCTAAAATCAGTGCGTTCAGCTTCAGCTCACAGCCGTCCAGCCTCACATGAGAAATGTCTCTGTCTCTAGTGTGTTTTTACTTTGACAAGCAACACGTCACACTACTTTACACTCACTTTACTTTCAGTTATTTACTAAGAGCCCTACAAACATGTTTAAACTAGAGGACAAACGGCTTTAACTAAAGGTTTTTGTTTTAATTCAGAATATCATTTGTATTTGCTCCCTGTGGTTTATTCCATACGCCGTACACTCATTAGTTTCTTCTTTACAGTCACTCAATAGGAGTCACACCAACACAAACACACAAACATATCAACACGATTCATGTTTCAATGTATTATATTTAAAACACAAATATCTCTGCAAGATCATGTAAAGTCAGTAATTAATCTGATTACAGGAATTTAATGTAACTTCTTTTTACTCAAAAAACAGTAATTGAAATATATTAACTAATTTGCATATTGAACACTGATTGTTTTCTCTTCTGTTTCACCTTACAGAGTAGATGGTAATCTGTGAAATCATCATGAGAGGAGCAGAAATCATCAGGTGATCCACAGAAGAGTCTCACTACTGTGTCTATGAGGAGAAATAAATGTGTGATTAATGTGTAAATGTGTTTCATACAGATGGAAGAGACTCAGACTTTACAATGAAATAAAGCAGCATGTGTGTTAGAAACATGTGATATTGAATGATTAATGTTGCTTTAGTATTCAGACAAATGAAGGTTTAGTTTTATTTAAAGGTGAACAGGAGGAAGAAGCTCAGATGAGTCTGTCAGCAGAAATCTTCAGGCTCTTCAGTATCAGACCTACAAATATAATAATGTTTGGATTGAACTCATCCATAATGATTCAAATGTTTCTAATCATAAACGTGATTGTCAAGTATAGCACATAAATGTATCAAAAGAGATAAAGTCTACATGTTACTTCAAACATTTACATGATATCTTTTAAATTTTATGCACAGAATATATTTGTTTATTTTTGTTATTCTGTTTTATTTTATATTAAGTTATCTATGTGTCTGTTGTTAATGCACAGATATACAGTATATTGTCTTTGTTCTGTGGATGGAGTCTCTTCTAGACCAACTAAACATTTTCATCAGTTAACAGCATTTGTGTGTCTTTCAAAGTTCAGAACAATTGATTTTGTTTGAAAAGTTCACTTGTCTGTTGTATTATTGAAGCTACATGAGCAGATGCAGAGAGATTCTCCTTCTTAAATAAAGGTGAAGTTGTAGATGTTCAACATAAAACCATATGAGCGATCTTTAGGATTGTTGGAGAAGAAATCATGCTGGGCTGCGTTTCTCTAAAGCATTGTGAGCTCAGCTGATCATAGAGATCATTGGTGGTAATAGTTCTACGATCTACTTTGACCTACGATGCTTTTGAGAAACGCGCCCTGATCTGACTAATATATAAATACAGAAATGTTCCCATTGTAAGTATGTTTAAAAGGTAAATGATCATTAATCACCCTCATATAATTTCAAACATGTATGACTTTCTACTGTGGAAACACCAGAGAAGATATTTTGAGAAACGTTTCAGTGTCTGATTGGTTGCCAACATTCTTCAAAATATCTTCTTTTATGTTCTACAGACGAAAGAGTCAGAAAGAAAAATGCAGGTTTGAAACTACATGAGGGTGAATAATTGATGACAGAATTGTTATTTTGGGGTGAAATATCCCTTTAAGGCATTAGCACTTTATCTTAGCAACTTCAAAATGTTTCTAAAGAAAAATTAAATTATACCATCTAAATTATATCATGAATTATATCAATCTATAAGGATAAGCGTTTGACTAATGAAATGGGTTGAAATCTCTAACAAAGTAAGAGGTCCTCACTGGGAACCTGGAGCACGTTCAAGCTCAAACCGGTGCTCAACGTTTCGCTACGGTTTCCGGGTTGAACGACATGTTTCCTGGAAACGGTGCAACGGGGTTTGAGATCCGTCTTCTCTTGTTTGGTGGGTGTGTCAAAAATGTCAGCCCAATCAGCAGCAACATGTATACAAACCACACGGTATTAAACAGACAGCAATGGGTCCAAGTAAAGTCATTTACAAACGCTGCAGCTCGGTATACTCAACAATTGAAGATATTAGAAGACATGTTTGTCGTAAGAGTTTTATAGTGAAAATATAGAATATCAACATGATGATGTAGTTGTTTATATTTTTGCTTCATTGCAAGGCACGTTTATTTATATACAAAATTTTGCAGTATTAAACACGTATTTATACAGATTTCATCAGGCTTTGAATATTCTTCTAAAAGAACACAAAGAATGGCCTTCTCAGCTGCCATAGTTGCAACTCTTGCGTCATCAGAACAGCACCACCGTTTCCGTTTAAAAAACGTTTTGTCGGGGCTGAACGCAGGCCTGATTTCACCAAGTGCAACATGTTTCTGGATCAACATTTCAATCAACCAATCAGATTTGAGGGAACAAGTTTATCGTTTATAAGTTTAGGCTTACAGTCAGAGTTAGGTGCTTCTCCATCAGTGTTATTCACTTTCATTTCCCTCTGATTTCAAGCTGAAGTTGTAAAGTTGTGGTTTGTGATTTTTTTTTTTTTTTGGTGAATATTTTCATAGTGTTTAACTATAATCTCTAAATTTTCATTAAAAAGATGATGATGGACTTGATCAAACTGAGCTCAACAGACTTCTGATCATGGAAACTAAGTTCATTAAAAAGTAAAATGACAAGTTAAATGAAGCTGAACTCAACTGTTTTTTGTTGCTAGCAAATCTGTACATTTATTTCTGAATTTGTATATTCCTATTTTTTATTTGTACATTTTTTTATTTGGATTCTTTTAATTGTGGTATATTTCTTTGTATGTCCATACTGAAGATAAAAGAACAAAATGAATAAAAAATGTTAAAACGACTCACCGACAAAACAGAAATAGGTCCTGTGCAGCAGAATTTGTCCATTTGTCTTAAATAAACATGTACATTTTGATAGACAGATAGGCTAAATAAACAAAACATACATGCATAAAATGTGTGGATGAGTGAAAACATCTACTTTATGATTTATTTGTTGATTTTGGCTGATCTGCTCCTCTTACCACACAGTAATTCAACTCCAGTGAAGCTCCTCCTACAGCAATTCACCAATAAATGCTGGAATATTTCCAACAGTCTACAAGTACTGAAGGGAGAAGCTTTTCAAAACTCTGAATCACTTTGATTCAACCAATTGATTCACAAAATGATTCACTGTTTCGAAGCGCACGAAACGCCTCAAGCTGGCGACACCTGCTGGTCAAAACGATGTAAATGCAACAAAACCGTCTCAGTCCGTCTTCGACAGCGCCTTCGTACAGCAGGCGCTCGAGGTCACAGTAATCACAACACTTACCATGCTTTTAATGCCTAATAATGTAAAATCCAAAAATTGTAAGGTGAATCAGTACTTTTTCCTATATATAATCCTATATATTATATATAATGACATATTCTTCTCTCTTTTTTCAGCTGAAAAGACCAAAAGGGCCTTTCGGAAGTAAACGGAGGAGAGAGAAAGAAAGAAGAGACAGAAAGCTGCAAAGGCAGATATTTGCAATGGTATGTATGTATTTATCAAACATTTTATCAAGCATTTGTTAGAACATAGTCTCAAAGTCTTAATAATTTACAAGATTTAACTAGTTGTCAAATTTGTATGATACTTGTACATATTCATATTTATACTCATACATAATCTGCAGCTTTTACTCCTACTGCTGTCATTGGCTACTGCCTCAATTCCTGTACATATTTATGATGATATTTGTAAATCAGTTGTGCCCCTTCTTGGAAAGTAGTCGGACGTCCCACACACTGTCAGAAAGTTTATATTAATTCCACTGTATTCTTTAAAATGATTGCAAATTGGGCCCCGTCTGTTCATGTTACGATACATGATGTCTCTCCGCACCTCATAACCTCTGCTTGCAAGAGTGGAAATGCTAATTTGATTGTCACATGACATCAGATATTCGATTATTTTGTCATAGATCAGTTACACTGCTGATAACGTCCTGTTTGCATGTAAATTGTTATTTTTAAACAAATTTATTTGAATATTGTTATTAAAAACATACTGTTAATGCCCACATATCAGTGAACTTATTACATAAATGCATTTAATGTTTAATTATGCAACACTCTTTACAGAAGGAAATCCTTCAGTTATGTATAAACTCAAAACATCATCAAGTCCAGTGCTGGGCACATTGGGCAACAAGTGTCCTCCAACGTATCCAATCTGTGGCCACGTTCTCCACATCTTCCCATGGGACATCGACATTCTTCAGGTCTTCGTGAAACATCTGTCTCCTCGTCTTCCTTGGTCTTCCCTGTCCCCTGCATTCTCCTGGTGGTGTCCACTTCATAACTGTGTTTGGGTGTTGTTGTTCGGGCATGTGTAGGATGTGTCCAGCGAGGTGCACCCTTCGCTCCGTCACAGTTTTTAAAAGTCTTCACGTGGAGTCCCACTCCTCCTCATGATCTCTTTGAAACATGCAGAACCGATATTGAAAATAGTCATTTATCTTTTTCCGTGTTGTTAAAGCATTTTGTTTTCTCTTTTCAGCTTCATAAACAGTGACTTCATGATGCAATAGTCAAATATATATTTCTGCAGGTGTTTGTCCGAACAATTTAAGATAGTGAGAGTGTTCAGGAAAACCTTTTGAAAACAGTATTTATGTAATGTGGTGGAGAATGGCATAAAGAAGTGATTAATTGTATACCTTTAATATACTATACATACTGTAAATGTTAGAAGCACTTTAGTAGATGAAATTATCTTTAGTTAAAATACTGCAAAACTACCCCTGCTGTAGAAGGCCATTGCGCCTTAGAAAAAAAAGTTTCTCTTTCAAATGTATTTATGCATCAGTTTAACTACACAAAGGAGTCTTTCGTTTTAAAATGTGAGTTTTATTATTTAATTAGATGAATTAAATATTTAAGGAATCTCTCCCTTTAGCTGGAACCGGAAGAGATCTGTCGTCATTTACCATAAATGGACAAGTAAGTGTGACGCCTCTGTTCAGCTGGGTTGTCATTGGCTGTGACTTTATCACAGAACTCGCTGCGATTTGATCTTTTTACCCAAATAAAACGGCGCTTCATCTTATAAAGTATGTTTTTGTGTGATGATTACGTTACATTAAGTTAACTATAAAGTGTTTCTATGTAGTGAGAAATTACTCCTTTACTGAGATCTCAACCCTAACCCTCAGCATCTCTGTATATTTCAATGAACTACAGCGCCATGTTTCCCGTTCCATTGATAGAATGACAGAGACATATGGGTAATGTAGTTTAACACGTTTACTAATGAAATGATACATGTTAAATAATATCTTTAATGGACAACTGTATATCTAAATATGTTTATTGTGCAAACATTTATGACATATATGAGATACATACATTACATATATATTACATTTATTAACATATATTTTATATATATATATATATAAAACAACAACAACAAAAATTTGTAAGTGTGAATAAGAAGAAATATATAAATACAAACGTATATATTTTTTTAGTATTTGTATATTTACTACAAGTATATTGAGTACTCAATTTATTTGCATTTTTATATAGGTTATACCATATATTTAGACTGTAATTTATTATCTATTTATTTCATTCACTCTTTTTTTAATTTATTAATTTATTTGTTTCAAATATTTATTCTATATGTAATATTGAAAAATAAAATAAGCAAATTATAAACTAAAAAAAAATATATATTCAACAAATATTGTTCATGATAAACTCTTCTGAAGCACTAAAAAGACTTCACTGCTTTTCACGATTAAGTCAAGCAGTGTAAGTTTTGGCATGTAGTATCTGAATTGTTACACAACGATGAATCACTACATATTTCTTTTTAAACTCTGTCTATTTCTCTTGATGATGAATTAGAAAGCTTTGGTGGCAATTATATTTTCAGCATATTTTTGGATCTTTTGTGACGTCTTTTATCCCCACAGATGTCATCAAAGCCCTTCAGATTAGAATAAAGGTGGTGATTGTTAATGTTGAATTTCAGAGTTTTGCAGATTAAAGTCCGAATGAAACGGAAGTTGAGCTCGTCTTTTCTTCTCTATTCTGATGTGTATCTGAGTGAAACGCTTCTGGAACAAGAACAAATGTAGGGCGGGGCTTGATTTTGTCCGTGAGGAACTGATTGGATGATTGTTGAAACTAAAACTAATCCATATGAATTGAGCGGTTTAGTCCAAATTTTCTGAAGATCGCTTTATATGATGAACAGACTGAATTTATGCTTCTATTCACATATAAACATTGATCAGTGAACATAAAGAAAAGCTCAACTGAACACAGTGGTGTAGTTTATGTGATATGTAGGTATATGCCATATACCCACTAGGAAAGGTCAAGGATTTCCGTATACTCACTTAAAAAAGCGCGAGGATATGTAACCATCCAATAAATCACAATATGATTTGTGGTTTGTTGCTTTTGACATGAAACAAAGTCTCATATCTCTCAACGTCTCAAGTTTCATATTTTGCCCATTTTACTTAGGAATAAAATAATAAAATAAAAAAAAACATAAATACCGTTTTGGCGCTCTTTAATGTGTCGTGACAGATCGCTGTAGTTCAAGAGAAGCGGCAGCCTGATGCGCACGTGAACTGATCCTCTCCTCCGCTTTAATACTAGTTACAGTGCGAAATAAACATGAATGAACATCTCAAGGTATGATAAAAGATACAAACTTAACAAAATCTGTATCATATCTCGTATAATCACTTAATCAGTGTTTAAAGACGTTAATAACAGCTTGTAAACAATGTCACGTAACAGTCACATTTACCTCAAAACACACATATTCAGTGACCATAAACTCGTTAGCTAGAAAAATGAACTCTAGAGAGCAGCATTTAGCTAAATATATACACCATATTACATATTAATTATAATTTTTAATGTTCTTCAATAACCTATATTATGCATGTTTGAATAAATCCGTCAAGATGGCAGACACCATTTAAATGTTTATATTTCAAAAAAGGAACTGGAGAAATAATTTTAAAGTTAGTAGGCCTATTATAACTTTATTATTATAAAAATTTCCTTAAGTGTAATTTTAAGTTTGTATACAAATCAGTTCATTTGAACCTTCAATATTAATGTAGTACCAACTGATTGCCATGTATATTATACAGCATTAGTTGAGAGATTGTTTTTTCTTGAGAAAATTTGCCATGTACTGTACCTGATTTACAGTATATCCAAAATAACTGATATCAAATCAAATTCCAAGTTAGTGAATTGAAATGCATAACTATGATGACAGATTGGCAGGAAATGGTGCAAAACAGAAAACAAAGTCCAAACAGGGTGATATTGTGACATAATGATAAGCCTCATCTTTCTATTATTGTTACACTCTAAAAAATGCTGGGTTAAAAACAACCCAATTTGGGTTGAAAATGGACAAACCCAGTGACTGGGTTGTTTTAACCCAGCAGTTGGGTTAAAAGTTTGCCCAACCTGCTGGGCAGTTTTATTTAACCCAACTATTGTTTAAAAATGACTATATGTCTGGCTTAAAATGAACCCAAAATAGGTTGGAAATTGAATATCAGAGACATAATTACTAGGCAACAATAATAATCAAAGGTGAACATTTATTAATAAACAATTTAATAAATGTTTATTGTTTTATTATTATATGTAATATAAATAAATGTTAATTTCCAACATATTTTGGGTTCATTTTAAGCAAGCAATACAGCGATTTTTACACAATAGTTGGGTTAAATAAAACTACCCAGCAGGTTGGGCAAACATTTAACCCAACCGCTGGGTTTGTCCATTTTCAACCCAACTTGGGTTGTTTTTAACCAAACATTTTTTAGAGAATAATAGTTGCAACTTGCACTCTTAATAGTGCATTGAAACTTGCCAGCTGATAAAACCTATGATCCAGGGACCATATTCACATCTAAGGCTATCTTAACTGGCTGAGTTCGGTGGTGATTAAAACTAACCAGTAGAAAATCAGTCCAGAGTCTCTTCAGCTGTTAAAGTCTTTTGTTGATTATAATAAATTGACATTTTGATAACACACACATAAGCAGTCTTTCAGAATGCTCTCAATTACATGTAGCCTAGATCAGATGTATACTATATGCATTAGTGAGTGTGGTGGTGCTTATGGGGTGTTGCTCTGGGACAGGTAAGTATGAGGCTGGGAGGGAAAAATCACAGTATACTCACTACAAAAAACTAGACTACACCACTGACTGAACACAAACCTCATCGGCTCTTGATGAAGCTCAAACGTGTGGCGAAACACGAGAATGAACCTTTACAATTTGGATCATGTCATAATGAACGTAAAGGTTTTGCAAGCGAATGAGAAAGTTCTTCCAGGGGGACTTAAAAGTTTTGTGAGCGAACGCAAAGTTTCTGTGGGAACGGGATACGTTTGCAAAAGTTTTGAGTGAATGCAAAAAAATCATCCTTTCTCCATCTCATATTTTTGTCCCCTTAGGGGCTCCATACTACAAAGAATAGCCTTCATTGTGTTTTTGATGTGGTTTTGTTTGTTCAGTGAACATTTCAATCTGCAGTAAGTTCATGATTGAGGATCAGAGCCACATGTTTGCATTATTCTGTTTTGTCAAATAGGATTGCCTTTACTTTATTTACACCAACTGTGACACCGTAACAACATTTACACCACTGCTGTGAAATATGACATTTGCATGTTGTTTAACACTTTTTCAGTGATAAATGGTCTCCATCCAGCCACATGGTCTATAAAACTAACATTTATGTCAATGGATTAGAAACCTTAAAATAGAAAAGATAAAGCATGTGTACATCTGGGACAATGATATCAATGTAAGTGATGAGAGATTTATTAGACTTGGTTCTTTCTGACACCACATGTTCAACATTGCCATCTGCTGGCTCTTTTGAGGAACACATTTAGACTAAATTTATTTATTTATTAATTTTTTTTTTTTTTGCTTTAAACAACAAAATAAAACAACATATACTTTGGAGCCAGGGGAGCAAAGAACATACACATTACAGAAAAATAAATAAATAAATCAAATATAAAATACATTCACAGAAAAAACAAGACCTTTGAATCATTCAAAAAGTTTGAAGACATTACACAGATAAACAGTCTTTATAGCTTTTCTATTATTACTATTCTGAATAGTGGACAAGTACTTTTCAAATTCTTTAAGGACTACTGAAAAAAGAGGCTTTTTGTTAGAAAACTTACACTTATGAATGTGAAATTTGACTAATAAAATTAACAGATTAATTACAAAAGCTTCCTTATTCACCCTGCTATCATACTTTATAAATCCAAAAACTACATTTTCAAAACACAAAACAAAAGTAAAGAGTACCTTTTTCTTAATAAACAGAGATACATCATACCATAGCTTTATCACATGACTACAATTCCAAAAAATGTGGGGTACTGTTTCCAAATGCAGAGAGCAAAAAGAACAGTTAACATCAATATCTTTCTTAAACTGACTAAGGTAATGTTTGACAGGGTAGAATTTGTGTATTATCTTAAAAGAAATCTCTTTGACCTTGTTTGTAATAAAAAACACTTACCCAATCAATGTCCTGGACAAATTTAGTCCAATAAACAGTAGAGCAAGACTTAGTAACAACCTCCATTAAAAATAGAGAGCAAATAGATTTGTTTTTGCTTTTGGACTGTGAAAAACAGATTTTACCACATACTGTATCAGTTGGGTCAATTATGGGCATATCAACCGGTGACAACATATCTCTACATAAGGAAATGATACCAGAATTGATTGCAGAGAATACAAGAGAGAATTCCTTGGGCGTCACAGGAAAATTAAAATGCATAAGAAACTCGTCATACGTCATAAGATATCCCCGAGTGTTAAACAAATGACGAACTAAAACTATACCCTTATCAAACCAACTTTTTAAAAAAAACTTTTGTGTTTATACAAAATACAACGGTTATTCCAAATAAAATAACGTTGTGGAGAGAAGTTGTGCTTGTAGATCAATTTCCAAGCCAACAAAGCTTGAGCATGAAAGGCAGACAATTTCACAGGCAACTTGTCAATTTTGTAATCACACATTAGTAAAAAAGAAAGACCCCCACGTTGATCAAAAATAAAATTAGGAATAAAATTCCATAAAGAAGGTTGTTTTAGACAAAAATTTAACCAGTTAATTTTGAGGGTATTATTTAACGTAGAGAAATCTAGAAAATCAAGGCCACCATTTTTAATTGAATTCATAACAACAGATTTGCGAATATAGTGTACACGATTCTTCCATAGAAAATTAAATAAAATCTGATCAATAGTTTTGGTAGTTTTATTGTCTAAATGTATAGATGAAGCAATATAGGTTAGTCTAGAAACGACAGAAGAACTCTTCCTCTAAGGGAGAGGTCTCTTAACAACCATAGATTAAATTTGCTTTTAATCTTTTCACAGGCAGGATTATAATTCAGATAAACTCTATCTTTTTCATTTTTCGAGACAACTACGCCTAAACAATTAAGAGCTTCTTTAACAGGGATACCATCCACAGATACAACAGAGGAGTTTTTCAAGACTAATATTTCACATTTTTTAATATTCAAATACAAACCTGAAGCATTTGAAAACAACTGAATAATTTTAATTGCCTGATGAACCTGGCTAGAATTTTTTAAAAATAAGGCTGTGTCATCCGCAAGTTGACTAATTAAAATGCTTCTACCAGCAATATGAATTCCTTCTAGCTTACTATCTTTAATAAAATGACAGAAGACCTGTGCAACAATAAGAAAGAGATACACAGAGACTGGACAGCCTTGCCGAATTCCTTTTTCTAGAAAAAATCTTTGTGTTGTGCCATGTGCTAATTTCACTGAGCTTTTTCCCCCAGCGTACAGAGTTTTCATAGCATTACAAAAATAGGGCCCAAAACCAAATCGCTCTAGACAAAAAAAAAAGAAAAAAAAGAATGGATGCTCAATAGTATCAAAGGCTTTGAAAAAGTCTAAAAAAAGAATTAAGCTGTCATCCTTAATAAGATCTGAGTAATCAATGAGGTCAAAGACAAGTCTAATATTATTACAAATATGACGGTTTTTCATGAAACCTGATTGATTCTCATCAATAATGGAGTTCAAAATCAACTTGAAACGCCTTGAGAAAATTAGGGCAAACAATTTATAATCATTATTAAGAAGGCTGATAGGTCTCTAATAATCTAAAAAAAGAGTATCCTTTTTAGGTTTAGGTACTAAACATATGACACCCTGCTTCATACTAGCTGTAAGCTCAGAGCAATTCAAGCTCTCTGTGTAGACTTCAAGAAGAAAAGGGATAGAAGCTCAGAGTAAAACTTATAAAATTCAGCCGTTATCCCATCATTACCAGACGACTTGTTATTTTTTAATTGAGAAATTGCTTCCTTAACCTCATCAACAGTAATAGGCGAATCACAAACATTTTTTTCATCTAGATTTATAGCATTGACATAACCAAGATGTTTACAAAAAGAATCTAAATTTAAAGATTTATACAAATTTGAATAAAAGTTATAACAAAATTGGGAGATTTCTTTAGGATCTTCTGAAACAGAACCCCCAATATTTAATTGAGAAATAGAATTGTATTTAGCCCTATTTTTCTCAAGTTTAAAAAAATAAGACGACAAATTCTAGCCAGCTTTGCCTTGACCTAATGAAAGCACCTTCCGCTCTTAATTTATACAAATCATCTAACTTAATTTGCAAGTCAACTAAATACGCTTTCTGACTATCCGCCAAATTTTCAGGTAAAATCTTGGTAAGAGATGAGATTTCACTAACAACCTTCATTTCTTCTACACGTTTTGATTTGGCCAAATTAGAACTAAATTTTCTTTAAAATGTCCCTATTTCAAATTTTAACAATTCCCAATTGGTTCTAAATGAATTTTCTTGTTTAGCTTTATTTCAATAAAGACCAATAAGTCTTTCCAGCTCTGACTTAATCTCATTATGTTTAAGTAATGAGCTATTCATCTTCCAATAAGACGAGCCTCTGTTGTATCTGGCTTCAGGAGAAAGCAAAATTTGAATGCAAACAGCCTTATGATCTGTCAACGGTGTCGCAGAGATATCAACACAAATAGCATCTTTGTTGAGATTCTTAGAGACTCACCAAAAGTCAATTCGTGAGAGTCTAGATGAATTTTTATTGCTCCATGTGTACACTCTATCATTTATGTTTTTAGCCCTCCACACATCTATAAGCTCAAACCTATTCATAAATGCTTTCAAAGCGGAGTTTGAATTTGTAGGGCGACCAGGAGGCCACCTATCAAGGGATTCATTTAAGACAATGTTAAAGTCGCCACTTATCAATAAGTAGGCATTTGGAAATTTTGACTGCCAATGAGCAAGCTTATCTTCCACAGAAGATAATAACTGATCATTCTCAGATCTAGAGTTATACCCATAATAATTAACAACAATAAGATTCACATTATAACACTTTAGAACAAATAAAATAAAGTGTTCATACTCATCACAGTACGTGTGCAAAACATCACCTGCAAAGTTATTTTTTAAACAAGAAACCCCTGCTGAATGCTCCGAGCCATGAGAGAACCATATGTCGCTACCCCACTGTGATTTCCAAAAATTTCTATCAACATCTTTAGAATGGGACTCTTGAAAAAATACAAAGAACCAAACTGTCTGACAAACAAAAACAAGGCCTTGCGTTTAACAGCATCTCTTAAACCCCTGGCATTTAAAGACACAACAGAAAAAGACATTTAAGGGAACTCACAAACACTATTAACCTACTTTAGAAAACATCTAGACAATCAAAACTATTTGAAAAAAGGTCACAACATTAAAAAGTGCTAGGAAAGGTCAGATAACAGCAGCACCATTTTACACCTCAAAGACTGCAAAAAGAACCATAACAAAAACCAGAGGCAGTCTCTAAGTGGTACAAAAGCCAAAATCTTTATCAGGAAAGTATTCCTGACATATCAAACAGTGAAAGTCAAATTTGGCAACGTCAGGTATTAAGATAAAAACATCTTATGTAGAGAGAATAATTTCACCCCGTCCTTGAATGAAAGCTCTGCCTCCGACGAAATATGCCGTCTTCCCCTCTGCACGTGCCTTTTGGACCTCTGGCCACAGTTTCCTTCTCCTTTCACGATCTCCAGCCGAAAAATCCTCCATGAAACGCAGACCGTTATCTCTCAGATACGAGGAATTCTTTGCGGCCTTCCAGACAGCATCTCCATAAGAGTGAACGGAAAACTGTACGATAGTCACCCTGGATCTTTCCGCGCCACTCTGTTGAATCTTCCCGAGACGGTGGACTACGTCAATAACATCAGAAAGCTTGTCCTTTGCACTAGGAAGAACGTTTTGGCAGATTTTGATCACTTCAAGGCGAATATCTTCATGCGCATTTTCTGGAATTCCGCCAATCCTCAGATTACGTCTTCTCAAATAAGTTTCCATGTCATCCATCCTTCGCTGCATCTGAGCTACGGGTCGTTCAACATCATCCATACGGCGTTCGAGACTCGTAACCTTCTCAACAACGACCTTCAATTCAGCAGACATGTCAGAGATCTTCTTTTCTATCCCATCAGAGCGGCTGTTGATCAACTGTGTTATGCCTAACAGCTGCGACGAGATATCAGCTCGAGTATCGTCACTCGCTCTTTTCTTTGTGATCGCGATTTACTCGGTGTGATAGGCAGTACAGGAAACTCTTCTTCAGCTAAACTAAACATATCTTCCTCACTCGCACAAGAAGCACATTTAGACTAAAATGTAACTAGATCCCAGTTTCAGCTGTTTATGGTCACATACTTTTTTTTTTCTTCTTTTAAATTAAATAAATATGGTTTGCAGAAAAAGAGTGGATCTGAAAGAAGTAACAACACAAGTTTGACTGCTGGAGAGAACATCACCTGACATTAGAAATAATGCTCTAAAATGAGCAGCTAAACCTTTACATGCTTTAACAAGTTTTTATTTTTAACTTCTTAGGAAAGAGGTATGTCAATTTGTTCTAGAATAAACTGAGATTTTAAAGTGAACATTACTTGTAAGCAAACAGAAATAATCTCTAAAGCCTCTGAAGATGTTCTTAACACTAGATCAAAACAGCTTTAAAATGAATCAAATATAAATGCTTCCTCAGGTCAGGTCAAGTAATATATAGTCTTTTGGGTGAAGAACAGTTAATTGATTGATGTCTGTAGGTGTCGACAACACTGTCTATGACATGCAGAAATCACATACTCTGGGTGGCCTTATAAACATGTTAAGATAAAAAAAAAAAATATTAAATTAAAAATCATACACAGATATTCCATATTTTTAAAGATATAGAGAGCCTGTCTTTAGAGGCCGTCAAAAATTTGGACACAAGAATTTCCTGTTTTTTTTTTTCTTCTTTGAAATAATTGAAAACAAACCAACCAACCAACAAACAAAAAAATAATAATAAGGTTAAAACGTGTATATTTCACTGTGGATTTCAGATATATCTCAGAAGAAAACAGCAGACGGATCCACTCAGTGTTGTGAGAGAGAGTTTCATATGGGCTGAACAAGATGGTGTCTGTGATGTTTATTTCCTCTGTGTGTTTCTATATATTACTGCATTTATTTTTGTGCAAGTGAGATGAGTAAAGAGCATCTGTTGCATAAATCATTCTGTCTGGTGTCTATAAGCAGTGTGCTCCTAATACAAAACAAAAGGATTGAATGTACATAACAAATACAAACCTCAGGATGACAGTCATTTACAATATCCAGCATCTTAGATTATAGTCCAGAAACACGGAATATAACAAATGCACTGTTGAAATGTTAGTTTAAGTGGTCGTAAACATAGGATTTAGACAGATGTGGTACAATATCCTCGCTCCAGTACAGTAGGTGGCGGTATGCAACTGTTCAGCTGGTTCGAAACCCGCGAAGAAGAGGAAAACGAAAGTAACGTCACATCGCAGTGAACAACATCAACAGAGAGACCAAATAAAACTGTTGCTCTCTGGATTTGATCCATGCGATGTTCCAGAAAACATTCACAATGATAACCAAATCTAACAGTCACGGTCATTTATGTATATTTAATCCACAATCCATCGACACCAGCAAGAGATCTTGAGAACGACACGAGCTGACAGACAACAAGGAGGTAAAAGAGGACGTTTATAAAATACTTATGAATTATCTTCGTAGTGGACAAGACTTCAAGAAAGTAAGTGAAGGGGTGGGGGTGTATTTTTCAATAACCCTCAATAATCAACTTATTGAGAAACGGTTATTGAAAACGAATATGTTTCTGAAGGTTTCCTCTTCCGGTTTAGGCTGTTGTTTTTGTGATGCGAAATCGAAAGTATTTTTGAACCAGATATTTACAGTAAACATGTAGATGAAGCCTAAGGTTTTTTTTTTTTTTATTAAATCGAATATTTCATTTCATATAGCAATTATGATTAGTAGTTATACAGTGTGACCATTATAATTCAGGTTACTTTTACTCTACTTTTTTCAAATGATTTTAAAATAATTATGAATTCAACCATCATTGTGAACTTAAAGTAATGTTTAAATGACAAACGATTAAACAAATAATAAAGATTGGGTAAATATGATTGTAAAATTATATCAAACTGCAATAGAGAATATAACAAATTGAGTAAATTTCTGTTCCCCAGTGAATTCATATTTAGAGTCATGAGTCAGTTAAACTCATTAAACAATCTGAAATTATTAAGACCATTCAGTTATTTTACATGACAATATATTTGTAACTCATTTTATTTTATTCATTGTTTTCTCTGTTGTTGCTAACTCATCATTCTTCATTATTTTCTTCAGTAACTGCCATGTTCTTCATCTCTGTAAAATCTTGTCATTTCCAGGTCCTGCTGAACGATTGATTGTTTTCTCAAACCAGTGCTGATCAGAGGAGCGAGGAAAGGACTCTCTCTCTAAGATGAGTCTCTCAGAGAAACACAGGTAAGACTGCGTCTGTTTCACACAATCATTTTAAACTCCACTGGAATTTGTTTTTTCCTGTGAATAACAAAACTTTAAGCATTGTTTTATATTTCTTCAGTTTTGAAGAAATTTCAAATATTTCTTTAATTGACATTGTCTATAAAACCCCGTTTGCCACAGGACTCTATAGACAATATAATTTGTTAATTTCCTTCTAGACGCGACCACACTGAATTAATCCAAATACATGACTTTGGTTTTTAGATCATAATATTAATGACAGACATTAGGAAACAACTATACACTTAATTTAATCAAAGTCTGCTAACAAAACTGTGTCACACAGACATTTCTGCTCTCCATTTCTGTTAATTAAAAAACTTGACATGTTCTCTTAAAATGTTCAAGTATTTTTAACATATTTAATATCACTCATGTACATTAATGAAATCATTAAACCAATGTGAGCCAGTAAAATAAAATTATCGATAACTATAAAACTATAAATTGTGTGAGTGTGTGCATTTCTGTGGAGGATCAGATAAAGACACGGATGTGTTTCAGACACAGTTGAACCTCCTTTACTAAAGTGTTTCTCTCTGTTCTTTGTGTCATTAGTGTAAGATCAGGATCACATGTGTCCAGCTCTGTGTCTCTGAAGAGTGATCGGTCAAAAGGAGTACCACCAAACTTCATTGAGAAAACACCATCATCTAATAAAAGGTATTTCATGTGTTTACATTATAGTGTTGCATTATTTGTCCACAGTGGTGTATGTGATTGAACTTGACTGAATAAAACACAATAAAAGTCACAATAAAACTCAATTCATGGGAACCTTATGAAACTCATTCCAGTAACACAATTACACAGGCAGAAACAAAGAGGCATAAATTCACTATGAAAAATAGATCATGCAAATAAACATGTATATATCCATCCATCCATCCATCGTCATAAATGGACAAATGCACAGCTATACTGCATTTAATTACTATTTGCAACATTAAACCTTTTCAAATGAGACTAAAGTATCTCCTGTACTAAAGTGTTTTTCTCTCTGTTCTTTGTGTCATTAGTGTAAGATCAGGATCACATGTGTCCAGCTCTGTGTCTCTGAAGAGTGATCAGTCAAAAGAAGGTGCAGGACCAAACTTCAGTGAGAAAACGCCATCATCTAATAAAAGGTATTTCATGTTTCTAATTTTTGGTCACATGTTGACTGTGTTAAAAAAGTTTTATCAGTGATTATCAATCATGAAACATTTTTAGATCAAATATTTATCAAAGTTTTCATGGCTAATGTTTTTTTTTTTTTTTCTAGCTTTCTGTAATATTTTGCCTAGAAAATCAGTATTTTATTTTATTGGATTTATTTGATTACAGGCTTCAATATGAGACATTAGACTCAGACGTTCAGACTCACAGGAACCACAAGAATTTCAAAGACAATCTCCTGTGGATCTTCCAGGTAGGAAAACACATTTCCATAAATGTTTAATATTTATAACAAACAAATATGTTATTGAACAAAGACATTTAATTCCTCTTGATCACTTATTTTTCTTTTTTAGGCACACATATATCTTCATTTTTCTATTTGTTCAAAAATAACAGCTGGTTAGCATGTTAGTCTTTTAACTGGATATTATTTTTACAGATATTATAATTATTGAATAAACAGTTTTTGACCAAATGTAGATGTACAGCTTGGTTTACATTGTGTTATTCTTTTTTGGCTAACACTTTATAATAACTCACGCTATGAAGCATTAGTTAAGCATCAGTAAATAATCAATTCATCATTTATAAAACAGTAATAGACATTAGTAAGCCGTTTATAAATACAGCTATAAATGCTTTGTTCTTGATTTATAAGCATATCTATAATGAGTTTAATAATTGTATTTTCATACTTTATTAATGATCAATTTATCATTATTAAATTATGTATTATTCACAAACCAGTTATTTAGGAGTTGTCAGTGGTTCATAAGATCATTTAGGAAGTGTAAGTAAATAATTAATAAACTATTTAAATGTACATTATGCATCTTATTATTTAGACATATAGTAATAGTGTTAATAAATGCTTTATTAACTGTTACGACGCGGCTCAAAGTCACAACATAAAGAGGACACTTGACAAAATGGGTTCCAATAAAGAAAATATAAATTAATTTCAGGTTAATCAAATAATGTCTAGGGTTCAAATATTAAAGAATAATAAAAGAAACAACAAATCAAATAACTGTTGGAAATGGGGATTGTGGAGTTGTGGAAACAAAAGGGAACACAAAATATCAACCCACTCTTCTAACAAAAACAAAAATGAGAGAGAGAGAGCTCAAATCGATGAGCCTCTTAAATGGAGTGCCACAGGTGCGGCCCATGATCAGCACTGGAGTCCCGCCCATCAAGGAGGAGCCTCTGTCTCTGCAATCTCACAAAAAACAAAAGGAAAAAGGGGCAGGGCTGTAACATTAACACATATTCCTAGTGTCTGCATCAACTACATCAGTACTAACTTTAAAACATTAGAGAACAGCAGTGCAGAAGATTACTGAACCTTTAAATCTCATTCATAAAAACTTTACAAAGCATAAATAGTCCTCACTTTAGATGAGCTCACAATAGTTAACTGACCACTTCTAAATGATTTATATTTACCTGGATTAATCATGAATTGCAGTAGAAATATGTGTTAATAAAGCATTTTTTAACACACTAAGTAACTATTACTATATGTCTAAATAATAAGAAGTATAAATGATTGTTTAAATAGTTTATTAATCATTTACTTACACTTCCTAAATGATCTTATGAACCACTGACAACTCCTAAATAACTGGTTTGTAAATAATGCACTACATAATTTAGAAATGATAAATTGATTGTTAATAAAGTATGAAAATACAATTATTAAACACATTGTAGATATGCTTATAAAACAAGAACAAAGCATTTGTAGCTGTATTTATAAACTGCTTACTAATGTATATTAATGCTTTATAAGTCATGAATTGACTATTTGCTAATGCTTAACTCATGATTCATAGCGTGCAGTTATTATAAAGTGTTACCCTTTTTTGTTACTTTTGTTTGTAGGATCTTGAGAGCAAAATAATCACATTTCTGAAGGAAGAGCTGGAAAAGTTTAAGAAAATATTGCAAAAAGAAAACACAGAAAACTTTGTGAAGGACTTTAATGAGAATAGATGCAGTAACAAAGCAGCAGCTCTTGATCTCACACTACATTACCTGAGAGAGATGAAGCAAGATGAAGCTGCTGATGCTCTAGAAGGTCAGAGACTCATGACCATCTGTCAGATTGTCACTTATTAATGTAGACTATCTATAAAACTATAAATGAAGACTAAAACCATTTACTTTTTGTCCTTGTGTTTAGATGAGCTGTTCTTCATTCATCAGCTAAAATGTGGCCTAAAGAAGAAGTATCAATGTGTGTTTGAAGGAATTGCGAAGCATGGTGACTCCATACTTCTGAATAACATCTACACAGATCTCTATATCACTCAGGGTGGCAGTGAACAGGTCAATACTGAACATGAGGTCAGACAGATTGAAGTTGCTTCCAGGCGTCATGAATCTCAAGAGATTCAGGTTAAATGCACAAATTTGTTTGAAGCTCCTGAACAAGACGAGGAGATCCGAACTGTACTGACAAAAGGAGTCGCTGGCATCGGAAAATCAGTCTCTGTGCAAAAGTTTGTTCTGGACTGGGCTGAAGGAAAAGAAAATCAAGATATCAGTTTCATATTTCCTCTTCCATTCAGAGAGATGAACTTAAAGGAGAAAGAAAAACTAAGTTTGATGGACCTTATAACTCATTTTTTCCCAGAGACAAAAGGACTGAACCTTACAAGAAGAAATCAATTCAAACTCCTGTTCATCCTTGATGGATTGGACGAATGTCGCCTTCCGCTGAAGTTTGATCATAATGAGACGTGGTGTGATGTATCGTCACCAGCCTCTCTGGATGTTCTCCTAACGAACCTCATGAAGGGAAATCTGCTTCCTTCTGCTCTCATCTGGATCACCACCAGACCAGCAGCTGCCAGTAAGATTCCTCCTGACTGTATCGACCGGCTGACAGAGATACGAGGATTCAGTGACGCACAAAAGGAAGAGTACTTCAAAAAAAGATTCACGGATCAGAATCAGGCTAACACAATCATTGATCATGTTAAAAAATCAAAGAGTCTCTTTATCATGTGCCACATCCCAGTCTTCTGCTGGATTTCAGCCACTGTTCTCCAGAACATTCTGGAGCAGAAAATAAATAATGATGTGAAAAACAATCAGACTGATGAGATCTCTAAAACACTACAGGAATCAAATACTGAAGACATTCCCAAGACTCTGACACAAATGTACGCACACTTTCTCCGCTTTCAGATCCAGCAGAGCCGCCGAAAGTATGATGGAGAATACGCAGCATATGTTTCCTGGGATAAAGATGCCATCCTTTCACTGGGGAAACTGGCATTTCATCAGCTGGAAAGAAACAACGTGATCTTCTATGACACAGACCTGGAAGCCTGTGGTATTGACGTCTATAAGGCATCAGTGTACTCAGGCATGTGTACCCAGATCTTTAAGGAGGAAACAGGGATCATTCTTGGTACCATGTACTGCTTTGTTCACTTGAGTATTCAAGAGTTTATTGCAGCCCTTTATGCACATCTGTTTCTAGACATCAACAAGAAAAGTGTGTTTGTTCATGAATCTACTGGACAGGTAAACAAAAAAGAAAGCATGATTGATTTTCTCAAGACTGCAGTGGACGAGGCGCTCAAGAGTGACAATGGACACCTGGACCTTTTCCTTCGCTTCCTCCTCGGTCTGTCACTCCAGTCCAATCGACGACTCTTACGGGGTCTGTTGACACAGCAGGAGGACAATGACCAGAGCAACAAGGAAATAGTTCAGTACATCAAGCAGAAATTAGAAGATAATCTGTCTGCAGAGAGATCCATCAATCTGTTCTACTGTCTGAATGAACTGAACGACCAAACTCTGGTGAAGGAGATTCAGACCCACCTTAGCAAAGGAAGTCTCTCATCTGGTGACCTTTCACCTGCCCAGTGGTCTGCTTTGGTCTTTGTGTTGTTGACATCAGAGGAAGAGCTGGAGGACTTTGAGCTTCAGAAATTCAAGAAATCAGACGAGTGTCTCATTAGATTATTGGCAGTCATCAAAACCTCCAGAAGAGCTCTGTAAGTCATTTAATACGTTTTGTCATGTTTTGCTCTCATCTGAAAAATGCATTCATCTACATTATTCTATAGTGAATCCCCATCATGAACATGAATTTAAAGGCCCTGATATACTTCAAGCGAAGCTCTTTTTTGTTTTTTGTTTAGGGGTTAAACGAGGTTCAAAATACGTGAGTAGTGATATACTGTAATCGAATATCTGACGCCACCCACACTGCTGAGAGCGACGGTTAAATGAATATATAAAAATGTTGTGTGCTTTCTTCTCAGTAACAAAAAATAAACACAACAAAATTGAGAAACTAGGAAGGATTTTTTAATAAAGCATAAGAAAAGCATCTGATCATGGCAACGTGGATATGTTTGTTTGCACAAGCTCTGTAATTCGGCACTCCAGTAAAGTCACGTTGTGTTTATATTATAACACTTTATAAAATAGATTGCTTTAAATCAAGCAGCTTTACCGTATTAAACATGAAAAAGTGTCAGTCTCTCATTTCATTAGAAGTACAACTTTATTTTCTGCAATAAAGCAGCTCTCTAGTGTTCATGTTTTAACTCGCGGATGTCTGATTTCTACGGACTCGAGAGGAGAAATGAACTGGAAAAGATTTTTCAAGTGAAAGAAGGTGGACCTTCAGCGCACACCTACCTTAAGTAATGGCCGCGGACCAATGGTAGTACGAAGGTGTTTACCAGCTGAAGTGAACTTTTCCAGAAAATTGTTTCAAACTTCCAAAACTAACTCCAAACGAACTTTGTTTCAGCCTGGTTTTGTTCGAAATGACGTCACATCAGTTTGTTCTGAAAAAGTCTGAAAAAAATCTATTTTTTTAATTAAGACAGTTTATCAAATCCTTAGACAAAATATGAAAACATTTAAAAATGTTTGCGTATTTGTTTTGTATCATATGATACTCCAGAAATGTATGACTCAAATTATATATTGGCTCATACTCCTACTTAAGGAAAGAAAAATAGAAAAATTTTATTCAGATGCATAAAAAATTGTAATTTGGTACAGATATTATGTATATTGCACCAAAATTAAATGAAATTCTGAAAGGTTATAATATAAACCAATGAAATTTTTATATAACCGGCTAAATAAAGTACAAATACATTATCAGTTGGTACTCTGCATCTCCCAATAATTTAATATTTTAAATGCTTAGTTTTATGAGTAGTTCTTTAGTTTGAATTGTGTTTGTACTGCAATACATAGATGATTGAGAGATTTACAAATAAACATTTATCAAAAGTCTGTTGTATCATATTTGATCTACACATTTTAAGATGGTTTTCTACAAATCAGTTTTTTTATTAAGTTTAAATTAAAATATTTATTTCTAATTAAGTAAAAATTAAGTAAAATAAATATAAATTTAATTTCAGCAATTGTTATGGATGTGTTTTTACTATCATTAAATTAATGATATTTCACCCATTGGCCACCCTGCTCTCTAAGATATCAGCATCGGCCATCGGTTGACCACTATGAATAGTCAAGGAAACCAAAATTGCTTTAATCCAGTAAATGTTAATCTTGAAATATTAATAACTAATACAATTTCTTAGGTTCTTAGATTAAAGTAATCTTAGCTTTACTTAAATCATTAAAGATTTCATAGCAACAAGACTAATATATGTGAATGGAGGCATTTTTTCAGACATCACTGACCCTAAAATTTACATAAACCCCACCCCCGAGAACACGCAACAAAGGGGGTGAGGCCATGTTGGGCTGTTTTAGAGAAGAGGAACAGTTGTTATAGTAGAGTGTTGTTGCCATGCCGTCATTTTACACCGGACTGCTTCATAAACGAGTTTCAATTCAATGCTGGATTTGCACAAAAGATTAACATGACGGCACATGCTAGTCGATGACTTGAATCAACTCCACAGCAACTACATACATTTATCCACTAACCATTCAGAAACGTCCAGTTTCATTCTACAAGTTGTAACTTCTTCCTGAGTCTCTCCATCAGTGTCCGACTCCGGTTTGAACAATGTAAGGCTGAACAACGTTACTGACAATCCTCATTTTGGCTGTGTGAGATTCTCCAGGTTTGTTGTTGTTGAGCAACCGAAGCATGAGCTGTTAAAGCTCCACCCTGTTCTGGAAAGCAGGCTGCAAGCAGCAGCTCATTTGCATTTAAAGGGACACACAAAAACGCTGTGTTTTTGCTCACACCCAAAAAGAGGCAAATTTGACAAGCTATAATAAATGATCTATGGGGTATTTTGAGCTGAAACTTCACAGACACATTCTGGGGACACCAGAGACTTATATTACATCTTGTGAAAAGGGGCATTATAGGTCCACTTTAAGTGTCCCCAACAAAGCAAGCCAAAGGCAACAGTGGCAATAACCACTGGAATAGAGTGAAAGGAATAAAGCAAAAAATCATTGGAGAAACCAGGCTCAGCTATAAAAAGCTAGAAACCTTAACACAAATATTTTTTTTTCATTCTTCATATTTTTCACATACTTCATTTTACCCAGGAAATCTGTACAGGAAATACTAGTTTTTGAAGAGTATTCATATTTTAGCTCAGCCTCTTTACTGAATATATGCTGTTTATGTAAAAATAATAACGGAAAATATATTTAATGTTTGTATGTAGAAAATGTATGTGATCCGTCTAATTCTGTGATGTGATTTATTTTTTCTTGTAGGTTAAATGACTGTAACTTAACAGACAAAAGCTGTTCAGCTCTGGCTGCAGTTCTTGGATCAGATACCAATCTGAAAGAGCTGAACATGAACAATAATAATCTGCAGGATTCAGGAGTGAATCTGCTCTGCACTGGACTGAAGAAACTAAACTGTAAATTGGAGATACTGAGGTAAGTTGAGCCACAGGAGTCACATGACGAGAGTGAGGTGCTATGACTGACAGGATGTTATCAGAGGCAAAACCACAAGAGAACTTTTGTTAATAAACATTGTATTTCTTTGTTTAATATAAGTGAGATTGTCTTTGTTTTATTGTTGTTATGTTTTTCATAAAAAAAAAATAATAATAATGTACTATGAACTAAGCATTCGTTTTAAAATCCAAAGATTTTTTATTCATTTGTTACAATGTGGGTATACCATATCATCCATCTTATTCATTTTGGTAACAAAAGTCCAATGTTTAAAAAGCGAATTTTTCATTGTATTTCATTGGTGATGTGTTTTCATTAATAATAATGAACCACAAATTAAGAATTAGTTTTCAATTAAGAGGAAAATACAAATACCTTTTATTTATTTGTAACAACGCGAGTATACCATGCCATCAGTGCTATTTGTTTTGTTGATAAAAGTTTGATGTTTAATATAAGCGAGTTTGTCATTGTACTATTTTATTGTTGTTGTGTTTCTTCATTAAGAGTAATATTGAATCAAGGAAAGGAAAGATCTAATGTTAAAGATCAAAATGGGCTCACTGCACAAGATGGTGTCTTTGAGCTTTGGCAGTATGAGTGTGTGCATGTTTACTTCTGCTCTTACTCTTTCAGTTTATGGGATTTCTGTTGTTCAGGTTTAACTGATTAATCAGCTGAATGTTTTCATTCCTGTTCTAGACTCTCTAACTGCAGTGTAACAGAAGAAGGTTATAAAGCTCTGGCTTCAGCTCTGAGATCAAACCCTTCACACCTGATAGAGCTGGATCTCACAGGAAATGATCCTGGACAATCAGGAGTGAAGGAGCTCAGTGATTTACTACAGGATCCAAACTGTCAGCTGAAGACACTGAGGTGAGACGAGATGAAATAATGAACATAATTAACAAAATATGCAGACTAAATAAAAAAAATATGCAGGCTAAATATTCATAACAAATATATAATTTTAGTCATACAATAAGTTGGACAATTTGTTGCATCAAACTGAACAAGATCAGATCAGATGCTGTGGGTTCTGACATGATGATGATGACCGTCAACACAGTTTAGTTGTGGTACAAGCTACAGGTCAAATAGACATTGAGTCAGTATCTCTCCACAGCAGGTCTATGGCTACGTTCAGACTGTCAGTCCAAATCCGATTATTTGTGTATCCGATTGATCTGATCTAAAATTATTGACGTCCACATTGTATATCGCAACTGTTCAGATCTGATTTGTGTGTCAATGCCACTCTTTTGTTTTTTGGAATATCTACATTGGTTTCTATGGCAATGATTTTGCGTTGGTAGGCATACGCCAAAGACAACAACAACAACCGCAGGATGGAGGGCTTTGTAATACAGATGTTGTCTTATTTACAACATGACATTGTGTAGCCGCCACGCGCTGGACTACTGCGTCTTCTGAGGCAGTGACAGAAACGTAGGAGGCGGGTATGTGCGGCTTTATTCCGCGCTGTCATCTCTGCTGGTTTCAAAACATCTCTGTTATATTGTTATTCTGCTCGTCCGGCACTTTGCAACAACAACCTTATTTCTGCTGCAACTTTCAGTATGTTTCCTATAACAATGTCTGATGTTTATATTTTACGTGGCGTGAGAAAGTCACATAAACCACACGAAACCCATCAGAGCAGTCAGACTGATACAAATTTCCAGAAATGCGATTTGAAAAGGTTTTTTAAACCACATGCGCGTGTCGTTCGAAATGGATTTGTAAAAGTCGCATTTCTTGTGATTTTTGGCCATTCAGACTTGATAATCTCATCGGATTTCAATCGGATATGTGCAAAAAACAGATTTGGACTGACAGTCTGAACAAGGCTTATGAGTCTCCTGCTTAAAAGCCAGAAAAATCTTGAGGCTTTAATTTCACACTCTGTATTCATACTGAAAATCATGATCTAGTGAACTTTTGCCCTTCTGCTCTGTGGGACGTTTCTGTTCTTATGAGTTTGCTTTAAGACTGAGTGTCGCTGTAGTTTCTTTTTTAAAATCTCTGACTATTAGACTTTGTTTTCAAGTATTTGTATATTTATTTGTATATTTAAATGTTCAAAGAGAAGTGTTACATCTAAATAACTAACTAGAGCTTGTCTTCAGAACAACAAATGTTTATCTTATCAGTCATTTTTGTAATGCAACAGACATTTAGTTGAGAACTGAATTGATTCTTCTGCAGGTTTTTGAGTGCTGCTGCAGATGAAGCCTGTCAGTATGTGAAGAGAGTTGTGGGTAAAAACCCGTTACTCCTGAGAGAGCTGAATCTGAGTAAACATGAACTAGGAGACACACGAGTGAATCAGATCGCTGCTCTACTGCAGGATAAACACTGTCGACTCAACACACTGACGTGAGTATTGTTCATTGATTTAAAATATTAATTACTTTCAATTGTAATGTTACTGAAGCTGATAATAATATTTCCTCACGCATTTGAGTCAGAGCAGTTTTTTTCTCAGCCACAACAATGTAAAGTAATACAGTTAAACAGGAAATTAAAAACACACAATTAAAACGTGACATCAGTCTTTATATATTAGACTAAGTCAGTTTGATCATGGGTCAATAATTATTTCAGCTACTGTAGAGGGAGAACAATGATTTTCTTCCAGAGCTTAGAAAACTCTTCAAATAAGTGATAGATTGAAAAAACAGCTGCACTATAAACACAGAGATGTCTTTCCTAACTTTCACAGGTTAATTCTGTGTAAATGTTAGTGATTGAACTCGCGATCAGAGGCATAATAAGACCGTGGCGACAGGAAATCCCAGTTGAGGTGTATTTATTGAGCAGACTGTCAAATCCCACAGCGAAAAAGCCAAACAAGAAAACTATAAAAATAAATGTTGGGGAAAAAAAAAAAAAAAAAAATTACAAGTCTTTTGTTGGAACATAGTCACAACAGCAGTTGTATAGTTTGAATAACAAACTTTCTTAAACAGAAGCTACCCTCACCCTCACACTTTAGACTCGACTTCACTCCACCCACCATGTGTTAACTCCGGCAGCCATTTTGTAGTCTAGGCCAGTAGTTCTCAAACCTGTCCTGGAGTACCACCAGCCCTGCACATTTTGTATATCTCCCTATATCTGACACACCCATTTCAGGTCTTGCAGTCTCTACTAATGAGCTCATGAGTTGAATCAGGTGTGATAGATGAGGGAGACATACAAAACGTGCAGGGCTGGTGGTACTTCAGAACAGGTTTGAGAACCACTGGTCTAGGCCATACCCTGGACTGTACCATTCTACAGCTAAGTTTTACTTTCTTACATTTGCACTTCTTATCACCTTATGCATATAAAAACAACATCTATCCATGATTAAATTACACTATAACACAATATAACAATACAACAAATGAATTAAAGATAAACCTTGTTTTAAAAAAGAAAATTTAGATTTCTTTGGTGTGCATATGTGCATTTTAAGACGTTTTAAGGCCAACAAATACATACTACATGAATGCACAATTTTGAGGCTGCTTTAATCGCATGTTTGGTAGTTTCGTGACTTCATTTACAACAGAATAACGACGGTGCATGCCCGTAGTTTCTTTTGCGCTTTAGTTAAGCTATAAAATAGCCTAATATGCAGCGCGAGCAATTGAGTTCGCGCTTCGAGCACAGTAGGCTGTAGCCTAACGGCTGATTGGAGTTTAACTGACATAGCCTGACAACATCTGATCTGACCGCAGTTCACTGTTGTTCAGCTGAAGGTCCCCCGTCCTCACCGCGCTCGTTTGACTTGCGCCTGTGGCTGAGGCGAAGCTGGAATGCGCGTCTGAAAAGTGTCCCGTTTGTTATGGTCGTAAAGACACATTTCTTTATAAACGCAGCGCTTTACTTGGCGATGTTTTAAAAAATATTTTTATTTGTGGTATTTCTTATGCTCTGTCGGTGGTGTGTGGAGAAGTGTCTTATCGATCGTCAATTAAGCAAGGTGCGTGGCTCGCAGCAGACACAAGAAGCAAGCCCGTTTTGTACAAATTATGGTGATCCGATCATTAAAAGTGCATTAAAATAGAAACGATACAAAGTCATTGAACAAGGAAAGCACTAGAAATTTTGTAAACAAGTCAGTTTAATAAAACTATTTCATCATAGCCTATCGGGCTCTGTGCTTTGAGAGGGCATTGACATATGAGCAGTACAGAGCCCATCTTGTTTTATATCATGATTTTCCCCAATATTCCAAATCTATTGTCACCATTTGAAAATCTTCCGCACAAGATGTTGCGCTGCCAGGAGAAGCGAAACTGAATACTGGCGCGTGGGAAATAGGCCTACTACGAACTGACATGCTGAAGAAGAGGAAAAACAACAATAGCCTAACTTTTTATAGACAAGCTATAACAAATAATAATAATAAATAATTAATAATTTCGTTTTTGCGACTAATTAATTTCCTCGTCCCTCCTTAATTTAAAACAGTAATCAGCTTACATGTCTGTAATTTGCGAAAATATAGGGCGAGACGGTAATGATTTGGGAAAAAGAATCAAGAGATTGCATATCCAGAGGAATACCTCACGAAATAATGAATAGGGCTAAGTGTGACTGTGACCCATTAACACAGTCTGTTATATATTGTACAACGCATTATACATGTGCCAAAACTGTCAAATAAACAAAAAGTTTACAAAACACAGTCGGTTATGTCTAATTAAGTGACTGACGCGCTCTGAAAAGTGAACAAATGCTTAATTAGAGACGGTAAAGTGAGTGGGTCCAATATCATTGGTCTTAAAAAGTGGGTGGGTCTCGTCCCACCCACATACAATGGTTCCGACGCCCATAATGCTGCAACAATATATGTGTGTGTTAGATATGGTGTATGTGCATACAGTCCAAACATGATCACGGGGTTGCTCCGTGACAGTAAATTAAATATAACGCCGGTTTCACACTGCAAGCGTGAGCAGCGCATATTTTTTTCGGCGTGCATGTTATCCAACGGATGCATTCACACAGGCAGCAGGAGCAGCGCGTGAGCGTCAAGCAGGAGCGTCGCGTGAGCAGGAGTGAAGCGGGGGTTTCGACGCCCAGTCTGTTTTTGCTGCGCTGCTGACGCTCAATTAAAATGAAAGAACACTTTTGATGGACAAAATAAATATAATTTCACACAAAAAGTGTTCAAAATGCACAGAATAAGCATGTCTAATGTGTTTTAACAAGAATTTGAGTATGACGGAAAAGAAAATTAAGAATCAAAAATATTTATAGAAGATTTACCCATTTAAACTTGTTTTTAATTATTCAGTTTGGGTTAAAGTATGGTGTATTATATAAAAAAAAAACGAATGTAAACTAGCCAGAAAATATGATATATAAACATTATTTTAGTTTATTAGGTACACAGAGAGATAGCATACCCAAATCAAACCCGAGTTTGCGGTCTTGTAAACATGTGCATGCGGCAGATGATGTAAAACTCAAAGCTTACCTCATTCGTGTGCAGCAGTGGATGACACGAGGCTTTTATTTATTTACGTTTATATGCGAATGTTGTACACCTCCCCATGTTAACAAACTTTCAAGACTATCAAGTTTATAATGACCAACTCAAAAACAAATTTATAGCTGTCTTTGTAAAGAAATGCTCACTTTATATACAGCTTCGAGCTGCTGCTGTGACGCTGTACAAACGCTTCCAGTGTGAATACTCGCGCACCTCTGCAGCTGCAGTGACGATGTAGTTACGCTCACGTGCTGCTCACGCTCGCAGTGTGAAACAGGCGTAAGTGTGTATATATTGATTGCTCTTTGTGAACATGACTGCTGAATGTGATCATGTTCACTGATTGCTGGTGTGGAACAGTTTTTTTTTTTTTTTTTTTTTTTGTGACGTCAGAACTGTTTTTATAACTGCTTTCAATTTAATGTTTGTATTTCACAAAATGTAAAATGTCTAATTTTGGTGCAGCATATACTGTAACTTTTAAAAATCTGTGATCAGTATCTGCCTGTAATAAGATCCACCGAAGGCAAGTTGACTGAACTCAAGTGCAGCTTTATTCTAGTGATGTTACTCCTGATACCGAGGCTTCGAAGCTTGTGTCGAGAACGTCAGGTTCTTCCCGCCGGAGCTCCGTATCGAGGCTTGTGTTGTTTTAGTGAAATGACGTCACCGGTGATGTTCGAAGCCTCGAGAAGGGGTTCACTTTTGGAGGAACAATGTGTTTTTTTCCTCTCGTGTTTCACAAGCACTTCCACTTCTCTCTGTCCAGTCCACCTTAATCACTTTCACTTTTTTTTCAGTTTAAAGAACTTTGTTTTTTCTCGTATGTTCAACAAAAGCATTGCTCAGTTAAAAAAATTATGAAACATTATGAAACAACACTTAACATAAATACTTAACAGAACAAATTATTTATTTGTGTATGTTAATGTATGAACCATGTAACACACATTTTGGCGCTGTCAAAAAAAAACAAAAAAACAAAAAAAAAAGTTTTTCCTGCCCCATATTTCCATTGATCATCATGTGTCTCTGTGTGCATTAAAAGCCTCGAGAAATGAACCACTTTTCAACACATCTGGCTGGAAAGCTTCAAAGCTTCATGAAGCTTCATCTCACCACCACTACTTTATTCAAATAAACATGAACAAAATTAAAATAACAAAGAAATGCTTGACTAAGGAATAGGGATGCACCAATACCATTTTTTTCAGGGCCGAGTACGAGTACCGATACTTTTTTTCTGGTACTCGCCGATACCGATGCCTATACATTTATAAATTTCTCTCTCTCTCTCTCTCTCTTTTTTATTTTTTTATTTTTTTTTGATGTTGCAGTTTTCCAAGCACAACACAGTGAGACTAATGAATGTAGGACAACTTATTTATCATTACTCTAATGAAAAAAGTAATAATTTTTATGTGCTTGTCACAAACTTAAAGAACAAAAATTTCACAGTGTCCAATAACCTTCAAAGGGCATAATTACCAATATATATATAATTGTTGTTATATAAAAAGACATTTACAAATAATACAACAAATTACAAATACTATAGAGATACAAATTAAATAAACTTGTTTTTCAGATACAGTAGGTTTATTTTCCATGTATACATTTATTTAACATATTTTGTTGTTTTATTAACATTAATGACAAATATAGGCTATGGTCCCTTTAAGACCGAATCCATGGATACTGACACATATCCTGTTTTCACCCAAATGTTTACGTCCACTTAAGCTATAACCGACTGTATTTACGTGAGATACTCCACACGATGGACATTTTGACAACTATGTGTGCATTTGACCATTCAGGCGCGAGGAGAACCGATCGCGCGCTGAGAGAACTGGGATCGAGAGAGAGAGAGAGAGAGAGAGAGAGAGAGAGAGTGTCATTCAGTCTGTGTCATTCAGGGCGCGATTCTGCCTATCCCGCCTTCACTAATCGATAACGAATTGTGATTGAAAGCATGCAGTTCGCAAGTGTGTGTTGTCATCATTAATTTTGAAGTATTTCCACACCTCTGAGGCTGACATTATTTCTGCTGCTGCCGCCGGTGTCTCTGTGCACGGAAAATTCTGTCAGTTATGTCACGTGAGGTATCGGTCTGTGGTATCGGGGGTATTTTTACGAGTACGAGTACATGAGCTTGGTATCGGTGCATCCCTACTAAGGAACATGAACATAAACCTCATCAACAGCAGTTGAACAAAACCAGACAAAAGACAATGATAACATGAGGGCTATATATACACACACACTAATGAACAAACAAGAAACACCTGAACACAATGAACCAATGAAAACGTGACACATGAAACAAGGAACCAATCAGAACGTGACACATGAACAGGGGGAGCACATGACAAGAGGCTTGTTTGAGATGAGCAAATTCTGCGCAGAACTGATCTGTGATCACCACGAGATGCATGCCGGTTAGAAATGTGTCGCCTTGGGCCGCCTTGCTCTGATGTCATGCCGACGTGTGTCAAAAAAAGTCCTCATCGGCCTCATCGGATTCTGCAGTCGGGCGCAGTTGCTCTCCACTGACTGCGCTGACCAAAAGCATGATGGGAAACGACTTGATGACGACACAGCTTAATGCTTATTGGTTTAAACAACTGTGATGTATTGATCTGTTTTAAAATGTTTGATTTTAAAACTCTAATATCATGTTTTTGTGTGTAAAAATAATGTGCGAATATTCCCAAACTCTCTGACAGTGCGATCTCTCTATGGGTTGTGATTGCTGTCATTTAAAAAAAATATATAAAATCATTTTTACTTTAATTATAAAAACATGTGAAAATGACAAATGAACGTTTATTGTAAAGTGTTAGTGAGTCGACAATCCGCCGGTTTCACAGACAAAGTTTAAGCTAGTCTAACTAAAATGCAAGTTTGAGCTGTTTTAACTGTATGTAACTTGTACTGACATATCTTAAAATATGTCAGTGCCATTGATTTGTCTCCAGATGCACACCAGTAATGTGTTTTTCTTTGGTACGTTTATAAAAGCTACTTAAATACCTTAATTTAACTAGACCCTAATCCCTGTCTGTGAAACCGGGCCAATGTGTCTGAAAACAACCGACATAAACACATCAAACCAAGGGTGACATTGACAAGAAAGAACCTTAAAGATGATATATAATGAATTTGTAAACGAACATAAATAGATTGACGATTTCAGCCTTTGTATTGTTATAATGTCGGTAGTATTTTTAAATGAACAATGTGTCGTCTTTCTCCATGTTACCTGCACCTGGATATTCCTGTTTATTTGTCAGCAAAAGTCTGCTGGATGAAGATAAACATGTTACTTGATCATCATAGATCTGAGTCATTGTCTTTTCTCTTTCTGTCTTCAGTCTGAGTTACTGCAGTATTACAGAGAAACAGTGTGTCATCCTGACTTCAGCTCTGAAATCAAACCCGTCACACCTGAGAGAGCTGAACCTGAGCTGGAATAAACTAGGAGACTCTGGAGTGAAAAACCTCAGTGATCTACTGATGAACCCACAATTCAAGCTGGAGAAACTACAGTTAGTATCATTATACTGTATTTACCGTTTAGTTTATTTTAAGTCACATCATTTGTAGCTCTTGTAAGGGTGGACCTCCTACAGGGGTTCAGGCTGTAGGGTTGCCGAGCGACTAAAGAAACGTTATCAGCAAGATGGTAGAAAACTGTACATTTCTTGTCTATTACCACCCACTGCAACTTATACCAACGACGGAAATAAGCGCAGTTATAATAGCAAAACATGTGGGAGAGCGTTGCTATAGGGTGACGGTATTATATTGCAATAGGGAGCACATTAATGTTAATACCAAATCAAAACTAGTTAGCACATCATTTGTAATAGAAAGGGTTTAATGACAATATCTGGTTATGGTTACACTTAAAATAGTTACAAAAGAGATGAATGAGATGATAAAATCTTATATCATTAATCGTACCCAGCATGTATGTAAAAAGTTACCTGAGAGATAGAGAGAGAGTGAAAGAGAAAGAGAGATTTGATTTTGATTTTTCAAGCATCTTTATTTAAGAAAACTAAAAAATCACATCAAGTCACATAACATCAAAAATTCCACAAAATTTAAAACATTTCATAAAAAGAGTGCAAAATGAAGTTCATTTTCAATAACGGAACACAAAGCTCCTCTATGACACCATATTCTTTCAGAAATATTCAAGGAGTCCATAGCTTTTTAAAAACGAAAATCAATTAAAAGCCTTGATTTGATCATAGCTGCAAACACCTTTTCAACATTATGATTGATTCTTTGCTCAATTTTTTCTCTTCTGCTAATGTAAATGGCCATTTTGGCTTTTCCCAAAATAAAATTAAGCAATTGACAATCATTCTTTCTTTTTTGAACATATTTAAAACCCAAAATAAAACTCTGCACAGAAAACTGCTCATTAAAACAATTAAAAAGATTTTGCAAACCATCAAATAAAGGTTTAAGTCTTGAGCAATACAAAAAAGTATGAAAAGAACAGCTACATCCTCAGCTTTACCAAAACTTGGCCCAGCCACTTTGATTAAACATCCAATCGTTATAATCTTGGATTTAATGAATGCTGCAGTCGTTGTCCCACATGCACCCAAAATGTCCAAACGTGATCCTTAGATCAGGGGTTCCTTCAATAGCCAGAATAAAGATGACGTAGGATCAGTTCTTTTCACCTGAAAGAGATCCCATACTTTAAAAAGATTCCTGTAAAACTCTGGCATCCTGGATGTGTTGACTTTTTTGGGATCCAACAAGAACAAAGGCTTATCCAAGCATAGTCCTTCAGCAGTCTTTAAAATAATACTGGCCACTGGCCTCCAGCTTAAGTTCTCTGGGCCAGTAAGGAATCGCTGTATAAACTGTAAGCGAAAAGCTGCAGTCCTACTTTGTAAATGTACAAGCCCTTGCCCTCCTTCTTCTTTTGGTAAATACAATACATTATGGGGTACCCAATGCATTTTTTCCCAAAAAAAATCTATTAATATGGATTGGATTTTCCCAAGTAAATATGCAGGTGGGTCTATACAAGCCACCAAATTATTAATAATAAGGGTACGTCCTCTATATGATAAATTCTTTACAATCCGTTTCCATTTCATTAAACGACCTTTAAGTTTTTCAATTATTCCCTCCCAATTTTTTTGAACAAACATTTCGTCTCCTATAAACACTCCCAAATATTTTAAACCATCTTTTTTCCAAGTTAACCCATTTGGGAGTGTTGGAACCCCTCTTTCCCACTTTCCTATTAACACTGCTTCACTTTTACCCCAGTTAATTCTAGCTGAAGAGATGACTTCAAAATCCCTTAATGTTTTTAATAATGTGTCTACATCATTTTGCTTATTTACTATTATGACAACATCATCAGCATATGTTGATAAAACTAAAGTGCTTTTACTGGCTTGTATAGATACCCCTTCTAAAATTCTTCTCAATTTATTTAAAAGTGGTTCGATTGCTAGTGTGTAAAGTATCCCAGACAGAGAACATCCCTGTCTTACTCCACGACACACTTTAAAAGGAGCACATAAGCCACCGTTAACTTTCAATACACTCTCAATGTCATTGTATAAAACTTTTATATATCTAATAAAATCATAACTAAAACCAAATGCATGTAAAGTTTTCCACAGATAGTCATGTTCTACACGATCAAACGCTTTCTCTTGATCTAAGGAAATCAAACCCATATCTATACCCATAATTTTAGAAACATCAAATAAATCTCTTATTAAATGGATATTATCAAAAATTGATCGCCCAGGTATACAGTAGGACTGACCAGAGTGGATTACCTCCTCCAAAACCCTTCCTAGTCTAGTAGCTAACACTTTTGAAAGCAACTTATAGTCACAGCACAACAAGGATACAGGTCGCCAGTTTTTTATGTCTCTCACATCACCTTTTTTCGGCAAAAGGGTAAGGACCGCTCTTCTACAGCTCAGCGGCAGAAGTCCTCCGACTAGGCTGTCACTGAGAACTGCCAGCAGATCCTCCCCTATCATAGGCCAAAAGGTTTTATAGAACTCAACTGGGATTCCATCTATCCCAGGAGCCTTACCATTCTCCATGCTTTGGAGAGCTTTGTGCAGTTCACCTAGGCTTATAGCCCTCTTGAGTGCTGCATTAGAGTCCTCAGAGACCTTTGGCAGTTCCTCAAAGAAACACTGCTCAACAGACTGATTCTCCTGTTCACAACTATAGAGTTTTTCATAAAAAACATTTGCTCTTTTACGAATTTCAATAGGGTCTGATATCAGAGAACCAGTCTCAGAAAATAAAGAATGTATAACACGTTTTTGACCGTTCTTTTTTTCTAGACTAAAGAAGAATTTTGACGGCAAATCCATCTGGTCTATATCTTGAAATCAAGATCGAACTAGCGCTCCCTGTGCTTTCACTCTTTGCATGTCAGACAACACCGATTTCTTTAAAAAAAGGCCTTCAATATGCATTTGATTTCCACTTGACTGTGCCGCTTCTTGAAATTTCAGAATTTCATCCTCTAACACTCTAATAGATTTAATTATATCTTTTGTGACATTATGAGTGTACTGTTGACAGTTGCTTAATTTGAGTTTTACCAAACCCCCACCATCTTTGCAAAGACTGAAAACTTGCTTTTTCATTCCTAAAATTTTCCCAAAAGAATTTAAACGTATCTATAAAATGTGCATCACTTAATAAATTTGTATTAAAATGCCAGTAAGCACTTTTCAGCTTGACAAAGTTTAAAGTTACTGTACTTATAACTAGACTATGATCAGAAAACCCAACTGGGGTTATGAAGCAGTTCTTAAAAATGCTAAGATGGTGTTTAAAACAATATAATCTGTCTAATCTCGCTAAAGACAACCTATTATCACGGACATGTGTCCATGTATACTGTTTTAAATTCCCATTTAGACACCTCCATACATCACATAAATCATTTGTTTCAACCATCTGAGTAAGTCGTTTACGAGAAGGCATATGTGGTTCTACGTGATTCCTGTCTATGTTACTTTCCGCACAATTAAAATCTCCACCCAAAATTAAATACTCTTCACTATTACATTTTTCCAAAGTTTCAGCAAGAACATGTAAAAACACCATTCTTTCTGATGGTAAAGTTGGGGCATATACACAAATAAAAACAAAAGTGTGATTCTCAACCTGAGCTCGAATCTTTAGCAGTCTACCTTTCACAACCTCTTCCGTCTCAATGGAACAGGGAGTAAAACTATTAGCAAATAAAATAGCAACCCCTCCACTAAATGAAGATTTATGACTTAAAAAAGAGAGACCTTTAAATTCTTTTTCCCATTCAACAGCATTGGTTACATCACTATGTGTTTCTTGTACAAGTAAAACATCAATTTTTTTTTGACTCATGATCTCATACATCATTGAGCGTTTTACATGATCTCGAGCTCCATTCACATTTAAAGACGCAATGCGAGTGTCACCCATTTGAAAATAAAAAAGTAAACTTAAACCATAAAGAAAAAAGCAGCCAATAAGGGCCAAAAGTTTGAGCCAAATAACTGCCATTAACTTTTAAACTGGTTTTGTAGCTTTGTCACAAATTTTTTCAATCTGTATACCTCTTTGTTTGTGAAACATCCTTCACTCATAAACATCCTAGTATTTTCCACAAAGCGTTTAATGTCTGGAAAATAGTCAGCAACCTGTACCCCCCTCAGATTTTTTGTCAGGTTTAAAAACTTCCTAATTTCCTCAGTATCATAATCTTTACATGTCCATTTATTCTGGGAACAACTAGAAGCAACAGAATCGGAGAAATCGCTCTCGCTGCCAACATCATCCACATCAGACTCCTTTTCATTTTCTGTTTTTCTAGCTTGTTTCGATTCAGAAACCTTGTCTTTCTTTTTTCTCTTTAAAGGCGTTTTAAAAACAGCCTGATCCATATCCATCATTAAACTATCACCTAAATTAACACTCTCGGAAGGGGACATTTTGTTCAACCCTACACTAACATGTGAAATATCCATGTTCTCATCAGCCTTGGACTCATTTCTGGCAACAACAGTGACAACTAATTCATTCTCTCCATGAATTTTTTCTGAGGCCTGATTCACCTCTTCTGTCTTTGAAAGAGGCACCGTATCAGTTGTGTTACTAGTGGATGGCCTGGGCTCAACTTGGCTTGGATCAGAAACATTATCTGTTAATCCTCTACATTCACCGCGGACACCACTTTCACTCCGTGGCGCCGTGTGAGAGACTCCAAACTAGTGCTTATGTTTTGGGCTGCCATGCTTTCCAGTGATACACTGGTTGGCGACGGCCAACCCCCCCAAAGAAAACTAAATCACCACTTGATTTACCACAGATATCAAAGCCCAAAAACAAAGAAAAAAGATGCCAGCGCAGAGAGAGAGAGAAAGAGAGAAAGAGAGAGAGAGAAAGAGAGAAAGAGAGAGAGAGAGAGGGGGGGGGGGGGGGGGGCACAGACAGCAACACCATGATAATAAAACACAACAAAACTGTTACACAAATAGATTATTCTGAAATGTTACATTTATACTGGACTAATGGTACTTTTCACTAAATCTTCTTTTATTAAGCAAAATGTGTATTTAGAGATTGTAAATTACACACTAAAATGACTTTATAATTGATTTAAGTAATAATTCATGAAAAATGTGAAAATAGTCCATTTAAATGTTAATTTTTTTGTCGTTTCTATATTCATCCTATATATTAATCTAGAGTGATAAATTCACTTATTTTTGGGAGTGAGGATGGATCCAGACTTGGATTGTAACTAGTATCCTCAAACGCTCCTGTCTTGGTTTGTTCGTTTATATCATTAAGTTTCCATGTTTTTGCTGGTTTATTAGTGACTGTATGACATTTATTCATGATTCATTTAACTCACACATGAACTGAACATGGATTTGAGTCATTTTCTCTTTCTGTCTTCAGTTTGAGTAGATGCAGTATTACAGAGAAACAGTGTGTCATCCTGACTTCAGCTCTGAAATCAAACCCGTCACACCTGAGAGAGCTGAACCTGATCTGGAATGAACTAGGAGACTCTGCAGTGAAAAACCTCAGTGATCTACTGATGAACCCACAATTCAAGCTGGAGAAACTACAGTTAGTATCATTATACTGTATTTACTGTTTAGTTTATTTTAAGTCAACAGGGCACAAGTCACATCATTTGTAGCGCTGCATCTCCATCTGAAGAAAGATTCAGAAATGGTATTAAAGGATTATTTCACTTTCAAATGAAAATTAGCCCAAGCTTTACTCACCCTATGTAAGAAAAATATCAATAATTAATTAAAGTTATGAAGTCAAATATCGAGCTTCCGCCAGACTGCCTTCCGCCATTATAAAGCTCGGATGTGTCAGGATATTTATTAATATTTCTTTGATTATGTTCATCAGAAAGAAGAAAGTCATATACACCTAGGATGGCTTGAGGGTGAGTAAAGCTTGGGTCTGGAAAAGCCAACTTAAGCCGGGGACACACTTAAAGTCGGCATGAAGCGGAAGTTGCGATTGTCTTTTCTTCTCTACTGTGACGTCTAGCTGAGTGAAACGGCATCTAAAATAAGAGGGCGGTACTTGATTTCGTACTTCGGGAATTGATTGGATCATTGGAAGTTGGGCGTTGCTAACAAAATGGAGGCAGATCTGAATGCCTGTTTGGGAATTTCTCTCCACCGGACTCTCTGTGAGCACCCTCACGTTACTGTAAGAACCTTATTTATTGAGGATGACGAGGACGGTCAACGGCACTAAACAGCGAGAGAGACTGACTGATTGGCTGACGGTGTGTGTCCACCATAGCATGTGACAGGAAGAGACGATGAGTCGTTTTGAGGGGGAGAGCAGGTTAATGTTTTTGATTAAAGATTACGAGAGCACATGAATTTTAAAAAAAATAATAAAGTGCACGGAGAAATTATTCATAATAAATACTACAATATTCCATAGAAAAGTAAGAGTTGTCAATTTTGATTTCATGCCGACTTTAACGATTGTAAGGCCGATTATGAATGTAAATTGATACTTATCACTGATCGCGCTCAAACGCATCCAGTCAGAGCCAGTTGCGTTCAGTCGGCGATTACAAGTATTTAAATCTGCTTCAGTCGCAGGAAACAATCGCTGTGTGTTGAGCTCAGTCTTACGATGTTTTAGCTAGTCGTTAAATGTGTGCCCGGCTTTACTGAAATGCCATTTAAACTTATTTTTCTGAGACTAAAATTTCTGACTCTAACGCCTCCTAGAGGTTTAAAGCTAGAACTACCAAATTCGGCTCAAACCTTCAGCCTGTTCTGACTTAGTGTGCTTTATCTTTTCTAACTGATCAGACTTAAGGGGGTCGCACACCGGACGTGAAGCTCAGCGCCGTGCCACGTCTTTAAAATTCGAACGCATTGTTTTCTATGAGTGTACGCACACCGGCGGCAACATTCGGCGCCTGTCCGCGGCGCCCAGCTACGACTCAGGAAGTTGTTCAAAATCCTGCTGCGCCACAGAGCGCCATGTACATTGTTTTACATTAAATTTATATTATATTTATCTCAAATCGTTGTTGATGCACATACTGACTTCACCCTGTGCTGCAAGATACATCAGTTTCACATTCTTAATTTAACAGCTTGAATAAAGTCTAAAAATGTATAATAAACGTAGCCTTTGCTTTCATTTTGCTCTGTTGTGTCATTTTTCCATGTACACTAACCTCTTTGCGAAATATTAAAGCATAGACATATGTAACGTTTCCCCGTCGACTTAAAACTCACCCATCGTGCAACTCTTCTATCAGGAGTCAATTCAAAATTGAGCTCGCGCGTATATAATGTGCGCGGCCAGTGTGCGATACCTGTGAGTTGTCCACGACGCGGCGCGGCGCTGAGCTTCGCGTCCAGTGTGCGACCCCCTTTAGTGTGCTTTATCTTTTCTAACTGATCGGACTTACAGTTTTCCTAAAAATGACTATTAAAACTCAGAAAAATCCCATTGACTTTCATTGATGGAATGTTCAGATGAGCCAAGACTGTTCAAACTCCAACTGTCAAAATTCAAATTTAAACACTGAAGCCCATTAGACTCAATTAAACTGACATTCTGTGTACTATTTCTAATCCATTGAAACTCATTCAAACTCATTTAATCTATCTATCTATCTATCTATCTCATAGCAACCACCCAGAACACCATGGCAACAGCATAGTAACCACACAGAACATCCTAGTAACCGCATAGCAACTACCCAGATCACCATACCAAACCCCCAGAATACCCTAACAACCACATAGCAACACCCTACCAACCACCCAGAATAGCTTAGCAATGGCATGGCAACACCGTAGTGACCATCGTGAGTACCTTAACAACCACATGGCAGCACCCTAGCGGCCACCCAGAATACCCTAGCAACCGCATAGCAACACCCTAGCAACCACCCAGAATACCTTAGCAACCACATAGTAACACCCTAGCAACCATCCTGAGTACCTTAGCAACCACATAGCAACACCCTAGCCACCATCCTGAGTGCCTTAGAAACCGCATAGCAACACCCTAGCAACCACGCAGAATACATTATCAACCACATAGCAACACCCTAGCAACCATCCCGAGTGCCTTATTAATTGCATAGCAACACCCTAGCAACCACGCAGAATACATTATCAACCACATAGCAACATCTTAGCAACCACATAAAACCCTTGCAACCACTCAGAGTACCCTAACTTTTTTATCTAGTTTTCATTTGAAAGTGAACTAATCCTTTAACAGGTTTGTATGTGTATCAGTAAAAAGAGCATTAAACTTTGAAGCATTTTAAACTTTGTGGCTGTAAAATAGTTTCATATGCTGGAATCTGATTAATCTTTGCTGTGAAACAAGACAGAAGTGAGAACAGAGTAAAAAACAGTGTAACAAATTGTCATGAATGGCTGGTTGTAATGAAGCTCACGACGATGGAGAATACAATAACACTGTCTTTAATCACAAATCTAACATGTAGGAGAGATAAAACACAACCACTTCAACATAAACGACAGAACAATGAACAGACAGAACTAAGAGTTTAAATACACAGACAGAGTAATCAAGGTAAAACAGAACAGCTGCAGGAACTAATTAACAACCAAGAACACTAACTAGGGAACACACACAGACAGCAACACCATGATAATAAAACACAACAAAACTGTTACACAAATAGATTATTCTGAAATGTTACATTTATACTGGACTAATGGCACTTTTCACTAAATCTTCTTTTATTAAGCAAAATGTGTATTTAGAGAGTTTAAATTACACTCAAAAATGACTTTATAATTGATTCAAGTAATAATTCATGAAAAATGTGAAAATAGTCCATTTAACTGTTAATTTTTTTGTTGTTTCTATATTCATCCTATATATTAATCTAGAGTGATAAATTCACTTATTTTTGGGAGTGAGGACGGATCCAGACTTGGATTGTAACTAGTATCCTCAAATGCTCCTGTCTTGGTTTGTTCGTTTATATCATTAAGTTTCCATGTTTTTGCTGGTTTATTAGTGACTGTATGACATTTATTCATGATTCATTTAACTTACACATGAACTGAACATGGATTTGAGTCATTTTCTCTTTCTGTCTTCAGTCTGAGTGGATGCAGTATTACAGAGAAACAGTGTGTCATCCTGACTTCAGCTCTGAAATCAAACCCGTCACACCTGAGAGAGCTGAACCTGAGCGGGAATAAACTAGGAGACTCAGGAGTGAAGCACTTATGTGACGTACTGAAGGATTCACACTGTAAACTGGAGAGATTGAGGTCAGTAACATTCTTCACATACAAGAATCAAAATGCCTAAAATCACTTTAACAGTTTAAACTAAAACACTTTATACTCAATATCTCACAATGAGTCTGAGTTCACATTATATTTGTGCAAAATTCTTCACCTTAATGATTTGTTTGTAAGATAATCTCTCTTCCTCTGTTTGTGTCTTTCTAGTCTACATCACTGTGGCATTACAGATGTTTCTTCTTTAACTCAGTCTTTGACTAACTCAAAAGCACTGCAGTTTTTAAAAGATCTTGATCTGAGTTATAATATGATAGGAGACTCAAAGCAGCGGCTCAGTGACGTGTTACGAGACTCAAACTGTGACCTGAGGTGAGGAAACATCACTGTGATATTAAAGAGATCTTCATTTACCTCTGATATGTGAACAAACCTTTCAGATTTTCGTGAAAGGAAATTATCATTAAGCTTTATTGCAACAAAGGGTTTGTGTGAGAACAAAATGTGAAGTTATTAAAATGTTCAACACAAAGGAGGAAAGAGAACAAAAGCACACTGTCACAGCTTTATACAACAACACCTGCTTTATTAACTGTGTCAGTAGTGAATCATTTCAGTGTGAAAATAGACTTGTTCAGGACTTGTGACTTGTGTAGGAAAACGCTGCACTCCTGCTAAAATCAGTGCGTTCAGCTTCAGCTCACAGCCGTCCAGCCTCACATGAGAAATGTCTCTGTCTCTAGTGTGTTTTTACTTTGACAAGCAACACGTCACACTACTTTACACTCACTTTACTTTCAGTTATTTACTAAGAGCCCTACAAACATGTTTAAACTAGAGGACAAACGGCTTTAACTAAAGGTTTGTGTTTTAATTCAGAATATCATTTGTATTTGCTCCCTGTGGTTTATTCCATACGCCGTACACTCATTAGTTTCTTCTTTACAGTCACTCAATAGGAGTCACACCAACACAAACAAACACACATATCAACGTGATTCATGTTTTAATGTATTATATTTAAAACACAAATATCTCTGCAAGATCATGTAAAGTCAGTAATTAATCTGATTACAGGAATTTAATGTAACTTCTTTTTACTCAAAAAACAGTAATTGAAATATAATAACTAATTTGCACTTTGTTCCACTGAACACTGATTGTTTTCTGTTCTGTTTCACCTTACAGAGTAAATCATCAATCGCCAAACATCCCTGAAAGAGTTCAATCACCAGAAGTCTCTAAACAAGTTCAATCTCCAAACACGTCTAAACAAGTTCAATCTCCAAACACCTCTGACAGATGCTTTATATCATAGTGTGAAATCATCATGAGGAGCAGAAATCATCAGGTGATCCACAGAAGAGTCTCACTACTGTGTCTATGAGGAGAAATAAATGTGTGATTAATGTGTAAATGTGTTTCATACAGATGGAAGAGACTCAGACTTTACAATGAAATAAAGCAGCATGTGTGTTAGAAACATGTGAATGATTAATGTTGCTTTAGTATTCAGACAAATGAAGGTTTAGTTTTATTTAAAGGTGAACAGGAGGAAGAAGCTCAGATGAGTGTCAGCAGAAATCTTCAGGCTCTTCAGTATCAGACCTACAAATATAATAATGTTTGGATTGAACTCATCCATAATGATTCAAATGTTTCTCATCATAAACGTGATTGTCAAGTATAGAACATAAATGTATCAAAAGATATAATCTACAAGAGATATAAACTTTTCTGTCTTAAATGTTATGCACAGAATATATTTGTTTATTTTTGTTATTCTGTTTTATTTTATATTAAGTTATCTATGTGTCTGTTGTTAATGCACAGATATACAGTATATTGTCTTTGTTCTGTGGATGGAGTCTCTTCTAGACCAACTAAACATTTTCATCAGTTAACAGCATTTGTGTGTCTTTCAAAGTTCAGAACAATTCTTTTTGTATGAAAAGTTCACTTGTCTGTTGTATTATTGAAGCTACATGAGCAGATGCAGAGAGATTCTCCTTCTTAAATAAAGGTGAAGTTGTAGATATTAAACATAAAACCATATAAGCGATCTTTAGGATTGTTGGAGAAGAAATCATGCTGGGCTGCGTTTCTCTAAAGCATTGTGAGCTCAGCTGATCCGGCTTCCAGTATGAATGAAATTACATTAGAGTGTTTATCTCTCCATATTGCTAACATCACCTCAGTTTGGGTAAAAAATTAAATAAATAAATAATAATACTAAAATACTTTGTAACATAGTAACTTGAATAGTTTTATTTAGTTTTTTTTATTTGATTTGATTTAGTTTTTCTAACTACTTCTAACTCTCTTCTAACTCTCAACTACTTATTAACTCTTACTTGAGTCATATTATGTTTTAGTACTTCTACTTGTACTCAAGTAAATTATTTCTTACGTAGCAATACTTAAGTCAAATTTTTTCAGTACTCTTTCCACCACTGGAGCAGCATGTGTAAACACTGTGAGATGCTGTTGTGACATCACAATCACGTTACATTGTGACCTCGGTCAAAATCGAGGGGTCGAGGGTCTGTCCAAATAAACTGCCCTTGTCCACTTGATGAAGTTGAATGACTTCAGAATGTAGCAGGGATTCCCCCGAGGGGAAGTTAAACGCAGCCAGTATTAGGGCTGTATGTTAATTGAAATCATAATAAAACCACGATGAAAGCATGATTTTTTGAAATTAAAGATCTGGTGGAGTGTTGTGGTAAAAAAAAAAAAAAAAAGATTATTACTACAGAACTGCGATACATTGTTGGAACAATACTGAACATCTGCTGACCTCGAGTACATCTGTCCTCTGTGCTCATTAGATGAGAAGCTCTATACAATATCTTGCTCTCATTTATGGACATTTCAATTCATAACATACAATCCAAGCACAACAGACTACACCATAGTGTTCTTGTAAATGATATTAATGTACTCTATTCAGCCATAAATGAACACCATAAATGAACATGCCCAAGCTTGACTGATTTAATACACAATTTGTGTATTGCAAAGATCCTTATTTTATATTTTCATCAACACTTCAGCTGCTGACTGGTTCGGCTTCCGTTCTGATCTCCTCATATTCTCACTGCACGTCTTTTCCATTCACTGCCTCTCACAAGCTGCCATTTATACACTTGATTTTTTAAGGCTAAGCATGGAGAAATAACAGACTTATGTTAAACATAAGTTAAATAGCTAATGTGCAAAACTGGAATATGGCAGAAAAAAATAAAAAATACACTTCTGGAGGGAATTAAACCATAACCAAAACCAAATCATTCTGATGACAGACTTTGGTGAGGCGCTTCAGAACCACCAAACCAACTTTTGAGATCCTGCGATGCGATTGGTCCGCTGGTTAGTCCAGTTATCCAATCACAGCCTCTGTTGAGGCAAAGGCATGTGAGCTTTTGTTGTGCATCGAGGAATTTATTCAGTAAATGTTTCCATCGTAACTTATGCGCATGTCTTATTGGATAAAACAATTATCCGCCTCAGTTGAGCTCATATGTTTTTTATGCATCTTGGCATTTCCATCCAGCGTTTTTTATTGCAATATCCCAAAATTCGCATATAAATAAGTGGATGGAAACAAATGCCAGTACACACAGTTAACATGTTTAATATAGCTGTGCACAAAGATGTAGACGCAAATGATCTTGCACAATGACACTTCAGTTCATCTGAATTTCACACTATTGACTCTTGCTCACTACATCAACTTTTGGCGACATTTCCTTCGATGAGACAGCAGAGCGCTGGATGTGACGAAACTCCTTCCACATGGCGGGCAGCGGTGCGGCTTCTCTCCGGTGTGAACTCTCTCGTGTATTTTCAGGTTCCCTGACTGACTGAAGCTCTTGTCACAATGTGAGCACTTGTAGGGTTTCTCTCCCGTATGGACCTTCTGATGCTCTTTCAGATATTTGGCTCTAGAGAAGCTGTTCCCGCACACCGAGCACACGTGAGCTTTCTCGCCGCTGTGTATTTTCTGGTGCTCTTTCAGGTAGCCCAGCTGCAAGAACATCTTTCCACAGAAAGAGCACAAGAAAAGCTTCTGGTGAATTTTCTGGTGGATCTTCAGGTGCTTCGCTGAAATGAAGCTTTTACCGCACTGGCCGCAGCTGAACGGTCTCTCTCCCGAGTGCGAGTGCTGGTGGTTTTTGAGGATGGTGGCCTGCGTGAAGCTCTTCCCACACTCGTGACACGTGAACGGACGCTCTCCGGAGTGAATGCGCATGTGGTTCTTAAAGTGTCCTTTGCGTATGAAGCTCTTGGCGCACAGCAGGCAGGTGAAAGGCTTCTCTCCGGTGTGGATCCGGATGTGATTCTCCAGGCTCTCTTTGCGTGTGAAGCTCTTCCCGCAGTGAGGGCAGCTGAACGGCTTCTCTCCGGTGTGTGTTTGCAGGTGTCTCTTCAGATCTGCGTTTTTGAAGAAGCTACTGCCGCACTGCAGACAGGTGAAATCACGCTCTCCAGTGTGAATTTTGATGTGGCTTTTAAGGTTCACTTTGAGGGTGAAACACTTCCCACACTGAGGACAGATGAATGGTGGTTTTTTGGCTCCTGTTCTTCGCTGAGAGAAATCGCTTTCGGTCTGTGAGCGACTCAACGGCTTTTCTCCCGTTATGACCTTCTGAGATCTCTGATACTGATGATCCTCCTCCACTGCATTCAGTTCTTCACACTCCACTTTCACTTCCGTCAGGTCTAAAATCAATTCAGAGAAACAAAAGTGACCCAGAGTTTCATGGCAGAAAGCAAGAGGTCAATCATCAGGGCTCCAGATGAACACATGAACTGATCCTGGCACCGGTGAAAATTACAATAGTCATATTATTATAGTACTGCACCAATACAATCAGTTCGGTCAATAATAATGTTTACTAGAGATGCTCTGATCTATCGTCCGCAGATCAGTATCGTGACTATCGGAGACTCGATCGGTAGTGACTAAATTTGGCCGCTCTCACGAACCGAATAGTACCGCTGATGAGCACAGATCACCAATCATTTCTTCTGGTGTATTTGCGCTAACAGGGAATCTCTGACTTGCGTCTCCTCGTCTCAAGTGTGTGTTCAGATGTGTATCATGTCACATGACTCTGTGAGGATCATCTCAACATCTTTGTACCATGATATTTCATTTCTGAGCTCATTTATATCATGATTAGAGATGCACCGGTCAGAACTGGACGGTTTTTAGTTTTATTTTGGCCAATCTCTGTTCTGGACTTGCACACAAACTACATTGCAATCATTTCCAAAAATGTAAAAAATATTAGGAAGTCTGTAAACAGGAAGTTAACACAGACCAGAGACGGGACACGCTGAAGACAGACGCAAAGAGAAGATCAGAGACGCACCAGCAGAGAAAATACCAGAAACAGCAAGATCACTGTTCACGATGTTTAAAATATAGGAAGAAAAATACAAATATTGAATTGAGGGAGTGTGTTTATATGAATGAATCTCTGAAGGGAACTGACTGTCTTCAGAAAGGTTTTGATGACATCTTTTCCTGTATAAAGTAGTGTTTATAACTGCTTTGTGTTCAGCGGTACTCAAAGAAACCACTTCTGCTCCATAAGCGCCACCTACTGTCAGAGAGTGAATCTGCATTTTCATTCAGTCCGTCTGCTGTTTTTGTTTTCTGCAGGTATGTTTTATGCAGCATAATTCCACACATCTAAAGTTTAAATCTTGTAATTATACAATCTAATTTAAATCAAAAACAACTGCTCATGTTACATGTGTGCAGCATCTTTGTTTGGATCATGATTAAAATGCAGAGGTTGACTAATTTCAAATGACTACAGGTATTTAGTTTGGCCTGTTATAGAGCAAATAAACAGCAAATAAATTTGCTTAAAGAAAAATAAAAATAAATCTGTATTTGAATCGGCCAATTTGTTTAGAAAAAACATCAGAATCAGCCATGAAAAACATGATTGGTGCATCACTAATCATGATCATCTGCTGTAGTTTAAGTTAAGATATGCTGTTAGTTTATGCATCATAATCCAACATGGTGCAAAGATAAAGTAATTCTCAAAGAGCGACACGAGATGCTAAAAAACACTGTGTTCGTCTGAGGGATTTTACACACAAACACTCACTATAGAGAGTGAAACTAATGTGAATATTACTAATTAAAAGAAAGATCATTTAACAGCTCCTCTGATTTTCACCAAACAGTCATTAATGAAGAGTCAAGAATGATCACAGACCTCTCTGTTCCTCAGTTTCTTCATCATTCATTCTGCATGTTTCTGCATCACTCGTGTCTTCACTCTCCTCTTTAATAAACTCCATCTTTACAATAGTGTCACTCGCACTGTTCGCTTTCTACACCTGGAAACTGTTGGAATAGAAAGTCATTATTAATATTAAGTGCTGAATTCATCATACGATGGTCACATGTCACTCATGAATATTAAAAATGTGTGTGACGTGACAGGATATGAACCATAAACTCACAGCTGCTTGTGTGAAATATTTTTTTTAATAAATACAACTGATTATATAAAACAATTCTCAACTTTTTTTTTGTAGCTGATAATGATTCATATATGTTATACATCAATATCCAATAAAATCTTCTACTATCACTGTATAGGAACTGTAATATAATGTTTAATAATACATATAATATAATGTACTGTCACCACAGATATGTCCTTGGAATTAATAATAAAAAAGACCTATTTTAATTTTCATTGCAAATACAATGACTGAATTAATTTTAAATGATCTAATCGCCCTAAATCTTATTTCTAAACTCAGTATTGTTTGTACTGCGCTGTCTCGCGTTTATTTATGCTTAAAGATGTCAGACAGCACGTTTCAGTATTTGTCACTTTCTATATCTATATCTATTCAACACATATACTGGCGCCATAAACAGATATTTTAGAGGAGAAAACATTATAATCAGATCAGGCTAGCGCTCACTGGCTTTACCAGAGCTGCCATAACTAATACCAGATCATCTGCAGAATGTGTAAACTACTGTAAAACATAAATACATTTACCGTTACGCCAGCTTTCCTCTCGCCTTCTATAATATATGGAGAGATTGATATGGCATTTCAATGGCAGTTGCTCCGCTGGCGCGCGACACCCGGAAGTGCGCGATCTGCTCACTGACGCGCGGTCCTAGTGCCAGGTTGATTTGAGCCAATCAGACAAACCCATTTTGTTTAAGATGCACTGTGTGATTTTTTGCTACTTTTATGTTTTAGGTTTTATGTTTTTACATTAAAAGAGTTAATCACATGGGATAACTCTATAGGCATTTTACTTTTATAGAAAGTTTTTTATATATTCTACATGAGTGCATTCATATTGACACAACATGACTATACAGAGGTACCACTGATGATAATAGCAATGTAGGAACTACACAAACACTATTAAAAAGATTTTTATGCTCACAAGATTGCATTTATTTATTCAAAAAAGCCGCAAAATCAGTAAATATTCTTACATTATAAAATAACTGTTTTCTATCATAATATAATTGTAAAGTAATTCATTCTTGTGATCAAATCTAAATTTTCAGCATCATTACTCCAGTCTTCAGTGTCACATGATCCTTCAGAAATCATTCTAATATGATGATTTGCTGCTCAAGAAACATTTCTGATTATCAATGTTGAAAACAGTTGTGCTGCTTCATATTTTGTGGAAACTGTGATACAACTTTCTATATGATACCAATGTTACTCATTTCTTTGGCTGGCCAAAAATTATGTCTGCACAATTTTCTGCGTTCCTCAAATGTTGTTGTAACGGTTGGTGCAAGACAAGGAGAGATGAAGATCTTGAGACAAAGTGGCATTTCTTAAATGAAAACAAAACACTCAGGAACCATTCGTGGGTCTGTTTTTCCATCACGGTTGGTGCAGGTCAAGGTGAGATGAGGCTAGGATCTACACCAGGACTGGGCAACACTGGCCCTCACGGTCCACTTTACTGCAGAAATATCCTCCAACCCTGATCAAACACACATGCCTGTAGCTTTCTGGTCATCCTGAAGACCCTGATTAGCTTGTTTGATTAGGGTTGAAGGTAAGCTTTGCAGGAAAGTGGATTTTGAAGGCCAGAGTTGCCCACCCCTGATCTAGATGTAAAACACCTAATGAAAGCTTCACAGCACCAGACGTGTTTTAATTGTTTATATTCTGAACTAATACATTCATTTCCCTGTACTGCCTTTCTCACTGCAGGTAATGTGTTTTAGTAAATTGCTCTTTTGGAGCACATTTGCTCCTGAGGGCAAACCATGACCTGAGGCTACAGCTTGGAGCATGAATTTTTCTAGGGGCCTGTATTTATTATGTATGAAAGATTTTAAGTGTCTTTGAAGGCCAGCTATATGGCTGAAACTCCTCCTACATGTGAAAGGCTTCTCTCCAGTGTGAATCCTTGTGTGATCCTTAAGGCTTGCTTTACACTGAAGGCAGGTGCATGAATGTTTAGCTCCTGTTCTTTTTCGTGACAAATTCTTTTTAGATTTCTTTCCAGTTTTCAGATGTTCTTCTTCATCTTCACTCAGTTTTTCACTTTCCTCTTCCATCAGGTCTGAATGAAACAAATTAAATGGTTAAAAATCAAATTGAGCAGAATACAGGTGAAACAGGATCTAGTTGATCAAAGTGAGCCTCAATTTAACAGCACAACACATCAGAGCTCAAGTGTCTGTTTTATGTGATATTTTTATATGCTAAACATTAATGATCTCATTTGTAATGGCAATAAAACTGGGAGAAAGTTGATAGAGGCTGAGAGGACGAGGATGCAGAAATGAGAAATGAGAAGCACACACTGCTGTTTTGTTACTTTAGTGACTCTTTTCACAAGCCTTAATTTAGAGAAATACAATATTAATTAACTCTATAAGTCAATTAAACAATTTAACTATATGACATTATGGTATCTGTTACTATTATAAACTAACAGTAAATTGTTCAGAAAAATATCCCTTTTATAGCACAAGGCTCTGCTTTTGAAATTAGAATTTCATGTTTTATAACAATTTTGCTCAGAATGCAATACTATAAATCCAATAAACTACAACACTGTTTGAACTAAAGATACCCAAAAAATATATCGGTAACACTTACAATAAGGTCTCATTTGTTCAGATTATATAATGTATTAATTAACATGAACTAATGAGCAATACATTTGTTACAGTGTTTGTTAATCTTTGTTAATGCTAGTTAATACAAATATGCTATTCATTGTTCATGTTAGTTCACAGTGCATTAACTATAGGCCTAATGTTAACAAATACAACTTTTGATTTTAAAAATATTGAAAATAACATTAACAAAGATTAATAAATGCTGTAAAAGTGCAGTTCATTATTAGTTCATGTTAGTTATCTAATGTTAACTAATGAAACCTTATTGTATATCTGTACTTTAGTAATTACATCTATTGTGTATTTTTAATGTTTTATTACTGTATTGTAATGTATTATATTAAATTTAGTTTTATAGTTTTTTTATGTGTATTGTTTTGTATTGGTGACAGAAATTTACATATAACAGACATACACAGGAATAAAGTCAATAAACTGGAACATAAAACAACAATAAAAATACAATACAGTATTGAAGGAAAAATATTGACAGGCTTTATTTTACCTCATCTAGTGCACTGATTTATTATTTAAAAAAAGGCGGAGCCTCAGAGCCACGCCCACCTATTACATCATCACCACAGGCCAATGATTGTATCAGTAAACTGTTCTGAACTCCAAAACTCCAGATGATCTTCGTTTCAGCCTGATTTTGTTTGAAATTACATCAAACCAGTTTGTTCTTCCATTTCACCTGAAGTATATCGGGGCGTTGCATGTTTAATCAGATCATCTCAGAGTGGAAATGTTTATATTTTAGAAACTATTTGCAGGTAAAGTAAGGTTTTGTCCTGCATCTCAATAATCAGTGTTATTCAGATTATACAACAGCTGTTGCTCCATTCCAGTAATCACATAGAAATAACACTAAACATCTACACACCAAATGTGACTCACTTTGTTCAACAGTTTCATAGTTTTCACAGAAAATCTGTAGATGTGTGAGGAGAGTTTTGGGCAAGGCGTTGTCCTATGCTATTTCTTTGAGATCTTCTGTCCAGATGAGTTTTATAGCTTTATTGCAGGGTGCTTGATCTCAGCTTTTGAAAAAAAAATTAGGTCTTACACTTCCGTCTATTCTGCTTTTTTCCTATTTGTACTATTCTGGACAATGTTTGAAACTTTGTATTGTAACACTTCTTTTGTTATTGCTTGCTTAAGATTAACCACTTGTCCTTACTTTTAAGTTGATATATAAATGTATATATTAGCTAAATGCATTTTTAATTTGATTTATTATAATTATGTTTTATTGTAATCATTATTATTTTATTGTAACATATGTCTGATCTTTTGACACCTAATTCTCAATCCATTATCCACAGTCTTATAGCCGTTCATGTCAACAAAAAAAGTTTTCTCATTAGTTTCAGGTTCAATACACTCAAGGAGCACAAAGGCAACAAAAGGTGGAGGATTCTTCATCCATCATGTACTTCCCTGAGTCGGGTGGGTTTCTGCATTCAGTTATGAAAGCCTGCAGCTCTGATAATGGTGCTCCACACTTCTGGTAATGCTGCAGTTAAAGAGAGAGAAGCACTAAAGTGTGATTATTCATGCAGCATCACTATGACTCTGTTCACAGCCAGTGTTTGAGATTGACAACTGTATTCTGCTGCTGTTTGAACAAGGCCTAGTACTATTACTCTGAACTAACTGTATTAAAGTCCCCCTGTAGTCAATCATTTTTTCCTGTGAAAAAAATCTTAATGCCTTAAAATAGCTTGAATGTAACTCTACACCCTTGCCTCATTTAATATCCACAGATCTATGAATAAGATAATTAGCCCCGCCTCCACTCACTCACACCAGCTCAGAGATCCACTCGGTCAACTTACTGAGGTAAACGCTGCACAATGGTATCGCTTTTTACAACGTCAGACACATAACAGTAATTAATATGATTAGCGTTTTGCTTGACTATGTTATCAAACAGCTAATAATGTGTTGCTAATGTTACACAAACCATGTTCACATTTGTGAGACAGACAGCTGTCTTTTAACAATCAATATCCTGACAAACGCTTTGAACAGCTCAGAACATCAGTGGAGAAAGGCATATAGTTCATCATAACATCGCAATATGCATCTTCCGCCTGCCATATTGCTAAATCTACCCGATTTTTCATATCAACAGAAAAATATTTTTTTGAGACTCCCTCGCGCGGTCAGTTAATGATATGCTAAAGCCCGCTGGCACTTTGACATGATTGGTTACAAGGTAGTTTGTGACGTCATAAACACCAGCGATTTCAAACCGCGGGTTTGAGACTGTCTTTGTTTTACTGCAGTTTCAAAGAGAAAATACTCAGCAATGGTGTTGATTTATGAATTTGCACATGGTTTGTCTTAAAGCATGTTAAAAACACCAGATAGACATATGAACAACATTAAAAACTTGATTTTCACCACAGGGGGACTTTAAACTTCAGCACATAACATGAATAATACTTCCAATCATGCAGTCTATTGACCAGAGCTGCGTCTAAAAGCTGAAAATACTTTCTCTGCAGGCAGCATACAGAGGTAGGAAGGCCCTTTTATCATGTCATCCAGCTAACAGAACGTTCTCAGAACTTCAGCTAACATTCTGGCAAGTTTCTCTCAAAGTTATGAACATTCTTCCAGTAACATTAATAGAATGTTCGTTCAAAGTTATCTGGTCTTTAGTAATGTTCTCTAAAACATTATTTATCATTATTATCATTCATGGAACGTTTTTACTGGAAATGTTTTAGTTGGATGTTCGTCTAACATTTTTTAAATGTTTCAGAGGACATTCAAAAGTAAAGTTCCCATAATGTTTGCAGAATGATAAAACTGAACGCTTCCTTAACGTTCGCATAACCAAGAAAAAACTTTTTTGAAAAACGTGAATTTTGAATATTGAGAGAACTTAATAGCAACGTTAGCTAAAATGTTTCTAAAATATATTTTTGTTAGCTGGGCAGATCCCGTCTCCTGAGAGACCTTCATCTGATCGATTTCTGTGGATTTGTTACCATGATAGTTGAGCTAAAAATTAAGATGGTGTCTGAAAGTTGCAGTTGGTAGTCAATTTGTGTGGACATACTTTTTTTTTTTTTTTTACCAACTTTTTCCACTTCTGATGACATTCCTAGGGAGAAATTACTATTATGGTCATTAAATATTCACTTAGTTAACATTAAAGCTCTCTCTATTTTGTTGTAGATCATTAGACCGTTACGTACGCTGTCTCAGAAGTCTGTCCAAATCAGTTTCAGGAGGAACCTTCATGCATAAACACTGGCTATGAAGTCATTGCCTGATGATAAGTCAGCTATAAGCTTTCAGACGCAGCCCAAGAATCAGCAAAAACAGCTCAACACAAAACCAAAGCATTGTGGTGACAGGCTTGACAAGCACCACACACAATATATCCTGAAGATGTAAACATCTAGTGTCACTTGTAATCTCTTGCACCACAGCTGCGGTGTTGTTGTGAGTTGTATAAAGCACTATCTGAGTAGCAGGCTTTAATAAACTCACATTGATGGTTTCATAAGTGTCTGTGATAACGGCAATGAAGAGGCTCAAAACCATGCATGTAAGTGTAGAAATTCATTCTGCTGAACAACCACACCAGATAGGTCCCAGAGTTTATCCCCATTAATCATGGGAAAAAGGCAGTCAGGTACCACGTAAAATGTCCGAAACTGTGAAGAAATAAGCATTATTATCATTTCCTTTATCATTTCATTTAAATGCTTAATTCATTAGCTGACATTACATACTTTTGGGAAGTTTTATATGCTTTTGTTACATGGGGAGAGAATGGGAAGGAACGCAGAGACAAGGATCTAAGTGCAAGACCAAATTTAACGAGAGGTATATAAAAAACATAGAGATACTTTGGCTTATTTTAATTTAATGAATACAAAGCACAGCAAAAACAAAACCATTTTATGTACTTTTAAAAATGTATTTGTACCCATTCACTGCATAGGCACTTTTCACATTTCATCACAAAACTGTAAACCCTGAGTCACTCTAAACCCTATAGGTTATCTGTGGCATGTTTTTTACTCTTCAAGGTAGGAAATAATTCTGTATTTTCAGGTTTCAAGGTTTCACATTCAGTTTTAGTTCAGTGCGCTGACAAGTCTGATCATCCATTAAAATCAAAGACTTTAATGAAAGTAATGTCCCATGGTTTGTGAGCGTGACACGAAAGTATTCCTTGAAACTGCATCAAATATGCATAAAAAAAGCATCAAATATGTAGGAACAGACTGCGAAATCAAAGCGCTTTATTATACATACCAGTGTATACAAATGGTGAAACATACGTTCTTTTTGTCTTAAATCTATGATCCGTGAAATATGGCATGTGGCGAATCTGACGCAGTTTAACATCTGCTGGAAATCCAGGTAAACATCTGCATGAACGGGGGTTCCGGCAGGGTGGAGGACTGAGTAAAGCTGTTACGAACTCTAACATAAATCCCAAGTTTGATTAATTTGAAAAGTTATATTCCACCTCCACCTGCTAATTTTGTAAGTGGAACATACCCCAAGCTATTGAATATCATGAGAGATATGGAGGATTTCAGTTATGCAATCAAAATAACCGTAGATTCAAGCAAAAGGGAGCGAAAAGACAAAATCATAATGATGGAGAAGCAAATTGAAACACTGACTGAAGTCAACAATAATCTAAAAGTTCAGGTGTTGGAAGAAGAAAGGTCCAAAAGAAGATGGTGTTTTCGCATAAAGGGTCTCAAGGAGAACTCCAGTGAACGCATAAGAGAGGATTTGATTCATCTTCTTGGCAAGATAACGCCTGAGCTTGCTTCTACCATGAAGGAAGGAATGAGACTAACCAGCCGAGAGAGGTGATCATTCTCTTCACTCGCAGACTGGCGCGTGATGAAGTATGGAAAAGAACCAAGATGTCTTTGGTGTGCAAAGAAGCTGGCATCCGTTTTGAGGAAGACTTGACGAAGGAAGATAGACTTTTGAAACGTGAATTATGGACAAGAATTGAGCAAGCTAGAAAGGAAGGCAAAGCAGCTGGCTTTAGAGGCCTATTTGGATACATCGAGGGTAAACGCATCTCTTAAGAGAGTATTGATTGTTTCTCATTGATATGGGGTGAAGTGGAGTGATAGAACAAAGGGACTCTGTTTTCTGTCCCTCAAACTTTACACGTCTGTAACAGACTACTTATTTTTGTTTCTTTCTGTTTAATTGTTCATGTTCACGTTAAAAGCTGGAATCTCATTTTCTTCTTTAAATTGTAGGAACTTAAAAGACTCTGTTAAGAGAAAGGCAATTGTCTCCATCCACATCCATCCATCATAAGCGTACTCCACACGGCTCCAGGGGTTAATAAAGACCTTCTGAAGCGAAGTGATGCATTTGTGTAAAAAATATCCATATTTAAACAAGTTATGAAGTCAAATATCGAGCTTCCACCAGACCGTCTTCCGTATTCAAGTTATGAAGAAAGTGTAATCTTTTCCCTCTTTTTCAGATGATAAAAAAGAATTTCACATCAATTGATAGTGTATTTAAAGAACTGTGTGAATCAGATAACCATTACAAGAGTTAGATATCAGTTATAAACAGAGTAAATCACCAGGTCCTGATGGTTTAACCACAGATTTTTTTAATTCTTTTGGGATGACCTAAGATATATTTTATTTGAAGCCTTACAAGAGTGTATAAATAATAAAGAGTTATTGCCAACCATGAAACAAGGGCTTATAATTTCGATACCAAAGCCAGGAAAAGATAAGAGGTTATTGTCAGAGATCGGCCAGGCTCAGTCACAGAGATCACCGTCACCAGAGTACTAATCACCCGCACCTGATCGTCATCTCCTCATCATCACAGCAGCATATAAGCACACACTTCACCCTGGCACTTTGTCTGGTCTTGTTCATGAGTAAGGACTCGCTTACTTGCTTCAACTACCTCCATGTGTTGTTGCTCCATCATCTCTCCTGATCCTCCTTGTCTTCAGCGTCTCTCCTGATCCTCCTTGTCTCCAGTGTCCTCATTCTCCGTACTCCTTCCATGCTCCATTCTCCTCACTGAAGTGTGTGCTCAGCTGCTCTCATCCACGACCTCCTCAATCGCCTGCAATATACAGAACTGTCAGTATTTCCATCCATTATTGCATTACTGCTTGAACTGCTTTACTCACCTGCTTGTTTACATTACCTGCATCAACCAATAAACTCATATTCATTTCTGTTGTGAGTCTGTGTTCCATAACAATTATTAGATAACTTGTGCCCTATAACACTACTAAATACTGATTACAAACTATTTATTTACTAAAGCACTGGCTTCTAGGCTGAAAACTGGAATATCACAAATTTTTAGTGTGGCCTAATCAGGTTTCCTAAAGCATAGGTCAATACATAACAATATAAGATTAGTTTTTGATTTGACTGAATATGGTCATCTAATTGATGAAGATGGTTTCATTATATTTTTGGATTTCTATAAGGCTTTTGACATGGTGGAACATTCTTTTATTTTTCAAACTCTTAAACATTTTGGTTTTGGTCCTAAGTTCATAAACATTGTTAGAATGCTTTACAAAGACATAAACAGCTCTGTAGCTCTTACTCAAGGTACATGTCCAAGATTCGAGATCAGAAGAGGCATCAGACAAGGATGTGGATGTTCACCTTTATTATTTATTATGGTAGCAGAAATGTCTATTTTACTCAAAATTGGTATCATATCTGGCATTGATTTAGAAGGGAATCGTTTGATTGTCAGTCAATTTGCTGACGACACCACTCTCTTTTTAAAGAATGAACAGCAAATAGCACTTCAGTTAATCAGTTTTTCAAAAGCTTCAGGTCTAATGCTAAATATGTCAAAATGTGAGCTATTATCCATTCACAATCATCCTAAAGTAACATTTTACAATATCCCAGTTAAAAACAAAGTTGGTATCTGTTTATGTAAGATGGGAGAGAATTTCGAAAGTTTGAATTTTGATAAAACATTAGAGAAATGTAGATTAATAATGAATACTTGGCTGCAGAGAGACAACAATTTTTGCTGACAAAAATAGAGAATCTTTCTAGATTCATCTACCCATGTTTCTCTCTAGCGGTGTCTGCGAAAAAGATAAACAACAATAAACAATTTACATTTTGATTTTATATGGAAAATGAAGTCATTATATACGTAAAAGTGACATGATTAAAGATTAATTTACACAATTTTAGTCCTCATAATGTGTCAGTCTGAAATAACAGATGTATAACAGTGAACAGGAAATACTTGTTTATCAATGAATGGTGGCAGAAGGGCATCTGGTCACTAACGCATATTATGGACAACGTAGGGAATATATTGAGCCTTGATGCTTTTTGTGGTAAAATGTGTTGCTCCTCTAAAATGTATGAAAAAATTACCAAGAATATTCCAATACAGATGATTAAATTGGTAAATGAACATTTGAAATATTCGATGATAATACCTATAAATACAAGATCTTACAATAGAAACCTGTAAAGGAAAGGACCTGTAAAGAGAATTTATATATTCCGTCATTATGAGAAGAAAGAAGTGAGTGAAATTAGAACCAATTTCCTTTCATTTCCTGTTAACCCTAAATGTAAAGAGGTGCACTTCAAAATTATGAATCATATATATATATATATATATATATATATATATATATATATACACCCTGCAAAAGATTTTTTAAGAATAAGATTTAATGTTGAAGACTCAAACTTATGCCAAATAGGCAAGTTAGAGATAGAAACTGCTGAACGCTTGTTTTTTTTCTGTGTAATTCAATAAACACATTCTGGAAGGATGCATTGAACTGGATGCAGCAAAGAATACCTGCAAGATTTATAATGTCATGGGAAACTGTTAAATGTGGTTTGTTAATTAAAGATAAACAGGTATCTTAAGTAATAAATAATGTGTTGCTTTTGTTGAAATTTTACATACACAAATATAAAGTTTTCAAAATTCCTACATGATTATTGGTTCATTATTGGTTGATTGGTTGATTATTGGTTAGAGGAATTTCGAGTATATCTGGAAACACTGACAGGAATGACAAGTCCCAAAGCATTGTATTTGTACTCCTTATTGGAAGATTTTGGTTTTATAACTAAATATATATATTTTTATCTCTTTCCTTTGTCTTTAACTTACTTATTGTTATATGTACAGTGAGATTTAACAGTTTATTGTAATCTCAGTCCTTGATTGTAAATCTTTCAGTTATGACTGCCTTTTTGTTAATGTTCAACAAGAAATGAATAAACATCTGCGTGCACGCGCATGTCCTCAGTTATGATCTCCAGTTGATCCATAACACCTGTTGATACTCCGAACAGATGAAGAATCTTCCAGAAACGACAATCTTTTGAAGGCCACAGATGGTAAAACATGAAGAAAGGGTAACGGGTTGTTGAAAACGAATATGTTTCTGAAGGTATTCTCACATTTTCTCTTCTGTTTTAGGCTGTTGTTTTTGATGTGAAATCGAAAGTATTTTTGAACCAGACATTTACAGCAGACAGATAGATGAAACGTAACGTTTCTTTTTTAGAAATTATTATTTTTTTGTCAAAGAACAAAAATCTGCTATTATTAAATTTAATATTTCAGTTCAAATATAGCAATTTTGATTAGTAGTTATACAGTGTGACCATTATAATTCAGGTTACTTTTACTCAAATCGGTTATAGGTCATTTGAAAGTAATGAATTCAACCATCATTGTGAACTTGTAGCCTAATGATTAAACCACAAACAATTCAACAATTAATAAAGATTGGGTAAATATGATAGTAAAATGATATTAAGCTGCAATAGAGAATATAACAAATTGGGTTCAGTTTTCCAGCACAGTGTAAATTTCTGTTTCCCAGTGAATTCATATTTAGAGTCATGAGTCAGTTAAACTCATTAAACAATCTGAAATTATTAAGACCATTCAGTTATTTTACATGACAATATATTTGTAACTCATTTTATTTTATTCATTGTTTTTGCTGTTGTTGATAACTCATCATTCTTCATTATTTTCTTCAGTAACTGCCATGTTCTTCATCTCTGTAAAATCTTGTCATTTCCAGGTCCTGCTGAACGATTGATTGTTTTCTCAAACCAGTGCTGATCAGAGGAGCGAGGAAAGGACTCTCTCTCTAAGATGAGTCTCTCAGAGAAACACAGGTAAGACTGCGTCTGTTTCACACAATCATTTTAAACTCTACTGGAGTTTGTTTTTTCCTGTGAATAACAAAACTTTAATCATTGTTTTATTTTTGGAAATGCTTCGTACAACTTCAATTTCGAAATTCTTAAATTAACTCGACATTAGCCGTTTCTCAACATGCGTTACTTGTGTTCTTGTGGACTTGTTCAAAGTTCAAATTCAAAGTTCACATCTAGCCAAGTACAGATAAAATCCCCGGACGTGGACTTCAGACAGCCAAGTATCCCGGGATGAATCTCGCACGAAACAGTGAGTCAATAGCTGAGGAGAAAACCCGCGTAATTTAAAAAAAAATACTACTGTTAATGTGTCTCGAAATGTGAGAGAATGTAGTTGTTTAAAGCTTAAATCTGTGTTTTATTGATAAAGATAGCGCCCACCGATTTGAAAATTTGAGAGAGTTGTGAGATCCAGGCGATCACCGGGCGCTCAGCGCTCATGTACCCCGCCGAGAACAGCCTTACCTCGGCTAGTCCTTCTGACGTTTGCCGCTGGCTCTGATGTCTCTTTAGTGGTTAAACCTGAGATATTATTCGTCTTTTGTATATCTAACGGGCGATCTTTGGTCTCATGAATCTATAATTTGTTCCCTGGCAAATCGTTTTGGCTGAGGGCAAAGTTACGTTTTATTACTTTATTAGGCTATTTAACTTCGTTGCCTACTGCAGCGCTGACTTTGTACTTTTGACTGAATTGTTTGCTTTATTTCTTACTGTACAGCTTCTCATACCTTTTACTTATACTTTTATAATGGCTATTATATATCATTAAAACTGACATTTAACAAAAAGAGACAGGGTTGTGTTTTATGTGTTTATGTTTTGTTATAAATATACAGTGAAGATAATCAATGAACGCGTTGCCTGAACCATATTTGTGTGGCTAATATGTTTAAGATTTTTTTTTAAATGAAAATGAAAAGAGGCAGAATGGTGTTTTCATTTTATTATTGTCTAAATTAAAATATACATACAGAGATAACCGGAGTAGCCAGAGCGAGCTGAGTGACACAGAACCACCAGACTTGCAAGTCTGAACTTTGTATGCTTGGTATTGAGAAATGCATATTGTCTATAAAGCCCCGTTTGCCAGACAATTATATCACATTTAAAGGCACTCTATGTAGATTTTCGCAGTTAGAGGTCGCCTATTCAAAACAAAGGCGTAGCTTGATTGAGCGCGGATTTATGGGGAATGTCGTCTTCACCTCACAGCTGGTGGAAAAGAAACGGGACTCGAGCAGAAATCATGTTCATGGATGAGATTATTAACGTTACTGTAGTATGAAGCAGAGCAGGGCCGAGTGCTGTGTGAGTGGAATGAGGCCGCTGGAGCGATTGCTAATGAGACGAGAGCGACACGTCACGAGAGCAGTGGGACTTTTATTATGCCGCAGTCGCCCCTTCCGCTTCTTCCAGTCAAGTGTATTCCAGCAGCTGTATTAACATTAAGTGACATGGCATCTGACGCAATGGCACATCCGGTGGCACTTCCGGTCTTCATTGGCATGTGTCACTTAAAAGGTGTGACGCGTGTCAGTGGATAGTGGCATGTGCCACTGACATTGTCGTGAAACACTGACACTGTGTCGCGGTCTCGCGGACAATGTCGCTGTATGTTGTGACGCCTGCAGGAGTGACTGACAGAGACATATGTTTTTTTTAAAAAAATCAAATGCATTAAAGTTGGTCATATTTTTTCAAACATGTCAGGTTTGTTATATTTGTTATATTGATTGTTATATTTTGATACTGTTGTATTTTTTTGAGCACAAAAACTGCCCATAATTGAAAACACAAGAAATAAATCTATCATGGGTCACTACGAATACCGTTTTTGAATGATGCTACAAGCACGCCGGTAGGTGCCAGTATAAGTAGGCTAAGTGTATATTGGTCAGCACAAGATAAACCTTACGAAAATTAACTAACTGGCACATGTCACAAGTTTTACTGGCACGTGCCACTATCCACTGGCATTTCATGAGTTCACACTTACAAATAATCAGAAAGTAAATAGTATGCGTAATAGTATGCGTATTTGGCGTGCTGTCGGAGGAGAGGGCTCCGAGCTCGGTATTTGGCCCGAACCCAGAGGACTCCCTCGTATTCTGGTTAGGAAAGTAACCAGGCGAGTGTGAGGAGACGGGGTGGTGGAGGGATGCTGTAAAACTGTCGAGGAATAAGTTGACTGTCTATATATATGCTTTCACTCATGCTGATTGGCTAGATATGTTGATTACTGATTGCTAACAGCTGACTGAAATAATGTGATGATTAGTCAGATTATTTGAGCGTTGCTCCTTTTAATTTTGTTAGTAAAACATCATGTTGTACTGTATGCTGTGCCACCTCCAGTAGCCTATAATGACACATGCTGCTGGCTGTCCATTATGTAGATGGTGTGACATACGCACTTAATGGCAGAATGACATTTAATTAATAATACGTTGCTTTCAGACATGGGATTTTTTACATTCGTTAATTTTTACATCAAACATTAGGTTACGGCTTATGTTTAATACTGTGGCCTGTTATATGTATGTATTTATATTTAGTTTTGACAGTGTTTTTTAACTACATATTATAAATACAGTTGTTTTGATAACATTTTTTTTTTCTATTTACATAATAGGACTGACAGTTCAGCTGTCATTTGGAATTATAAAAGAATATTGCCTCAACTAAAAAAGGGAATCTTTCTAATTAAAGTGGTACCAACCAGCAGGAGTGTGTCATACTGTATGTGCCACCACAAATTGACACTATACCACTATACCAATACCAGTCAGGTATTTCATATCATTTTAAATTAGCTTGAGAGAAGGTGCCACAAACCATTACAAAGTGACATTTACCATTGTGAAATGAATTATGAAAACTGGCACAAACCATTCAAGAAGTGTGCTGGGCCTTGACAATGGCTCTTATACTGCAGAGTAATGTAGGTGTGTAGATACTGCAGGAACTGGATATTACAATGTGGCTGCTAGCTGCAGCAAGTCGAATCTTTCTACAAAGCATTTGGGAATCTCCAGAAGGAATGTATGTTCACATTGTTAAAAATGCATTTGTCTTATTTCATAATTCCATAAAATTATTTGTGAAATATTAAAACCATAGATGAGAAGATGAGAACTACTTACCACATATTAAATTATATCTATATTTTAAATGAATTTGTGGTTATTGTAGAGTAATCTCTACAGTTAAGTCAATGATAGCACATAAAATGTATACACCTTTTTCAGTAATTAAAGAAAGAAAGGAGGCTCAACAATTATGTAAGTTAAAGCAATGGCTTTTTTCTTTTAATAGACAGATGCATTAGCATCTGACTTCAAGTCAGTAAAACGTTATCATTTAAAAAATCAAGTGATTGATCATGTCTAAATATTTGTTCAAATGCAAAACTTAAAAATAAGTAATCGGAGCAACTAGACTAGACACACTTATAGCCATACAGGCACCTAGTGGGTAAACCATGGCATTACAAATGAAAATTATTTTTCTGGACAAAATATTTCCCTCTTCGCATTGGAATCTATAAACCTTTTCTTCTATATTTAACCTTAAATGCTTCACTATTTGCAATATAAATAAAAAATATATTTAATTAAAAATAGTTACACCTAAGGTGTACAGACACATTGACCATCAAGGAATATGAATGTATGAATATGTGACCCATAAGGAAGGAATACCTGAGGGTTAAATACAAGAAAAACATATTAATGTTGCCTCGCCATCACTCTACAATAAAATGATAATGCAGCTAAATGTCGTCATCAGAATGATTAATGCACCATATGCTGTAATGTTTACCAATTAAATTTCTGCAGTTATAGTGAAGCTGTCGTCTTAAACCCATTCAAATATATTGACAGGACAGCGCTGGTTTGTTTGGAGGAATGTTACAAAATTTGTTTCGTTTCAAAGCAGGGTTGCCAGTTTGGCCTGAGGTTTACTTGGGCACAGTAAATACTATAGACCCGGTTTCACAGACAGGGCTTAGCTTAAGCCAGGATTAGGCCTAAGTTCAATTAGGATATTTAAGTAACTTTTATAAACGTACCCTAGAAAAAAACATTACTGGTGTGCATCTTGAGACAAAACAATGGCATGGACATATTTTAAGATATGTCAGTACAAGTTGCTTTCAGTTAAAACAGCTCAAACATGCTTAAGCCTTGTCTGTGAAACCGGGGGATAGTGTTTTTGAACCATACTATAGGAAATTGTAGTATACTGTATATATTATAGTATTTACAACACTTTGTTAATGAATGCTACAGCATACTGTAATATTAACTATAGTGAACTGATGAACTGTAATAAATACTGTAGTATACTTTAGTTTTTACTACAGTAAACTGTAGTGTATTGTAGTATAATATACCCTCTAGTTGTAGAAAACTTAGTACAGTATTGGGTAAAGTAATTTGTTCATATTATTATAGTTGTTATATTACCACAGCAACTATAGAATTACCACAACAAATTAATTCAAGGACTTTACTATAGTATGGTTCAAAAACACTACAATATTTATAGTGTTTTTTCCACAAACCTGACATGTTTGAAAAAATATGACCGACTTTAATACATTTAATTGGATTAAAACAAACGTCTCTAAGTTATACTATTTATTTAGGATTTTGAGCAAATTATGTCAGTATAGCTTCTCAACTCATCTGTCAGTCACTCCTGCAGGCGTCACAACATACAGCGACATGGTCCACGAGACCGCGACACAGTGTCAGTGTTTCACGACAATGTCAGTGGCACATGCCACTATCCACTAGCATGGGTCACACCTTTTAAGTGACACATGTCAATGAAGACCGGAAGTGTCACCGGATGTGCCATTGTGTCAGATGCCATGTCACTTGATGTTAATACCCCCTCTCGTGTATGAGGTAACACAACACTTTATCGCATTAGATACATCTGAGTGCTCGGTGGCTATTACGAGACACTTGTTGCACACTGCATAGTAAGGTAGATTGATATTAGGCATGGTAAAACATGGTACTCGTGGTAAATCAAGAAAACGAGATTTAAACAATAGGACTTACTGTGTTGAGCTATAGTATTCAAACAGTTGCTCACCTGTCTAATAAAACATAATAAATTAAAGTGTCTTTGGTATTTTCATGGTTTCGGAAATCGAGGTATGTTGCTGATAGGCAACGCACGGACACGCTCTGTGTCCTATGTAAAAATGACTTATTTCTCTGGATTTATTCATTCTTGGAAACATTTGGGATAATGTAAGTACACAAGTCAACATATACGTATATATATATATATATATATATATATATATATATATATATATATATATATTTATATATTTATATATATAAAACCACAAGAACAGTGTCATATATTTTGTTCAGTCTTATATTATATTTAATATATATATATATATATATATATATATATATATATATATATATATATAATATAACACTGAACAAAATATATAACACTGTTCTTGTGGTTTTTGGATATTTTAATCCAAAAATCTTACATAGTGTGCCTTTAATACTTTAATTTCCTTCTAGACGCGACCACACTGAATTAATCCAAATACATGACTTTGGTTTAGATCATAATATTAATGACAGACATTAGGAAACAACTATACACTCAATTTAATTGAAGTATGCTAACAAAACTGTGTCACACAGACATTTCTGCTCTCCATTTCTGTTAATTAAAAAAAAACTTGACATGTTCTCTTAAATTAGTCAAGTATATTTTTTTTAACATATTTAATATCAATCATGTACATCACATTAAACCAATGTGAGCCAGTAAAATAAAATGATTGATAACTATAAATTGTGTGAGTGTGTGCATTTCTGTGGAGGATTAGATAAAGACACGGATGTGTTTCAGACACAGTTGAACCTCCTTTACTAAAGTGTTTTTCTCTGTTCTTTGTGTCATTAGTGTAAGATCAGGATCACATGTGTCCAGCTCTGTGTCTCTGAAGAGTGATCAGTCAAAACCAGATGAAGTACCATACTTCAGTGAGAAAACACCATCATCTAATAAAAGGTATTTTGTGTGTTTACATTATATCAGGGGTCTCTAAACTCGGTCTTGGAGGGCCACTGTCCTGCAGAGTTTAGCTCCAACCCCAGTTAAACACACTCGAACCAGATAATCAGGGTATAATTAGGCATACTAGAAACGTCCAGGCAGGTGTGTTGAAGCAAGTTGGAGTTAAACTCTGCAGGACAGTGGCCCTCCAGGACAGAGTTTGGTGACCCCTGCATTATAGAGTTGCATTATTTGTCCACAGTGGTGTATGTGATTGAACTTGACTGAATAAAACAATAAGTCACAATAAAACTCAATTCATGGGAACCTTATGAAACTCATTCCAGTAACACAATTACACAGGCAGAAACAAAGAGGCATAAATTCACTATGGAAAATAGATCATGCAAATAAACATGTATATATCCATCCATCCAACCATCGTCATAAATGGACAAATGCACAGCTATACTGCATTTAATTACTATTTGCAACATTAAACCTTTTCAACTGAGACTAAAGTATCTCCTGTAGTAAAGTGTTTTTCTCTCTGTTCTTTGTGTCATTAGTGTAAGATCAGGATCACATGTGTCCAGCTCTGTGTCTCTGAAGAGTGATCGGTCAAAAGATGGTGAAGGACTAGACTTCAGTGGGGAAAAACCATCATCTAATAAAAAGTATTTCATGTTTCTAATTTTTGATCACATGTTGACTGTTAAAAAGTTGTATCAGTGATTATCAATCATGAAACATTTTTAGATCAAATATTTATCAGAGTATTCACAGCTAATGCTTTTTTTCTCTTTCTGTAATATTTTGCCTGGAAAAATCAGTATTTTATTGTATTTATTTGATTACAGGCTTCAATATGAGACATTAGACTCAGACGTTCAGACTCACAGGAACCACAAGAATTTCAAAGACAATCTCCTGTGGATCTTCAAGGTAGGAAAACACATTTTCATAAATGTTTAATATGTATAACTAACAAATATGTTATTGAACAAAGAAATTTAATTTATTTCCTCTTGATCACTTTTTTTCTTTTTAAGCTTTTGGTAAAAATTTGTTAAAAATAGCTTGTTAGCATGTTAGTCTTTTAAAGGTACAGTATGTGAAAAGAATTTGTCCACTAGAGGTCGCTAGAGGCCTATTCAAAACAAAGGCGTAGCTTGATGACGCCAAGTTTGAGAGAGGAATCTTGGGACATGTGGTCTTCACATCACAGCCGGTGGAAAACAATCAGGATAGGACTCGGAAAGAAATCATGTTCATGGATGCGATTATTAATGTTACTGTAGTATGAAGCAGAGCAGGACCGAGTGTTGTGGAGCTGAACGAGGCCGCTGGAGCGATTGAGCAACACACGCCTCACGAGCAGCGGGACTTTTATTATGACACAGTCGCCGGCGCCGCTTCCGCTTTTCCGGTCATGAGTATGAGGTAACGCAGCTCTGTTTATCATATTAGATACATTTGACTTTGTTGAAAATGATGTTATAATGTTACTCTGTGCGTTCGCTCGGCGGCTGCTGTGAGACACTTGTTTGCAGTGTTGGGCACGTTACTTTAAAAAAGTAATTAGTTATAGTTACTAGTTACTTCTCACAAATAGTAACAGAGTTACATCCTTATAAAAGTAACTAATTACCAGGGAAAGTAACTATTGCGTTACTTTAAAAAAAAAATGATGCTTGATCCGACTCGTGACTCATGATCCGCTCTTGCTCACAACATGAAATTTCTCTGTACTATATGTGTTGTTAGCCATTAAAGAAAACGTAGTTTCATACTTATGTGTGAACAATATGAGTAAGATAAAATACATCATATGATGTGCAATATATCGGGAGACATGGAGTGGGTCAGACATGATTTTGACCACTTCATTAAGTTTTGTTTTGTAGAAAGCCTTTCTTTAATGTAAATTTCATTTTGTAAAAAATGTATCTTAATTTTAAGCATTGTTTTATCAACCAATTGCCTGGATTTAATAAATAAGAAGCAAATATAGCAGATAATATGATAATGGCATGGAGGCGCGGGTGCGTTCTCTCGCACGTGAACTGGAGCGCGTCTTATAGGCTAAATGAACCGAAACTCAGCGGCTGCTTGCCTCACAGTCATGAGAAATATATCTATAGAAAGCTTGAAATGTCTAACTTTAATAGAAATAATTCAAAACGAAAAAAAATAGGCTACTCTGATTATGCAATCCGAATGAAATGCACATTCTCTCTCTAGACGCGTCCAGTATGCGGAGATGATGAGAGTCAGCAATGTCAAATACATCTTTGCAGCTGACACTGATTCAGAAAACATTACTTTATTAATAAACAATTAAAATGTCTCCTTGCTGTTTTTGTCACATTCATAGTCATTACTTTTGCCGGTTCTTTATAGTAAGCTTTATGCATGCGCTTGAGTGCTATATAGCCTATATTAAATGCTCATTATTATGGTTTATTCTCTCCAGTATGTAAGAAATTATATTAATATAAATGTGATTAGTCAACTAATGGCTTAAATGAACAACTACTAGTCAACTAGAAAAAACTTATTTCACATATTTTCGATCCAGCATGTCACAAAGGGTCTTCTGGTTTGAGCTCGCACTCTTCTCGCATGCTCACAGACACAAACACAGAGCATTGTACATTATTATCAGTTTAAAATTATATTTGTGTATGACTAACCTGTACTATTTCTTTACAACAAAATGCTTTGCAGGTCTATCATCTCTAGTCACACACCAGTCATCATCAGTTAGCATGTGTCCCACCCCAACACACACACCAGAGAAAAAACTTTGCAGGTCCTATGGCTGAGAGAGCGCCTACTCGAATGAAAACCTCTTCAGTGAGCTCAATTATAGTAACGCGGCATTTTTTTTTTGTCAGTTATGGTAACGGCGTTGTAACGAGAGAAAAAGTAATTCGTTTGATTACTCGTTACTGAAAAAAGTAACGCCGTTAGTAACGCCATTATTCCCATCACTGCTTATTTGAGACACACTGCAGTAAGATAGATCGATTTTAGAATATCATATTAAATGCTGGATGGCTTGTGTTGATAAATGGCATGCAATTAATTTTAAAAAGTATTGTGTGATGGAGAAAATGCTGTATTACTGTTACTAAAAATAAAGCTGCATCTGATTATGCTATGTTAGCTACTTCACAAAATAGTGTTTTTTTCTGAGGCGTGGTAAAGCATGGTACTCGCAAAAAAATCAAGAAAATTGATTTAAACAATAAGACTAAATGTGTTGAGATATATAAAAATAATTAGTCTTCTGTCTATCAATATATCAAAACAGTTGTTCCCTTGTCTATTAAAACATGTAAATATTAAAGCGTCTTTGGTGTTTCCATGGTTTCTACAAAATAAAACCGGAAACTGAGGGTAACGCGGGTATGATGCAATTGACAGGCTATTCACTATTCCCTACATTACTCCACTAATATAGTCCACTTGAAGGAGTGAATGAAACGAGTGAGTGAATTCGGACACTGAGTGCGCCGGAAGGGCTGCCAATTTCGCATAGTTTGTGCTGCTGTTTAATCATTTGAAATGTAGCAAACTGCAGCTCCAGTAGTAATGAATATTTATGTTAAACTCTGCCATGAAAACTAACATGTACAAACCTTAATTAAACGATTTAATGATCAATTAAAAAGGAAGTTATACCTGTATGATATTATACTGGACCAGTGCGGTTTGGAAAATGAATGAATGATTGATTCAGCTGCGGGCGCCATCTCCTGGCTAGATGCAGGAATTCATTCAGCGCGCGACTCTCACAGTGCATTATGGGTATTCTCTAGCCGTTGAGCGTGCATTGGTTGTACACTCGTTATTGCAGTGCATTGTGGGATTGAATGAGTGCACTCAACATCGTCCACTATGGTTTCGGACACCACTACAAATGGCTGTCCCCTCAAATAGTGCCTATTTAAGGGTATAGGGGGCGATTTCGGATACAGCCTGGGTTAAAATTGCAATTTTCTCATGTTTAACAAATAGTTTGAAACATTTGGGATATTGTAAGTACTCAAGTGAACAAAATATATAAGACTGGCCTAGTGATTTTTGGATATTTAACTGCAAAATTCTTACATATTGTACCTTTAACTGGATTTTTTTAAACAAATATAATTAAATAGAATAAAATACAAAAATGTACAAATATAATTTATAATTTATGAATAAATAGTGTTGACCAAATGTACATGTACAATTTGGTTTAAATTGTGTTATTCTGTCTTTTTTCTTACTTTTGTTTGTAGGATCTTGAGAGCAAAATAATCACATTTTTGAAAAAAGAGCTGGAAAAGTTTAAGAAAATATTACAAAATGAGAACACACAAAACTTTGTGAAGGACTTTAATGAGAATAGATGCAGTATCAAAGCAGCAGCTCTTGATCTCACACTACATTACCTGAGAGAGATGAAGCAAGATGAAGCTGCTGATGCTCTAGAAGGTCAGAGACTCATGACCATCTGTCAGATTGTCACTTATTAATGTAGACTATCTATAAAACTGTAAATGAAGACTAAAACCATTTACTTTTTGTCCTTGTGTTTAGATGAGCTGTTCTTCGTTCATCAGCTAAAATGTGGCCTAAAGAAGAAGTATCAATGTGTGTTTGAAGGAATTGCGAAGCATGGTGACTCCATACTTCTGAATAACATCTACACAGATCTCTATATCACTCAGGGTGGCAGTGAACAGGTCAATACTGAACATGAGGTCAGACAGATTGAAGTTGCTTCCAGGCGTCATGAATCTCAAGAGATTCAGGTTAAATGCACAAATTTGTTTGAAGCTCCTGAACAAAACAAGGAGATCCGAACTGTATTGACAAAAGGAGTCGCTGGCATCGGAAAATCAGTCTCTGTGCAAAAGTTTGTTCTGGACTGGGCTGAAGGAAAAGAAAATCAAGATATCAGTTTCATATTTCCTCTTCCATTCAGAGAGATGAACTTAAAGGAGAAAGAAAAACTAAGTTTGATGGACCTTATAACTCATTTTTTCCCAGAGACAAAAGGACTGAACCTTACAAGAAGGAATCAATTCAAAGTCCTGTTCATCCTTGATGGATTGGACGAATGTCGCCTTCCTCTGAAGTTTGATCGTAATGAGACGTGGTGTGATGTATCGTCACCAGCCTCTCTGGATGTTCTCCTAACGAACCTCATGAAGGGAAATCTGCTTCCTTCTGCTCTCATCTGGATCACCACCAGACCAGCAGCTGCCAGTAAGATTCCTCCTGACTGTATCGACCGGCTGACAGAGATACGAGGATTCAGTGAAGCACAAAAGGAAGAGTACTTCAAAAAAAGATTCACGGATCAGAATCAGGCCAATACAATCATTGATCATGTTAAAAAATCAAAGAGTCTCTTCATCATGTGCCACATCCCAGTCTTCTGCTGGATTTCAGCCACTGTTCTCCAGAACATTCTGGAGGAGAAAAGAAATAATGATGTGAAAATCAGTCAGGCTGATGAGATCTCTAAAACACTACAGAAATCAAATACTGAAGACATTCCCAAGACTCTGACACAAATGTACACACACTTTCTCCGCTTTCAGATCCAGCAGAGCCGCCGAAAGTATGATGGAGAATACACAGCAGATGTTTCCTGGGATAAAGATGCCATCCTTTCACTGGGGAAACTGGCATTTCATCAGCTGGAAAGAAACAACGTGATCTTCTATGACAAAGACCTGGAAGCCTGTGGTATTGACGTCTATAAGGCATCAGTGTACTCAGGCATGTGTACCCAGATCTTTAAGGAGGAAACAGGGATCATTCTTGGTACCATGTACTGCTTTGTTCACTTGAGCATTCAAGAGTTTATTGCAGCCCTTTATGCACATCTGTTTCTAGACATCAACAAGAAAAGTGTGTTTGTTCATGAGTCTACAGAACAGGAAAACAAAAATGAAACCATGATTGATTTTCTCAAGACTGCAGTGGACGAGGCGCTCAAGAGTGACAATGGACACCTGGACCTTTTCCTTCGCTTCCTCCTCGGTCTGTCAGTCCAGTCCAATCGACGACTCTTACGGGGTCTGTTGACACAGCAGGAGGACAATGACCAGAGCAACAAGGAAATAGTTCAGTACATCAAGCAGAAATTAGAAGATAATCTGTCTGCAGAGAGATCCATCAATCTGTTCTACTGTCTGAATGAACTGAACGACCAAACTCTGGTGAAGGAGATTCAGACCCACCTTAACAAAGGAAGTCTCTCATCTGGTGACCTTTCACCTGCCCAGTGGTCTGCTTTGGTCTTTGTGTTGTTGACATCAGAGGAAGAGCTGGAGGACTTTGAGCTTCAGAAATTCAAGAAATCAGACGAGTGTCTCATTAGATTATCGGCAGTCATCAAAGCCTCCAGAAGAGCTCTGTAAGTCATTTAATATGTTTTGTCATGTTTTGCTCTCATCTGAAAAATGCATTCATGTATATTATTCTATAGTGATTTTCCATCATGAACATGAACTTAAAGGCCCTGATATACTTCAGGCGAAGTTCTTTTTCGTTCTTTGTTCAGGGGTTAAACGAGGTTTGAAATACATGAGTAGTGATATACTGTAATCAAACATCTGATGCCACCCACACTGCTGAGAGCGACGGTTAAATGAATATTTAAAATTTTGCGCACTTTCGTCTCAGTAACAAAATAAACACAACAAAATTGAGAAACTAGCAAGGATTTTTTAATAAAGCATAAGAAAAGCATCTGATCATGGCAACGTGGATATGTTTGTTTGCACAAGCTCTGTAATTTGGCACTCCAGTAAAGTCACGTTGTGTTTATATTATAACGCTTTTATAAAATAGATTGCTTTAAATCAAGCAGCTTTACCGTATTAAACATGAAAAAGTGTCAGTCTCTCATTTCATTATAAGTACAACTTCGTTTTCTGCTGTAAAGCTGCTCTCCAATGTTCATGTTTTCACTCGCGGACGTCTGATTTCTACAGACTCGAGAGGAGAAATGAACTGGAAAAGATTTTACGAGTGAAAGAAGGCAGAGCTTCAGTGCACACCTACCTTACGTAATGGCCGCGGACCAATGGTAGTACGGAGGTGTTTACCAGCCGAAGCGAACTTTTCCAGAAAGTTCACTTTTGCAAGCTGTTTCGAACTTCCAAAACGAACTCCAAACGAACTTTGTTTCCGCCTAAAAAAAATCTAATTGATAATTTAATTTAATTTAAATTAAGACAGTTTATCAAATCTTTAGACAAAATATAAAAGAACATTTAAAAATGTTTGCATATTTGTTTTGTATCATATGATACTCCAGACATTTATGACTCAAATTATATATTGGCTCATACTTCTACTTAAGGAAGGAAAAATAGATAAATTTTATTCAGATGCATAAAAAAATTGTAATTTGGTACAGATATTATGTATATTGCCCCAAAATTAAATGAAATTCTGAAAGGTTATAATATAAACCAATGAAATAAAGTACAAATACATTATCAGTTGGTACTCTGTATCTCCCAATAATTTGATATTTTAAATGCTTAGTTTTATGAGTAGTTCTGTAGTTTTAATTTAGTTTGTACTGCAATACGTAGATGATTGAGAGATTTACAAATAAACATTCATCAAAAGTCTGTTGTATCATATTTGATGCACACATTTTAAGATGGTTTTCTACAAATCAGTTTTTTTATCAAGTTTAAATTAAAATATTTATTTCTAATTAAGTAAATAATATTAAGTAAAATAAATATAAATTTAATTTCAGCAGTTGTTATGGATGTGTTTTTGCTATCATTAAATTAATGATATTTCACCCATTGGCCACCCTGCTCTCTAAGATATCAGCATCGGCCATCGGTTGACCACTATGAATAATCAAGGAAACCTAACTTGCTTTAATCCAATAAATGTTAATCTTGAAATATTAATAACTAATACAATTTATTAGGTTCTTAGATTTAAGTCATCTTAACTGTACTTAAATCATTAAAGATTTCATAGCAACAAGATGTATATATGTGAATGGAGGCATTTTTTTCAGACATCACTAACCCTAAAATTTACATAAACCCCGCCCCCGAGAACACGCAACAAAAGCGGTGTGGCAATGTTGGGCTGCTTTAGAGAAGAGGAAGAGTTGTTATAGTAGAGTGTTGTTGCCATGCTGTCATTTTACATCCAGTTTCATTCTAAAAGTTGTAACTTCTTCCTGAGTCTCTCCATCAGTGTCGACTCCGGTTTGAACAGTGTAAGGCTGAACACCATTACTGACAATCCTCATTTTAGCTGCATGAGATTCTCCAGCTTTGTTGTTGTTGAGCAATTGAAGCATGAGCTGTTAAAGCTCCGTCCTCTTAAAGGAGAAAGCAGCAGCTCATTTGCATTTCAAGGGACGCACAAAAACGCTGTGTTTTTGCTCACACCCAAATAGGGGCAAATATGACAAGCTATAATAAATGATCTGTGGGGTATTTTGAGCTGAAACTTCACAGACACATTCTGGGGACACCAGAGACTTATATTACATCGTGTGAAAAGGGGCATTATAGGTCCCTTTTAAGTGTACCCAACAAAGCAAGCCAAAGGCAACAGTGGCAATAACCACTGGAATAGAGTGACAGGAATAGAGAAAAAATCATTGGAGAAACCAGACTCAGCTATAAAAAGCTAGAAACCTTAACACAATTTTTTTTTTCATTCTTCATATTTTTCACATACTTCATTTTACCCAGGAATTTTACCCATTTGTACAGAAAATACTAGTTTTTGAAGAGTATTGATATTTTAGCTCCTCTTCTTTACTGTATATATGCTGTTTATGTAAAAAATAATAATGGAAAATATATTTAATATTTGTATGTAGAAAATGTATGTGTTCCATCTAATTCTGTGATGTGATTTATTTTTTCTTGTAGGTTAAATGACTGTAACTTAACAGACAAAAGCTGTTCAGCTCTGGCTGCAGTTCTTGGATCAGATACCAATCTGAAAGAGCTGAACATGAACAATAATAATCTGCAGGATTCAGGAGTGAATCTGCTCTGCACTGGACTGAATAATTTAAACTGTAAATTGGAGATACTGAGGTAAGTTGAGCCACAGGAGTCACATGATGAGAGTGAGGTGCTATGACTGACAGGATGATGTCAGAGGCAAAAGCGCGAGAGAACTTTTGTTAATAAACATTGCATTTCTTTGTTTAATATAAGTGAGATTGTCTTTGTTTAATTGTTGTGTTTTTCATAAAAAAAATAATAATGAACTACGAACTAAGCATCCATAATAAAATTCTCTCTGAGGATTTCTGTTGTTCAGGTTTAACTGATTAATCATCTGAATGTTTTCATTCCTGTTCTAGACTCTCTAACTGCAGTGTAACAGAAGAAGGTTATAAAGCTCTGGCTTCAGCTCTGAGATCAAACCCTTCACACCTGATAGAGCTGGATCTCACAGGAAATGATCCTGGACAATCAGGAGTGAAGGAGCTCAGTGATTTACTACAGGATCCAAACTGTCAACTGAAGACACTGAGGTGAGACCGGATGAAATAATTAACAAAATTAGTTATATGCAGGCTAAAGAATCATAACAAATATAATATTTTATTTATTCATTATGCTGGACAATTTGTTGCATCAAAATGATCAAGATCAGATCAGATGCTGTGGGTTCTGACATGATGATGATGACCGTCAACACAGTTTAGTTGTGGTACAAGCTACAGGTCAAATAGACATTATGGGTCAGTATATGTGCTATTCTGGAGTATGGTATACCTTGACAATTAACATGCACAATTTTGTTTTTGTACACACTTCTCATCAAAAGCTCTAGATAATCTTTCAGTCAAATTGTTTTCTGAACACAGTTGTTTTCCATCAAGTCCAGATTCACTGTATCTCTACAGCAGGTCTATGAGTCTCCAGATGTTCACAAACATGCAGTTTCTCAAGCCAGTTTTCTCTGCTGATGTTTCTCACTCCTCCTGCTTAAAAGCCAGAAAGATCTTGAGGCTTTAATTTCACACTCTGTATTCATACTGAAAATCATGATCTAGTGAGCTTTTGCCCTTCTGCTCTGTGGGACGTTTCTGTTCTTATGAGTTTGCTTTAGGACTGAGTGTCGCTCTAGTTTCTTTTAAATAACACTTAGACTTTGTTTTCAAGTATTTATATATTTGTTTGTGTATTTAAATGTTCAAAGAAAAGTGTTACATCTAAATAACTGACTAGAGCTTGTCTTCAGAACAACAAAAGTTTATCTTATCAGTCATTTTTGTAATGCAACAGACATTTAGTTGAGAACTGAATTGACTCTTCTGCAGGTTTTTGAGTGCTGCTGCAGATGAAGCCTGTCAGTATGTGGAGAGAGTTGTGGGTAAAAACCCGTTACTCCTGAGAGAGCTGAATCTGAGTAAACATGAACTAGGAGACACACGAGTGAATCAGATCGCTGCTCTACTGCAGGATAAACACTGTCGACTCAACACACTGACGTGAGTATTGTTCATTTATTTAAAATATTACATTACTTTTAATTGTAATGTTACTGAAGCTGATAATAATATTTCCTCACGCATTTGAGTCAGAGCAGTTTTTTTTCTCAGCCACAACAATGTGAAGAAATACAATTAAACAGGAAATTAAAAACACAATTAAAACGTGACATCAATCTTTATATATTAGACTAAGACAGTTTGATCATGGGTCAATAATTATTTCAGTCACTGTAGAGGGAGAACAATGATTTTCTTCCAGAGCTTAGAAAACTCTTCAAATAAGTGATAGATTGAAAAAACAGCTGCACTATAAACACGGAGATGTCTTTCCTAACTTTCACAGGTTAATTCTGTGTAAATGTTAGTGATTGAACTCGCGATCAGAGGCATAATAAGACCGTGGCGACAGGAAATCCCAGTTGAGGTGTATTTATTGAGCAGACTGTCAAATCCCACAGCGAAAAAGCCAAACAAGAAAACTATAAAAATAAATGTTGGGAAAAAAAAAAAAAAAAAATTACAAGTCTTTTGTTGGAACATAGTCACAACAGCAGTTGTAGAGTTCGAACCTCGCCGAACCTCGCCCTCTAGACTCGACTTCACTCCACCCACCATGTGTTAACTCCGGCAGCCATTTTGTAGTCTAGGCCAGTAGTTCTCAAACCTGTCCTGGAGTACCACCAGCCCTGCACATTTTGTATATCTCCCTATATCTGACACACCCATTTCAGGTCTTGCAGTCTCTACTAATGAGCTCATGAGTTGAATCAGGTGTGATAGATGAGGGAGACATACAAAACGTGCAGGGCTGGTGGTACTACAGAACAGGTTTGAGATCCACTGGTCTAGGCCATACCCTGGACTGTACCATTCTACAGGTAAGTTTTACTTTCTTACATTTGCACTTCTTATCACCTTATGCATATAAAAACAACAGCTATCCATGATTAAATTACACTATAACACAATATAAGATATGTCGAGAACGTCAGGTTCTTCCCGCCGGAGCTCCGTATCGAGGCTTGTGTTGTTTTAGTGAAATGACGTCACCGGTGATGTTCGAAGCCTCGAGAAGGGGTTCACTTTTGGAGGAACAATGTGTTTTTTTCCTCTCGTGTTTCACAAGCACTTCCACTTCTCTCTGTCCAGTCCACCTTAATCACTTTCACTTTTTTTCAGTTTAAAGAACTTTGTTTTTTCTCGTATGTTCAACAAAAGCATTGCCCAATTAAAAAAAATATGAAACATTATGAAACAACACTTAACATAAATACTTAACAGAACAAATTATTTATTTATTTGTGTATGTTAATGTATGAACCATGTAACACACATTTTGGCGCTGTCAAAAAAAACCAAAAAAACAACAAAAAAAAGTTATTCCTGCCCCATATTTCCATTGATCATCATGTGTCTCTGTGTGCATTAAAAGCCTCGAGAAATGAACCACTTTTCAACACATCTGGCTGGAAAGCTTCAAAGCTTCATGAAGCTTCATCTCACCACCACTACTTTATTCAAATAAACATGAACAAAATTAAAATAACAAAGAAACGCTTGACTAAGAAATAGGGATGCACCGATACCATTTTTTCAGGGCCGAGTACGAGTACCGATACTTTTTTTCTGGTACTCGCTGATACCGATGCGTATACATTTATTAATTTCTCTCTCTTTTTTTTTATTTTTTTTTTTTTTATTTGCAGTTTTCCAAGCACAACACAGTGAGACTAATGAATGTAGGACAACTTATTTATCATTACTCTAATGAAAAAAGTAATTTTTATGTGCTTGTCACAAACTGAAAGAACAAAAATTTCAGTGTCCAATAACCTTCAAAGGGCATAATTACCAATATATATAATTGTTATATAAAAAGACATTTACAAACAATACAACAAATTACAAATACTATAGAGATACAAATTAAATAAACTTGTTTTTCAGATACAGTAGGTTTATTTTCCATGTATACATTTATTTAACATATTTTGTTGTTTTATTAACATTAATGACAAATATAGGCTATGGTCCCTTTAAGACCGAATCCATGGATACTGACACACATGCTGTTTTCACCCAAATGTTTACGTCCACATAAGCTATAACCAGAGCCGTTAAATATGAGAGTTGCGACACTCTTTGATCTCGCCGCCACGCTGTCACGTGGTTCGTGTAGCTCTCAATAGTTCCAAACAAATCTGCGCTGTCAACCAGTTTGAATGGTTTTAAGCGGGACAGACAGCTGTAGCTATATTTGCAGCAATTATCGGTAAATATTGACGCATAATATACATTGATTATTACGTTGACACTTACATTACATACATATAATAGCCTTTTTTTTCCGGGGAGTGGCGGAAACACAGCATTAATCAGTTTTTGTGTTTAATTTTGACGTAAAATACATTTACAGCAACTACTATACTTGCAGCAATTTTTTCGGTAAATATTAACGCATAATATTGATTAAATATTGAATAAAATTGATTGACTACACTTACAGTAGTGTATTGTATCTGGAGTGATGATAGAGAGATGGCATTATCGTTAACAGTGTGGTCTGTTAAAATGTACAGGTAACTGGAGAGATGGTTACTGAGTGAATTAACAATGTTCCTAAATACGATCCATAACATTGACATATATATATATATATATATATATATATATAAAGTTTGGACACGGTAAGATTTTTAATGTTTTAGAAAGAAGTTTCGTCTGCTCAAACAATTAAATAAATGCAGCCTTGGTGAGCAGACGAAACTTCTTTTTAAAACATTAAAAATCTTACCGTGTCCAAACTTTTGACTGGTAGTGTATGTATATATATATATATATATATATATATATATATATATATATATATATATATATATATATATATATATATTTTTTTTTATTTTTTTTTATTCGCATGAAATATATATATTTATATTATTTGCATGATATATATCATGCAAATAAAATAAATAAATAATATAAATAATTGATATTCACAACAAGTGAATATCAATGAATGAAGCTGCTCAGTTTAAGTCAAGAAAGAAGTTTGGTCAACAGTGAAAAATATACAAGGCAAACAATTGCATTCAACAAAACATTTAATTATATCCTTGAATGTTCTGTCTTCAAAGAAACTCATTCGACTTCCTACAGGGAGAGAAAGATGGCAGAAAGCAGGCCAGAATAGGAATACAAGTGTTCACAACAGCCATTACATTCTTCCAGCGCAGCTGTAGGATGATCTGGAGACCTGGTGGTGAATCAACAATTAGTCAAATGCTTATCCATACATTGATAACAAAAGCATTCAAACTCCACGCTATAAGTAATGCTATAGTTACTTGAATTTTTGGGTGAGAGCATTCCACTGCCAGAAGCAGACTGTGGCCCTGTTTACAGCTGGTATTAGGATGCGTTTTGTCTGATCGGATCACAAGTGGCCAACATTAAATACAGGTGTAAACGGTCTAAAACAGTTTGAGTTTGTCCACTTTCGACCACTTCCAGAAGTAGTCGAAAATGCATTCGACCGGACTGCTTTCGTAGTATAAACGCTCATGTGGTCGAATGTGTTCAAACAGCCACTAAAGACCGTCTACTCTCCATCTACTGACCTAATGTGTAAACATTATGGGAAGCGCTCGAGCCAGACAGGATTTAAACTTTGTTGGCTGAAGACCCAAGTTTGGTTTGAAGATGAAAAACGTCCCAAGCACAATGTTCTCTCACCATTACTGATTTCTAACACACTCAAAGTGTTCGGCTGGTCTTGTGGCTGTCAGAGCAGAAGCGAACACTGATGCTCTCAAAAAGTTTTCCTGTCATCTCTGGGTGCGTTCATATGTAAACTGCTCAAGCTTATTTTGTCCATTAGATTGAAAGATCTGTAAAAACCCATACATTTACCCACCCCCTCGAAGAAATCAGGACAGAAGTGGTTGAAAGAGGACAAAAGAGATGGATTAAACACCAGGTGTAAACGTGTATGTGTCTCCGTCGTCCACTTGTGATCAGATCGACCAAAATGCATCTTAACTCCAGGTGGAAACAGGGTCTGTGTCAGAGCCCCAGAGGAGACCGGGTCTGGAGTCGAGTCAACTGTTGCTGCTGGAGAGAACTGGGAGTAAAGAAAGAGGAAACAGTGTTAAGGTTAATACATTGAAGGACAGATTAAATACACGTTTCCCAAACATTTTCATGAGGTTGACATTACAGAAGTGAGAGCACACACCTACAGTTCGGTCCATAACTATTTGGACATTTGTCATGATTTCTGTTATTTTGGCTCTGTACTCCAGTACAGATTTTGAAATTAAATGAGAATATATATATATATATACAAACCACTATTGTTATTCAAATTTTTATTCTTCCACACAATAACATTATGGAAGAAGCTGAGTGATTATTTTGCTCATCTAAGAAATTATGCAAAGAAGGGAAAAGATTTTTTTTTTTTATGCTGTCATAGAGGTGTAAATTTAATGATGATTTAGCATTGAGATCATAGTTTGTGGGGGTGTTTTTGCACTTGCTGCTTTATATCCAGATGTGTTTAATATTCTGGCCACCTCATGTATGTAAATAAGAAATCCGTCTGAACACAATGTAGTGCAACATCACCTTTAACTATGACCTCAGTATTGAATTTACACATTTCTGGCTGAGTGTATGACTAAGTGTATGATGATACCTCCTTACTGTGTTATTCTCTGGTACTTTAATGAACTGGCAACTAAGTGTTGCTAACATTAACAACAAATCTAATAACCGAAGATAAACGTTGTTTGACAACGAACTTGTAAAGGTAAATGTAGCCTGACTGACGTCAGGTTATGGTAGCTAAAGTTAGTGAAGTGTGGGTCACTTAAGCTAGCTGCAATTAGAGTCTAACTAACGTTATTATCTTCCAATAAACATTAACTAAAGCTGGTTACATAAAATACAACTATTGACTAGATCCATGAGGTAGGTAATGCGTTCAAATGTCAAAAATGCAGTAATTTCATCAACTTACCAGCGAGCGAACTTCGGAATCACTGAAAATGAATGGGGTTCAGTGCTGGAACTATCAGTGTTTGGAACTATCGGCTGCTCCACGACACGCGTTACTTCCGCATTCCAAAGTTCCTATGGAGGTCTATGGGAGTGTCGCAACTCTGTTTTTCAACGGCTCTGGCTATAACCGACTGTATTTACGTAAGATACTCCACACGATGGACATTTTAACAACTATGTGTGCATTTGACTATTCAGGCGCGAGGAGAACCGATCGCGCGCTGAGAGAACTGGGATCGCGCGCAAGAAAGAGAGAGAGAGCGCGCGCGCGCGAGAGAGAGTGTCATTCATACATTCAGTCTGTGTCATTCAGAGCGCGATTCCGCCTATCCCGCCTTCACTAATCGATAACGAATTGTGATTGAAAGCCTGCAGTTCGCAAGTGTGTGTTGTCATCATTAATTTCGAAGTATTTCCACACCTCTGAGTCTGACATTATTTCTGCTGCTGCCGCCGGTGTCTCTGTGCACGGAAAATTCTGTCAGTTATGTCACGTGAGGTATCGGTCTGTGGTATCGGGGGTATTTTTACGAGTACAAGTACATGAGCTTGGTATCGGTGCATCCCTACTAAGGAACATGAACATAAACCTCATCAACAGCAGTTGAACAAAACCAGACTAAAGACAATGATAACATGAGGGCTATATATACACAGACACACTAATGAACAAACAAGAAACACCTGAACACAATGAACCAATGAAAACGTGACACATGAAACGAGGAACCAATCAGAACGTGACACATGAACAGGGGGAGCACATGACAAGAGGCTTGTTTGAGATGAGCAAATTCTGTGCAGAACCGATCTGTGATCACCACGAGATGCATGCCGGTTAGAAATGTGTCGCCTTGGGCCGCCTTGCTCTGATGTCATGCCGACGCGTGTCAAAAAAAGTCTCATGAAGGCGAGGCGGCCTCATCGGATTCTGCAGTCGGGCGCAGTTGCTCTCCACTGACTGCGCTGACCAAAAGCATGATGGGAAACGGTTTGATGACGACACAGCTTAATGCTTATTGGTTTAAACAACTGTGATGTATTGATCTGTTTTAAAATGTTTGACTTTAAAACTCTAATATCATGTTTTTGTGTGTAAAAATAATGTGCGAATATTCCCAAACTCTCTGACAGTGCGATCTCTCTATGGGTTATGTGATTGCTGTCATTTAAAAAAAATATATAAAATCATTTTTACTTTAATTATAAAAACATGTCTATAATTAAAGTAAAAATGATTGATACACACATCTTTCGAATGGAAATAAATAACAAGTACTTTGCGTGTATTGTTCATCATGTTTATTTTCATATAAAAGCAACAGAACTTAAATTACATCCAGTTTATCAGCAACACAGCGCACGAGTGTGAATCCCGCGATATCCGCCTTTGATCTCGTAGGTTCTGATCCACTACGAGAACAGAGAACTGTCCATCTTGCTGCACTTTTTTCACTCCTCCCCTCACTGCAGCCGCCTACTCTCACCTACATTTCAGGCGAGGCTAGGCGCATCTCAAACAAGCCTAATATCACATGAGGAGCAAGACTGTGAGAATTATACAAAATAAAAGACATGAAAACATAAACTAAACTAAACCCAGAACAGACGTGACACTGCCTCACGGTGCAGCACTAAAGCAAATGAACCTTTTCCAAAACTTGTTTGATTGTCTTCTGCTTAAGGAAATACTTTTATTCCTTAATCTGTTAATGTTCGTTTATACAATTATTCATTGTTCATGTTCGTTCACAGTGGATTAACTAATGTTAACAGAAAACTTCTGTATCTAAAACTGTATTAGTAAATGTTGAAACTTACATTAAGGTTATTAAATGCTGTACTAGTATTGTCCATCATTGGTTCATGTTAACTAATGTAGTTAATGTTACAAATGAAAGTTTATTGTAAAGTGTTAGAGAGTCGACAATCCGCTGGTTTCACAGACAAAGTTTAAGCTAGTCTAACTAAAATGCAAGTTTGAGCTGTTTTAACTGTATGTAACTTGTACTGACATATCTTAAAATATGTCAGTGCCATTGATTTGTCTCAAGATGCACACCAGTAATGTGTTTTTCTTTGGTACGTTTATAAAAGCTACTTAAATACCTTAATTTAACTAGGCCCTAATCCCTGTCTGTGAAACCGGACCAATGTGTCTGAAAACAACCGACATAAACACATCAAACCAAGGGTGACATTGACAAGAAAGAACCTTAAAGATGATATGAAATGAATTTGTAAACGAACATAAATAGATTGACGATTTCAGCCTTTGTATTGTTATAATGTCGGTAGTATTTTTAAATGAACAATGTGTCGTCTTTCTCCATGTTACCTGCACCTGGATATCCCTGTTTATTTGTCAGCAAAAGTCTGCTGGATGAAGATAAACATGTTACTTGATCATCATAGATCTGAGTCATTGTCTTTTCTCTTTCTGTCTTCAATCTGTTTAGATGCAGAATTACAGAGGAACAGTGTGTCATCCTGACTTCAGCTCTGAAATCAAACCCGTCACACCTGAGAGAGCTGAACCTGAGAGTGAATGAACTAGGAGACTCTGGAGTGAAAAACCTCAGTGATCTACTGATGAACCCACAATTCAAGCTGGAGAAACTGTCATTATCACCACCATTTTTCATGCAGTTAGTATCATTATACATGTTTATGTAAGAAAAATGTCAATAATTAAACAAGTTATGAAGTCAAATATCGAGCTTCCGCCAGACTGCCTTCCGCCATTATAAAGCTCGGATGTGTCAGGATATTTATTAATATTTCTTTGATTATGTTCATCAGAAAGAAGAAAGTCATATACACCTAGGATGGCTTGAGGGTGAGTAAAGCTTGGGTCTGGAAAAGCCAACTTAAGCCGGGGACACACTTAAAGTCGGCATGAAGCGGAAGTTGCGATTGTCTTTTCTTCTCTACTGTGACGTCTAGCTGAGTGAAACGGCATCTAAAATAAGAGGGCGGTACTTGATTTCGTACTTCGGGAATTGATTGGATCATTGGAAGTTGGGCGTTGCTAACAAAATGGAGGCAGATCTGAATGCCTGTTTGGGAATTTCTCTCCACCGGACTCTCTGTGAGCACCCTCACGTTACTGTAAGAACCTTATTTATTGAGGATGACGAGGACGGTCAACGGCACTAAACAGCGAGAGAGAGAGACTGACTGATTGGCTGACGGTGTGTGTCCACCATAGCATGTGACAGGAAGAGACGATGAGTCGTTTTGAGGGGGAGAGCAGGTTAATGTTTTTGATTAAAGATTACGAGAGCACATGAATTTAAAAAAAATAATGAAGTGCACGGATAAATTATTTATAATAAATACTACAATATTCCATAGAAAAATAAGAGTAGTCAATTTTGATTTCATGCCGACTTTAACGATTGTAAGGCCGATTATGAATGTAAATTGATACTTATCACTGATCGCGCTCAAACGCATCCAGTCAGAGCCAGTTGCGTTCAGTCGGCGATTACAAGTATTTAAATCTGCTTCAGTCGCAGGAAACAATCGCTGTGTGTTGAGCTCAGTCTTACGATGTTTTAGCTAGTCGTTAAATGTGTGCCCGGCTTTACTGAAATGCCATTTAAACTTATTTTTCTGAGACTAAAAATTCTGACTCTAACTCCTCCTAGAGGTTTAAAGCTAGAACTACCAAATTCGGCTCAAACCTTCAGACTGTTCTGACTTAGTGTGCTTTATCTTTTCTAACTGATCGGACTTACAGTTTTCCTAAAAATGACTATTAAAACTCTGAAAAATCCCATTGACTTTCATTGATTGAATGTTCAAATGAGCCAAGACTGTTCAAACTCCAACTGTCGAAATTCAAATTTAAACACTGAAGCCCATTAGACTCAATTAAACTGACATTCTATGTACTATTTCTAATCCATTGAAACTCATTCAAACTCATTTAATCTATCTATCTATCTCATAGCAACCACCCAGAACATCATGCAACAGCATAGTAACCACAAAGAAATGGTTATTAATGGCATTAAAATGCCGCCATACATTCAGTCTGTGTCATTCAGAGCGCAATTCCGCCTATCCCGCCTTCACTAATCGATGACGAATTGTGATTGAAAGCCTGCAGTTCGCAAGTGTGTGTTGTCATCATTAATTTCGAAGTATTTCCACACCTCTGAGTCTGACATTATTTCTGCTGCTGCCGCCGGTGTCTCTGTGCACGGAAAATTCTGTCAGTTATGTCACGTGAGGTATCGGTCTGTGGTATCGGGGGTATTTTTACGAGTACAAGTACATGAGCTTGGTATCGGTGCATCCCTACTAAGGAACATGAACATAAACCTCATCAACAGCAGTTAAACAAAACCAGACAAAAGACAATGATAACATGAGGGCTATATATACACACACACTAATGAACAAACAAGAAACACCTGAACACAATGAACCAATGAAAACGTGACACATGAAACAAGGAACCAATCAGAACGTGACACATGAACAGGGGGAGCACATGACAAGAGGCTTGTTTGAGATGAGCAAATTCTGCACAGAACCGATCTGTGATCACCACGAGATGCATGCCGGTTAGAAATGTGTCGCCTTGGGCCGCCTTGCTCTGATGTCATGCCGACGCGTGTCAAAAAAAGTCTCGTGAAGGCGAGGCGGCCTCATCGGATTCTGCAGTCGGGCGCAGTTGCTCTCCACTGACTGCGTTGACCAAAAGCATGATGGGAAACGGTTTGATGACGACACAGCTTAATGCTTATTGGTTTAAACAACTGTGATGTATTGATCTGTTTTAAAATGTTTGACTTTAAAACTCTAATATCATGTTTTTGTGTGTAAAAATAATGTGCGAATATTCCCAAACTCTCTGACAGTGCGATCTCTCTATGGGTTGTGATTGCTGTCATTTAAAAAACAATATATAAAATCATTTTTACTTTAATTATAAAAACATGTCTATAATTAAAGTAAAAATGATTGATACACACATCTTTCGAATGGAAATAAATAACAAGTACTTTGCGTGTCTTGTTCATCATGTTTATTTTCATATAAAAGCAACAGAACTTAAATTACATCCAGTTTATCAGCAACACAGCGCACGAGTGTGAATCCCGCGATATCCGCCTTTGATCTCGTAGGTTCTGATCCACTACGAGAACAGAGAACTGTCCATCTTGCTGCACTTTTTTCACTCCTCCCCTCACTGCAGCCGCCTACTCTCACCTACATTTCAGGCGAGGCTAGGCGCATCTCAAACAAGCCTAATATCACATGAGGAGCAAGACTGTGAGAATGATACAAAATAAAAGACATGAAAACATAAACTAAACTAAACCCAGAACAGACGTGACACTGCCTCACGGTGCAGCACTAAAGCAAATGAACCTTTTCCAAAACTTGTTTGATTGTCTTCTGCTTAAGGAAATACTTTTATTCCTTAATCTGTTAATGTTCGTTTATACAATTATTCATTATTCATGTTCGTTCACAGTGGATTAACTAATGTTAACAGAAAACTTTTGCATCCAAAACTGTATTAGTAAATGTTGAAACTTACATTAAGGTTATTAAATGCTGTATTAATATTGTCCATCATTGGTTCATGTTAACTAATGTAGTTAATGTTACAAATGAAAGTTTATTGTAAAGTGTTAGAGAGTCGACAATCCGCTGGTTTCACAGACAAAGTTTAAGCTAGTCTAACTAAAATGCAAGTTTGAGCTGTTTTAACTGTATGTAACTTGTACTGACATATCTTAAAATATGTCAGTGCCATTGATTTGTCTCAAGATGCACACCAGTAATGTGTTTTTCTTTGGTACGTTTATAAAAGCTACTTAAATACCTTAATTTAACTAGGCCCTAATCCCTGTCTGTGAAACCGGGCCAATGTGTCTGAAAACAACCGACATAAACACATCAAACCAAGGGTGACATTGACAAGAAAGAACCTTAAAGATGATATGAAATGAATTTGTAAACGAACATAAATAGATTGACGATTTCAGCCTTTGTATTGTTATAATGTCGGTAGTATTTTTAAATGAACAATGTGTCGTCTTTCTCCATGTTACCTGCACCTGGATATTCCTGTTTATTTGTCAGCAAAAGTCTGCTGGATGAAGATAAACATGTTACTTGATCATCATAGATCTGAGTCATTGTCTTTTCTCTTTCTGTCTTCAGTCTGTATAGATGCAGTATTACAGAGAAACAGTGTGTCATCCTGACTTCAGCTCTGAAATCAAACCCGTCACACCTGAGAGAGCTGAACCTGAGAGGGAATAAACTAGGAGACTCTGGAGTGAAAAACCTCAGTGATCTACTGATGAACCCACAATTCAAGCTGGAGAAACTAGAGTTAGTATCATTATACTGTATTTACTGTTTAGTTTATTTTAAGTCAACAGGGCACAAGTCACATCATTTGTAGCTCTTGTAAGGGTGGACCTCCTACAGGGGTTCAGGCTGTAGGGTTGCCGAGCGACTAAAGAAACGTTATCAGCAAGATGGTAGAAAACTGTACATTTCTTGTCTATTACCACCCACTGCAACTTATACCAACGACGGAAATAAGCGCAGTTATAATAGCAAAATATGTGGGAGAGCGTTGCTATAGGGTGACGGTATTATATTGCAATAGGGAGCACATTAATGTTAATACCAAATCAAAACTAGTTAGCACATCATTTGTAATAGAAAGGGTTTAATGACAATATCTGGTTATGGTTACACTTAAAATAGTTACAAAAGAGATGTATGAGATGATAAAATCTTATACCATTAATCGTACCCAGCATGTATGTAAAAAGTTCCCTGAGAGATAGAGAGAGAGTGAAAGAGAAAGAGAGAAAGAGAGAGAGAGAGAGAGAGAGAGAAAAGAGGCCGAGAATAAAAAGAGACAGAGCAACAGTTACAATCTTCTTTTATCTCTTCCTTGACCATGTGACTGAAACCCAAATATGAGACATTCAAACTGACCAATCAGGAAATTAAAACTTCCCCCACTGTACTAAAGGTGTGACAATTTGTAGACCCCCAATGTATATACATTTTGGCCTAAAGGGCTTGATCTCTATCAACACCTCTTTGACTTCCAAATGGCACTTGTAGCAAGAGAGAGGGGGTTGAAACAGTAAAGCAAATGTCTTTGTTCATTTTAAAATATCTTTTAGATATTTTCAATCTTACACGCTGCATCTCCATCTGAAGAAAGATTCAGAAATGGTATTAGTTAACGGGTTTGTATGTGTATCAGTAAAAAGAGCATTAAACTTTGAAGCATTTTAAACTTTGTGGCTGTAAAATAGTTTCATATGCTGGAATCTGACAAATCTTTGCTGTGAAACAAGACAGAAGTGAGAACAGAGTAAAAAACAGTGTAACAAATTGTCATGAATGGCTGGTTGTAATGAAGCTCACGACGATGGAGAATACAATAACACTGTCTTTAATCACAAATCTAACATGTAGGAGAGATAAAACACAACCACTTCAACATAAACGACAGAACAATGAACAGACAGAACTAAGAGTTTAAATACACAGACAGAGTAATCAAGGTAAAACAGAACAGCTGCAGGAACTAATTAACAACCAAGAACACTAACTAGGGAACACACACAGACAGCAACACCATGATAATAAAACACAACAAAACTGTTACACAAATAGATTATTCTGAAATGTTACATTTATACTGGACTAATGGTACTTTTCACTAAATCTTCTTTTATTAAGCAAAATGTGTATTTAGAGATTGTAAATTACACACTAAAATGACTTTATAATTGATTTAAGTAATAATTCATGAAAAATGTGAAAATAGTCCATTTAAATGTTAATTTTTCTGTCGTTTCTATATTGATCCTATATATTAATCTAGAGTGATAAATTCACTTATTTTTGGGAGTGAGGACGGATCCAGACTTGGATTGTAACTAGTATCCTCAAACGCTCCTGTCTTGGTTTGTTTGTTTATATCATTAAGTTTCCATGTTTTTGCTGGTTTATTAGTGACTGTATGACATTTATTCATGATTCATTTAACTCACACATGAACTGAACATGGATTTGAGTCATTTTCTCTTTCTGTCTTCAGTCTGAGTTACTGCAGTATTACAGAGAAACAGTGTGTCATCCTGACTTCAGCTCTGAAATCAAACCCGTCACACCTGAGAGAGCTGGACCTGAGCGGGAATAAACTAGGAGAATCTGGAGTGAAAAACCTCAGTGATCTACTGATGAACCCACAATTCAAGCTGGAGAAACTAGAGTTAGTATCATTATACTGTATTTACTGTTTAGTTTATTTTAAGTCAACAGGGCACAAGTCACATCATTTGTAGCGCTGCATCTCCATCTGAAGAAAGATTCAGAAATGGTTTTAGTTAAAGGATTATTTCACTTTCAAATGAAAATTAGCCCAAGCTTTACTCACCCTCAAGCCATCCTAGGTGTATATGACTTTCTTCTTTCTGATGAACATAATCAAAGAAATATTAATAAATATCCTGACACATCCGAGCTTTATAATGGGGTGAACAAGATCAATGAGTACGAGCTGAAGAAAGTGTCTCCATCCACATCCATCCATCATAAATATGTGCTCCACACATCTCCAGGGGGTTAATAAAGACCTTCTGGAGTGAAACGATGTGTTTATGTAAGAAAAATATTAATAATTAAACAAGTTATGAAGTCAAATATCGAGCTTCCGCCAGACTGCCTTCCGCCATTATAAAGCTCGGATGTGTCAGGATATTTATTAATATTTCTTTGATTATGTTCATCAGAAAGAAGAAAGTCATGTACACCTAGGATGGCTTGAGGGTGAGTAAAGCTTGGGTCTGGAAAAGCCAACTTAAGCCGGGGACACACTTAAAGTCGGCATGAAGCGGAAGTTGCGATTGTCTTTTCTTCTCTACTGTGACGTCTAGCTGAGTGAAACGGCATCTAAAATAAGAGGGCGGTACTTGATTTCGTACTTCGGGAATTGATTGGATCATTGGAAGTTGGGCGTTGCTAACAAAATGGAGGCAGATCTGAATGCCTGTTTGGGAATTTCTCTCCACCGGACTCTCTGTGAGCACCCTCACGTTACTGTAAGAACCTTATTTATTGAGGATGACGAGGACGGTCAACGGCACTAAACAGCGAGAGAGACTGACTGATTGGCTGACGGTGTGTGTCCACCATAGCATGTGACAGGAAGAGACGATGAGTCGTTTTGAGGGGGAGAGCAGGTTAATGTTTTTGATTAAAGATTACGAGAGCACATGAATTTAAAAAAAATAATGAAGTGCACGGAGAAATTATTCATAATAAATACTACAATATTCCATAGAAAAGTAAGAGTTGTCAATTTTGATTTCATACCGACTTTAACGATTGTAAGGCCGATTATGAATATAAATTGATACTTATCACTGATCGCGCTCAAACGCATCCAGTCAGAGCCAGTTGCGTTCAGTCAGCGATTACAAGTAATTAAATCTGCTTCAGTCGCAGGAAACAATCGCTGTGTGTTGAGCTCAGTCTTACAATGTTTTAGCTAGTCGTTAAATGTGTGCCCGGCTTTACTGAAATGCCATTTAAACTTATTTTTCTGAGACTAAAATTTCTGACTCAAACTCCTCCTAGAGGTTTAAAGCTAGAACTACCAAATTCGGCTCAAACCTTCAGACTGTTCTGACTTAGTGTGCTTCATCTTTTCTAACTGATCGGACTTACGGTTTTCCTAAAATTGACTATTAAAACTCGGAAAAATCCCATTGACTTTCATTGATGGAATGTTCAGATGAGCCAAAACTGTTCAAACTCCAACTGTCGAAATTCAAATTTAAACACTGAAGCCCATTAGACTCAATTAAACTGACATTCTGTGTACTATTTCTAATCCATTGAAACTCATTCAAACTCATTTAATCTATCTATCTTATAGCAACCACCCAGAACACCATGGCAACAGCATAGTAACCACACAGAACATCCTAGTAACCGCATAGCAACTACCCAGATCACCATACCAAACCCCCAGAATACCCTAACAACCACATAGCAACACCCTACCAACCACCCAGAATACCTTAGCAACCACATAGTAACACCCTAGCAACCATCCTGAGTACCTTAGCAACCGCATAGCAACACCCTAGCAAGCACGCAGAATACATTATCAACCACATAGCAACATCTTAGCAACCACATAAAACCCTTGCAACCACTTAGAGTACCCTAACGTTTTTATCTAGTTTTCATTTGAAAGTGAACTAGTCCTTTAACAGGTTTGTATGTGTATCAGTAAAAAGAATATTAAAATTTGAAGCATTTTAAACTTTGTGGCTGTAAAATTGTTTCATATGCTGGAATCTGACAAATCTTTGCTGTGAAACAAGACAGAAGTGAGAACAGACTAAAAAACAGTGTAACAAATTGTCATGAATGTCTGGTTGTAATGAAACTCACGACGATGGAGAATACAATAACACTGTCTTTAATCACAAATCTAACATGTAGAAGAGATAAAACACAATTTTATATTTATCTAGAGTGATAAATTCACTTATTTTTGGGAGTGAGGACGGATCCAGACTTGGATTGTAACTAGTATCCTCAAATGCTCCTGTCTTGGTTTGTTCGTTTATATCATTAAGTTTCCATGTTTTTGCTGGTTTATTAGTGACTGTATGACATTTATTCATGATTCATTTAACTCACACATGAACTGAACATGGATTTGAGTCATTTTCTCTTTCTGTCTTCAGTCTGTATAGATGCAGAATTACAGAGGAACAGTGTGTCATCCTGACTTCAGCTCTGAAATCAAACCCGTCACACCTGAGAGAGCTGAACCTGAGCAGGAATGAACTAGGAGACTCTGGAGTGAAAAACCTCAGTGATCTACTGATGAACCCACAATTCAAGCTGGAGAAACTAGAGTTAGTATCATTATACTGTATTTACTGTTTAGTTTATTTTAAGTCAACAGGGCACAAGTCACATCATTTGTAGCTCTTGTAAGGGTGGACCTCCTACAGGGGTTCAGGCTGTAGGGCTGCAGAGCGACTAAAGAAATACAATAACACTGTCTTTAATCACAAATCTAACATGTAGGAGAGATAAAACACAACCACTTCAACATAAACGACAGAACAATGAACAGACAGAACTAAGAGTTTAAATACACAGACAGAGTAATCAAGGTAAAACAGAACAGCTGCAGGAACTAATTAACAACCAAGAACACTAACTAGGGAACACACACAGACAGCAACACCATGATAATAAAACACAACAAAACTGTTACACAAATAGATTATTCTGAAATGTTATATTTATACTGGACTAATGGTACTTTTCACTTAATCTTCTTTTATTAAGCAAAATGTGTATTTAGAGATTGTAAATTACACACTAAAATGACTTTATAATTGATTCAAGTAATAATTCATGAAAAATGTGAAAATAGTCCATTTAAATGTTAATTTCTCTGTCGTTTCTATATTCATCCTATATATTAATCTAGAGTGATAAATTCACTTATTTTTGGGAGTGAGGACGGATCCAGACTTGGATTGTAACTAGTATCCTCAAATGCTCCTGTCTTGGTTTGTTCGTTTATATCATTAAGTTTCCATGTTTTTACTGGTTTATTAGTGACTGTACGACATTTATTCATGATTCATTTAACTCACACATGAACTGAACATGGATTTGAGTCATTTTCTCTTTCTGTCTTCAGTCTGAGTTACTGCAGTATTACAGAGGAACAGTGTGTCATCCTGACTTCAGCTCTGAAATCAAACCCGTCACACCTGAGAGAGCTGAACCTGAGCTGGAATAAACTAGAAGACTCTGGAGTGAAAAACCTCAGTGATCTACTGATGAACCCACAATTCAAGCTGGAGAAACTACAGTTAGTATCATTATACTGTATTTACCGTTTAGTTTATGTTAAGTCAACAGGGCACAAGTCACCTTTCAAGTCAAGTCACCTTTATTTATATAGCGCTTTTTACAATGCAGATTGTGTCAAAGCAGCTTAACATTGATAACTGGTATATAATTTTAGCTGCACAGCAGCTCTTAAAGAATAGTGTCAATGTCGGCAGATCAAAGCACTGTTGAATATCAAATGTCAAGTGTCCCCAACTAAGCAAGCCAAAGGCGACAGCGGCAAGGAACCCAAACTCCAACAGGTGACATCAGATGGCAAACAGGTGGCAAATAGACTTCTGTGTTAAAATGGAGAAAAAAACCTTGGGAGAAACCAGGCTTAGTCGGGGGGCCAGTTCTCCTCTGGCGAACAGTGCTTTGTTACGATTCAGGTTGCTATCTTATGTCTGATAGGATCGCAACATTCAAAGTATTTATTCCAGTTCAGTCCAGCTGAGGATCGTATTCATCACACCGGTATGGACGGTTTGTTGAGGAGCTGTGCCACTGGCTGTTGTGTCGATGAGGCCTTCACAATGGATGATCTAGTTGACTCAATCTCTGCTGATACTTCAGGGCTACGTTGTGGTCGCGTCAAGGCGCCGGTCCTCGGTCTCACCTGGATACGGCCCGGATCTGGTTGACTACGGTAAACCTCGGGATAAACAGAAAGACTAATATTAGCGTAGATGCCATTCTTCTTCTGATGTAACGAGTACATCTGGTGTTATAGGAAGTGTTCCCGGTTCCGGCTGACCTAATTTATGCAGCCTAATAATCCTTTAACGGATTTGAAAATATAAATTGATAATGTGTTATGTGTATGCCAGGTTAAAGAGATGCGTTTTTAGTCTAGATTTAAACTGACAGAGTGTGTCTGCCTCCCGAACAATGCTTGGAAGATTGTTCCAGAGTTTAGGTGCCAGATAGGAGAAGGATCTACCACCTGCGGTTGATTTTGATATTCTAGGTATTATCAGCTGGCCTGAATCCTGAGATCGCAATAGACGTGAAGGACTATAATGCTTTAAGAGCTCGCTCAGGTACTGGGGAGCTAAACCATTTAGTGCTTTGTAAGTAATTAGCAAGATTTTAAAATCTATACGATGTTTAACAGGAAGCCAATGCAGTGTTGACAGAACTGGGCTAATATGGTCATACTTCCTAGTTCTAGTAAGAACTCTAGCTGCTGCATTTTGTACGAGCTGTAGTTTATTTATCAGGTGAGCGGAACAACCACCCAGTAGAGCGTTACAGTAATCTAGCCTTGAGGTCATGAACGCATGAACTAACTGTTCTGCATTTTTCATTGAGAGCATATGTCGTAGTTTAGATATATTTTTAAGATGGAAGAATGCGGTTTTACAGATGCTAGTAACATGGCCTTCAAATGAAAGATTGGTATCAAAGAGCACACCCAGGTTCCTAACGGACGACGAAGACTTAACAGAGCAGCCATCAAGTGTTAGACAGTATTCTAGGTTATTACGTGAAGAGGTTTTTGGTCCAAAAATTAGAATCTCTGTTTTTTCTGAATTTAGAAGTAGGAAATTACTGGTCATCCAATTTTTTATATCAGCTATGCATTCTGTTAATTTTGTGAGTTGGTAAGTTTCGTCAGGGCGCGAAGAAATATAGAGCTGAGTATCATCAGCGTAACAGTGAAAACTAACGCCATGCTTCCTAATGATATCTCCCAAGGGTAGCATGTACAGAGTGAAAAGCAACGGTCCTAGTACTGAGCCTTGCGGTACTCCATATTGAACTTGTGATCGATATGACCTCTCTTCGTTTACTACTACAAACTGATAACGGTCAGATAAGTATGATTTGAACCATGACAATGCAGTTCCACTAATGCCAACATAATTTTCGAGTCTATTTAAAAGAATGTTGTGATCGATAGTGTCAAATGCAGCACTAAGATCCAGTAACACTAATAGAGAGATACAACCACGATCTGATGATAAGAGCAAATCATTAGTAACTCTAATGAGAGCAGTCTCAGTACTATGGTACGGTCTAAATCCTGACTGGAAATCCTCACAGATACTATTTCTGTCTAAAAAGGAACATAGTTGTGGTGATACTGCCTTTTCTAGTATTTTTGACAGAAAAGTGAGATTTGAGATCGGCCTGTAATTGACTAATTCTCTAGGATCAAGTTGTGGTTTTTTAATAAGAGGTTTAATAATAGCCAGCTTAAAACTTTTTGGTACGTATCCTAGTGATAAAGATGAATTGATGATATTAAGAAGAGGATCTATGATCTCTGGAAGCATCTCTTTCAATAGTTTAGTCGGTATAGGGTCTAACATACATGTTGTTGATTTTGATGATTTAATAAGTTTAGACAATTCTTCCTTTCCTAAAGCAGTAAATGAATTTAATTTTTCCTCAGGGACACTACAATGCACTGTCTGACGCAATACTGTAGTAGACGGTTGCATGGTTATAATTTTTTCTCTAATATTATCAATTTTACAAGTAAAGAAGTTCATAAAGTCATTACTGCTGTGCTCTTTGGAAACATCAGAAGTTGAAGCTTTATTTCTTGTTAATTTAGCCACTGTATCAAATAAATACCTAGGGTTGTGCTTATTTTCTTCTAAAAGTTTTGAAAAATAGGCAGATCTAGCAGTTTTTAAGGCCTTTCTGTACTCAATCATTCTCTCTCTCCACGAGATGCGAAAAACTTCTAGTTTTGTTTTCTTCCAGCTGCGCTCCATTTTTCTGGCTGCTACCTTTAGGGCCCGGGTGTGCTCATCGTACCACGGCGTTGGATTAATTTCCTTAATCTTTTTTAAACGCAAAGGAGCAACCGAGTCTAATGTGCTGGAAAAGACAGAGGCAATAGTTTCTGTTTCAACATCGAGGTCTTCTAAGCTATCTGGTATGCTAAGGCGATGAAACTGATCAGGAAGATTATTTAGAAAGCGATCTTTAGTGGTAGAAGTGATGGTTCTACCATATTTATGGCAGGGAGGCAGTTTAGCTGCCTTGACTAAATGTAGTATACACGAGACTAAATAATGATCTGAGATGTCGTCACTCTGCTGCAGAATTTCAACGGCATCAATATCGATTCCATGTGACAATATTAGATCTAAAGTATGATTACGACAATGAGTGGGTCCTGACACGTGTTGTCTAACACCAATAGAGTTTAGAATGTCTGTAAATGCCAATCCCAATGAGTCTTTTTTATTATCTACATGGATATTAAAATCACCAACAACAAGGACTTTATCTGCAGTTAGTACTAACTCTGAAAGAAAAGCAGCAAATTCTTTGATAAAATCAGTATGGTGCCCTGGTGGCCTGTATACAGTAGCCAGCACAAATGTCAACTTACATAATGTTACGTAAAGCACCATCACTTCAAAGGAATTATATTTGGAAGACTTTTGACTAATACTGTAAATATTACTATAAATTACAGCAACACCTCCCCCTTTGCCTTTCTGACGAGGATTGTGTCGATAATCATAACCTTGCGGGCTAGACTCATTTAAAGTAATGTAATCATCTGGTTTTAGCCAAGTTTCTGTCAAACACAGCACATCTAGATTATTGTCTGTGATAATATCATTTACAATAAGTGCTTTTGAAGAAAGGGATCTAATATTTAACAACCCAAGCTTTATCATTTGTTTATCATTTTTATCTCTATTTTTTATTTGTTGAACATCAATTAAATTTTTACCATTAAATGGGTTTGGAAGTTTTTTGTTTTTACTAATTCGGGGTACAGACACAGTCTCTATGTGATAATATCTAGGTGTAAGAGTTTCTATGTGTTAGGAATTATCTGACTTCTGTAACGTGAAGCAGCTAGCAGACGGTCGGTTTAGCCAGTCTGTCTGCTTCCTGACCTGGACCCCAGTTTGTCATGTTTTGGTTCTAAGACTATGTGCCATATTACTAGAGAGAAGAGCGGCACATCAAGTCACATCATTTGTAGCTCTGCATCTCCATCTGAAGAAAGATTCAGAAATGGTTTTAGTTAAAGGATTAGTTCACTTTCAAATGAAAATTAGCCCAAGCTTTACTCACCCTATGTAAGAAAAATATTAATAATTAATTAAAGTTATGAAGTCAAATATGGAACTTCCGCCAGACTGCCTTCCGCCATTATAAAGCTCGGATGTGTCAGGATATTTATTAATATTTCTTTGATTATGTTCATCAGAAAGAAGAAAGTCATATACACCTAGGATGGCTTGAGGGTGAGTAAAGCTTGGGTCTGGAAAAGCCAACTTAAGCCGGGGACACACTTAAAGTCGGCATGAAGCGGAAGTTGCGATTGTCTTTTCTTCTCTACTGTGACATCTAGCTGAGTGAAACGGCATCTAAAATAAGAGGGCGGTACTTGATTTCGTACTTCGGGAATTGATTGGATCATTGGAAGTTGGGTGTTGCTAACAAAATGGAGGCAGATCTGAATGCCTGTTTGGGAATTTCTCTCCACCGGACTCTCTGTGAGCACCCTCACGTTACTGTAAGAACCTTATTTATTGAGGATGACGAGGACGGTCAACGGCACTAAACAGCGAGAGAGACTGACTGATTGGCTGACGGTGTGTGTCCACCATAGCATGTGACAGGAAGAGACGATGAGTCGTTTTGAGGGGGAGAGCAGGTTAATGTTTTTGATTAAAGATTACGAGAACACATCAATTTTAAAAAAATAATGAAGTGCACAGATAAATTATGTATAATAATTACTACAATATTCCATAAAAAAATGAGTTGTCAATTTTGATTTCATGCCGACTTTAACGATTGTAAGGCCGATTATGAATGTAAATTGATACTTATCACTGATCGCGCTCAAACGCATCCAGTCAGAGCCAGTTGCGTTCAGTCAACGATTACAAGTATTTAAATCTGCTTCAGTCGCAGGAAACAATCGCTGTGTGTTGAGCTCAGTCTTACGATGTTTTAGCTAGTCGTTAAATGTGTGCCCGGCTTTACTGAAATGCCATTTAAACTTATTTTTCTGAGACTAAAAATTCTGACTCTAACTCCTCCTAGAGGTTTAAAGCTAGAACTACCAAATTCGGCTCAAACCTTCAGACTGTTCTGACTTAGTGTGCTTTATCTTTTCTAACTGATCAGACTTACAGTTTTCCTAAAAATGACTATTAAAACTCTGAAAAATCCCATTGACTTTCATTGATGGAATGTTCAGACGAGCCAAGACTGTTCAAACTCCAACTGTCAAAATTCAAATTTAAACACACTGAAGCCCATTAGACTCAATTAAACTGACATTCTGTGTACTATTTCTAATCCATTGAAACTCATTCAAACTCATTTAATCTATCTCATAGCAACCACCCAGAACACCATGGCAACAGCATAGTAACCACAAAGAACACCCTAGTAACCGCATAGCAGCTACCCAGATCACCATACCAAACCCCCAGAATACTCTACCAACCACATAGCAACACCCTACCAACCACCCAGAATAGCTTAGCAATGGCATGGCAACACCGTAGTGACCATTGTGAGTACCTTAACAACCACATGGCAGCACCCTAGCAGCCACCCAGAATACCCTAGCAACCACTCAGAATACCTTAGCAACCACATAGTAACACCCTAGCAACCATCCTGAGTACCTTAGCAACCACATAGCAACACCCTAGCAACCACGCAGAATACATCATCAACCACATAGCAACACCCTAGCAACCATCCTGAGTGCCTTAGAAACCGCATAGCAACACCCTAGCAACCACGCAGAATACATTATCAACCACATAGCAACATCTTAGCAACCACATAAAACCCTTGCAACCACTCAGAATACCCTAACTTTTTTATCTAGTTTTCATTTGAAAGTGAACTAGTCCTTTAACAGGTTTGTATGTGTATCAGTAAAAAGAATATTAAAATTTGAAGCATTTTAAACTTTGTGGCTGTAAAATACTTTCATATGCTGGAATCTGACAAATCTTTGCTATGAAACAAGACAGAAGTGAGAACAGACTAAAAAACAGTGTAACAAATTGTCATGAATGTCTGGTTGTAATGAAACTCACGACGATGGAGAATACAATAACACTGTCTTTAATCACAAATCTAACATGTAGGAGAGATAAAACACAACCACTTCAACATAAACGACAGAACAATGAACAGACAGAACTAAGAGTTTAAATACACAGACAGAGTAATCAAGGTAAAACAGAACAGCTGCAGGAACTAATTAACAACCAAGAACACTAACTAGGGAACACACACAGACAGCAACACCATGATAATAAAACACAACAAAACTGTTACACAAATAGATTATTCTGAAATGTTACATTTATACTGGACTAATGGTACTTTTCACTAAATCTTCTTTTATTAAACAAAATGTGTATTTAGAGATTGTAAATTACACTCTAAAATGAGTTTATAATTGATTTAAGTAATAATTCATGAAAAATGTGAAAATAGTCCATTTAAATGTTAATTTTTCTGTCGTTTCTATATTCATATTAATCTAGAGTGATAAATTCACTTATTTTTGGGAGTGAGGACGGATCCAGACTTGGATTGTAACTAGTATCCTCAAACGCTCCTGTCTTGGTTTGTTCGTTTATATCATTAAGTTTCCATGTTTTTGCTGGTTTATTAGTGACTGTATGACATTTATTCATGATTCATTTAACTCACACATGAACTGAAATTGGATTTGAGTCATTTTCTCTTTCTGTCTTCAGTCTGAGTGGATGCAGTATTACAGAGAAACAGTGTGTCATCCTGACTTCAGCTCTGAAATCAAACCCGTCACACCTGAGAGAGCTGAACCTGAGCGGGAATAAACTAGGAGACTCAGGAGTGAAGCACTTATGTGACGTACTGAAGGATTCACACTGTAAACTGGAGAGATTGAGGTCAGTAACATTCTTCACATACAAGAATCAAAATGCCTAAAATCACTTTAACAGTTTAAACTAAAACACTTTATACTCAATATCTCACAGTGAGTCTGAGTTCACATTATATTTGCTCAAAATTCTTCACATTAATGATTTGTTTGTAAGATAATCTCTCTTCCTCTGTTTGTGTCTTTCTAGTCTACGGGACTGTGGCATTACAGATGTTTCTTCTTTAACTCAGTCTTTGACTAACTCAAAAGCACTGCAGTTTTTAAAAGATCTTGATCTGAGTTATAATAAGATAGGAGACTCAAAGCAGCGGCTCAGTGACGTGTTACGAGACTCAAACTGTGACCTGAGGTGAGGAAACATCACTGTGATATTAAAGAGATCTTCATTTACCTCTGATATGTGAACAAACCTTTCAGATTTTCGTAAAAGGAAATTATCATTAAGCTTTATTGCAACAAAGGGTTTGTGTGAGAACAAAATGTGAAGTTATTAAAATGTTCAACACAAAGGAGGAAAGAGAACAAAAGCACACTGTCACAGCTTTATACAACAACACCTGCTTTATTAACTGTGTCAGTAGTGAATCATTTCAGTGTGAAAATAGACTTGTTCAGATTGTAGAAAAACGCTGCACTCCTGCTAAAATCAGTGCGTTCAGCTTCAGCTCACAGCCGTCCAGCCTCACATGAGAAATGTCTCTGTCTCTAGTGTGTTTTTACTTTGACAAGCAACACGTCACACTACTTTACACTCACTTTACTTTCAGTTATTTACTAAGAGCCCTACAAACATGTTTAAACTAGAGGACAAACAGCTTTAACTAAAGGTTTGTGTTTTAATTCAGAATATCATTTGTATTTGCTCCCTGTGGTTTATTCCATACGCCGTACACTCATTAGTTTCTTCTTTACAGTCACTCAATAGGAGTCACACCAACACAAACACACAAACATATCAACATGATTCATGTTTTAATGTATTATATTTAAAACACAAATATCTCTTTAATATCATGTAAAGTCAGTAATTAATCTGATTACAGGAATTTAATGTAACTTCTTTTTACTCAAAAAACAGTAATTGAAATATATTAACTAATTTGCATATTGAACACTGATTGTTTTCTCTTCTGTTTCACCTTACAGAGTAGATGGTAATCTGTGAAATCATCATGAGAGGAGCAGAAATCATCAGGTGATCCACAGAAGAGTCTCACTACTGTGTCTATGAGGAGAAATAAATGTGTGATTAATGTGTAAATGTGTTTCATACAGATGGAAGAGACTCAGACTTTACAATGAAATAAAGCAGCATGTGTGTTAGAAACATGTGATATTGAATGATTAATGTTGCTTTAGTATTCAGACAAATGATGCTTTAGTTTTATTTAAAGGTGAACAGGAGGAAGAAGCTCAGATGAGTCTGTCAGCAGAAATCTTCAGGCTCTTCAGTATCAGACCTACAAATATAATAATGTTTGGATTGAACTCATCCATAATGATTAAAATGTTTCTCATCGTAAACGTGATTGTCAAGTATAGAACATAAATGTATCAAAAGAGATAGTCTACATGTCACTTCAAACATTTACATGATATCTTTTAAATTTTATGCACAGAATATATTTGTTTATTTTGTTATTCTGTTTTATTTTATATTAAGTTATCTATGTGTCTGTTGTTAATGCACAGATATACAGTATATTGTCTTTGTTCTGTGGATGGAGTCTCTTCTAGACCAACTAAACATTTTCATCAGTTAACAGCATTTGTGTGTCTTCACAAATTCAGAACAATTGATTTTGTTTGAAAAGTTCACTTGTCTGTTGTATTATTGAAGCTACATGAGCAGATGCAGAGAGATTCTCCTTCTTAAATAAAGGTGAAGTTGTAGATATTAAACATAAAACCATATGAGCGATCTTTAGGATTGTTGGAGAAGAAATCATGCTGGGCTGCGTTTCTCTAAAGCATTGTGAGCTCAGCTGATCCGGCTTCCAGTATGAATGAAATTACATTAGAGTGTTTAGCTCTCCATATTGCTAACATCACCTCAGTTTGGGTAAAAATAAAAGAAATAAATAATAATACTAAAATACTTTATAACATAGTAACTTGAATAGTTTAATTTTTTTATTTTATTTAGTTTTTCTAACTACTTCTAACTCTCAACTACTTATTTACTCTTACTTGAGTCATATTATGTTTTAGTACTTCTACTTGTACTCAAGTAAATTATTTCTTACGTAGCAATACTTAAGTCAAATTTTTTCAGTACTCTTTCCACCACTGGAGCAGCATGTGTAAACACTGTGAGATGCTGTTGTGACATCACAATCACGTTACATTGTGACCTCGGTCAAAATCAAGGGGTCGAGAGTCTGTCCAAATAAACTGCCCTTGTCCACTTGATGAAGTTGAATGACTTCAGAATGTAGCAGGGATTCCCCCGAGGGGAAGTTAAACGCAGCCAGTATTAGAGCTGTACGTTAATTGAAATCATAATAAAACCACGATGAAAGCATGATTTTTTTCCCACCAGCCCCTGCAGTGTGTAATCTGAATGCAGCACGCCTAAATCCAGCATGAGAACAGAACAGACCGGGTTTATCGTTACGACATGGAAGAAAGCAAAGAAACAGGGAAGGCGAATTCAGGCCAGGATAAGGACTTGACCCCCTAAAAAAATCAACATCTGTAGTTTGGGAATATTTTGGATACTGGAGAGATGAGAGCCAGGTAATTTGCAAGACACTGCAAGATTTGAGTGAGTTTGACAAGGGCCAGATTGTGATGCTAGACGACTGGGTCAGAGCATCTCCAAAACTGCAGCTCTTGTGGGGTGTTCCTGGTCTGCAGTGGTCAGAATCTATCAAAAGTGCTCCAAGGAAGGAACAGTGGTGAACCGGCGACAGGGTCATGGGCGGCCGAGGCTCATTGATGCACGTGGGGAGCGAAGGCTGGCCCGTGTGGTCCGATCCAACAGACGAGCTACTGTAGCTCAAATTGCTCAAGAAGTTAATGCTGGTTCTGATAGAAAGGTGTCAGAATACACAGTGCATCTCAGTTTGTTGTGTATGGAGCTGCATAGCTGCAGACCAGTCAGGGTGTCCATGCTGACCCTTGTCATTTTTGACTGGGAACACTACGAGTGTGATAGGGTTTTCAACACAGCACAAGGGTTAAAGCAGTTTCATCTTTTCTCAATAGTGTGTTTATCTGCTGGTGAAATTAAAGATCTGATGGAGTGTTGTGGTAAAAAAAAAAAAAAAAAGGATTATTACTACAGAACTGAGATACATTGTTGGAACAATACTGAACATCTGCTGACCTCGAGTACATCTGTCCTCTGTGCTCATTAGATGAGAAGCTCTGTACAATATCTTGCTCTCATTTATGGACATTTCAATTCATAACATACAATCCAAGCACAACAGACTACACCATAGTGTTCTTGTAAATGATATTAATGCACTCTATTCAGCCATAAATGAACATGCCCAAGCTTGACTGATTTAATACACAATTTGTGTATTGCAAAGGTCCTTATTTTATATTTTCATCAACACTTCAGCTGCTGACTGGTTCGGCTTCCGTTCTGATCTCCTCATATTCTCACTGCACGTCTTTTCCATTCACTGCCTCTCACAAGCTGCCATTTATACACTTGATTTTTTAAGGCTAAGCATGGAGAAATAACAGACTTATGTTAAACATAAGTTAAATAGCTAATGTGCAAAACTGGAATATGGCAGAAAAAAATAAAAAATACACTTCTGGAGGGAATTAAACCATAACCAAAACCAAATCATTCTGATGACAGACTTTGGTGAGGTGCTTCAGAACCACCAAACCAACTTTTGAGATGCTGCGATGCGATTGGTCCGCTGGTTAGTCCAGTTATCCAATAACAGCCTCTGTTGAGAAAAAGGCATGTGAGCTTTTGTTGACCATCGAGGAATTTATTCAGTAAATGTTTCCATCGTAGCTTATGCGCATGTCTTATTGGATAAAACAATTATCCGCATCAGTTGAGCTCATATGTTTTTTATGCACATTTTATGCATCTTGGCATTTCCATCCAGCGTTTTTTTATTGCAATATCCCAAAATTCGCATATAAATAGGTGGATGGAAACAAATGCCAGTACACACAGTTAACATGTTTAATGTAGCTGTGCACAAAGATGTAGAAGCACATAACCTTGCACAATGACACTTCAGTTCATCTGAATTTCACACTATTGACTCTTGCTCACTACATCAACTTTTGGCGACATTTCCTTCGATGAGACAGCAGAGCGCTGGATGTGACGAAACTCCTTCCACATGGCGGGCAGCGGTGCGGCTTCTCTCCGGTGTGAACTCTCTCGTGTATTTTCAGGTTCCCTGACTGACTGAAGCTCTTGTCACAATGTGAGCACTTGTAGGGTTTCTCTCCCGTATGGACCTTCTGATGCTCTTTCAGATATTTGGCTCTAGAGAAGCTGTTCCCGCACACCGAGCACACGTGAGCTTTCTCGCCGCTGTGTATTTTCTGGTGCTCTTTCAGGTAGCCCAGCTGCGAGAACATCTTTCCACAGAAAGAGCACAAGAAAAGCTTCTGGTGAATTTTCTGGTGGATCTTCAGGTGCTTCGCTGAAATGAAGCTTTTACCGCACAGGCCGCAGCTGAACGGTCTCTCTCCCGAGTGCGAGTGCTGGTGGTTTTTGAGGATGGTGGCCTGCGTGAAGCTCTTCCCACACTCGTGACACGTGAACGGACGCTCTCCGGAGTGAATGCGCATGTGGTTCTTAAAGTGTCCTTTGCGTATGAAGCTCTTGGCGCACAGCAGGCAGGTGAAAGGCTTCTCTCCGGTGTGGATCCGGATGTGATTCTCCAGGCTCTCTTTGCGTGTGAAGCTCTTCCCGCAGTGAGGGCAGCTGAACGGCTTCTCTCCGGTGTGTGTTTGCAGGTGTCTCTTCAGATCTGCGTTTTTGAAGAAGCTACTGCCGCACTGCAGACAGGTGAAATCACGCTCTCCAGTGTGAATTTTGATGTGGCTTTTAAGGTTCACTTTGAGTGTGAAACACTTCCCACACTGAGGACAGATGAATGGTGGTTTTTTGGCTCCTGTTCTCCGCTGAGAGAAATCGCTTTCGGTCTGTGAACGACTCAATGATTTTTCTCCCATTATGACCTTCTGAGGTCTCTGATACTGATGATCCTCCTCCACTACATTCAGTTCTTCACACTCCACTTTCACTTCCGTCAGGTCTAAAATCAATTCAGACAAATAAGAAACAAAAGTGACCCACAGTTTCATGGCAGAAAGCAAGAGGTCAATCATCAGGGCTCCAGATGAACACTTGAACTGATCCTGGCACCGGTGAAAATTACAACAGTCATATTATTATTGTACTGCACCAATACAATCAGTTCAGTCAATAATAATGTTTACTAGAGATGCTCTGATCTGTCGTCTGCAGATCAGTATCGTGACTATCGGTGACTCGATCGGTAGTGACTAAATTTGGCTGCTCTCACGAACCGAATAGTACCGCTGATGAGCACAGATCACCAATCATTTCTTCTGGTGTATTTGCGCTAACAGGGAATCTCTGACTTGCGTCTCCTCGTCTCAAGTGTGTGTTCAGACGCGTATCATGTCACGTGACTCTGTGAGGATCATCTCAACATCTTTGCATCATGATATGTAATTTCTGAGCTCATTTAAATCATGATTAGAGATGCACCGGTCGGAACTGGACGGTTTTCAGTTTTATTTTGGCCAATCTTTGTTCTGGACTTGCACACAAACTACATTGCAATCATTTCCCAAAATGTCATTTGTGTAAAAAATATTAGGAAGTCTGTAAACAGGAAGTTAACACAGACCAGAGACGGGACACGCTGAAGACAGACGCAAAGAGAAGATCAGAGACGAACCAGCAGAGAAAATACCAGAAACAGCAAGATCACTGTTCACAATGTTTAAAATATAGGAAGAAAAATACAAATATTGAATTGGGGGAGGGTGTTTATATGAATGAATCTCTGAAGGAAACTGACTGTCTTCAGAAAGGTTTTGATGACATCTTTTCCTGTATAAAGTAGTGTTTATAACTGCTTTGTGTTCAGCGGTACTCAAAGAAACCACTTCTGCTCCATAAGCGCCACCTACTGTCAGAGAGTGAATCTGCATTTTCATTCAGTCCGTCTGCTGTTTTTGTTTTCTGCAGCATAATTCCACACATCTAAAGTTTAAATCTTGTAATTATACAATCTAATTTAAATCAAAAACAACTGCTTATGTTACATGTGTGCAGCATCTTTGTTTGGATCATGATTAAAATGCAGAGGTTGACTAATTTCAAATGACTACAGGTATTTAGTTTGGCCTGTTATAGAGCAAATAAACAGCAAATAAATTTGCTTAAAGAAAAATAAAAATAAATCTGTATTTGAATCTGCCAATTTGTTTAGAAAAAACATCAGAATCAGCCATGAAAAACATGATTGGTGCATCACTAATCATGATCATCTGCTGTAGTTTAAGTTAAGATATGCTGTTAGTTTATGCATCATAATCCAACATGGTGCAAAGATAAAGTAATTCTCAAAGAGCGACACGAGATGCTAAAAAACACCGTGTTCGTCTGAGGGATTTTACACACAAACACTCACTATAGAGAGTGAAACTGATGTGAATATTACTAATTAAAAGAAAGATCATTTAACAGCTCCTGTGATTTTCACCAAACAGTCATTAATGAAGAGTCAAGAATGATCACAGACCTCTCTGTTCCTCAGTTTCTTCATCATTCATTCTGCATGTTTCTGCATCACTCGTGTCTTCACTCTCCTCTTTAATAAACTCCATCTTTACAATAGTGTCACTCGCACTGTTCACTTTCTACACCTGGAAACTGTTGCAGCAGAAAGTCATTATTAGTATTAAGTGCTGAATTCATCATACGATGGTCACATGTCACTCATGAATATTAAAAATGTGTGTGACGTGACAGGATATGAACCATAAACTCACAGCTGCTTGTGTGAAATAACACTGAAACACCTCAGCCGTGACTGACTGTGTTTCTGTGAAAACCTTTAGAAAGCAGGTGTGTTAGAAATAAAATCACTGATGCCACTGTATTAAGACTTTCAGTGTTTCTATTATAACATGAACTTACATATTACATATACATATTTTGTATTTTTTTTTTAATAAATACAACTGATTATATAAAACAATTCTCAACTTTTTTTTTGTAGCTGATAATGATTCATATATGTTATACATCAATATCCAATAAAATCTTCTACTATCACTGTATAGGAACTGTAATATAATGTTTAATAATACATATAATATAATGTACTGTCACCACAGATATGTCCTTGGAATTAATAATAAAAAATACCTATTTTAACTTTCATTGCAAATACAATGACTGAATTAATTTTAAATGATCTAATCGCCCTAAATCTTATTTCTAAACTCAGTATTGTTTGTACTGCGCTGTCTCGCGTTTATTTATGCTTAAAGATGTCAGACAGCACGTGTCAGTATTTGTCACTTTCTATATCTATATCTATTCATCACATATACTGGCGCCATAAACGATATTTTAGAGGAGAAAACATTATAATCAGATCAGGCTAGCGCTCACTGGCTTTACCAGAGCTGCCATAACTAATACCAGATCATCTGCAGAATGTGTAAACTACTGTAAAACATAAATACATTTACCGTTACGCCAGCTTTCCTTTCGCCTTCTATAATATATGGAGAGATTGATATGGCATTTCAATGGCAGTTGCTCCGCTGGCGCGTGACACCCGGAAGTGCGCGATCTGCTCACTGACGCGCGGTCCTAGTGCCAGGTTGATTTGAGCCAATCAGACAAACCCATTTTGTTTAAGATGCACTGTGTGATTTTTTGTTACTTAAAAGGGTTTTATGTTTTTACATTAAAAGAGTTAATCACATGGGATAACTCATTTTAGACATTTTAGTTTTATAGAAAGTGTTTTTATTATTATTATTATTATTCTACATGAGTGCATTCATATTGACACAACATGACTATACAGAGGTACCACTGATGATAATAGCAATGTAGGAACTACACAAACACTATTAAAAAGATTTTTATACTCACAAGATTGCATTTATTTATTCAAAAAAGCCATAAAATCAGTAAATATTCTTACATTATAAAATAACTGTTTTCTATCATAATATAATTGTAAAGTAATTCATTCTTGTGATCAAATCTAAATTGTCAGCATTACTCCAGTCTTCATTGTCACATGATCCTTCAGAAATCATTCTAATATGATGATTTGCTGCTCAAGAAACATTTCTGATTATCAATGTTGAAAACAGTTGTGCTGCTTCATATTTTGTGGAAACTGTGATACAGCTTTCTATATGATACCAATGTTACTAATGTCTTTGTATGACTGCCTGGCCAAAAATATGTCTGCATAATTTTCTGCGTTCCTCAAATGTTGTAACAGTTGGTGCAAGACAAGGAGAGATGAAGATCTTGAGACAAAGTGGTATTTCTTAAATGAAAACAAAACACTCAGGAACCATTTGTGGGTCTGTTTTTCCATCACGGTTGGTGCAGGTCAAGGTGAGATGAGGCTAGGATCTACACCAGGACTGGGCAACACTGGCCCTCACGGTCCACTTTACTGCAGAAATTTCCTCCAACCCTGATCAAACACACATGCCTGTAGCTTTCTGGTCATCCTGAAGACCCTGATTAGCTTGTTTGGGTTTGTTTGATTAGGGTTGAAGGTAAGCTTTGCAGGAAAGTGGATTTTGAAGGCCAGAGTTGCCCACCCCTGATCTAGATGTAAAACACCTAATGAAAGCTTCACAGCACCAGACGTGTTTTAATTGTTTATATTCTGAACTAATACATTCATGTCCCTGTACTGCCTTTCTCACTGCAGGTAATGTGTTTTAGTAAATTGCTCTTTTGGAGCACATTTGCTCCTGAGGGCAAACCATGACCTGAGGCTACAGATTGGAGCATGAATTTTTCTAGGGGCCTGTATTTATTATGTATGAAAGATTTTAAGTGTCTTTGAAGGCCAGCTATATGGCTGAAACTCCTCCTGCATGTGAAAGGCTTCTCTCCAGTGTGAATCCTTGTGTGATCCTTAAGGCTTGCTTTACATGTGAAACTCTTTCCACACTGAAGGCAGGTGCATGAATGTTTAGCTCCAGTTCTTTTTCGTGACAAATTCTTTTTAGATTTCTTTCCAGTTTTCAGATGTTCTTCTTCATCTTCACTCAGTTCTTCACTTTCCTCTTCCATCAGGTCTGAATGAAACAAATTAAATGGTTAAAAATCAAATTGAGCAGAATACAGGTGAAACAGGATCTAGTTGATCAAAGTGAGCCTCAATTTAACAGCACAACACATCAGAGCTCAAGTGTCTGTTTTATGTGATATTTTTATATGCTAAACGTTCATGATCTCATTTGTAATGGCAATAAAACTGGGAGAAAGTTGATAGAGGCTGAGAGGACGAGGATGCAGAAATGAGAAATGAGAAGCACACACTGCTGTTTTACTTTAGTGACCCTTTTCACAAACCTTAATTTAAAGAAATACAATATTAATTAGCTCTATAAGTCAATTAAACAATTTTTTTACAGATATAGAGAATAAGCATACAAACAAACAAAAAAATAATAATAAGGTTAAAATGTGTATGTTTCATATGCCCTTTTTTTTGGTAGGAGTAGTCATTTGGGTAAAGACTGTGGATTTCAGATATATCTCAGAAGAAAACAGCAGACGGATCCACTCAGTGTTGTGAGAGAGAGTTTCATATGGGCTGAACAAGATGGTGTCTGTGATGTTTATTTCCTCTGTGTGTTTCTATAAATTACTGCATTTATTTTTGTGCAAGTGAGATGAGTAAAGAGCATCTGTTGCATAAATCATTGTCTGTCTGGGGCCGTATTCACAAAACATCTTAAGGCTAAAAGTCGCTCCTAACTTGCAGATTTAGGAGAAACTCTTAAAAATAATGGGTGTGTCAGTCCTAATTTTAGGACTCCTAAATTTTTGCTCTAAGAGTATTTCAAAAAGCTTTTTAGCGCTAAAACTAGCTCCTAAATCTGTGAAACGTTAGGAGTAGTCAAGAGGACACTAAGAGAAAATCACAAACAATCCTAAAATGATTGTTGCCCAAAGACACTGAACACCACTGAGGAGAAAGGTGATAGATCCTTGAGTCTTGAGCCTTTTCTTCATAAATGCAATACATATTTTGATTTATAGATTTGAATCTATGATAAAAAGCCAAAAATAGGGGATACAGAAACTGTTGAGGTAACTATAGGTGAGTTGGCTTTCATTTGTGTGTACACTACCAGTCAAAAGTTTGGAAACATTACTATTTTTAATGTTTTTGAACAAAGTCTCTTATGCTCATTAAGGCTACATTTATTTCATAATAAATACAGTAAAAACAGTAATATTGTGAAATATTATTACAATTTAAAATAACTGTTTTCTGTTTTAATATATTTTATAAAGTAATTTATTCCTGTAATCAAAGCTGAATTTTCAGCATCATTACTCCAGTCTTCAGTGTCACATGATCCTTCAGAAATCATTCTAATATGCTGATTTGATACTCAGTTATTATCAATGTTGAAAACAGTTGTGTTGCTTAATATTTTTTTGGAACCTGTGAGTGATACTTTTTTCAGGATTCATCGATGAATAAAAGGTTAAAAAGAACAGCATTTATTCAAAATATAAATCTTTTCTAATAATATATATCTTTACTATCACTTCTTATCAATTTAACACATCCGTGCTGAATAAAAAAAAAGAAAGAAAAAAAAAAAAGACCGACTCCAAACTTTTGAACTGTAGTGTATATTGTTACAAAAGATTTCTATTTTAAATAAATGCTGATATTTTTTAACTTTTTATTCATCAAAGAATCCTGAAAAAGTTTCACAGGTTATAAAATAATATAAAACTGTTTCCAACATTGATAATGTTGGGCGCTGCTCGACCTGGGCAACAGGTAGCTGCACAAAGGTTTTTGTGGCTTACTATTGAAATTGTTCGATTAGAAGATTGGAAGATGACTGCACTCATGCGTGTCCTTTGGATGGGAATTGTTTTGTTTTCCCTCGTTACGAGTACAACTTTGGCGGCACATGGTCATGAACAGGACGCCGTCTCCTACACCAGGGAGGCGCTTATGGCATTGCGCTTCGCTGGTACGCGTTTTGAAGCCCCCGCTAATTTGCCTCATTTACCCGAAGAGCTGCGGAGACGACCGCAACAGCAGTTTTGGCAGTATTTGCTTCGCCGCGAGCTAGAGGCATAGTTCGGCGCAGAGGTAAACGGGGAGGTGTACGACAGCGTTTGAGGAGGAGAGGAAATCGTCCAGCTCTGCCTTCGATAATCTTGTTTAATGCCCGTTCATTACGAAATAAAATGGATGAATGTCGGATTAATTCAACTTTTCGTTACGAATATCGGGATATCGGCATCTTGGCTGTGACAGAGACGTGGCTTCAGCCTGACGTCCCTGATGCCTATGTTCAGGTGGATGGTTTCACATTGGTGCGTGCGGACAGAGATCTGGTCAGATCAGGAAAATCCTGTGCAGGTGGAGTTTGTGCTTATATAAATGATCGGTGGTGTGGTTGCATTACTGTGAGGGAGACTATCAGTGACAGACGTGGAACTGTTGTGCATTAGTTAATGTTGTGCATTAATGCAGGTGTCTGAGTGCGTGCAACAGCAGCTCCAGCGTACGCCTAATGCTCCTCTGTTTGTTCTGGGTGATATGAATCGTTGTCATCTTGAAAGATTTCTTCCTGGTTATATGTTAACTGTAATACAAGGGGCATTAATATTTTGGACAAGTGCTATCTGAACATATCAAATGCATATACTGTGAAAGTTGTCACTGTAAACAAACTTTTTTTTAAAATGTCAAATTGTATATGACAGACGGATTATATATATATAGCTTTTAGCTGTCTTTTCCGTCTTTCTCCCGAACGAAGAAGGTATGCTGTGTTTCATGCTACAGATTAGTTGTTAGCATTGGTTGAAAATAATTCACACACAGAAATACACGATGTTTAAGTTGTTTTTATTTATTTTGTCCGTTGTTTACAGATGTAAGATCATATATATTTAACATGCATGTTTCATTGTTGTGGATTGGTATACTTGGGAATGTTATTTTTGTTGGCAGTGTTACTGATGTTACTGCGTTTTCTCCATTTCTGTCCTTTTGCTTCTCTTTTCCGTCTTTCTCCCGAACGAAAGAGTGTTACTGATGTGTGAGCTGAAGCTGTCGTGACGGCCTATCTATATAAAAATACATTCCTATGCAGACCCAATCCGGCGCTGTCCTGTTGTTTTTCACTAATTTTCAACACAACACAGACTACAGATTAGTACAGATAGTACAGAAGCATACGGCTACATTAACATGGGCGTGCTTTGTGAGCAGGACATGAAAGTATGGTAAAGTTCCTTGAAACGGCATCAAATATGGCAAAAAAAAAAAAAAAAAAAAAAAGTATCAAATACGCAGAAACTGCGAAACCAAAATGCTTTATTATGTATACCAGTGTATTCAATTGGTGAAACATACGTTTTTTAAATATATGATCCGTGAAATATCACGTGACAAATCTGTCGCAGTCTAACTTCTGCTGGAAATCCTGGAGTCCATTGGCAAAGTCACACACACACCTGCATAATACCAAACAAGCCCTGCAATCACAACATTAAAAGAAGAAGCATTCTTTCCTCTTCAAGGTTGAGTTTCATCAGGACCCACAAAAATCTTAGCTTCATTCAACCAGAACAAGAACAACAGGACAGAATACGTCTTTCACACAGAGCAGAATCTAACAGTGCATGAGATAGTTACCTTCATATCCACCTTATTTTTCAGCTGGGAGATTTCAAAACACTACTTCATAAAGCTTCGAAACCTTTGTGAATCTTTTGTTTCAAATCAGTGGTTCAGAGTATCAAACTGCCAAAGTCACGTGATTTCAGTTGATTCAAAGCTTTGAAAAGTTAGTTAATTCTCCCATCACTAGGGCTGCATCCAAAACCGTATACTTCCTTACTACATAGTAGGCAAAAAACAGTATGTGACAAAAAAAAGTTTGTCTGAATTCACAGTACTCCTAAAAGGCAAAAAGTACCCAGATGACCTACTACTTCCGGCGAGATGGTGAGAAGTGCGTGACTGTGTCCGAAATCGCCCCCTATACCCTTAAATAGGCACTATTTGAGGGGACAGCCATTTGTAGTGGTGTCTGAAACCATAGTGGACAATGTTGAGTGCACTCATTCAATCCCACAATGCACCGCAATAACGAGTGTACAACCGATATACGCTCAACGGCTAGAGAATACCCATAATGCACTGTTAGTCGCGTGCCCGCAGCTGAATTAATCTTTCATTCATTTTCCAAACTGCGCTGGTCCAGCATAATATCATACAGCTATAAATTCCTTTTTAATTGATAATTAAATTATTTAATTAAAGTTTGTACATGCTAGTTTCCATGGCAGAGTTCAACATAAATATTCATTACTACTGGATCTGCCAGTTTGCTAGTGATTGTTAAACAGCAGCACAAACTATGTGAAAACGGCAGCCCAATTTGACAGCGTGGCGAATGTAGTAAATCCAGATTACATTCATACTACACACAACTCATACTATATCATACTTTTTGTAATTACTCATTTATAAGTACCTACTCAAGAGAGTATGATTTTGGATGCAGCCTGGGTACGAGTGGACGTGGACAGAGTAAAATAAGCCAACGTACTTATTTGTTTTTATATGAGAGAATAGACCAATAAATACGATTATATGTAGCCAACAAATCAATTACGACTTGTTAATAAAAACGTAAAGGACTTTGCATGCCTACTGCTAATTTTAACTTTATCTGGCTGACGACACAACTCTGTTTTTGAAAAATTCAGATCAAGTTTCTTTTGCATTAAATATAAATAATCTCTTTTCATCTGCTTCTGGTTTAGTTCTTAATATTCACAAATGTGAACTATTATCTATCAAACATTCAACTGATATTAAAATGTGTGACATTCCAGTTAAATCTGAAGTTAAATACTGGTATAATTATTTGTAAAGATCAGAAAAAAAGACCAAAACTTCACTTTGAACCTCTTATTCTTTCTGTCCAACATGAACTGAGCTCTTGGTTACAGCGTGATTTATCTATAACAGGTGGAGTGTTGCTCTCTAAAGCAGATGGGTTATCTCGGGTTATTTATCCCACAATGGCTCTGGATGTCTCTGTGGAGATTTGTAGAATGCTGGACAAAATTATAGTAGACTTTGTTTGGAAATCTAAAAGTCACTTAATTCAAAGAGTGTTATGATAGCTGATCGGGCAATGGGTGGTTTCGAGTTAGTGGACTTTTCCACTCTTAATAATTCTTTCAAGATTAAATGGATAAAGTCTTTTTTGAACAACCCCACGTCTTTTTGGAATATTATCCCAAATCATATTTTCAGTTCAGTTGGAGGTCTGCATTTTTTGTTGTGCTGCAGCTATGACATCTCTAAAACACCTTTAACTCTTTCTAGTTTTCATAAACAGGCTTTAATATGCTGGTCCCTAATATATAATTATAATTTTATCCACATAGCTATTTTATCTGGAACAACCAAAATATTCTCTCTCTTCTATCTCTTTACCTGCTTGTGTAAGCTTTTGGAATAACAAATTTAATGATATAATTTGGGAAGATTTCAGGCTTCTTCGGCAAAAATATATTTTATCTAAAGTTGTTGAAGTCTCTATTAAAATTATTTACAACTGCTACTCAGTGAATTATAAACTAGCTAAATTTAATAATAATATTTCCCCCATGTGCTCCTTTTGCCATCATTCTGAAGAGACGATTAACCATTTGTTTTGGGACTGTGTGTATTGCAAAGTATTTTGAGTTCATTTTTCAAACTTTGTTAAAAGATATCTATCGTCTAACTTCTGTATAAGCCCCAAAAATGTGTTTTTTGGTGTTTCTCTGAATTTAGACCCTTCTAATTTTAATTTTGTACTTAATTTACTATTCTTTCTTGCCAAATTTTATATTCACAAATGCAAATTCTATAAGAAAACTCCTTTTTTTTATTTTTAAGAAAAAATGCAAAAAATTATATTCCATGTAAGACACGTTAGGGTGTAATACATTTGGCGTAATTTAATATGCTTTTTTTGTTTTTGTTTTGTGACCCTAATCTTTATTCTGTTTAGTGTTGTTAAATATTGTTTGATGCCGTTTGTCTTGTATTTGTTGTTATTGCATAAAAAAAACTTAAAATCTATATCTGTTGCTTTTTGTGATTAGAAGACATGACTACACTATAGACACAATATGATACACTAATGTTGGAAAGAAAATACTTCAGTTTTACTTCAGTGCGCTGAAGTCTGATCATCCACTGAAATCAAAGACTTATTGAAACTAATGTCCCATGTTAACATGGGCGTGGTTTGTGAGCGTGACACGAGAGTATGGTGAAGTTCCTTGAAACGGCATCAAATATGGCAAAAAAAACATCAAATACGCAGGAACAGACACTGCGAAATCAAAACGCTTTATTATGCATACCAGTGTATTAAATTAGTCAAACATACGTTTTTTTTTTTAAATATATGATCCGTGAAATATCACATGTGACGAATCTGTCGCAGTCTAACATCTACTGGAAATCCAGGTAAACATCAGCGTGCACGCGCATGTCCGTATATGATCTCCAGTTGATCCATAACACCTGTTGATACTCCGAACAGACGAAGAATTTTCCAGAAATGACAATCTTTTGAAGGCCACGGATGTTAAAACATGAAGAAAGGATTACTGAGAAACGGTTATTGAAAACGAATATGTTTCTGAAGGTTTTCTCCCATTTTTTCTTCTGTTTTAGGCTGTTGATTTTGTGATGTGAAATCGAAAGTATTTTTGAACCAGACATTTACAGTAAACAGGAAGATGAAGCCTAACGTGAATGTGTTTATTATTATTATTATTTTTGTCAAAGAACACAAATCTGTTATTATTAAATTGAATATTTCAGTTCATATATAGCAACTGATTAGTAGTTATACAGTGTGATCATTAATTCATGTTACTTTTACTCAATTATTTTAGGATCATTTAAAAGTAATGAATTCAGCCATCACTGTGAACTTGAAGTAATGATTAAACGACAAACGATTAAACAATTATTAAAGACTGTGTAAATATGATTGTGAAATTATATTAAACTGCAACAGAGAATAAAACAAATTAGGTTTAAACAGTGTAAATTTCTGTTCCCCAGTGAATTCATATTTAGAGTCATGAGTCAGTTAAACTCTGAAAACAATCTGAAATTATTAAGACCATTCAGTTATTTTACATGACAATATATTTGTAACTCACTTTATTTTATTCATTGTTTTCTCTGTTGTTGTTAACTCATCATTCTTCATTATTTTCTTCAGTAACTGCCATGTTCTTCATCTCTGTAAAATCTTGTCATTTCCAGGTCCTGCTGAACGATTGATTGTTTTCTCAAACCAGTGCTGATCAGAGGAGCGAGGAAAGGACTCTCTCTCTAAGATGAGTCTCTCAGAGAAACACAGGTAAGACTGCGTCTGTTTCACACAATCATTTTAAACTCTACTGGAGTTTGTTTTTTCCTGTGAATAACAAAACTTTAAGTATTGTTTTATATTTCTTCAATTTTTAACTTCTTAAATTAACTCTGACATTAAAACTCTGTTTGTCACAGGACTCTATAGACAATATCACAGTTAATAATTTGTTAATTTCCTTCTAGACGCGACCACACTGAATTAATCCAAATACATGACTTTGGTTTTTAGATCAGATTTAGAACATTTTTTGACAGACATTAGGAAACAACTATACGCTTAATTTAATTGAAGTATGCTAACAAAACTGTGTCACACAGACATTTCTGCTCTCCATTTCTGTTCATTAAAGAAACTTGACATGTTCTCTTAAAATGCTCAAGTATTTTTAACATATTTAATCTCACTCATGTACATTAAAGAAATTATTAAACCAATGTGAGCCAGTAAAATAAAATTATCGATAACTATAAAACTATAAATTGTGTGCGTGTGTGCATTTCTGTGGAGGATTAGATAAAGACACGGATGTGTTTCAGACACAGTTGAACCTCCTTTACTAAAGTGTTTTTCTCTCTGTTCTTTGTGTCATTAGTGTAAGATCAGGATCACATGTGTCCAGCTCTGTGTCTCTGAAGAGTGATCGGTCAAAAGAAGGTAGAGGACCAAACTTCAGTGAGAAAACACCATCATCTAATAAAAGGTATTTTCTGTGTTTACATTATAGGGGTGCATTATTTGTCCACAGTGGTGTATGTGATTGAACTTGACTGAATAAAACAATAAGTCACAATAAAACTCAATTCATGGGAACCTTATGAAACTCATTCCAGTGACACAATTACACAGGCAGAAACAAAGAGGCATAAATTCACTATGGAAAATAGATCATGCAACTAAACATGTATATATCCATCCATCCAACCATCGTCATAAATGGACAAATGCACAGCTATACTGCATTTAATTACTATTTGCAACATTAAACCTTTTCAAATGAGACTAAAGTATCTCCTTTACTAAAGTGTTTCTCTCTGTTCTTTGTGTCATTAGTGTAAGATCAGGATCACATGTGTCCAGCTCTGTCTCTCTGAAGAGTGATTGGTCAAAAGAAGGAGAACCACCATACTTCAGTGAGAAAACACCATCATCTAATAAAAGGTATTTCATGTTTCTAATTTTTGATCACACGTTGACTGTTAAAAAGTTGTATCAGTGAATATCAATCATGAAACATTTTTAGATCAAATATTTATCAAATTTTTCATGGCTAATGTTTTTTTTTTTTTTTTTTTTCTCTTTCTATAATATTTTACCTAGAAAATCAGTGTTTTATTGTATTTATTTGATTACAGGCTTCAATATGAGACATTAGACTCAGACGTTCAGACTCACAGGAACCACAAGAATTTCAAAGACAATCTCCTGGGGATCTTCCAGGTACGAACACATTTTCATGTTTAATATTTATAGTGAACAAATATGTTATTGAACAAAGAAGTTTTATTTTATTCCTCTTGATCAATTATTTTTTCCTTTTTAAGGACATTTTTTCTTCTCTGAATGTCAAAAATAACAGCTGGTTAGCATGTTAGTCTTTTAACTTTTTTTATACAAATATTATAATTATTGAATAAATAGTGTTGACCAAATGTAGATGTACAATTTGGTTTAAATTGTGTTATTCTGTCTTCTTTCTTACTTTTGTTTGTAGGATCTTGAGAGCAAAATAATCACATTTCTGAAGAAAGAGCTGGAAAAGTTTAAGAAAATATTACAAAATGAAAACACACAAAACTTTGTGAAGGACTTTAATGAGAATAGATGCAGTATCAAAGCAGCAGCTCTTGATCTCACACTACATTACCTGAGAGAGATGAAGCAAGATGAAGCTGCTGATGCTCTAGAAGGTCAGAGACTCATGACCATCTGTCAGATTGTCACTTATTAATGTAGACTATCTATAAAACTATAAATGAAGACTAAAACAATTTACTGTTTGTCCTTGTGTTTAGATGAGCTGTTCTTCATTCATCAGCTAAAATTTGGCCTAAAGAAGAAGTATCAATGTGTGTTTGAAGGAATTGCGAAGCATGGTGACTCCACACTTCTGAATAACATCTACACAGATCTCTATATCACTCAGGGTGGCAGTGAACAGGTCAATACTGAACATGAGGTCAGACAGATTGAAGTTGCTTCCAGGCGTCATGAATCTCAAGAGATTCAGGTTAAATGCACAAATTTGTTTGAAGCTCCTGAACAAGACGAGGAGATCCGAACTGTACTGACAAAAGGAGTCGCTGGCATCGGAAAATCAGTCTCTGTGCAAAAGTTTGTTCTGGACTGGGCTGAAGGAAAAGAAAATCAAGATATCAGTTTCATATTTCCTCTTCCATTCAGAGAGATGAACTTAAAGGAGAAAGAAAAACTAAGTTTGATGGACCTTATAACTCATTTTTTCCCAGAGACAAAAGGACTGAACCTTACAAGAAGGAATCAATTCAAAGTCCTGTTCATCCTTGATGGATTGGACGAATGTCGCCTTCCTCTGAAGTTTGATTGTAATGAGACGTGGAGTGATGTATCGTCACCAGCCTCTCTGGATGTTCTCCTAACGAACCTCATGAAGGGAAATCTGCTTCCTTCTGCTCTCATCTGGATCACCACCAGACCAGCAGCTGCCAGTAAGATTCCTCCTGACTGTATCGACCGGCTGACAGAGATACGAGGATTCAGTGACGCACAAAAGGAAGAATACTTCAAAAAAAGATTCACGGATCAGAATCAGGCCAACACAATCATTGATCATGTTAAAAAATCAAAGAGTCTCTTTATCATGTGCCACATCCCAGTCTTCTGCTGGATTTCAGCCACTGTTCTCCAGAACATTCTGGAGGAGAAGAGAAATAATGATGTGAAAAACAATCAGGCTGATGAGATCTCTAAAACACTACAGGAGTCAAATACTGAAGACACTCCCAAGACTCTGACACAAATGTACACACACTTTCTCCGCTTTCAGATCCAGCAGAGCCGCCGAAAGTATGATGGAGAATACGCAGCAGATGTTTCCTGGGATAAAGACGCCATCCTTTCACTGGGGAAACTGGCATTTCATCAGCTGGAAAGAAACAACGTGATCTTCTATGACACAGACCTTGAAGCCTGTGGTATTGATGTCTATAAGGCATCAGTGTACTCAGGCATGTGTACCCAGATCTTTAAGGAGGAAACAGGGATCATTCTTGGTACTATGTACTGCTTTGTTCACTTGAGCATTCAAGAGTTTATTGCAGCCCTTTATGCACATCTGTTTCTAGACATCAACAAGAAAAGTGTGTTTGTTCATGAGTCTACAGAACAGGAAAACAAAAATGAAACCATGATTGATTTTCTCAAGACTGCAGTGGACGAGACGCTCAAGAGTGACAATGGACACCTGGACCTTTTCCTTCGCTTCCTCCTCGGTCTGTCAGTCCAGTCCAATCGACGACTCTTACGGGGTCTGTTGACACAGCAGGAGGACAATGACCAGAGCAACAAGGAAATAGTTCAGTACATCAAGCAGAAATTAGAAGATAATCTGTCTGCAGAGAGATCCATCAATCTGTTCTACTGTCTGAATGAACTGAACGACCAAACTCTGGTGAAGGAGATTCAGACCCACCTTAGCAAAGGAAGTCTCTCATCTGGTGACCTTTCACCTGCCCAGTGGTCTGCTTTGGTCTTTGTGTTGTTGACATCAGAGGAAGAGCTGGAGGACTTTGAGCTTCAGAAATTCAAGAAATCAGACGAGTGTCTCATTAGATTATTGGCAGTCATCAAAACCTCCAGAAGAGCTCTGTAAGTCATTTAATACGTTTTGTCATGTTTTGCTCTCATCTGAAAAATGCATTCATCTACATTATTCTATAGTGAATCCCCATCATGAACATGAATTTAAAGGCCCTGATATACTTCAAGCGAAGCTCTTTTTTGTTTTTTGTTTAGGGGTTAAACGAGGTTCAAAATACGTGAGTAGTGATATACTGTAATCGAATATCTGACGCCACCCACACTGCTGAGAGCGACGGTTAAATGAATATATAAAAATGTTGTGTGCTTTCTTCTCAGTAACAAAAAATAAACACAACAAAATTGAGAAACTAGGAAGGATTTTTTAATAAAGCATAAGAAAAGCATCTGATCATGGCAACGTGGATATGTTTGTTTGCACAAGCTCCAGTAAAGTCACGTTGTGTTTATATTATAACACTTTATAAAATAGATTGCTTTAAATCAAGCAGCTTTACCGTATTAAATACGAAAAAGTGTCAGTCTCTCATTTCATTAGAAGTACAACTTCGTTTTCTGCTATAAAGCAGCTCTCCAGTGTTCATGTTTTCCAAGTGAAAGAAGGCAGAGCTTCAGCGCACACCTACCTTACGTAATGGCCGCGGACCAATGGTAGTACGGAGGTGTTTACCAGCTGAAGCGAACTTTTCCCGAAAGTTGTTTCAAACTTCCAAAACTAACTCCAAACGAACTTTGTTTCTGCCTGGTTTTGTTCGAAATGACGTCACATCAGTTTGTTCTAAAAAAGTCTGAAAAAAATCTATTTTTTTAATTAAGACAGTTTATCAAATCTTTAGACAAAATATAAAAACATTTAAAAATGTTTGCGTATTTGTTTTGTATCATATGATACTCCAGAAATTTATGACTCAAATTATATATTGGATCATACTCCTACTTAAGGAAGGAAAAATAGATACATTTTATTCAGATGCATAAAAAAAATTGTAATTTGGTACAGATGTTATGTATATTGCCCCAAAATTAAATGAAATTCTGAGAGGTTATAATATAAACCAATGAAATTTTTATGTAACCGGCTAAATAAAGTACAAATACATTATCAGTTGGTACTCTGCATCTCCCAATAATTTGATATTTTAAATGCTTAGTTTTATGAGTAGTTCTTTAGTTTTAATTGTGTTTGTACTGCAATACGTAGATGATTGAGAGATTTACAAATAAACATTTATCAAAAGTCTGTTGTATCATATTTGATGTACACATTTTAAGATGGTTTTCTACAAATAATTTTTTAATTAAGTTTAAATTAAAATATTTATTTCTAATTAAGTAAATATTAAGTAAAATAAATATAAATTTAATTTCAACAGTTGTTATGGATGTGTTTTTACTATCATTAAATTAATGATATTTCACCCATTGGCCACCCTGCTCTCTAAGATATCAGCATCGGCCATCGGTTGACCACTATGAATAATCAAGGAAACCAAAATTGCTTTAATCCAGTAAATGTTAATCTTGAAATATTAATAACTAATACAATTTCTTAGGTTCTTACATTTAAGTAATCTTAGCTTTACTTAAATCATTAAAGATTTCATAGCAACAAGACGTATATATGTGAATGGAGGCATTTTTTCAGACATCACTAACCCTAAAATTTACATAAACCCCACCCCCGAGAACACACAACAAAAGCGGTGTGGCAATGTTGGACTGCTTTAGAGAAGAGGAAGAGTTGTTATAGTAGAGTGTTGTTGCCATGCTGTCATTTTACACCGGACTGCTTCATAAACGACTTTTGATTCAATGCTGGATTTGAACAAAAGATTAACATGACGGCACATGCTAGTCGATGAGTTGAATCAACTCCACAGCAACTACATAAATTTATCCACTAACCATTCAGAAATGTCCAGTTTCATTCTACAAGTTGTAACTTCTTCCTGAGTCTCTCCATCAGTGTCTGACTCCGGTTTGAACAATGTAAGGCTGAACACCGTTACTGACAATCCTCATTTTGGCTGCATGAGATTCTCCAGCTTTGTTGTTGTTGAGCAACCGAAGCATGAGCTGTTAAAGCTCCGCCCTCTTCTGGAAAGCAGGCTGCAAGCAGCAGCTCATTTGCATTTAAAGGGACACACAAAAACGCTGTGTTTTTGCTCACACCCAAAAAGAGGCAAATTTGAAAAGCTATAATAAATGATCTGTGGGGTATTTTGAGCTGAAACTTCAGACACATTCTGGGGACACCAGAGACTTATATTACATCATGTGAAAAGGGGCATTATAGGTCCCTTTTAAGTGTCCCCAACAAAGCAAGCCAAAGGCAACAGTGGCAATAACCACTGGAATAGAGTGACAGGAATAAAGCAAAAAATCATTGGAGAAACCAGGCTCAGCTATAAAAAGCTAGAAACCTTAACACAAATATTTTTTTTTTCATTCTTCATATTTTTCACATACTTCATTTTACCCAGGAAATACTAGTTTTTGAAGAGTATTCATATTTTAGCTCAGTTTCTTTACTGAATATATGCTGTTTATGTAAAAATAATAATGGAAAGTATAATTAATGTTTGTATGTAGAAAATGTATGTGATCCATCTAATTCTGTGATGTGATTTATTTTTTCTTGTAGGTTAAATGACTGTAACTTAACAGACAAAAGCTGTTCAGCTCTGGCTGCAGTTGTTAGATCAGATACCAATCTGAAAGAGCTGAACATGAACAATAATAATCTGCAGGATTCGGGAGTGAATCTGCTCTGCACTGGACTGAAGAATTTAAACTGTAAATTGGAGATACTGAGGTAAGTTGAGCCACAGGAGTCACATGACGAGAGTGAGGTGCTATGACTGACAGGATGTTGTCAGAGGCAAAAGCGCAAGAGAACTTTTGTTAATAAACATTCTATTTCTTTGTTTAATATAAGTGAGATTGTCTTTGTTTTGTTGTTGTGTTTTTCATAAAAATATAATAATGAACTATGAACTAAGCATCTGTTTTAAAATCCAAAGTTTTTTTATTCATTTGTTACAATGTGGGTATACCATATCATCCGTCTTATTCATTTCAGTAACAAAACTCCAATGTTTAAAAAGTGAATTTTTCATTGTACTATCAGTGTTTCCCACAGAATTTTGAGACTGTAGTGGGTGGACATTGGTTCTTCTAGGGGGGTCCGGGGGCACACTCCCCCGTAGGAAAATTTTGTACATTTTAAATTTAAATGCATAAATCTGGTGCATTCTGAGAGCATTTAAGTAACTAGATCAGTGAAGAAATTTGTTCTCTTGTAAACAATTTTGTGCTCTAAAAGTAATTTATTTATTGGTGATGGCAGGGCACATTAGTCACATACACAACATATAGTAAGCTAAATGATAGTTCATAAGTGGTCAAACATGTAGAGTATATATTTAAACCATTAAAAATATGTAGTAAAAGAGGTTACCTTTGTAGAATTAATTTATTTCTAGAATAATTAGCGGGAGCCTGTATCTATAGATCTGTATTTGTGGAACTAATGGTCACTCTTTGATTTGTTAAACACAATCCAGAATGTACTAAACACACTACTTCATTATAGAGAAAAATAAAAAATAAATAAAAATATATAATCATAAGCTGACCAAAAAATAAATAAATAAAATCTAGGTGACTATACAATTCAGCAGCAAAAAATATGCTAGCCTAATTCTTGAAAAAAACTTTGCACAGTAATTTTGTAAAATCTAAATATGTCAATAAAAAGTTTAAAATTACTACTTGTATTCTTATGAAATGAAACTTTATATTATATTTATATTTATATGTAAATGTAAATAATTATATGCATTTATAATAATGGAAGATTAAAAGACGTTTATTTTAAATGTATTGTGCAGCTTTTTAATGGGGCAACAAGATATGATAGATACGACAGAACAAAATAGTTTATTAATAATCTTTCAGTGTGCAAAACGATGATATGAAATGCTTCAAAACAGCAGCACAAACCGCTTATGCGCATCCCGGGTGCAGAATGATGTGCTTAAAGCAATATGGAGTCACAGCGCGCAGTTACGCTGCGCTGCGCATTAAAAAGTTCACGGCACAAAGACAATCCCGGTGTATATCTACATCTAACAGTTTATTGATCATATGTTTCTTCTCACTTTTAAATTCCAGTTATTGTGCGTGTGACGCGAATTCATAGTCCCTGTGTTGTGCGATCTAACAGACACCCTGTAGCCAGTATGATGACATCGTTCAGAAACAGCAAGAAACGCCAGCAAGATAAAGTAGTTTTATGCAAATCCACAGCCCTTTATCTACATATCAAGTATTATAATGGGAATATCATATTGGAGAGTTTTACCGTGCTGACTGTCGTTACTGAACGCGACGCGCTGTTTGAGTGCTGACCAGAGAATGATTGACAGCTGCAGCGGAGGGAAGACGAGTTTGCACACGTACGTCTGCAAGATGTCTGTTAAAGATCACTTCATCTGGAAAGCATCTGCTGTTTACAAACATCTGATAGACATCTTTAAGATGTCAGTTTTACATACATTCTAAATCATAAACATCTTAAAGACATCTTCTAAACGTCTATTTGACATCAGACAGGAAACGTCCTATAGACGTAATGCAGATGAGCAAACACCCTAAAAAATATGTCTTCCAGACGTAAACACAGACATCAAATAGACATCTCCGAGATGTACGTGTGCTATCAGGGCTTGAACTTAAATTTAACGATGTACATATTCTTCTGTCCCTCACATGAAGCTATGGAATGGCTTCAGATGACTTTGAATATAGTACACGAAAACTTAATTGGTGTTAGTCTATTTCTTTTGCTCTATGACTCCCATTTTTGCCGTATAAATAAAGAGCACAATTATCAATCAGTTATTTAAATATCGCGACAGGCCTATTTTGAGACTGTGGCGGGACAAATTAGAATGTGGCGGGCCGCCACAGTCTAGTTAATGTATGGGAAACACTGACTATTGTATTGGTGATGTGTTTTCATTAATAATAATGAGCCACAAACTAAGAATTCGTTTTAAATTAAGAGGAAAATACAAATACCTTTTATTTATTTGTAACAACGCGAGTATACCATGTCATCAGTGCTATTTGTTTTGTTGATAAAAGTTTGATGTTTAATATAAGCGAGTTTGTCATTGTACTATTTTATTGTTGTTGTGTTTCTTCATTAAGAGTAATATTGAATCAAGGAAATGAAAGATCTAATGTTAAAGATCAAAATGGGCTCACTGCACAAGATGGTTTCTTTGAGCTTTGACAGTATGAGTGTGTGCATGTTTACTTCTGCTCTTACTCTTTCTGTTTATGGGATTTCTGTTGTTCAGGTTTAACTGATTAATCATCTGAATGTTTTCATTCCTGTTCTAGACTCTCTAACTGCAGTGTAACAGAAGAAGGTTATAAAGCTCTGGCTTCAGCTCTGAGATCAAACCCTTCACACCTGATAGAGCTGGATCTCACAGGAAATGATCCTGGACAATCAGGAGTGAAGGAGCTCAGTGATTTACTACAGGATCCAAACTGTCAGCTGAAGACACTGAGGTGAGACCGGATGAAATAATTAACAAAATTTAACAAAATATGCAGACTAAATTACAAAATATGCAGGCTAAATATTCATAACAAATGTATAATTTTAGTCATACAATAAGTTGGACAATTTGTTGCATCAATATGATCAAGATCAGATCAGATGCTGTGGGTTCTGACACGATGATGATGACCGTCAACACAGTTTAGTTGTGGTACAAGCTACAGGTCAAATAGACATTATGGGTCAGTATCTCTCCACAGCAGGTCTATGGCTACGTTCAGACTGTCAGTCCAAATCCGATTATTTGTGTATCCGATTGGAATCTGATCTAAAATTATTGACATCCACATTGTATATCGCAACTGTTCAGATCTGATTTGTGTGTCCATGCCACTCTTTCGTTTTCTGGAATATCTACATTGGTTTCTATGGCAATGATTTTGCATTGGAAGGTGTTGTCTTATTTACAACATGACATTGTGTAGCCGCCACGCGCTGGACTACTGTGTCTTCATTTTTCTTCAAATTTCCAGAAATGTGATTTGAAAAGGTTTTTTAAACCACATATGAGTGTCGTTCGAAATGGATTTGTAAAAGTCGCATTTCATGTGATTTTTGTGCCATTCAGACTTGATAATCTGATCGGATTTCAATCAGATTTCAACTGGATATGCACAAAAAACGGATTTGGACTGACAGTCTGAACGAGGCTTATGAGTCTCCTGCCTAAAAGCCAGAAAGATCTTGAGGCTTTAATTTCACACTCTGTATTCATACTGAAAATCATGATCTAGTGAGCTTTTGCCCTTCTGCTCTGTGGGACGTTTCTGTTCTTATGAGTTTGCTTTAAGACTGATTGTCGCTGTAGTTTCTTTTTTAAAAATCTCTGACTATTAGACTTTGTTTTCAAGTATTTGTATATTTAAATGTTCAAAGAAAAGTGTTACATCTAAATAACTAACTAGAGCTTGTCTTTAGAACAATAATTCAGTTTTTTATCTTATCAATCATTTTTGTAATGCAACAGACATTTAGTTGAGAACTGAATTGACTCTTCTGCAGGTTTTTGAGTGCTGCTGCAGATGAAGCCTGTCAGTATGTGAAGAGAGTTGTGGGTAAAAACCCGTTACTCCTGAGAGAGCTGAATCTGAGTGAACATGAACTAGGAGACACACGAGTGAATCAGATCGCTGCTCTACTGCAGGATAAACACTGCCATTTATTTAAAATATTACATTACTTTTAATGTTAATGTTACTGTAGCTGATAATAACTTTTCCTCATTTATTTGAGTCAGAGCAGTTTTTTCTCAGCCACAACAACATGAAGAAATACAATTAAACAGGAAATTAAAAACACACAATTAAATCGTGATATCAAGCTTTAAATATTTGACTAAGACAGTTTGATCATGGGTTAATAATTATTTCAGTTACTGTAGAGGGAGAACAATGGTTTTCTTCCAGAGCTTAGAAAACTCTTCAAATAATTAAAAAACAAAAATAAAATGTGAATTAGATGCATTTTCATCATGTTGGTTAAGCGGATGGCAGTGGTGTTGGTAACTAGGGGCCAGTAAGATATTCAGTTGAATCAAGGAAATGAAATATCTAACGTTAAAGATCAAAATGGGCTCACTGCACAAGATGGTGTCTTTGAGCTTTGGCAGTATGAGTGTGTGCATGTTTACTTCTGCTCTTACTCTTTCGGTCTTAGCGCCGTTCGCATTTACTGTAAGAAGAAACCTTTATAAGAAACTTGGCTAGGTATAAAAAATGTTTTTTTCAATTAAAGAGAAGATGGTGGTCTATCAGAGACAAAAGAAAACATCATTCTTACATTATTGTGTACCTCTGTGGCTGTAATTCATCAGTATACGCAGAGATTATCTTTCATTCTTTCTCCTCCTTTGTCTCCATATTCATTTGCAAGTTTCTGCAACTAACTTTCAATACATTCATACAAAGAACAAAATAAAATTCTCTCTGAGGATTTCTGTTGTTCAGGTTTAACTGATTAATCATCTGAATGTTTTCATTCCTGTTCTAGACTCTCTAACTGCAGTGTAACAGAAGAAGGTTATAAAGCTCTGGCTTCAGCTCTGAGATCAAACCCTTCACACCTGATAGAGCTGGATCTCACAGGAAATGATCCTGGACAATCAGGAGTGAAGGAGCTCAGTGATTTACTACAGGATCCAAACTGTCAGCTGAAGACACTGAGGTGAGACGGGATGAAATAATGAACATAATTAACAAAATATGCAGGCTAAATATTCATAACAAATGTATAATTTTAGTCATCCAATAAGTTGGACAATTTGTTGCATCAAAATGATCAAGATCAGATCAGATGCTGCGGGTTCTGACATGATGATGATGACCGTCAACACAGTTTAGTTGTGGTACAAGCTACAGGTCAAATAGACATTATGGGTCATTATATGTACTATTCTGGAGTATGGTATACCTTGACAATTAACATGCACAGTTTTGTTTTTGTACACACTTCTCAGTAAAAACTCTAAATAATCTTTCAGTCAAATTGTTTTCTGAACACAATTGTTTTCCATCAAGTCCAGATTCACTGTATCTCTACAGCAGGTCTATGAGTCTCCAGATGTTCACAAACATGCAGTTTCTCAAGCCAGTTTTCTCTGCTGATGTTTCTCACTCCTCCTGCTTAAAAGCCAGAAAGATCTTGAGGCTTTAATTTCACACTCTGTATTCATACTGAAAATCATGATCTAGTGAGCTTTTGCCCTTCTGCTCTGTGGGACGTTTCTGTTCTTATGAGTTTGCTTTAGGACTGAGTGTCGCTCTAGTTTCTTTTTTAAAATCTCTGATTATTAGACTTTGTTTTCAAGTATTTGTATATTTAAATGTTCAAAGAAAAGTGTTACATCTAAATAATTATCTAGAGCTTGTCTTCAGAACAATAATTAAGTTTTTTTTTATCTTATCAGTCATTTTTGTAATGCAACAGACATTTAGTTGAGAACTGAATTGACTCTTCTGCAGGTTTTTGAGTGCTGCTGCAGATGAAGCCTGTCAGTATGCGAAGAGAGTTGTGGGTAAAAACCCGTTACTCCTGAGAGAGCTGAATCTGAGTGAACATGAACTAGGAGACACACGAGTGAATCAGATCGCTGCTCTACTGCAGGATAAACACTGTCGACTCAACAAACTGACGTGAGTATTGTTCATTTATTAAAAATATTAATTACTTTTAATTGTAATGTTACTGAAGCTGATTATAATATTTCCTCATATATTTGAGTCAGAGCAGTTTTTTTCTCAGCCACAACAATGTGAAGAAATACAATTAAACAGGAAATTAAAAACACAATTAAAACGTGACATCAATCTTTATATATTAGACTAAGACAGTTTGATCATGGGTCAATAATTATTTCAGTCACTGTAGAGGGAGAACAATGATTTTCTTCCAGAGCTTAGAAAACTCTTCAAATAAGTGATAGATTGAAAAAACAGCTGCACTATAAACACAGAGATGTCTTTCCTAACTTTCACAGGTTAATTCTGTGTAAATGTTAGTGATTGAACTCGTGATCAGAGGCATAATAAGACCGTGGCGACAGGAAATCCCAGTTGAGGTGTATTTATTGAGCAGACTGTCAAATCCCACAGCGAAAAAGCCAAACAAGAAAACTATAAAAATAAATGTTGAAAAAATAAAATAAAATAAATATTTACAAGTCTTTTGTTGGAACATAGTCACAACAGCCGTTGTATAGTTTGAATAACAAACTTTCTTAAACAGAAGCTACCCTCACGCTTTAGACTCGACTTCACTCCACCCACCATGTGTTAACTCCGGCAGCCATTTTGTAGTCTAGGCCAGTAGTTCTCAAACCTGTCCTGGAGTACCACCAGCCCTGCACATTTTGTATATCTCCCTATATCTGACATAGCCTGACAACATCTGATCTGACCGCAGTTCACTGTTGTTCAGCTGAAGGTCCCCCGTCCTCACCGCGCTCGTTTGACTTGCGCCTGTGGCTGAGGCGAAGCTGGAATGCGCGTCTGAAAAGTGTCCCGTTTGTTATGGTCGTAAAGAGACATTTCTTTATAAACGCAGCGCTTTACTTGGCGATGTTTTAAAAAATATTTTTATTTGTGGTATTTCTTATGCTCTGTTGGTGGTGTGTGGAGAAGTGTCTTATCGGTCGTCAATTAAGCAAGGTGCGTGGCTCGCAGCAGACACAAGAAGCAAGCCCGTTTTGTACAAATTATGGTGATCCAATCTTTAAAAGTGCATTAAAATAGAAACGATACAAAGTCATTGAACAAGGAAAGCACTAGAAATTTTGTAAACAAGTCAGTTTAATAAAACTATTTCATCATAGCCTATCGGGCTCTGTGCTTTGAGAGGGCATTGACATATGAGCAGTACAGAGCCCATCTTGTTTTATATCATGATTTTCCCCAATATTCCAAATCTATTGTCACCATTTGAAAATTGTCAGAAAAGCAAACTGTAGGCTATCTTCCGCACAAGATGTTGCGCTGCCAGGAGAAGCGAAACTGAATACTGGCGCGTGGGAAATAGGCCTACTACGAACTGACATGCTGAAGAAGAGAAAAAACACAATAGCCTAACTTTATATAGACAAGCTATAACAAATAATAATAATTTCGTTTTTATGACTAATTAATTTCCTCGTCCCTCCTTAATTTAAAACAGTAATCAGCTTACGTGTCTGTAATTTCAGTAAAATAAGGGAATTTATTAGTTGGGAACAAATTATTAATTAGTGGCCATGATCTATCTTACCCTGCGAAAATATAGGGCGAGACGGTAATGATTTGGGGAAAAGTATCAAGAGATTGCATATCCAGAGGAATACCTCACGAAATAATGAATAGGGCTAAGTGTGACTGTGACCCATTAACACAGTCTGTTATATATTGTACAACTCAATATACATGTGCCAATACTGTCAAATAAACAAAAAGTTTACAAAACACAGTCGGTTATATCTAATTAAGTGACTGACGCGCCCTGAAAAGTGAACAAATGCTGAATTAGAGACGGTAAAAGTGAGTGGGTCCAATATCATTGGTCTTAAAAAGTGGGTGAGTCTCGTCCCACCCACATACAATGGTTCCGATGCCCATAATGCTGCAACAATATATGTGTGTGTTAGATATGGTGTATGTGCATACAGTCCAAACATGATCACGGGGTTGCTCTTGTGACAGTAAATTAAATATAACGCCGGTTTCACACTGCAAGCGTGAGCAGCGCATGTTTTTTTCGGCGTGCATGTTATCCAACGGATGCATTCACACAGGCAGCAGGAGCAGCGCGTGAGCGTCAAGCAGGAGCGTCGCGTGAGCAGCAGTGAAGCGGGGGTTTCGACGCCCAGTCTATTTTTGCTGCGCTGCTGACGCTCAATTAAAATGAAAGAACACTTTTGATGGACAAAATAAATATAATTTCACACAAAAAGTGTTCAAAATGCACAGAATAAGCATGTCTAATGTGTTTTAACAAGAATTTGAGTATGACGGAAAAGAAAATTAAGAATCAAAAATATTTTATAGAAGATTTACCCATTTAAATTTGTTTTTAATTATTCAGTTTGGGCTAAAGTATGGTGTATTATAAAAAAACGAATGTACACTAGCCAGAAAATATGATATATAAACATTATTTTAGTTATTACACAGAGAGATAGCATACCCAAATCAAACCCGAGTTTGCGGTCTTGTAAACATGTGCATGCGGCAGATGATGTAAAACTCAAAGCTTACCTCATTCGTGTGCAGCAGTGGATGACACGAGGCTTTTATTTATTTATTTACGTTTATATGCGAATGTTGTACACCTCCCCATGTTAACAAACTTTCAAGACTATCAAGTTTATAAATGACCAACTCATAAAAACAAATGTATAGCTGTCTTTGTAAAGAAATGCTCACTTTATATACAGCTTCGAGCCGCTGCTGTGACGCTGTACAAACGCTTCCAGTGTGAATACTCGCGCACCTCTGCAGCTGCAGTGACGATGTAGTTACGCTCACGTGCTGCTCACGCTTGCAGTGTGAAACAGGCGTAAGTGTGTATATATTGATTGCTCTTTGTGAACATGACTGCTGAATGTGATCATGTTCACTGATTGCTGGTGTGGAACAGTTTTTTTTTTGTGACGTCAGAACTGTTCATAACTGCTTTCAATTTAATGTTTGTATTTCACAAAATGTAAAATGTCTAATTTTGGTGCAGCATATACTGTAACTTTTAAAAATCTGTGATCAGTATCTGCCTGTAATAAGATCCACCGAAGGCAAGTTGACTGAACTCAAGTGCAGCTTTATTCTAGTGATGTTACTCCTGATACCGAGGCTTCGAAGCTTGTGTCGAGAACGTCAGGTTCTTCCCGCCGGAGCTCCGTATCGAGGCTTGTGTTGTTTTAGTGAAATGACGTCACCGGTGATGTTCGAAGCCTCGAGAAGGGGTTCACTTTTGGAGGAACAATGTGTTTTTTTTCCTCTCGTGTTTCACAAGCACTTCCACTTCTCTCTGTCCAGTCCACCTTAATCACTTTCACTTTTTTTTCAGTTTAAAGAACTTTGTTTTTTCTCGTATGTTCAACAAAAGCATTGCCCAATTAAAAAAATTATGAAACATTATGAAACAACACTTAACATAAATACTTCACAGAACTAATTATTTATTTATTTGTGTATGTTAGTGTATGAACCATGTAACACACATTTTGGCGCTGTCAACCTCAAAAAAAAAAAAAAAAAGTTTTTCCTGCCCCATATTTCCATTGATCATCATGTGTCTCTGTGTGCATTAAAAGCCTCGAGAAATGAACCACTTTTCAACACATCTGGCTGGAAAGATTCAAAGCTTCATGAAGTTTCATCTCACCACCACTACTTTATTCAAATAAACATGAACAAAATTAAAATAACAAAGAAATGCTTGACTAAGGAATAGAGATGCACCAATACCATTTTTTTCAGGGCCGAGTACAAGTACCGATACTTTTTTTCTAGTACTCGCCGATACCGATGCCTATACATTTATTAATTTCTCTTTCTCTCTCTCTCTCTTTTTTTTTTTTTTTTTTTTTTTTTTTTTTGATGTTGCCGTTTTCCAAGCACAACACAGTGAGACTAATGAATGTAGGACAACTTATTTATCATTACTCTAATAAAAAAAATAATAATTTTTATGTGCTTGTCACAAACTTAAAGAACAAAAATTTCACAGTGTCCAATAACCTTCAAAGGGCATAATTACCAATATATATAATTGTTGTTATATAAAAAGACATTTACAAACAATACAACAAATTACAAATACTATAGAGATACAAATTAAATAAACTTGTTTTTCAGATACAGTAGGTTTATTTTCCATGTATACATTTATTTAACATATTTTGTTGTTTTATTAACATTAATGACAAATATAGGCTATGGTCCCTTTAAGACCGAATCCATGGATACTGACACATATCCTGTTTTCACCCAAATGTTTACGTCCACTTAAGCTATAACCGACTGTATTTACGTAAGATACTCCACACGATGGACATTTTGACAACTATGTGTGCATTTGACCATTCAGGCGCGAGGAGAACCGATCGCGCGCAAGAAAGAGAGAGAGAGAGAGAGAGTGTCATTCAGTCTGTGTCAAAATTCTGTCAGTTATGTCACGTGAGGTATCGGTCTGTGGTATCGGGGGTATTTTTATGAGTACAAGTACATGAGCTTGGTATCGGTGCATCCCTACTAAGGAACATGAACATAAATCTCATCAACAGCAGTTGAACAAAACCAGACAAAAGACAATGATAACATGAGGGCTATATATACACACACACACTAATGAACAAACAAGAAACACCTGAACACAATGAACCAATGAAAATGTGACACATGAAACAAGGAACCAATCAGAACGTGACACATGAACAGGGGGAGCACATGACAAGAGGCTTGTTTGAGATGAGCAAATTCTGCGCAGAACCGATCTGTGATCACCACGAGATGCATGCTGGTTAGAAATGTGTCGCCTTGGGCCGCCTTGCTCTGATGTCATGCCGACGCGTGTCAAAAAAAGTGTCGTGAAGGCGAGGCGGCCTCATCGGATTCTGCAGTCGGGCGCAGTTGCTCTCCACTGACTGCGCTGACCAAAAGCATGATGGGAAACGGCTTGATGATGACACAGCTTAATGCTTATTGGTTTAAACAACTGTGATGTATTGATCTGTTTTAAAATGTTTGACTTTAAAACTGTAATATCATGTTTTTGTGTGTAAAAATAATGTGCGAATATTCCCAAACTCTCTGACAGTGCGATCTCTGTATGGGTTGTGATTGCTGTCATTTAAAAAAAATATATAAAATCATTTTTACTTTAATTATAAAAACATGTCTATAATTAAAGTAAAAATGATTGATACACACATCTTTCGAATGGAAATAAATAACAAGTACTTTGCGTGTATTGTTCATCATGTTTATTTTCATATAAAAGCAACAGAACTTAAATTACATCAGTTTATCAGCAACACAGCGCACGAGTGTGAATCCCGCGATATCCGCCTTTGATCTCGTAGGTTCTGATCCACTACGAGAACAGAGAACTGTCCATCTTGCTGCACTTTTTTCACTCCTCCCCTCACTGCAGCCGCCTACTCTCACCTACATTTCAGGCGAGGCTAGGCGCATCTCAAACAAGCCTAATATCACATGAGGAGCAAGACTGTGAGAATTATACAAAATAAAAGACACGAAAACATAAACTAAACTAAACCCAGAACAGACGTGACACTGCCTCACGGTGCAGCACTAAAGCAAATGAACCTTTTCCAAAACTTGTTTGATTGTCTTCTGCTTCAGGAAATACTTTTATTCCTTAATCTGTTAATGTTCGTTTATACAATTATTCATTGTTCATGTTCGTTCACAGTGGATTAACTAATGTTAACAGAAAACTTTTGTATCTAAAAATGTATTAGTAAATGTTGAAACTTACATTAAGGTTATTAAATGCTGTACTAGTATTGTCCATCATTGGTTCATGTTAACTAATGTAGTTAATGTTACAAAATGAAAGATTATTGTAAAGTGTTAGAGAGTCGACAATCCGCCGGTTTCACAAAGTTTAAGCTAGTCTAACTAAAATGCAAGTTTGAGCTGTTTTAACTGTATGTAACTTGTACTGACATATCTTAAAATATGTCAGTGCCATTGATTTGTCTCCAGATGCACACCAGTAATGTGTTTTTCTTTGGTACGTTTATAAAAGCTACTTAAATACCTTAATTTAACTAGACCCTAATCCCTGTCTGTGAAACCGGACCAATGTGTCTGAAAACAACCGACATAAACACATCAAACCAAGGGTGACATTGACAAGAAAGAACCTTAAAGATGATATGAAATAAATTTGTAAACGAACATAAATAGATTGACGATTTCAGCCTTTGTATTGTTATAATGTCGGTAGTATTTTTAAATGAACAATGTGTCGTCTTTCTCCATGTTACCTGCACCTGGATATCCCTGTTTATTTGTCAGCAAAAGTCTGCTGGATGAAGATAAACATGTTACTTGATCATCATAGATCTGAGTCATTGTCTTTTCTCTTTCTGTCTTCAGTCTGAGTAGATGCATTATTACAGGGAAACAGTGTGTCATCCTGACTTCAGCTCTGAAATCAAACCCGTCACACCTGAGAGAGCTGAACCTGAGCTGGAATAATCTAGGAGACTCTGGAGTGAAAAACCTCAGTGATCTACTGATGAACCCACAATTCAAGCTGGAGAAACTACAGTTAGTATCATTATACTGTATTTACTGTTTATTTTAAGTCAACAGGGCACAAGTCACATCATTTGTAGCTCTTGTAAGGGTGGACCTCCTACAGGGGTTCAGGCTGTAGGGTTGCCGAGCGACTAAAGAAACGTTATCAGCAAGATGGTAGAAAACTGTACATTTCTTGTCTATTACCACCCACTGCAACTTATACCAACGACGGAAATAAGCGCAGTTATAATAGCAAAATATGTGGGAGAGCGTTGCTATAGGGTGACGGTATTATATTGCAATAGGGAGCACATTAATGTTAATACCAAATCAAAACTAGTTAGCACATCATTTGTAATAGAAAGGGTTTAATGACAATATCTGGTTATGGTTACACTTAAAATAGTTACAAAAGAGATGAATGAGATGATAAAATCTTATACCATTAATCGTACCCAGCATGTATGTAAAAAGTTACCTGAGAGATAGAGAGAGAGAAAGAGAGAGAGAGAGAGATAGAGAGAGTGAGGGGGGGGCAGAGAGTGCCCAAGAAAAGAGGCCGAGAATAAAAAGAGACAGAGCAACAGTTACAATCTTCTTTTATCCCTTCCTTGACCATGTGACTGAAACCCAAATATGAGACATTCAAACTGACCAATCAGGAAATTAAAACTTCCCCCACTGTACTAAAGGTGTGACAATTTGTAGACCCCCAATGTATATACATTTTGGCCTAAAGGGCTTGATCTCTATCAACACCTCTTTGACTTCCAAATGGCACTTGTAGCAAGAGAGAGGGGGTTGAAACAGTAAAGCAAATGTCTTTGTTCATTTTAAAATATCTTTTAGATATTTTCAATCTTACACGCTGCATCTCCATCTGAAGAAAGATTCAGAAATGGTATTAGTTAACGGGTTTGTATGTGTATCAGTAAAAAGAGCATTAAACTTTTTAACTGTCTTTAATCACAAATCTAACATGTAGGAGAGATAAAACACAACCACTTCAACATAAACGACAGAACAATGAACAGACAGAACTAAGAGTTTAAATACACAGACAGAGTAATCAAGGTAAAACAGAACAGCTGCAGGAACTAATTAACAACCAAGAACACTAACTAGGGAACACACACAGATAGCAACACCATGATAATAAAACACAACAAAACTGTTACACAAATAGATTATTCTGAAATGTTACATTTATACTGGACTAATGGTACTTTTCACTAAATCTTCTTTTATTAAGCAAAATGTGTATTTAGAGATTGTAAATTACACTCTAAAATGACTTTATAATTGATTCAAGTAATAATTCATGAAAAATGTGAAAATAGTCCATTTAAATGTTAATTTTTCTGTCGTTTCTATATTGATCCTATATATTAATCTAGAGTGATAAATTCACTTATTTTTGGGAGTGAGGACGGATCCAGACTTGGATTGTAACTAGTATCCTCAAATGCTCCTGTCTTGGTTTGTTCGTTTATATCATTAAGTTTCCATGTTTTTGCTGGTTTATTAGTGACTGTATGACATTTATTCATGATTCATTTAACTCACACATGAACTGAACATGGATTTGAGTCATTTTCTCTTTCTGTCTTCAGTCTGTATGGATGGAGTATTACAGAGGAACAGTGTGTCATCCTGACTTCAGCTCTGAAATCAAACCCGTCACACCTGAGAGAGCTGAACCTGAGTGAGAATAAACTAGGAGACTCTGGAGTGAAAAACCTCAGTGATCTACTGATGAACCCACAATTCAAGCTGGAGAAACTAGAGTTAGTATCATTATACTGTATTTACTGTTTAGTTTATTTTAAGTCAACAGGGCACAAGTCACATCATTTGTAGCTCTTGTAAGGGTGGACCTCCTACAGGGGTTCAGGCTGTAGGGTTGCCGAGCGACTAAAGAAACGTTATCAGCAAGATGGTAGAAAACTGTACATTTCTTGTCTATTACCACCCACTGCAACTTATACCAACGACGGAAATAAGCGCAGTTATAATAGCAAAATATGTGGGAGAGCGTTGCTATAGGGTGACGGTATTATATTGCAATAGGGAGCTCATTAATGTTAATACCAAATCAAAACTAGTTAGCACATCATTTGTAATAGAAAGGGTTTAATGACAATATCTAGTTATGGTTACACTTAAAATAGTTACAAAAGAGATGAATGAGATGATAAAATCTTATACCATTAATCGTACCCAGCATGTACGTAAAAAGTTACCTGAGAGAGAGGGAGAGAGAGAGAGAGATTTGATTTTGATTTTTCAAGCATCTTTATTTAACAAAACTAAAAAATCACATCAAGTCACATAACATCAAAAATTCCACAAAATTTAAAACATTTTATAAAAAGAGTGCAAAATGAAGTTCATTTTCAATAACGGAACACAAAGCTCCTCTATGACACCATATTCTTTCAGAAATATTTAAGGAGTCCATAGCTTTTTAAAAACGAAAATCAATTAAAAGCCTTGATTTGATCATAGCTGCAAACACCTTTTCAACATTATGATTGATTCTTTGCTCAATTTTTTTCTCTTCTGCTAATGTAAATGGCCATTTTGGCTTTTCCCAAAATAAAATTAAGCAATTGACAATCATTCTTTCTTTTTTGAACATATTTAAAACCCAAAATAAAACTCTGCACAGAAAACTTCTCATTAAAACAATTAAAAAGATTTTGCAAACCATCAAATAAAGGTTTAAGTCTTGAGCAATACAAAAAAATATGAAAAACGGTCTCTTTCTGAAAACAAAAAGGACATTCATTGCTAATATCTGGATTCAAAACAGAAATAAAAGCATTTACAGCAATAATGCCATGCAGAATTCGCCATTGTAGATCTCCAGCTCTTTTAGTTAACGGTGGCTTGTACAGTGCTCTCCACTCTGGTCTAACATTATTACTCATCTTAAAAACAGTACGCCACGGTGTGTCAATTCTTTCATGTATTCCCCTTTTGTTAAAAACTTTTACACAAGCTTTATAAATTTTTTCCCATTACTTTCATACAAATCCATATCTGTCACCTTTTCAGATTCCAAAAAAAATCCTGTACAATCACCTAAATTTTGTGAAAGAAGCAGATTTGGAAACTGGTCCTTTTCATTAGGGATAAATTCCCCTTCACTATAACCTTGAAGCATTTTTAATTCTTCTATTATAAAAGCAGATTGTAATTTCTGTAATACTTGTGTAACAATTCGAATGGATTTCACTCCTAAAAGAACAGCTACATCCTCAGCTTTACCAAAACTTGGCCCAGCCACTCTGATTAAACATCCAATCGTTATAATCTTGGATTTAATGAATGCTGCAGTCATTGTCCCACATGCACCCAAAATGTCCAAGCGTGATCCATAGATCAGGGGTTCCTTCAATAGCCAGAATAAAGATGACGTAGGATCAGTTCTTTTCACCTGAAAGAGATCCCATACTTTAAAAAGATTCCTGTAAAACTCTGGCATCCTGGATGTGTTGACTTTTTTGGGATCCAACAAGAACAAAGGCTTATCCAAGCATAGTCCTTCAGCAGTCTTTAAAATAATACTGGCCACTGGCCTCCAGCTTAAGTTCTCTGGGCCAGTAAGGAATCGCTGTATAAACTGTAAGCGAAAAGCTGCAGTCCTACTTTGTAAATGTACAAGCCCTTGCCCTCCTTCTTCTCTTGGTAAATACAATACATGATGGGGTACCCAATGCATTTTTTCCCCAAAAAAATCTATTAATATGGATTGGATTTTCCCAAGTAAATATGCAGGTGGGTCTATACAAGCCAGTCGGTGCCATAAAGAAGAGGCCACCAAATTATTAATAATAAGGGTACGTCCTCTATATGATAAATTCTTTACAATCCATTTCCATTTCATTAAACAACCTTTAAGTTTTTCAATTATTCCCTCCCAATTTTTTTGAACAAACATTTCGTCTCCTATAAACAATCCCAAATATTTTAAACCATCTTTTTTCCAAGTTAACCCATTTGGGAGTGTTGGAACCCCTCTTTCCCACTTTCCTATTAACACTGCTTCACTTTTACCCCAGTTAATTCTAGCTGAAGAGATGACTTCAAAATCCCTTAATGTTTTCAATAATGTGTCTACATCATTTTGCTTATTTACTATTATGACAACATCATCAGCATATGCTGATAAAACTAAAGTGCTTTTACTGGCTTGTATAGATACCCCTTCTAAAACTCTTCTCAATTTATTTAAAAGTGGTTCGATTGCTAGTGTGTAAAGTATCCCAGACAGAGAACATCCCTGTCTTACTCCACGACACACTTTAAAAGGAGCACATAAGCCACTGTTAACTTTCAATACACTCTCAATGTCATTGTATAAAACTTTTATATATCTAATAAAATCATAACTAAAACCAAATGCGTGTAAAGTTTTCCACAGATAGTCATGTTCTACATGATCAAACACTTTCTCTTGATCTAAGGAAATCAAACCCATAATTTTAGAAACATCAAATAAATCTCTTATTAAATGGATATTATCAAAAATTGATCGCCCAGGTATACAGTAGGACTGACCAGAGTGGATTACCTCCTCCAAAACCCTTCCTAGTCTAGTAGCTAACACTTCTGAAAGCAACTTATAGTCACAGCACAACAAGGATACAGGTCGCCAGTTTTTTATGTCTCTCACATCACCTTTTTTCGGCAAAAGGGTAAGGACCGCTCTTCTACAGCTCAGCGGCAGAAGTCCTCTGACTAGGCTGTCACTGAGAACTGCCAGCAGATCCTCCCCTATCATAGGCCAAAAGGTTTTATAGAACTCAACTGGGATTCCATCTGTCCCAGGAGCCTTACCATTCTCCATGCTTTGGAGAGCTTCGTGCAGTTCACCTAGGCTTATAGCCCTCTTGAGTGCTGCATTAGAGTCCTCAGAGACCTTTGGCAGTTCCTCAAAGAAACACTGCTCAACAGACTGATTCTCCTCGTGCTCACAACTATAGAGTTTTTCATTAAAAACATTTGCTCTTTTACGAACTTCAATAGGGTCTGATATCAGAGAACCAGTCTCAGAAAATAAAGAATGTATAACACGTTTTTGACCGTTCTTTTTTTCTAGACTAAAGAAGAATTTTGACGGCAAATCCATCTGGTCTATATCTTGAAATCGAGATCGAACTAGCGCTCCCTGTGCTTTCACTCTTTGCATGTCAGACAACACCGATTTCTTTAAAAAAAAAAGGCCTTTAATATGCACTTGATTTCCACTTGACTGTGCCGCTTCTTGAAATTTCAGAATTTCATCCTCTAACACTCTAATAGATTTAATTATATCTTTTGTGACATTATGAGTGTACTGTTGACATAGTTGCTTAATTTGAGTTTTACCAAACCCCCACCATCTTTGCAAAGACTGAAAACTTGCTTTTTCATTCCTAAAATTTTCCCAAAAGAATTTAAACGTATCTGTAAAATGTGCATCACTTAATAAATTTGTATTAAAATGCCAGTAAGCACTTTTCAGCTTGACAAAGTTTAAAGTTACTGTACCTATAACTAGACTATGATCAGAAAACCCAACTGGGGTTATGAAGCAGTTCTTAAAAATGCTAAGATGGTGTTTAAAACAATATAATCTGTCTAATCTCGCTAAAGACAACCTATTATCACGGGCATGTGTCCATGTATACTGTTTTAAATTCCCATTTAGACACCTCCATACATCACATAAATCATTTGTTTCAACCATCTGAGTAATTCGTTTACGAGAAGGCATATGTGGTTCTACGTGATTCCTGTCTATGTTACTTTCCACACAATTAAAATCTCCACCCAAAATTAAATACTCTTCACTATTACATTTTTCCAAAGTTTCAGCAAGAACATGTAAAAACACCATTCTTTCTGATGGTAAAGTTGGGGCATATACACAAATAAAAACAAAAGTGTGATTCTCAACCTGAGCTCGAATCTTTAGCAGTCTATCTTTCACAACCTCTTCCGTCTCAATGGAACAGGGAGTAAAACTATTAGCAAATAAAATAACAACCCCTCCACTAAATGAAGATATATGACTTAAAAAAGAGAGACCTTTAAATTCTTTTTCCCATTCAACAGCATTGGTTACATCACTATGTGTTTCTTGTACAAGTAAAACATCAATTTTTTTTTGACTCATAATCTCATACATCATTGAGCGTTTTACACGATCTCTAGCTCCATTCACATTTAAAGACGCAATGCGAATGTCACCCATTTGAAAATAAAAAAGTAAACAAACCATAAAGAAAAAAGCAGCCAATAAGGGCCAAAAGTTTGAGCCAAATAACTGCCATTAACTTTTAAACTGGTTTTGTAGCTTTGTCACAAATCTTTTCAATCTGTATACCTCTTTGTTTGTGAAACATCCTTCACTCATAAACATCCTAGTATTTTCCACAAAGCGTTTAATGTCTGGAAAATAGTCAGCAACCTGTACCCCCCTCAGATTTTTTGTCAGGTTTAAAAACTTCCTAATTTCGTCAGTATCATAATCTTTACATGTCCATTTATTCTGGGAACAACTAGAAGCACCAGAATCGGAGAAATCGCTCTCGCTGCCAACATCATCCACATCAGACTCCTTTTCATTTTCTTTTTTTCTAGCTTGTTTCGATTCAGAAACCTTGTCTTTCTTTTTTCTCTTTAAAGGCGTTTTAAAAACAGCCTGATCCATATCCATCATTAAACTATCACCTAAATTAACACTCTCGGAAGGGGACATTTTGTTCAACCCTACACTAACATGTGAAATATCCATGTTCTCATCAGCCTTGGACTCATTTCTGGCAACAACAGTGACAACTAATTCATTCTCTCCATGAATTTTTTCTGAGGCCTGATTGACCTCTTCTGTCTTTGAAAGAGGCACCGTATCAGTTGTGTTACTAGTGGATGGCCTGGGCTCAACTTGGCTTGGATCAGAAACATTATCTGTTAATCCTTCCTCCCTGACTTGCACACCATTTTCACTTGAGGCATCTTGCGCGTTTGTGCCATTTTTGTCTGGACAAACACGCAAAAGATGTCCCGTTTTACCACAGCCAAAGCACTTCATCACATCAGTACTTACAAAGACAGTGTAATCAAAGTCATCAACCCTCAATTTCAGATTCAGGTTAAGCTCATTTCTATTATCTTTCAGGATCATATAAACAAATCTTCTAAAAGATACTACATGTTTAATCAAGTCTGACTTACTTCCGAGAGCGATTCTTTTCATAGGACTGACTATCTTTCCAAAACGTGACAGTTCTTTGTTTAACATTTCGTCTGTAATGAAAGGTGGAACATTAGACAACGTGACCTTCTTCGCAGGGGTAGAAAGGGGAAGCACTGGGGTAAACAAACCGCTAATTACCACTCCTTTCTCCACAACTTCGTTTGCTTTCTCGACTGAATTCAAAAACAAAACCATAGCGTTATTCATTCTAGGTGCCGCTAAAATACATTAATGGCCAACGACATCACCAACGGCCAGAATGCACTCCTCTACATTCACCGCGGACACCACTTTCACTCCGTGGCGCCGTGTGAGAGACTCCAAACTAGTGCTTATGTTTTGGGCTGCCATGCTTTCCAGTGATACACTGGTTGGCGACGGCCAACCCCCCCAAAGAAAACTAAATCACCACTTGATTTACCACAGATATCAAAGCCCCCCAAAAAAGAAAAAAAGAAATAGAAAAGAAAAAGAAAGCAAATTTTCTTGCCACAGCGGGCAAAAAGACCGCTCACACTCACTCGACAGACGCCCACGCATGCGCAGAGAGAGAGAGAGAGAGAGAGAGAGAGAGAGAGAGGGCAGAGAGTGCCCAAGAAAAGAGGCCGAGAATAAAAAGAGACAGAGCAACAGTTACAATCTTCTTTTATCTCTTCCTTGACCATGTGACTGAAACCCAAATATGAGACATTCAAACTGACCAATCAGGAAATTAAAACTTCCCCCACTGTACTAAAGGTGTGACAATTTGTAGACCCCCAATGTATATACATTTTGGCCTAAAGGGCTTGATCTCTATCAACACCTCTTTGACTTCCAAATGGCACTTGTAGCAAGAGAGAGGGGGTTGAAACAGTAAAGCAAATGTCTTTGTTCATTTTAAAATATCTTTTAGATATTTTCAATCTTACACGCTGCATCTCCATCTGAAGAAAGATTCAGAAATGGTATTAGTTAACGGGTTTGTATGTGTATCAGTAAAAAGAGCATTAAACTTTGAAGCATTTTAAACTTTGTGGCTGTAAAATTGTTTCATATGCTGGAATCTGACAAATCTTTGCTGTCATGAATGTCTGGTTGTAATGAAGCTCACGACGATGGAGAATACAATAACACTGTCTTTAATCACAAATCTAACATGTAGGAGAGATAAAACACAACCACTTCAACATAAACGACAGAACAATGAACAGACAGAACTAAGAGTTTAAATACACAGACAGAGTAATCAAGGTAAAACAGAACAGCTGCAGGAACTAATTAACAACCAAGAACACTAACTAGGGAACACACACAGACAGCAACACCATGATAATAAAACACAACAAAACTGTTACACAAATAGATTATTCTGAAATTTTACATTTATACTGGACTAATGGTACTTTTCACTAAATCTTCTTTTATTAAGCAAAATGTGTATTTAGAGATTGTAAATTACACTCTAAAATGACTTTATAATTGATTTAAGTAATAATTCATGAAAAATGTGAAAATAGTCCATTTAAATGTTAATTTTTCTGTCGTTTCTATATTCATCCTATATATTAATCTAGAGTGATAAATTCACTTATTTTTGGGAGTGAGGACGGATCCAGACTTGGATTGTAACTAGTATCCTCAAATGCTCCTGTCTTGGTTTGTTCGTTTATATCATTAAGTTTCCATGTTTTTGCTGGTTTATTAGTGACTGTATGACATTTATTCATGATTCATTTAACTCACACATGAACTGAACATGGATGGATTTGAGTCATTTTCTCTTTCTGTCTTCAGTCTGAGTGGATGCAGTATTACAGAGGAACAGTGTGTCATCCTGACTTCAGCTCTGAAATCAAACCCGTCACACCTGAGAGAGCTGAACCTGAGCTGGAATGAACTAGGAGACTCAGGAGTGAAGCACTTATGTGACGTACTGAAGGATTCACACTGTAAACTGGAGAGATTGAGGTCAGTAACATTCTTCACATACAAGAATCAAAATGCTTAAAATCACTTTAACAGTTTAAACTAAAACACTTTATACTCAATATCTCACAATGAGTCTGAGTTCACATTATATTTGCTCAAAATTCTTCACCTTAATGATTTGTTTGTAAGATAATCTCTCTTCCTCTGTTTGTGTCTTTCTAGTCTACAGTACTGTGGCATTACAGATGTTTCTTCTTTAACTCAGTCTTTGACTAACTCAAAAGCACTGCAGTTTTTAAAAGATCTTGATCTGAGTTGGAATAAGATAGGAGACTCAAAGCAGCGGCTCAGTGACGTGTTACGAGACTCAAACTGTGACCTGAGGTGAGGAAACATCACTGTGATATTAAAGAGATCTTCATTTACCTCTGATATGTGAACAAACCTTTCAGATTTTCGTGAAAGGAAATTATCATTAAGCTTTATTGCAACAAAGGGTTTGTGTGAGAACAAAATGTGAAGTTATTAAAATGTTCAACACAAAGGAGGAAAGAGAACAAAAGCACACTGTCACAGCTTTATACAACAACACCTGCTTTATTAACTGTGTCAGTAGTGAATCATTTCAGTGTGAAAATAGACTTGTTCAGATTGTAGGAAAACGCTGCACTCCTGCTAAAATCAGTGCGTTCAGCTTCAGCTCACAGCCGTCCAGCCTCACATGAGAAATGTCTCTGTCTCTAGTGTGTTTTTACTTTGACGAGCAACATGTCACACTACTTTACACTCACTTTACTTTCAGTTATTTACTAAGAGCCCTACAAACATGTTTAAACTAGAGGACAAACGGCTTTAACTAAAGGTTTGTGTTTTAATTCAGAATATCATTTGTATTTGCTCCCTGTGGTTTATTCAATACGCCGTACACTCATTAGTTTCTTCTTTACAGTCACTCAATAGGAGTCACACCAACACAAACAAACACACATATCAACATGATTCCTGTTTTAATGTATTATATTTAAAACACAAATATCTCTGTAAGATCATGTAAAGTCAGTAATTAATCTGATTACAGGAATTTATTGTAACTTCTTTTTACTCAAAAAACAGTAATTGAAATATAATAACTAATTTGCACTTTGTTTCACTGAACACTGATTGTTTTCTCTTCTGTTTCACCTTACAGAGTAAATCATCAATCGCCAGAAGTCTCTAAACAAGTTCAATCTCCAAACACCTCTGACAGATGCTCTATATCATAGTGTGAAATCATCATGAGAGGAGCAGAAATCATCAGGTGATCCACAGAAGAGTCTCACTACTGTGTCTATGAGGAGAAATAAATGTGTGATTAATGTGTAAATGTGTTTCATACAGATGGAAGAGACTCAGACTTTACAATGAAATAAAGCAGCATGTGTGTTAGAAACATGTGATATTGAATGATTAATGTTGCTTTAGTATTCAGACAAATGAAGGTTTAGTTTTATTTAAAGGTGAACAGGAGGAAGAAGCTCAGATGAGTCTGTCAGCAGAAATCTTCAGGCTCTTCAGTATCAGACCTACAAATATAATAATGTTTGGATTGAACTCATCCATAATGATTAAAATGTTTCTAATCATAAACGTGATTGTCAAGTATAGAACATAAATGTATCAAAAGAGATAGTCTACATGTTAATTCAAACATTAACATGATATCTTTTAAATTTTATGCACAGAATATATTTATTTTTGTTATTCTGTTTTATTTTATATTAAGTTATCTATGTGTCTGTTGTTAATGCACAGATATACAGTATATTGTCTTTGTTCTGTGGATGGAGTCTCTTCTAGACCAACTAAACATTTTCATCAGTTAACAGCATTTGTGTGTCTTTCAAAGTTCAGAACAATTGATTTTGTTTGAAAAGTTCACTTGTCTGTTGTATTATTGAAGCTACATGAGCAGATGCAGAGAGATTCTCCTTCTTAAATAAAGTTGTAGATATTAAACATAAAAATAAAAAGGTGTCAGAATACACAGTGAATCACAGTTTGTTGTGTATGGAGCTGCATAGCTGCAGACCAGTCAGGGTGTCCATGCTGACCCTTGTCATTTTTGACTGGGAACACTACGAGTGTGATAGGGTTTTCAACACAGCACAAGGGTTAAAGCAGTTTCATCTTTTCTCAATAGTGTGTTTATCTGCTGGTGAAATTAAGGATCTGGTGGAGTGTTGTGAAAAAAAGAAAAAAAAAAAGATTATTACTACAGAACTGAGATACATTGTTGGAACAATACTGAACATCTGCTGACCTCGAGTACATCTGTCCTCTGTGCTCATTAGATGAGAAGCTCTGTACAATATCTTGCTCTCATTTATGGACATTTCAATTCATAACATACAATCCAAGCACAACAGAGTGTTCTTGTAAATGATATTAATGTACTCTATTCAGCCATAAATGAACACCATAAATGAACATGCCCAAGCTTGACTGATTTAACACACAATTTGTGTATTGCAAAGATCCTTATTTTATATTTTCATCAACACTTCAGCTGCTGACTGGTTCGGCTTCCGTTCTGATCTCCTCATATTCTCACTGCACGTCTTTTCCATTCACTGCCTCTCACAAGCTGCCATTTATACGCTTGATTTTTTAAGGCTAAACATCGAGAAATAACAGACTTATGTTAAGTTAAATAGCTAATGTGCAAAACTGGAATATGGCAAAAAAAAAACACTTCTGGAGGGAATTAAACCATAACCAAAACCAAATCATTTTGATGACAGACTTTGGTAAGGCGCTTCAGAACCACCAAACCAACTTTTGAGATGCTGCGATGCGATTGGTCTGCTGGTTAGTCCAGTTATCCAATCACAGCCTCTGTTGAGGAAAAGGCATGTGAGCTTTTGTTGCGCATCGAGGAATTTATTCAGTAAATGTTTCCATCGTAGCTTATGCGCATGTCTTATTGGATAAAACAATTATCCGCCTCAGTTGAGCTCATGTTTTTTATGCACATTTTATGCATCTTGGCATTTCCATCCAGCATTTTTTAATGCAATATCCCAAAATTCGCATATAAATAGGTGGATGGAAACAAATGTCAGTACACACAGTTAACATGTTTAATGTAGCTGTGCACAAAGATGTAGAAGCACATACAGGTGCTGGTCATATAATTAGAATATCATCAAAAAGTTGATTAATTTCACTAATTCCATTCAAAAAGTGAAACTTGTAGATTATATTCATTCATTACACACAGACTGATATATTTCAAATGTTTATTTCTTTTAATTTTGATGATTATAACTGACAACTAAGGAAAATCCCAAATTCAGTATCTCAGAAAATTAGAATATTACTTAAGACCAATACAAAGAAAGGATTTTTAGAAATCTTGGCCAACTGAAAAGTATGAACATGAAAAGTATGAGCATGTACAGCACTCGATACTTAGTTGGGGCTCCTTTTGCCTGAATTACTGCAGCAATGCGGCGTGGCATGGAGTCGATCAGTCTGTGGCACTGCTCAGGTGTTATAAGAGCCCAGGTTGCTCTGATAGTGGCCTTCAGCTCTTCTGCATTGTTGGGTCTGGCATATCGCATCTTCCTCTTCACAATACCCCATAGATTTTCTATGGGGTTAAGGTCAGGCGAGTTTGCTGGCCAATTAAGATCAGGGATACCATGGTCCTTAAACCAGGTACTGGTAGCTTTGGCACTGTGTGCAGGTGCCAAGTCCTGTTGGAAAATGAAATCTGCATCTCCATAAAGTTGGTCAGCAGCAGGAAGCATGAAGTGCTCTAAAACTTCCTGGTATACGGCTGCGTTGACCTTGGACCTCAGAAAACACAGTGGACCAACACCAGCAGATGACATGCCACCCCAAACCATCACTGACTGTGGAAACTTTACACTGGACCTCAAGCAACGTGGATTGTGTGCCTCTCCTCTCTTCCTCCAGACTCTGGGACCCTGATTTCCAAAGGAAATGCAAAATCTACTTTCATCAGAGAACATAACTTTGGACCACTCAGCAGCAGTCCAGTCCTTTTTTATCTTTAACGCTTCTGACGCTGTCTGTTGTTCAAGAGTGGCTTGACACAAGGAATGCGACAGCTGAAACCCATGTCTTGCATACGTCTGTGCGTGGTGGTTCTTGAAGCACTGACTCCAGCTGCAGTCCACTCTTTGTGAATCTCCCCCACATTTTTGAATGGGTTTTGTTTCACAATCCTCTCCAGGGTGCGGTTATCCCTATTGCTTGTACACTTTTTTCTACCACATCTTTTCCTTCCCTTCGCCTCTCTATTAATGTGCTTGGACACAGAGCTCTGTGAACAGCCAGCCTCTTTTGCAATGACCTTTTGTGTCTTGCCCTCCTTGTGCAAGGTGTCAATGGCCGTCTTTTGGACAACTGTCAAGTCAGCAGTCTTCCCCATGATTGTGTAGCCTACAGAACTAGACTGAGAGACCATTTAAAGGCCTTTGCAGGTGTTTTGAGTTAATTAGCTGATTAGAGTGTGGCACCAGGTGTCTTCAATATTGAACCTTTTCACAATATTCTAATTTTCTGAGATACTGAATTTGGGATTTTCCTTAGTTGTCAGTTATAATCATCAAAATTAAAAGAAATAAACATTTGAAATATATCAGTCTGTGTGTAATGAATGAATATAATATACAAGTTTCACTTTTTGAATGGAATTAGTGAAATAAATCAACTTTTTGATGATATTCTAATTATATGACCAGCACCTGTAATCTTGCACAATGACACTTCAGTTCATCTGAATTTCACACTATTGACTCTGTAACGCTTTGGCCCAGATAACGCTAATTAAATCAAGGGAATGAAGGAGCTTGCAGGCGAAAAAGTCTGTATTCCACTCGTTTAATGGCAGGTACACAGGAACGCGCTCCTCTCATACATGAGAGATTGACTCTTTCTTAGCGTTATAAACAAAAATAAAGCATTATTATAACAAAAATGGGAGAGCACATTTGTCACCTATCGTGGTTCTCATCACACAGTCACGTAGTTCTTCTACGTCATCACCGCATAGCATGTGTTGAGTGAAGTGATCAGTCTCTTAAAGGGCACAACACACCATAATGTGATGCATGTAAACATAGTTTTGGCTGTTACAACTCTTGCTCACTACATCAACTTTTGGCGACATTTCCTTCGATGAGACAGCAGAGCGCTGGATGTGACGAAACTCCTTCCACATGGCGGGCAGCGGTGCGGCTTCTCTCCGGTGTGAACTCTCTCGTGTATTTTCAGGTTCCCTGACTGACTGAAGCTCTTGTCACTGTGTGATTTTTTGCTACTTAAAAGGGTTTTATGTTTTTACATTAAAACAGTTAATCACATGGGATAACTCATTTTAGACATTTTAGTTTTATAGAAAGTGTTTTATTATTATTATTATTATTCTACATGAGTGCATTCATATTGACACAACATGACTATACAGAGGTACCACTGATGATAATAGCAATGTAGGAACTACACAAACACTATTAAAAAGATTTTTATGCTCACAAGATTGCATTTATTTATTAAAAAAAGCCGCAAAATCAGTAAATATTCTTACATTATAAAATAACTGTTTTCTATCATAATATAATTGTAAAGTAATTCATTCTTGTGATCAAATCTAAATTTTCAGCATTACTCCAGTCTTCAGTGTCACATGATCCTTCAGAAATCATTCTAATATGATGATTTGCTGCTCAAGAAACATTTCTGATTATCAATGTTGAAAACAGTTGTGCTGCTTCATATTTTGTGGAAACTGTGATACAACTTTCTATATGATACCAATGTTACTAATTTCTTTGGCTGGCCAAAAATTATGTCTGCACAATTTTCTGCGTTCCTCAAATGTTGTTGTAACAGTTGGTGCAAGACAAGGAGAGATGAAGATCTTGAGACAAAGTGGTATTTCTTAAATGAAAACAAAACACTCAGGATTTGTGTCTATGAAGGCCAGCTATATGGCTGAAACTCCTCCTGCATGTGAAAGGCTTCTCTCCAGTGTGAATCCTTGTGTGATCCTTAAGGCTTGCTTTACATGTGAAACTCTTTCCACACTGAAGGCAGGTGCATGAATGTTTAGCTCCAGTTCTTTTTCGTGAATAATTCTTTTTAGATTTCTTTCCAGTTTTCAGATGTTCTTCTTCATCTTCACTCAGTTCTTCACTTTCCTCTTCCATCAGGTCTGAATGAAACAAATTAAATGGTTAAAAATCAAATTGAGCAGAATACAGGTGAAACAGGATCTAGTTGATCAAAGTGAGCCTCAATTTAACAGCACAACACATCAGAGCTCAAGTGTCTGTTTTATGTGATATTTTTATATGCTAAACATTAATAATCTCATTTGTAATGGCAATAAAACTGGGAGATAATTGATAGAGGCTGAGAGGACGAGGATGCAGAAATGAGAAATGAGAAGCACCTACTGCTGTTTTGTTACTTTAGTGACTCTTTTCACAAGCCTTAATTTAAAGAAATACAATATTAATTAGCTCTGTAAGTCAAACAATTTAACTATATGACATTATGGTATCTGTTACTATTATAAACTAACAGTAAATTGTTCAGAAAAATATCCCTTTTATAGCACAAGGCTCTGTTTTTGAAATTAGAATTTCATGTTTTATAACAATTTTACTCAGAATGCAATACTATAAATCCAATAAACTACAACACTGTTTGAACTAAAGATACCCAAAAAATATATCGGTAACACTTACAATAAGGTCTCATTTGTTCACATTAGATAATGTATTAATTAACATGAACTAATGAACAATACATTTGTTACAGTGTTTGTTAATCTTTGTTAATGCTAGTTAATACAAATATGCTATTCATTGTTCATGTTAGTTCACAGTGCATTAACTATAGGCCTAATGTTAACAAATACAACTTTTGATTTTAAAAATGTATAAGTAAATATTGAAAATAACATTAACAAAGATTAATAAATGCTGTAAAAGTGCAGTTCATTATTAGTTCATGTTAGTTATCTAATGTTAACTAATGAAACCTTATTGTATATCTGTACTTTAGTAATTACATCTATTGTGTATTTTTAATGTTTTATTACTGTATTGTAATGTATTATATTAAATTTAGTTTTATAGTTTTTTTATGTGTATTGTTTTGTATTGGTGACAGAAATTTACATATAACAGACATACACAGGAATAAAGTCAATAAACTGGAACATAAAACAACAATAAAAATACAATACAATACAGTATTGAAGGAAAAATATTGACAGGCTTTATTTTACCTCATCTAGTGCACTGATTTATTATAAAAAAAGGCGGAGCCTCAGAGCCACGCCCACCTATTACATCATCACCACAGGCCAATGATTGTATCAGTAAACTGTTCTGAACTCCAAAACTCCAGATGATCTTCGTTTCAGCCTGATTTTGTTTGAAATTACATCACACCAGTTTGTTCTTCCATTTCACCTGAAGTATATCGGGGCGTTGCATATTTAATCAGATCATCTCAGAGTGGAAATGTTTATATTTTAGAAACTATTTGCAGGTAAATTAAGGTTTTGTCCTGCATCTCAATAATCAGTGTTATTCAGATTATACAACAGCTGTTGCTCCATTCCAGTAATCACATAGAAATAACACTAAACATCTACACACCAAATGTGACTCACTTTGTTCAACAGTTTCATAGTTTTCACAGAAAATCTGTAGATGTGTGAGGAGAGTTTTGGGCAAGGCGTTGTCCTATGCTATTTCTTTGAGATCTTCTGTCCAGATGAGTTTTATAGCTTTATTGTAGGGTGCTTGATCTCAGCTTTTGAAAAAAAAATTAGGTCTTACACTTCCGTCTATTCTGCTTTTTTCCTATTTGTACTATTCTGGACAATGTTTGAAACTTTGTATTGTAACACTTCTTTTGTTATTGCTTGCTTAAGATTAATCACTTGTCCTTATTTTTAAGTTGATATATAAATGTATATATTAGCTAAATGCATTTTTAATTTGATTTATTATAATTATGTTTTATTATAATCATTATTATTTTATTGTAACATATATCTGATCTTTTGACACCTAATTCTCAATCCATTATCCACAGTCTTATAGCCGTTCATGTCAACAAAAAAAGTTTTCTCATTAGTTTCAGGTTCAATACACTCAAGGAGCACAAAGGCAACAAAAGGTGGAGGATTTTTCATCCATCATGTACTTCCCTGAGTCGGGTAGGTTTCTGCATTCAGTTATGAAAGCCTGCAGCTCTGATAATGGTGCTCCACACTTCTGGTAATGCTGCAGTTAAAGAGAGAGAAGCACTAAAGTGTGATTATTCATGCAGCATCACTATGACTCTGTTCACAGCCAGTGTTTGAGATTGACAACTGTATTCTGCTGCTGTGTGAACAAGGCCTAGTACTATTACTCTGAACTAACTGTATTAAAGTCCCCCTGTAGTCAATCATTTTTTCCTGTGAAAAAAATCTTAATGCCGTAAAATAGCTTGAATGTAACTCTACACCCTTGCCTCATTTAATATCCACAGATCTATGAATAAGATAATTAGCCCCGCCTCCACTCACTCACACCAGCTCAGAGATCCACTCGGTCAACTTACTGAGGTAAACGCTGCACAATGGTATCGCTTTTTACAACGTCGGACACATAACGGTAATTAATATGATTAGCGTTTTGCTTGACTATGTTATCAAACAGCTAATAATGTGTTGCTAATGTTACACAAACCATGTTCACATTTGTGAGACAGACAGCTGTCTTCTAACAATCAATATCCTAACAAACGCTTTGAACAACATCAGTGGAGAAAGGCATATAGTTCATCATAACATCGTAATATGCATCTTCCGCCTGCCATATTGCTAAATCTACCCGATTTTTCATATCAACAGAAAAATATTTTTTTGAGACTCCCTTGTGCGGTCAGTTAATGATATGCTAAAGCCCGCTGGCACGTTGACGTGATTGGTTACAAGGTAGTTTGTGACGTCATAAACACCAGCGATTTCAAACCGCGGGTTTGAGACGGTCTTTGTTTTATTGCAGTTTTAAAGAGAAAATACTCAGCAATGGTGTTGATTTATGTATTTGCACATGGTTTGTCTTAAAGCATGTTAAAAACACCAGATAGACATATGAACAACATTAAAAACTTGATTTTCACCACAGGGGGACTTTAAACTTCAGCACATAACATGAATAATACTTCCAATCATGCAGTCTATTGACCAGAGCTGCGTCCAAAAGCTGAAAATACTTTCTCTGCAGGCAGCATACAGAGGTAGGAAGGCCCTTTTATCATGTCATCCAGCTAATGGAACGTTCTCAGAACTTCAGCTAACATTCTGGCAAGTTTTTCTTAAAGTTATGAACATTCTTCCAGTAACATTAATAGAATGTTCGTTCAAAGTTATCTGGTCTTTAGTAATGTTCTCTAAAACATTATTTATCATTATTATCATTCATGGAACGTTTTTACTGGAAATGCTTTAGTTGGATGTTCGTCTAACATTTTTTAAATGTTTCAGAGGACATTCAAAAGTAAAGTTCCCATAATGTTTGCAGAATGATAAAACTGAACGCAAGGACAAATTTAACGAGAGGTATATAAAAAACATAGAGATACTTATTTTAATTTAATGAATACAAAGCACAGCAAAAACAAAACCATTTTATGTACTTTTAAAAATGTATTTGTAGCCATTCACTGCATAGGCACTTTTCACATTTCATCACAAAACTGTAAACCCTGAGTCACTCTAAACCCTATAGGTTATCTGTGGCATGTTTTTTACTCTTCAAGGTAGGAAATGATTCTGTATTTTCAGGTTTCAATGTTTCACATTCAGTTTTAGTTCAGTGCGCTGACAAGTCTGATCATCCATTAAAATCAAAGAATTTTACTGAAAGTAATGTCCCATGGTTTGTAAGCGTGACACGAAAGTATGGTAAACTTCCTTGAAACTGCATCAAATATGCATAAAAAAGCATCAAATACGTAGGAACAGACTGCGAAATCAAAGCGCTTTATTATGCATACCAGTGTATACAAATGGTGAAACATACATTCTTTTTGTCTTAAATCTATGATCCGTGAAATATGGCATGTGGCGAATCTGAGGCAGTTTAACATCTGCTGGAAATCCAGGTAAACATCTGCATGAACAGGGGTTCCGGCAGGGTGGAGGACTGAGTAAAGCTGTTATGAGCTCTAACATAAATCCCAAGTTTGATTAATTTGAAAAGTTATATTCCACCTCCACCTGCTAATTTTGTAAGTGGAACATACCCCAAGCTATTGAATATCATGAGAGATATGGAGGATTTCAGTCATGCAATCGAAATAACCGTAGTTTCAAGCGAAAGGGAGCGAAAAGACAAAATCGTAATGATGGAGAAGCAAATTGAAACACTGACTGAAGTCAACAATGATCTAAAAGTTCGGGTGTTGGAAGAAGAAAGGTCCAAAACAAGATGGTGTTTTCACATAAAGGGTCTCAAGGAGAACTCCAGTGAACGCATAAGAGAGGATTTGATTCATCTTCTTGGCAAGATAACGCCTGAGCTTGCTTCTACCATGAAGGAAGGAATGAGACTAACCAGCCGAGAGAGGTGATCATTCTCTTCACTCGCAGACTGGTGCGTGATGAAGTATGGAAAAGAACCAAGATGTCTTTGGTGTGCAAAGAAGCTGGCATCCGTTTTGAGGAAGACTTGACGAAGGAAGATAGACTTTTGAAATGTGAATTATGGACAAGAATTGAGCAAGCTAGAAAGGAAGGCAAAGCAGCTGGCTTTAGAGGCCCATTTGGATACATCGAGGGTAAACGCATCTCTTAAGAGAGTATTGATTGTTTCTCATTGATATGGGGTGAAGTGGAGTGATAGAGGGACTCTGTTTTCTGTCCCTCAAACTTTACACGTCTGTAACAGACTACTTATTTTTGTTAATTTTGTATTCAATTTATAGTTCTTTCTGTTTAATTGTTCATGTTCACGTTAAAAGCTGGAATCTCATTTTCTTCTTTAAATTGTAGGGACTTAAAAGACTCTGTTAAGAGAAAGGCAATTGTCTCCATCCACATCCATCCATCATAAGCGTACTCCACACGGCTCCAGGGGTTAATAAAGACCTTCTGAAGCAAAGTGATGCGTTTGTGTAAAAAATATCCATATTTAAACAAGTTATGAAGTCAAATATCGAGCTTCCAACAGACAGCCTTCCGTATTCAAGTTATGAAGAAAGTGTAATCTTTTCCCTCTTTTTCAGATGATAAAAAAGAATATCACATCAATTGATAGTGTATTTAAAGAACTGTGTGAATCAGATAACCATTACAAGAGTTAGATATCAGTTATAAACAGAGTAAATCACCAGGTCCTGATGGTTTAACCACAGATTTTTTTAATTCTTTTGGGATGACCTAAGATATATTTTATTTGAAGCCTTACAAGAGTGTATAAATAATAAAGAGTTATTGCCAACCATGAAACAAGGGCTTATAATTTTGATACCAAAGCCAGGAAAAGATAAGAGGTTATTGTCAGAGATCGGCCAGGCTCAGTCACAGAGATCACCGTCACCAGAGTACTAATCACCTGCACCTGATCGTCATCTCCTCATCATCACAGCAGCGTATAAGCACACACTTCACCCTGGCACTTTGTCTGGTCTTGTTCATGAGTAAAGACTCGCTTACTTGCTTCAACTACCTCCATGTGTTGTTGCTCCATCGTCTCCCTGATCCTCCTTGTCTTCAGCGTCTCTCCTGATCCTCCTTGTCTCCAGCGTCTCCCTGATCGTCTGTGTCTCCAGTGTCCTCATTCTCAGGACTCCTTCCATGCTCCATTCTCCTCACTGAAGTGTGTGCTCAGCTGCTCTCATCCACGACCTCCTCAATCACCTGCAATATACAGAACTGTCAGTATTTCCATCCATTATTGCATTACTGCTTGAACTGCTTTACTCATTTGCTTGTTTACATTACCTGCATCAACCAATAAACTCATATTCATTTCTGTTGTGAGTCTGTGTTCCATAACAATTATTAGATAACTTGTGCCCTATAACACTACTAAATACTGATTACAAACTATTTACTAAAGCACTGGCTTCTAGGCTGAAAACTGGAATATCACAAATTTTTAGTGTGGCCTAATCAGGTTTCTTAAAGCATAGGTCAATCCATAACAATATAAGATTAGCTTTTGATTTGACTGAATATGGTCATCTAATTGATGAAGATGGTTTCATTTTATTTTTGGATTTCTATAAGGCTTTTGACATGGTGGAACATTCTTTTATTTTTCAAACTCTTAAACATTTTGGTTTTGGTCCTAAGTTCATAAACATTGTTAGAATGCTTTACAAAGACATAAACAGCTCTGTAGCTCTTACTCAAGTACATGTCCAAGGTTCGAGATCAGAAGAGGCATCAGGCAAGGATGTGGATGTTCACCTTTATTATTTGGCATGTGACAAATCTGAGGCAGTTTAACATCTGCTGGAAATCCAGGTAAACATCTGCATGAACAGGGGTTCCGGCAGGGTGGAGGACTGAGTAAAGCTGTTATGAGCTCTAACATAAATCCCAAGTTTGATTAATTTGAAAAGTTATATTCCACCTCCACCTGCTAATTTTGTAAGTGGAACATACCCCAAGCTATTGAATATCATGAGAGATATGGAGGATTTCAGTTATGCAATCGAAATAACCGTAGTTTCAAGCGAAAGGGAGCGAAAAGACAAAATCATAATGATGGAGAAGCAAATTGAAACACTGACTGAAGTCAACAATGATCTAAAAGTTCGGGTGTTGGAAGAAGAAAGGTCCAAAACAAGATGGTGTTTTCACATAAAGGGTCTCAAGGAGAACTCCAGTGAACGCATAAGAGAGGATTTGATTCATCTTCTTGGCAAGATAACGCCTGAGCTTGCTTCTACCATGAAGGAAGGAATGAGACTAACCAGCCGAGAGAGGTGATCATTTTCTTCACTCGCAGACTGGTGCGTGATGAAGTATGGAAAAGAACCAAGATGTCTTTGGTGTGCAAAGAAGCTGGCATCCGTTTTGAGGAAGACTTGACGAAGGAAGATAGACTTTTGAAATGTGAATTATGGACAAGAATTGAGCAAGCTAGAAAGGAAGGCAAAGCAGCTGGCTTTAGAGGCCCATTTGGATACATCGAGGGTAAACGCATCTCTTAAGAGAGTATTGATTGTTTCTCATTGATATGGGGTGAAGTGGAGTGATAGAACAAAGGGTCCCTCAAACTTTACACGTCTGTAACAGACTACTTATTTTTGTTAATTTTGTATTCAATTTATAGTTCTTTCTGTTTAATTGTTCATGTTCACGTTAAAAGCTGGAATCTCATTTTCTTCTTTAAATTGTAGGGACTTAAAAGACTCTGTTAAGAGAAAGGCAATTGTCTCCATCCACATCCATCCATCATAAGCGTACTCCACACGGCTCCAGGGGTTAATAAAGACCTTCTGAAGCGAAGTGATGCGTTTGTGTAAAAAATATCCATATTTAAACAAGTTATGAAGTCAAATATCGAGCTTCCAACAGACAGCCTTCCGTATTCAAGTTATGAAGAAAGTGTAATCTTTTCCCTCTTTTTCAGATGATAAAAAAGAATATCACATCAATTGATAGTGTATTTAAAGAACTGTGTGAATCAGATAACCATTACAAGAGTTAGATATCAGTTATAAACAGAGTAAATCACCAGGTCCTGATGGTTTAACCACAGATTTTTTTAATTCTTTTGGGATGACCTAAGATATATTTTATTTGAAGCCTTACAAGAGTGTATAAATAATAAAGAGTTATTGCCAACCATGAAACAAGGGCTTATAATTTTGATACCAAAGCCAGGAAAAGATAAGAGGTTATTGTCAGAGATCGGCCAGGCTCAGTCACAGAGATCACCGTCACCAGAGTACTAATCACCCGCACCTGATCGTCATCTCCTCATCATCACAGCAGCATATAAGCACACACTTCACCCTGGCACTTTGTCTGGTCTTGTTCATGAGTAAGGACTCGCTTACTTGCTTCAACTACCGCCATGTGTTGTTGCTCCATTGTCTCTCCTGATCCTCCTTGTCTTCAGCGTCTCTCCTGATCCTCCTTGTCTCCAGTGTCCTCATTCTCCGGACTCCTTCCATGCTCCATTCTCCTCACTGAAGTGTGTGCTCAGCTGCTCTCATCCACGACCTCCTCAATCACCTGCAATATACAGAACTGTCAGTATTTCCATCCATTATTGCATTACTGCTTGAACTGCTTTACTCATTTGCTTGTTTACATTACCTGCATCAACCAATAAACTCATATTCATTTCTGTTGTGAGTCTGTGTTCCATAACAATTATTAGATAACTTGTGCCCTATAACACTACTAAATACTGATTACAAACTATTTACTAAAGCACTGGCTTCTAGGCTGAAAACTGGAATATCACAAATTTTTAGTGTGACCTAATCAGGTTTCTTAAAGCATAGGTCAATCCATAACAATATAAGATTAGCTTTTGATTTGACTGAATATGGTCATCTAATTGATGAAGATGGTTTCATTTTATTTTTGGATTTCTATAAGGCTTTTGACATGGTGGAACATTCTTTTATTTTTCAAACTCTTAAACATTTTGGTTTTGGTCCTAAGTTCATAAACATTGTTAGAATGCTTTACAAAGACATAAACAGCTCTGTAGCTCTTACTCAAGGTACATGTCCAAGGTTCGAGATCAGAAGAGGCATCAGGCAAGGATGTGGATGTTCACCTTTATTATTTATTATTGTAGCAGAAATGTCTGTTTTACTCAAAATTGGTATCATATCTGGCATTGATTTAGAAGGGAATCGTTTGATTGTCAGTCAATTTGCTGACGACACCACTCTCTTTTTAAAGAATGAACAGCAAATAGCACTTCAGTTAATCAGTTTTTCAAAAGCTTCAGGTCTAATGCTAAATATGTCAAAATGTGAGCTATTATCCATTCACAATCATCCTAATGTAACATTTTACAATATCCCAGTTAAAAACAAAGTTGGTATCTGTTTATATAAGATGGGAGAGAATTTAGAAAGTTTGAATTTTGATAAAACATTAGAGAAATGTAGATTAATAATGAATACTTGGCTGCAGAGAGACAACAATTTTTGCTGACAAAAATAGATAATCTTTCTAGATTCATCTACCCATGTTTCTCTCTAGCAGTGTCTGCGAAAAAGATAAACAACAATAAACAATTTACATTTTGATTTTATATGGAAAATTAAGTCATTATATACGTAAAAGTGACATGATTAAAGATTAATTTACACAATTTTAGTCCTCATAATGTGTCAGTCTGAAATAACAGATGTATAACAGTGAACAGGAAATACTTGTTTATCAATGAATGGTGGCAGAAGGGCATCTGGTCACTAACGCATATTATGGACAACGTAGGGAATATATTGAGCCTTGATGCTTTTTGTGGTAAAATGTGTTGCTCCTCTAAAATGTATGAAAAAATTACCAAGAATATTCCAATACAGATGATTAAATTGGTAAATGAACATTTCAAATGTTCGATGATAATACCTATAAATACAAGATCTTACAATAGAAACCTGTAAAGGAAAGGACCTGTAAAGAGAATTTATATATTCCGTCATTATGAGAAGAAAGAAGTGAGTGAAATTAGAACCAATTTCCTTTCATTTCCTGTTAACCCTAAATGTAAAGAGGTGCACTTCAAAATTATGAATCATATATATATATATATATATATATATATATATATATATATATATATATATATATACTCTGCAAAAGATTTTTTAAGAATAAGATTTAATGTTGAAGACTCAAACTTATGCCAAATAGGCAAGTTAGAGATAGAAACTGCTGAACGCTTGTTTTTTTCTGTGTAATTCAGTAAACACATTCTGGAAGGATGCATTGAACTGGATGCAGCAAAGAATACCTGCAAGATTTATAATGTCATGGGAAACTGTTAAATGTGGTTTGTTAATTAAAGATAAACAGGTATCTTAAGTAATATATAATGTGTTGCTTTTGTTGAAATTTTACATACACAAATATAAAGTTTTCAAAATTCCTCCATGATTATTGGTTCATTATTGGTTGATTGGTTGATTATTGGTTAGAGGAATTTCGAGTATATCTGGAAACACTGAGAGGAATGACAAGTCCCAAAGCATTGTATTTGTACTCCTTATTGGAAGATTTTGGTTTTATAACTAAATATATATATATTTTTATCTCTTTCCTTTGTCTTTAACTTACTTATTGTTATATGTACAATGAGATGTAACAGTTGATTGTAATCTCAGTCCTTGATTGTAAATCTTTCAGTTATGACTGCCTTTTTGTTAATGTTCAACAAGAAATGAATAAACATCTGCGTGCACGCGCATGTCCTCAGTTATGATCTCCAGTTGATCCATAACACCTGTTGATACTCCGAACAGATGAAGAATCTTCCAGAAACGACAATCTTTTGAAGGCCACAGATGGTAAAACATGAAGAAAGGGTAACGGGTTGTTGAAAACGAATATATTTCTGAAGGTATTCTCACATTTTCTCTTCTGTTTTAGGCTGTTGTTTTTGATGTGAAATCGAAAGTATTTTTGAACCAGACATTTACAGCAGACAGATAGATGAAACGTAACGTTAATGTCTTTTAAAAATTATTTTTTTGTCAAAGAACAAAAATCTGCTATTATTAAATTTAATATTTCAGTTCAAATATAGCAATTTTGATTAGTAGTTATACAGTGTGACCATTATAATTCAGGTTACTTTTACTCAAATCGGTTATAGGTCATTTGAAAATAATGAATTCAACCATTATTGTGAACTTGTAGCCTAATGATTAAACCACAAACAATTCAACAATTAATAAAGATTGGGTAAATATGATAGTAAAATGATATTAAGCTGCAATAGAGAATATAACAAATTGGGTTCAGTTTTCCAGCACAGTGTAAATTTCTGTTCCCCAGTGAATTCATATTTAGAGTCATGAGTCAGTTAAACTCATTAAACAATCTGAAATTATTGAGACCATTCGGTTATTTTACATGACAATATATTTGTAACTCACTTTATTTTATTCATTGTTTTTGCTGTTGTTGTTAACTCATCATTCTTCATTATTTTCTTCAGTAACTGCCATGTTCTTCATCTCTGTAAAATCTTGTCATTTCCAGGTCCTGCTGAACGATTGATTGTTTTCTCAAACCAGTGCTGATCAGAGGAGCGAGGAAAGGACTCTCTCTCTAAGATGAGTCTCTCAGAGAAACACAGGTAAGACTGCGTCTGTTTCACACAATCATTTTAAACTCTACTGGAGTTTGTTTTTTCCTGTGAATAACAAAACTTTAAGCATTGTTTTATTTTTGGAAATGCTTCGTACAACTTCAGTTTCGAAATTCTTAAATTAACTCGACATTAGCCGTTTCTCAACATGCGTTACTTGTGTTCTTGTGGACTTGTTCAAAGTTCAAATTCAAAGTTCACATCTAGCCAAGTACAGATAAAATCCCCGGACGTGGACTTCAGACAGCCAAGTATCCCGGGATGAATCTCGCACGAAACAGTGAGTCAATAGCTGAGGAGAAAACCCGCGTAATTTAAAAAAATACTACTGTTAATGTGTCTCGAAATGTGAGAGAATGTAGTTGTTTAAAGCTTAAATCTGTGTTTTATTGATAAAGATAGCGCCCACCGATTTGAAAATTTGAGAGAGTTGTGAGATCCAGGCGATCACCGGGCGCTCAGCGCTCATGTACCCCGCCGAGAACAGCCTTACCTCGGCTAGGCCTTCTGACGTTTGCCGCTGGCTCTGATGTCTCTTTAGTGGTTAAACCTGAGATATTATTCGTCTTTTGTATATCTAACGGGCGATCTTTGGTCTCATGAATCTATAATTTGTTCCCTGGCAAATCGTTTTGGCTGAGGGCAAAGTTACGTTTTATTACTTTATTAGGCTATTTAACTTCGTTGCCTACTGCAGCGCTGACTTTGTACTTTTGACTGAATTGTTTGCTTTATTTCTTACTGTACAGCTTCTCATACCTTTTACTTATACTTTTATAATGGCTATTATATATCATTAAAACTGACATTTAACAAAAAGAGACAGGGTTGTGTTTTATGTGTTTATGTTTTGTTATAAATATACAGTAAAGATAATCAATGAACGCGTTGCCTGAACCATATTTGTGTGGCTAATATGTTTAAGATTTTTTTTTTAAATGAAAATGAAAAGAGGCAGAATGGTGTTTTCATTTTATTATTGTCTAAATTAAAATATACATACAGAGATAACCGGAGTAGCCAGAGCGAGCTGAGTGACACAGAATCACCAGACTTGCAAGTCTGAACTTTGTATGCTTGGTATTGAGAAATGCATATTGTCTATAAAGCCCCGTTTGCCAGACAATTATATCACATTTAAAGGCACACTATGTAGATTTTCGCAGTTAGAGGTCGCCTATTCAAAACAAAGGCGTAGCTTGATCGAGCGCGGATTTATGGGGAATGTCGTCTTCACCTCACAGCTGGTGGAAAAGAAACGGGACTCGAGCAGTAATCATGTTCATGGATGAGATTATTAACGTTACTGTAGTATGAAGCAGAGCAGGGCCGAGTGCTGTGTGAGTGGAATGAGGCCGCTGGAGCGATTGCTAATGAGACGAGAGCGACACACGTCTCGAGAGCAGTGGGACTTTTATTATGCCGCAGTCGCCCCTTCCGCTTCTTCCAGTCAAGTGTATTCCAGCAGCTGTATTAACATTAAGTGACATGGCATCTGACGCAATGGCACATCCGGTGGCACTTCCGGTCTTCATTGGCATGTGTCACTTAAAAGGTGTGACGCGTGTCAGTGGATAGTGGCATGTGCCACTGACATTGTCGTGAAACACTGACACCGTGTCGCGGTCTCACGGACAATGTCGCTGTATGTTGTGACGCCTGCAGGAGTGACTGACAGAGACATGTTTTTTTTTTTTTAAAAATCAAATGCATTAAAGTTGGTCATATTTTTTCAAACATGTCAGGTTTGTTATATTTGTTATATTGATTGTTATATTTTGATACTGTTGTATTTTTTTGAGCACAAAAACTGCCCGTAATTGAAAACACAAGGAATAAATCTATCATTTATAGTTGCGTTTTTGAATGATGCTACAAGCACGCCGGAAGGTGCCAGTATAAGTAGGCTAAGTGTATATTGGTCAGCGCAAGATAAACCTTACGAAAATTAACTAACTGGCACGTCACAAGTTTTACTGGCACGTGCCACTATCCACTGGCATTTCACGAGTTATCACAATTACAAATAATCAGAAAGTAAATAGTATGCGTAATAGTATGTGTATTTGGCGTGCTGTCGGAGGAGAGGGCTCCGAGCTCGGTATTTGGCCCGAACCCAGAGGACTCCCTCGTATTCTGGTTAGGAAAGTAACCAGGCGAGTGTGAGGAGACGGGGTGGTGGAGGGATCGAGGAATAAGTTGACTGTCTATATATATGCTTTCACTCACGCTGATTGGCTAGATATGTTGATTACTGATTGCTAACAGCTGACTGAAATAATGTGATGATTAGTCAGATTATTTGAGCGTTGCTCCTTTTAATTTTGTTAATAAAACATCATGTTGTACTGTATGCTGTGCCACCTCCAGTGGCCTATAATGACACATGCTGCTGGCTGTCCATTATGTAGATGGTGTGACATACGCACTTAATGACAGAATGACATTTAATTAATAATACTTTGCTTTCAGACATGGGATTTTTTACATTCGTTAATTTTTACATCAAACATTAGGTTACGGCTTATGTTTAATACTGTGGCCTGTTATATGTATGTATTTATATTTAGTTTTGACAGTGTTTTTTAACTACATATTATAAATACAGTTGTTTCGATAACATTTTTTTTTTCTATTTACATAATAGGACTGACAGTTCAGCTGTCATTTGGAATTATAAAAGAATATTGCCTCAACTAAAAAAGGCAATCTTTCTAATTAAAGTGGTACCAACCAGCAGGAGTGTGTCATACTGTATGTGCCACCACAAATTGACACTATACCACTATACCAATACCAGTCAGGTATTTCATATAATTTTAAATTAGCTTGAGAGAAGGTGCCACAAACCATTACAAAGTGACACTTACCATTGTGAAATGAATTATGAAAACTGGCACCAACCATTCAAGAAGTGTGCTGGGCCTTGACAATGGCTCTTATACTGCAGAGTAATGTAGGTGTGTAGATACTGCAGGAACTGGATATTACAATGTGGCTGCTAGCTGCAGCAAGTCGAATCTTTCTACAAAGCATTTGGGAATCTCCAGACGGAATGCATGTTCACATTGTTAAAAATGCATTTGTCTTATTTCATAATTCCATAAAATTATTTGTGAAATATTAAAACCATAGATGAGAAGATGAGAACTACTTACCACATATTAAATTATATCTATGTTTTAAATGAATTTGTGGTTATTGTAGAGTAATCTCTACAGTTAAGTCAATGATAGCACATAAAATGTATACACCTTTTTCAGTAATTAAAGAAAGAAAGGAGGCTCAACAATTATGTAAGTTAAAGCAATGGCTTTTTTCTTTTAATAGACAGATGCATTAGCATACTTCAAGTCAGAAAAACTATATCATTTAAAAAATCAAGTGATTGATCATGTCTAAATATTTGTTCAAATGCAAAACTTAAAAATAAGTAATCGGAGCAACTAGACTAGACACATGTATAGCCATACAGGCACCTAGTGGGTAAATCATGACATTACAAATGAAAATTATTTTTCTGGACAAAATATTTCCCTCTTCGCATTGGAATCTATAAACCTTTTCTTCTATATTTAACCTTAAATGCTTCACTATTTGCAATATAAATAAAAAATATATTTAATTAAAAATAGTTACACCTAAGGTGTACAGACACATTGACCATCAAGGAATATGAATGTATGAATATGTGACCCATAAGGAAGGAATACCTGAGGGTTAAATACAAGAAAAATATATTAATGTTGCCTCGCCATCACTCTACAATAAAATGATAATGCAGCTAAATGTCGTCATCAGAATGATTAATGCACCATATGCTGTAATGTTTACCAATTAAATTTCTGAAATTATAGTGAAGCTGTCGTCTTAAACCCATTCAAATATATTGACAGGACAGCGCTGGTTTGTTTGGAGGAATGTTACAAAATTTGTTTCGTTTCAAAGCAGGGTTGCCAGTTTGGCCTGAGGTTTACTTGGGCACAGTAAATACTATAGACCCGGTTTCACAGACAGGGCTTAGCTTAAGCCAGGATTAGGCCTAAGTTCAATTAGGATATTTAAGTAACTTTTATAAACGTACCCTAGAAAAAAACATTACTGGTGTGCATCTTGAGACAAAACAATGGCATGGACATATTTTAAGATATGTCAGTACAAGTTGCTTTCAGTTAAAACAGCTCAAACATGCTTAAGCCTTGTCTGTGAAACCGGGGGATAGTGTTTTTGAACCATACTATAGGAAATTGTAGTATACTGTATATACTATAGTATTTACAACACTTTGTTAATGAATGCTACAGCATACTGTAATATTAACTATAGTGAACTAATGAACTGTAATAAATACTGTAGTATACTTTAGTTTTTACAACAGTAAACTGTAGTGTATTGTAGTATAATATACCCTTTAGTTGTAGAAAACTTAGTACAGTATTGGGTAAAGTAATTTGTTCATATTATTATAGTTGTTATATTACCACAGCAACTATAGAATTACCACAACAAATTAATTCAAGGACTTTACTATAGTATGGTTCAAAAACACTACAATATTTATAGTGTTTTTTCCACAAACCTGACATGTTTGAAAAAATATGACCGACTTTAATACATTTAATTGGATTAAAAAAAAAACGTCTCTAAGTTATACTATTTATTTAGGATTTTGAGCAATTACGTCAGTATAGCTGCTCAACTCATCTGTCAGTCACTCCTGCAGGCGTCACAACATACAGCGACATGGTCCGCGAGACCGCGACACAGTGTCAGTGTCAGTGTTTCGTGACAATGTCAGTGGCACATGCCACTATCCACTGGCATGGGTCACACCTTTTAAGTGACACATGCCAATGAAGACCGGAAGTGTCACCGGATGTGCCATTGCGTCAGATGCCATGTCACTTGATGTTAATACCCCCTCTCGTGTATGAGGTAACACAACACTTTATCGCATTAGATACATCTGAGTGCTCGGTGGCTATTACGAGACACTTGTTGCACACTGCATAGTAAGCTAGATTGATATTAGGCATGGTAAAACATGGTACTCGTGGTAAATCAAGAAAACGAGATTTAAACAATAGGACTTACTGTGTTGAGCTATAGTATTCAAACAGTTGCTCACCTGTCTAATAAAACATAATAAATTAAAGTGTCTTTGGTATTTTCATGGTTTCGGAAATCGAGGTATGTTGCTGATAGGCAACGCACGGACACGCTCTGTGTCCTATGTAAAAATGACTTATTTCTCTGGATTTATTCATTCTTGGAAACATTTGGGATAATGTAAGTACACAAGTCAACATATACGTATATATATATATATATATATATATATATATATATATATATATATATATATTTATATATATAAAACCACAAGAACAGTGTCATATATTTTGTTCAGTCTTATATTATATTTAATATATATATATATATATATATATATATATATATATATATATATATATATATATAATATAACACTGAACAAAATATATAACACTGTTCTTGTGGTTTTTGGATATTTTAATCCAAAAATCTTACATAGTGTGCCTTTAATACTTTAATTTCCTTCTAGACGCGACCACACTGAATTAATGCAAATACATGACTTTGGTTTAGATCATAATATTAATGACAGACATTAGGAAACAACTATACACTCAATTTAATTGAAGTATGCTAACAAAACTGTGTCACACAGACATTTCTGCTCTCCATTTCTGTTAATTAAAAAAAACTTGACATGTTCTCTTAAATTAGTCAAGTATATTTTTTTTAACATATTTCATCTCACTCATGCAATCTTTAAACCAATGTGAGCCAGTAAAATAAAATGATTGATAACTATAAATTGTGTGAGTGTGTGCATTTCTGTGGAGGATTAGATAAAGACACGGATGTGTTTCAGACACAGTTGAACCTCCTTTACTAAAGTGTTTTTCTCTGTTCTTTGTGTCATTAGTGTAAGATCAGGATCACATGTGTCCAGCTCTGAGTCTCTGAAGAGTGATCAGTCAAAACCAGATGAAGTACCATACTTCAGTGAGAAAACACCATCATCTAATAAGAGGTATTTTGTGTGTTTACATTATATCAGGGGTCTCTAAACTCGGTCTTGGAGGGCCACTGTCCTGCAGAGTTTAGCTCCAACCCCAGTTAAACACACTCGAACCAGATAATCAGGGTATAATTAGGCATACTAGAAACTTCCAGGCAGGTGTGTTGAGGCAAGTTGGAGTTAAACTCTGCAGGACAGTGGCCCTCCAGGACCGAGTTTGGTGACCCCTGCATTATAGAGTTGCATTATTTGTCCACAGTGGTGTATGTGATTGAACTTGACTGAATAAAACAATAAGTCACAATAAAACTCAATTCATGGGAACCTTATGAAACTCATTCCAGTAACACAATTACACAGGCAGAAACAAAGAGGCATAAATTCACTATGGAAAATAGATCATGCAAATAAACATGTATATATCCATCCATCCAACCATCGTCATAAATGGACAAATGCACAGCTATACTGCATTTAATTACTATTTGCAACATTAAACCTTTTCAACTGAGACTAAAGTATCTCCTTTACTAAAGTGTTTTTCTCTCTGTTCTTTGTGTCATTAGTGTAAGATCAGGATCACATGTGTCCAGCTCTGTGTCTCTGAAGAGTGATCAGTCAAAAGATGGAGTACAAGACTTCAGTGAGAAAACACCATCCTCTAATAAAAGGTATTTCATGTTTCTAATTTTTGATCACACGTTGACTGTTAAAACATTGTATCAGTGAATATCAATCATGAAACATTTTTAGATCAAATATTTATCAGAGTATTCACAGCTAATGCTTTTTTTCTCTTTCTGTAATATTTTGCCTGTAAAAATCAGTATTTTATTGTATTGTATTTATTTGATTACAGGTTTCAATATGAGACATTAGACTCAGACGTTCAGACTCACAGGAACCACAAGAATTTCAAAGACAATCTCCTGTGGATCTTCCAGGTAGGAAAACACATTTTCATAAATGTTTAATATTTATAACAAACAAATATGTTATTGAACAAAGAAATTTAATTTATTTCCTCTTGATCACTTTTTTTCTTTTTAAGCTTTTGGTAAAAATTTGTTAAAAATAGCTTGTTAGCATGTTAGTCTTTTAAAGGTACAGTATGTGAAAAGAATTTGTCCACTAGAGGTCGCTAGAGGCCTATTCAAAACAAAGGCGTAGCTTGATGACGCCAAGTTTGAGAGAGGAATCTTGGGACATGTGGTCTTCACATCACAGCCGGTGGAAAACAATTGGGATAGGACTCGGAAAGAAATCATGTTCATGGATGCGATTGTTAACGTTACTGTAGTATGAAGCAGAGCAGGACCGAGTGTTGTGGAGCAGAACGAGGCCGCTGGAGCGATTGCGCAACACACGCCTCACGAGCAGAGGAACTTTTATTATGACACAGTCGCCGGCGCCGCTTCCGCTTTTCCGGTCATGAGTATGAGGTAACGCAGCTCTGTTTATTATATTAGATACATTTGAGAGTGTTGAAAATGATGTTATAACGTTACTCTGTGCGTTCGCTCGGCGGCTGCTGTGAGACACTTGTTTGCAGTGTTGGGCACGCTACTTTAAAAAAGTAATTAGTTATAGTTACTAGTTACTTCTCACAAATAGTAACAGAGTTACATCATTATAAAAGTAATTAATTACCAGGGAAAGTAACTATTGCGTTACTTTAAAAAAAAATGATGCTTGATCCGACTCGTGACTCATGATCCGCTCTTGCTCACAACATGAAATTTCTCTGTACTATATGTGTTGTTAGCCATTAAAGAAAACGTAGTTTCATACTTATGTGTGAACAGTATGAGTAAGATAGAATACATCATATGATGTGCAATATATCGGGAGACATGGAGTGGGTCAGACATGATTTTGACCACTTCAAAATTGTAAAAATTGTATCTTAATTTTGAGCACTGTTTTATCTACCAATTGCCTGGATTTAATAAATAAGAAGCAAATATAGCAGACAATATAATAATGGCATGGAGGCGCGGGCGCGATCTCTCACACGTGAACTGGAGCGCGTCTTATAGGCTAAATGAACCGAAACTCAGCGGCTGCTTGCCTCACAGTCATGAGAAATATATCTATAGAAAACTTGAAATGTCTAACTTTAATAGAAATAATTCAAAACGAAAAGAAATAGGCTACTCTGATTATGCAATCCGAATGAAATGCACATTCTCTCTTTAGGCGCGTCCAGTATGCGGAGATGATGTGAGTCAGCAATGTCAAATTCAACTTTGCAGCCGACACTGATTCAGAAAACATTACTTTATTAATAAACAATTAAAATGTCTCCTTGCTGTTTTTGTCACATTCATAGTCATTACTTTTGCGGTTCTTTATAGTAAGCTTTATGCGTGCGCTTGAGTGCTATATAGCCTATATTAAATGCTCATTGTTATGGTTTATTCTCTCCAGTATTTAAGAAATTAAATTAATATAAATATGATTAGTCAACTAATGGCTTAAATGAACAACTACTAGTCAACTAGAAAAAAACTTATTTCACATATTTTTGATCCAGCATGTCACAAAGGGTATTATGGTTTGAGCTCGCGCTCCGCTCGCATGCTCTGACACACACACAGAGCATCTTACATTATTATCAGTTTAAAATTATATTCGTGTATGACTAACCTGTACTATTTCTTTACAACAAAATGCTTTGCAGGTCTATCATCTCTAGTCACACACCAATCATCATCAGTTAGCATGTGTCCCACCCCAACACACACACCAGAGAAAAAACTTTACAGGTCCTATGGCTGAGAGAGCGCCTACTCAGATGAAAACCTCTTCAGTGAGCTCAATTATAGTAACGCGGCATTTTTTTTTTTAGCATGGTACTCGCAAAAAATCAAGAAAACTAGATTTAAACAATAAGACTAAACGTGTTGAGTTTTATAAAAATAATTAGTTTTCTGTCTATAAATATATCAAAACAGTTGTTCCCTTGTCTATTAAAACATGTAAATATTAAAGCGTCTTTGGTGTTTCCATGGTTTCTACAAAATAAAACCTGAAACCGAGGGTAACGCGGGTATGACGCAATTGACAGGTGACTCCTCACACGTCCCGGAGCCTTGTGCTGTGTTCGAAATCACCCCCTATACCCTCATTCACTATTCCCTACATTACTCCACTAATATAGCCCACTTGAAGGAGTGAATGAAACGAGTGAGTGAATTCGGACACTGAGTTTGCCGGGAGGGCTGCCAATTTCGCATAGTTTGTGCTGCTGTTTAATCATTTGAAATGTAGCAAACTGCAGCTCCAGTAGTAATGAATATTTATGTTAAACTCTGCCATGAAAACTAGCATGTACAAACCTTAATTAAACGATTTAATGTTCAATTAAAAAGGAAATTATACCTGTATGATATTATACTGGACCAGCGCGGTTTGGAAAATGAATGAAAGATTGATTCAGCTGCGGGCACCATCTCCTAGCTAGACGCGGGAATTCATTCAGCGCACGACTCACACACTGCATTATGGGTATTCTCTAGCCGTTGAGCATGCATTGGTTGTACACTCGTTATTGCAGTGCATTGTGGGATTGAATGAGTGCACTTGACATCGTCCACTATGGTTTCGGACACCACTACAAATGGCTGTCCTCTCAAATAGTGCCTATTTAAGGGTATAGGTGGCGATTTCGGATACAGCCTTGGTTAAAATTGCAATTTTCTCATGTTTAACAAATAGTTTGAAACATTTGGGATATTGTAAGTACTCAAGTGAACAAAATATATAACACTGGCCTAGTGATTTTTGGATATTTAACTGCAAAATTCTTACATATTGTACCTTTAACTAGATTTTTTAAACAAATATAATTAAATAGAATAAAATACAAAAATATACATATATAATTTATAATTTATGAATAAATAGTGTTGACCAAATGTAGATGTATTAAATGTTGTAAAATGTATGTTTAAATTGTGTTATTCTGTCTTTTTTCTTACTTTTGTTTGTAGGATCTTGAGAGCAAAATAATCACATTTCTGAAAAAAGAGCTGGAAAAGTTTAAGAAAATATTATTAAATGAGAACACACAAAACTTTGTGAAGGACTTTAATGAGAATAGAAGCAGTAACAAAGCAGCAGCTCTTGATCTCACACTACATTACCTGAGAGAGATGAAGCAAGATGAAGCTGCTGATGCTCTAGAAGGTCAGAGGCTCATGACCATCTGTCAGATTGTCACTTATTAATGTAGACTATCTATAAAACTATAAATTAAGACTAAAACTATCTGTTTTTTGTTCCTGTGTTTAGTTGAGCTGGTCTTCATTCATCAGCTAAAATGTGGCCTAAAGAAGAAGTATCAATGTGTGTTTGAAGGAATTGCGAAGCATGGTGACTCCATACTTCTGAATAACATCTACACAGATCTCTATATCACTCAGGGTGTCAGTGAACAGGTCAATACTGAACATGAGGTCAGACAGATTGAAGTTGCTTCCAGGCGTCATGAATCTCAAGAGATTCAGGTTAAATGCACAAATTTGTTTGAAGCTCCTGAACAAGACGAGGAGATCCAAACTGTACTGACAAAAGGAGTCGCTGGCATCGGAAAATCAGTCTCTGTGCAAAAGTTTGTTCTGGACTGGGCTGAAGGAAAAGAAAATCAAGATATCAGTTTCATATTTCCTCTTCCATTCAGAGAGATGAACTTAAAAGAGAAAGAAAAACTAAGTTTGATGGACCTTATAACTCATTTTTTCCCAGAGACAAAAGGACTGAACCTTACAAGAAGAAATCAATTCAAAGTCTTGTTCATCCTTGATGGATTGGACGAATGTCGCCTTCCTCTGAAGTTTGATTGTAATGAGACGTGGAGTGATGTATCGTCACCAGCCTCTCTGGATGTTCTCCTAACGAACCTCATGAAGGGAAAACTGCTTCCTTCTGCTCTCATCTGGATCACCACCAGACCAGCAGCTGCCAGTAAGATTCCTCCTGACTGTATCGACCGGCTGACAGAGATACGAGGATTCAGTGACGCACAAAAGGAAGAGTACTTCAAAAAAAGATTCACGGATCAGAATCAGGCCGACACAATCATTGATCATGTTAAAAAATCAAAGAGTCTCTTTATCATGTGCCACATCCCAGTCTTCTGCTGGATTTCAGCCACTGTTCTCCAGAACATTCTGGAGGAGAAAAGAAATAATGATGTGAAAATCAGTCAGGCTGATGAGATCTCTAAAACACTACAGGAATCAAATACTGAAGACACTCCCAAGACTCTGACACAAATGTACACACACTTTCTCCGCTTTCAGATCCAGCAGAGCCGCCGAAAATATGATGGAGAATACACAGCAGATGTTTCCTGGGATAAAGACGCCATCCTTTCACTGGGGAAACTGGCATTTCATCAGCTGAAAAGAAACAACGTGATCTTCTATGACACAGACCTGGAAGCCTGTGGTATTGACGTCTATAAGGCATCAGTGTACTCAGGCATGTGTACCCAGATCTTTAAGGAGGAAAAAGGGATCATTCTTGGTACCATGTACTGCTTTGTTCACTTGAGCATTCAAGAGTTTATTGCAGCCCTTTATGCACATCTGTTTCTAGACATCAACAAAAAAAGTGTGTTTGTTCATGACTCTACAGAACAGGAAAACAAAAATGAATCCAGGATTGATTTTCTCAAGACTGCAGTGGACGAGGCGCTCAAGAGTGACAATGGACACCTGGACCTTTTCCTTCGCTTCCTCCTCGGTCTGTCAGTCCAGTCCAATCGACAACTCTTACGGGGTCTGTTGACACACCAGGAGGACAATGACCAGAGCAACAAGGAAATAGTTCAGTACATCAAGCAGAAATTAGAAGATAATCTGTCTGCAGAGAGATCCATCAATCTGTTCTACTGTCTGAATGAACTGAACGACCAAACTCTGGTGAAGGAGATTCAGACCCACCTTAGCAAAGGAAGTCTCTCATCTAGTGACCTTTCACCTGCCCAGTGGTCTGCTTTGGTCTTTGTGTTGTTGACATCAGAGGAAGAGCTGGAGGACTTTGAGCTTCAGAAATTCAAGAAATCAGACGAGTGTCTCATTAGATTATCAGCAGTCATCAAAGCCTCCAGAAGAGCTCTGTGAGTCATTTAATACATTTTGTCATGTTTTGTTCTCATCTGAAAAATGCAGTCATCTGTATTATTTTATAGTGATTCTCCATCATGAACATGAACTTAAAGGCCCTGATATACTTCAAGCGAAGTTCTTTTTTGTTTTTTGTTTAGGGGTTAAACGAGGTTCGAAATACATGAGTAGTGATATACTGTAATCGAACATCTGACGCCACCCACACTGCTGAGAGCGACGGTTAAATGAATATGTAAAAATGTTGCGCACTTTCCTCTCAGTAACAAAATAAACATAACAATTTTTTAATAAAGCATAAGAAAAGCATCTGATCATGGCAACGTGGATATGTTTGTTTGCACAAGGTTTGTAATTTGGCACTCCAGTAAAGTCACGTCATGTTTTTATTATAACGCTTTTATAAAATAGATTGCTTTAAATCAAGCAGCTTTACCGTATTAAACATGAAAAAGTGTCAGTCTCTCATTTCATTAGAAGTACAACTTCGTTTTCTGCTGTAAAGCTGCTCTCCAATGTTCATGTTTTCACTCGCGGACGTCTGATTTCTACAGACTCGAGAGGAGAAATGAACTGGAAAAGATTTTACGAGTGAAAGAAGGCAGAGCTTCAGCACACACCTAACTTACGTAATGGCCGCGGACCAATGGTAGTACGGAGGTGTTTACCAGCCGAAGTGAACTTTTCCAGAAAGTTCACTTTTGCAAGCTGTTTCGAACTTCCAAAACGAACTCCAAACGAACTTTGTTTCCGCCTAAAAAAAATCTAATTGATAATTTAATTTAATTTAAATTAAGACAGTTTACCAAATCTTTAGACAAAATATAAAAGAACATTTAAAAATGTTTGCATATTTGTTTTGTATCATATGATACTCCAGACATTTATGACTCAAATTATATATTGGCTCATACTTCTACTTAAGGAAGGAAAAATAGATAAATTTTATTCAGATGCATAAAATTTTTTTAATTTGGTACAGATATTATGTATATTGCCCCAAAATTAAATGAAATTCTGAAAGGTTATAATATAAACCAATGAAATTTTTATATAACAGGCTAAATAAAGTACAAATACATTATCAGTTGGTACTTTGTATCTCCAAATAATTTGATATTTTAAATGCTTAGTTTTATGAGTAGTTCTGTAGTTTTACTTGTTTGTACTGCAATACGTAGATGATTGAGAGATTTACAAATAAACATTTATCAAAAGTCTGTTGTATCATATTTGATGCACACATTTTAAGATGGTTTTCTACAAATCAGTTTTTTTTATCAAGTTTAAATTACAATATTTATTTCTAATTAAATAAATAATATTAAGTAAAATAAATATAAATTTAATTTCAGCAGTTGTTATTGATGTGTTTTTGCTATCATTAAATTAATGATATTTCACCCATTGGCCACCCTGCTCTCCAAGATATCAGCATCGGCCATCAGTTGACCACTATGAATAATCAAGGAAACCTAAATTGCTTTAATCCAATAAATGTTAATCTTGAAATATGAATAACTAATACAATTTCTTAGGTTCTTAGATTTAAGTAATCTTAACTTTACTTAAATCATTAAAGATTTCATAGCAACAAGATGTATATATGTGAATGGAGGCATTTTTTTCAGACATCACTAACCCTAAAATGTACATAAACCCCGCCCCCGAGAACACGCAACAAAAGCGGTGTGGCAATGTTGGGCTGCTTTAGAGAAGAGGAAGAGTTGTTATAGTGTTGTTGCCATGCTGTCATTTTACATCCAGTTTCATTCTAAAAGTTGTAACTTCTTCCTGAGTCTCTCCATCAGTGTCGACTCCGGTTTGAACAATGTAAGGCTGAACACCATTACTGACAATCCTCATTTTAGCTGCATGAGATTCTCCAGCTTTGTTGTTGTTGAGCAATTGACGCATGAGCTGTTAAAGCTCCGCCCTCTTAAAGGAGAAAGCAGCAGCTCATTTGCATTTCAAGGGACGCACAAAAACGCTGTGTTTTTGCTCACACCCAAATAGGGGCAAATATGACAAGCTATAATAAATGATCTGTGGGGTATTTTGAACTGAAACTTCACAGACACATTCTGGGGACACCAGAGACTTATATTACATCTTGTGAAAAGGGGCATTATAGGTCCCCTTTAAGTGTACCCAACAAAGCAAGCCAAAGGCAACAGTGGCAATAACCACTGGAATAGAGTGACATTTATAGAGAAAAAATCATTGGAGAAACCAGACTCAGCTATAAAAAGCTAGAAACCTTAACACAATTTTTTTTTCATTCTTCATATTTTTCACATACTTCATTTTACCCAGGAATTTTACCCATTTGTACAGAAAATACTAGTTTTTGAAGAGTATTCATATTTTAGCTCCTCTTCTTTACTGTATATATGCTGTTTATGTAAAAATAATAATGGAAAATATATTTAATATTTGTATGTAGAAAATGTATGTGTTCCATCTAATTCTGTGATGTGATTTATTTTTTCTTGTAGGTTAAATGACTGTAACTTAACAGACACAAGCTGTTCAGCTCTGGCTGCAGTTCTTGGATCAGATATCAATCTGAAAGAGCTGAACATGAACAATAATAATCTGCAGGATTCAGGAGTGAATCTGCTCTGCACTGGACTGAATAATTTAAACTGTAAATTGGAGATACTGAGGTAAGTTGAGCCACAGGAGTCACATGATGAGAGTGAGGTGCTATGACTGACAGGATGATGTCAGAGGCAAAAGCGCGAGAGAACTTTTGTTAATAAACATTGCATTTCTTTGTTTAATATAAGTGAGATTGTCTTTGTTTAATTGTTGTGTTTTTCATAAAAAAAATAATAATGAACTACGAACTAAGCATCCATAATAAAATTCTCTCTGAGGATTTCTGTTGTTCAGGTTTAACTGATTAATCATCTGAATGTTTTCATTCCTGTTCTAGACTCTCTAACTGCAGTGTAACAGAAGAAGGTTATAAAGCTCTGGCTTCAGCTCTGAGATCAAACCCTTCACACCTGATAGAGCTGGATCTCACAGGAAATGATCCTGGACAATCAGGAGTGAAGGAGCTCAGTGATTTACTACAGGATCCAAACTGTCAACTGAAGACACTGAGGTGAGACCGGATGAAATAATTAACAAAATTAGTTATATGCAGGCTAAAGAATCATAACAAATATAATATTTTATTTATTCATTATGCTGGACAATTTGTTGCATCAAAATGATCAAGATCAGATCAGATGCTGTGGGTTCTGACATGATGATGATGACCGTCAACACAGTTTAGTTGTGGTACAAGCTACAGGTCAAATAGACATTATGGGTCAGTATATGTGCTATTCTGGAGTATGGTATACCTTGACAATTAACATGCACAATTTTGTTTTTGTACACACTTCTCATCAAAAGCTCTAGATAATCTTTCAGTCAAATTGTTTTCTGAACACAGTTGTTTTCCATCAAGTCCAGATTCACTGTATCTCTACAGCAGGTCTATGAGTCTCCAGATGTTCACAAACATGCAGTTTCTCAAGCCAGTTTTCTCTGCTGATGTTTCTCACTCCTCCTGCTTAAAAGCCAGAAAGATCTTGAGGCTTTAATTTCACACTCTGTATTCATACTGAAAATCATGATCTAGTGAGCTTTTGCCCTTCTGCTCTGTGGGACGTTTCTGTTCTTATGAGTTTGCTTTAGGACTGAGTGTCGCTCTAGTTTCTTTTAAATAACACTTAGACTTTGTTTTCAAGTATTTATATATTTGTTTGTGTATTTAAATGTTCAAAGAAAAGTGTTACATCTAAATAACTGACTAGAGCTTGTCTTCAGAACAACAAAAGTTTATCTTATCAGTCATTTTTGTAATGCAACAGACATTTAGTTGAGAACTGAATTGACTCTTCTGCAGGTTTTTGAGTGCTGCTGCAGATGAAGCCTGTCAGTATGTGGAGAGAGTTGTGGGTAAAAACCCGTTACTCCTGAGAGAGCTGAATCTGAGTAAACATGAACTAGGAGACACACGAGTGAATCAGATCGCTGCTCTACTGCAGGATAAACACTGTCGACTCAACACACTGACGTGAGTATTGTTCATTTATTTAAAATATTACATTACTTTTAATTGTAATGTTACTGAAGCTGATAATAATATTTCCTCACGCATTTGAGTCAGAGCAGTTTTTTTTCTCAGCCACAACAATGTGAAGAAATACAATTAAACAGGAAATTAAAAACACAATTAAAACGTGACATCAATCTTTATATATTAGACTAAGACAGTTTGATCATGGGTCAATAATTATTTCAGTCACTGTAGAGGGAGAACAATGATTTTCTTCCAGAGCTTAGAAAACTCTTCAAATAAGTGATAGATTGAAAAAACAGCTGCACTATAAACACGGAGATGTCTTTCCTAACTTTCACAGGTTAATTCTGTGTAAATGTTAGTGATTGAACTCGCGATCAGAGGCATAATAAGACCGTGGCGACAGGAAATCCCAGTTGAGGTGTATTTATTGAGCAGACTGTCAAATCCCACAGCGAAAAAGCCAAACAAGAAAACTATAAAAATAAATGTTGGGAAAAAAAAAAAAAAAAAAAATTACAAGTCTTTTGTTGGAACATAGTCACAACAGCAGTTGTAGAGTTCGAACCTCGCCGAACCTCGCCGAACCTCGCCCTCTAGACTCGACTTCACTCCACCCACCATGTGTTAACTCCGGCAGCCATTTTGTAGTCTAGGCCAGTAGTTCTCAAACCTGTCCTGGAGTACCACCAGCCCTGCACATTTTGCACATCTCCCTATATCTGACACACCCATTTCAGGTCTTGCAGTCTCTACTAATGAGCTCATGAGTTGAATCAGGTGTGATAGATGAGGGAGACATACAAAACGTGCAGGGCTGGTGGTACTTCAGAACAGGTTTGAGAACCACTGGTCTAGGCCATACCCTGGACTGTACCATTCTACAGGTAAGTTTTACTTTCTTACATTTGCACTTCTTATCACCTTATGCATATAAAAACAACAGCTATCCATGATTAAATTACACTGTAATACTATATAACAATACAACAGATGAATTAACAAAGATAAACCTTGTTTTACAGGAATATTGGAAACCCCTCTATGACATCATACCCAACATGGTTTCTCCCATTCAGAAGACACGTCCATCATGTTTAAATACTCCACTTTTAAAACAATACTGGTTTGGTCACTGGTGTTTTACAAGCAGGTAAGTTATATTTGTTATACTGTGTAACCTCATCTTAAATAAAAATTTTAAATCAGACATATGTGTATTGTGGTTATTTATACTAACAATGAATGTGCAACGTTAGCGCTAACACATTGTGCACATCCACCACACCTAACAAACAAATGCACATTGTATCCCCTCATATCTTAAACACATGAAACACAATACATTCAAACATACACAAACATTGCACAAGTCTGTGTATGCATGATATCAGTGTCAATAAACAAACCGTGTTAATGCTGCAACAATATATGTGTGTGTTAGATATGGTGTATGTGCATACAGTCCAAACATGATCACGGGGTTGCTCCGTGATAGTAAATTAAATATAAGTGTGTGTATATTGATTGCTCTCTGTGAACATGACTGCTGAATGTGATCATGTTCACTCATTGCTGGTGTGGAACAGTTTTTTGTTGTGACATCAGAACTGTTCATAACTGCTTTCAATTTAATGTTTGTATTTCACAAAATGTAAAATGTCTAATTTTGGTGCAGCATATACTGTAACTTTTAAAAATCTGTGATCAGTATCTGCCTGTAATAAGATCCACCGAAGGCAAGTTGACTGAACTCAAGTGCAGCTTTATTCTAGTGATGTTACTCCTGATACCGAGGCTTCGAAGCTTGTGTCGAGAACGTCAGGTTCTTCCCGCCGGAGCTCCGTATCGAGGCTTGTGTTGTTTTAGTGAAATGACGTCACCGGTGATGTTCGAAGCCTCGAGAAGGGGTTCACTTTTGGAGGAACAATGTGTTTTTTTCCTCTCGTGTTTCACAAGCACTTCCACTTCTCTCTGTCCAGTCCACCTTAATCACTTTCACTTTTTTTCAGTTTAAAGAACTTTGTTTTTTCTCGTATGTTCAACAAAAGCATTGCCCAATTAAAAAAAATATGAAACATTATGAAACAACACTTAACATAAATACTTAACAGAACAAATTATTTATTTATTTGTGTATGTTAATGTATGAACCATGTAACACACATTTTGGCGCTGTCAAAAAAAAACAAAAAAACAACAAAAAAAAGTTATTCCTGCCCCATATTTCCATTGATCATCATGTGTCTCTGTGTGCATTAAAAGCCTCGAGAAATGAACCACTTTTCAACACATCTGGCTGGAAAGCTTCAAAGCTTCATGAAGCTTCATCTCACCACCACTACTTTATTCAAATAAACATGAACAAAATTAAAATAACAAAGAAACGCTTGACTAAGAAATAGGGATGCACCGATACCATTTTTTCAGGGCCGAGTACGAGTACCGATACTTTTTTTCTGGTACTCGCTGATACCGATGCGTATACATTTATTAATTTCTCTCTCTTTTTTTTATTTTTTTTTTTTTTATTTGCAGTTTTCCAAGCACAACACAGTGAGACTAATGAATGTAGGACAACTTATTTATCATTACTCTAATGAAAAAAGTAATTTTTATGTGCTTGTCACAAACTGAAAGAACAAAAATTTCAGTGTCCAATAACCTTCAAAGGGCATAATTACCAATATATATAATTGTTATATAAAAAGACATTTACAAACAATACAACAAATTACAAATACTATAGAGATACAAATTAAATAAACTTGTTTTTCAGATACAGTAGGTTTATTTTCCATGTATACATTTATTTAACATATTTTGTTGTTTTATTAACATTAATGACAAATATAGGCTATGGTCCCTTTAAGACCGAATCCATGGATACTGACACACATGCTGTTTTCACCCAAATGTTTACGTCCACATAAGCTATAACCAGAGCCGTTAAATATGAGAGTTGCGACACTCTTTGATCTCGCCGCCACGCTGTCACGTGGTTCGTGTAGCTCTCAATAGTTCCAAACAAATCTGCGCTGTCAACCAGTTTGAATGGTTTTAAGCGGGACAGACAGCTGTAGCTATATTTGCAGCAATTATCGGTAAATATTGACGCATAATATACATTGATTATTACGTTGACACTTACATTACATACATATAATAGCCTTTTTTTTCCGGGGAGTGGCGGAAACACAGCATTAATCAGTTTTTGTGTTTAATTTTGACGTAAAATACATTTACAGCAACTACTATACTTGCAGCAATTTTTTCGGTAAATATTAACGCATAATATTGATTAAATATTGAATAAAATTGATTGACTACACTTACAGTAGTGTATTGTATCTGGAGTGATGATAGAGAGATGGCATTATCGTTAACAGTGTGGTCTGTTAAAATGTACAGGTAACTGGAGAGATGGTTACTGAGTGAATTAACAATGTTCCTAAATACGATCCATAACATTGACATATATATATATATATATATATATATATATATATATATATATATAAAGTTTGGACACGGTAAGATTTTTAATGTTTTAGAAAGAAGTTTCGTCTGCTCAAACAATTAAATAAATGCAGCCTTGGTGAGCAGACGAAACTTCTTTTTAAAACATTAAAAATCTTACCGTGTCCAAACTTTTGACTGGTAGTGTATGTATATATATATATATATATATATATATATTTTTTTTTTTTTATTTTTTTTTATTCGCATGAAATATATATATTTATATTATTTGCATGATATATATCATGCAAATAAAATAAATAAATAATATAAATAATTGATATTCACAACAAGTGAATATCAATGAATGAAGCTGCTCAGTTTAAGTCAAGAAAGAAGTTTGGTCAACAGTGAAAAATATACAAGGCAAACAATTGCATTCAACAAAACATTTAATTATATCCTTGAATGTTCTGTCTTCAAAGAAACTCATTCGACTTCCTACAGGGAGAGAAAGATGGCAGAAAGCAGGCCAGAATAGGAATACAAGTGTTCACAACAGCCATTACATTCTTCCAGCGCAGCTGTAGGATGATCTGGAGACCTGGTGGTGAATCAACAATTAGTCAAATGCTTATCCATACATTGATAACAAAAGCATTCAAACTCCACGCTATAAGTAATGCTATAGTTACTTGAATTTTTGGGTGAGAGCATTCCACTGCCAGAAGCAGACTGTGGCCCTGTTTACAGCTGGTATTAGGATGCGTTTTGTCTGATCGGATCACAAGTGGCCAACATTAAATACAGGTGTAAACGGTCTAAAACAGTTTGAGTTTGTCCACTTTCGACCACTTCCAGAAGTAGTCGAAAATGCATTCGAACGGACTGCTTTCGTAGTATAAACGCTCATGTGGTCGAATGTGTTCAAACAGCCACTAAAGACCATCTACTCTCCATCTACTGACCTAATGTGTAAACATTATGGGAAGCGCTCGAGCCAGACAGGATTTAAACTTTGTTGGCTGAAGACCCAAGTTTGGTTTGAAGATGAAAAACGTCCCAAGCACAATGTTCTCTCACCATTACTGATTTCTAACACACTCAAAGTGTTCGGCTGGTCTTGTGGCTGTCAGAGCAGAAGCGAACACTGATGCTCTCAAAAAGTTTTCCTGTCATCTCTGGGTGCGTTCATATGTAAACTGCTCAAGCTTATTTTGTCCATTAGATTGAAAGATCTGTAAAAACCCATACATTTACCCACCCCCTCGAAGAAATCAGGACAGAAGTGGTTGAAAGAGGACAAAAGAGATGGATTAAACACCAGGTGTAAACGTGTATGTGTCTCCGTCGTCCACTTGTGATCAGATCGACCAAAATGCATCTTAACTCCAGGTGGAAACAGGGCCTGTGTCAGAGCCCCAGAGGAGACCGGGTCTGGAGTCGAGTCAACTGTTGCTGCTGGAGAGAACTGGGAGTAAAGAAAGAGGAAACAGTGTTAAGGTTAATACATTGAAGGACAGATTAAATACACGTTTCCCAAACATTTTCATGAGGTTGACATTACAGAAGTGAGAGCACACACCTACAGTTCGGTCCATAACTATTTGGACATTTGTCATGATTTCTGTTATTTTGGCTCTGTACTCCAGACAAACCACTATTGTTATTCAAATTTTTATTCTTCCACACAATAACATTATGGAAGAAGCTGAGTGATTATTTTGCTCATCCAAGAAATTATGCAAAGAAGGGAAAAGATTTTTTTTTTTTTATGCTGTCATAGAGGTGTAAATTTAATGATGATTTAGCATTGAGATCATAGTTTGTGGGGGTGTTTTTGCACTTGCTGCTTTATATCCAGATGTGTTTAATATTCTGGCCACCTCATGTATGTAAATAAGAAATCCGTCTGAACACAATGTAGTGCAACATCACCTTTAACTATGACCTCAGTATTGAATTTACACATTTCTGGCTGAGTGTATGACTAAGTGTATGATGATACCTCCTTACTGTGTTATTCTCTGGTACTTTAATGAACTGGCAACTAAGTGTTGCTAACATTAACAACAAATCTAATAACCGAAGATAAACGTTGTTTGACAACGAACTTGTAAAGGTAAATGTAGCCTGACTGACGTCAGGTTATGGTAGCTAAAGTTAGTGAGGTGTGGGTCACTTAAGCTAGCTGCAATTAGAGTCTAACTAACGTTATTATCTTCCAATAAACATTAACTAAAGCTGGTTACATAAAATACAACTATTGACTAGATCCATGAGGTAGGTAATGCGTTCAAATGTCAAAAATGCAGTAATTTCATCAACTTACCAGCGAGCGAACTTCGGAATCACTGAAAATGAATGGGGTTCAGTGCTGGAACTATCAGTGTTTGGAACTATCGGCTGCTCCACGACACGCGTTACTTCCGCATTCCAAAGTTCCTATGGAGGTCTATGGGAGTGTCGCAACTCTGTTTTTCAACGGCTCTGGCTATAACCGACTGTATTTACGTAAGATACTCCACACGATGGACATTTTAACAACTATGTGTGCATTTGACTATTCAGGCGCGAGGAGAACCGATCGCGCGCTGAGAGAACTGGGATCGCGCGCAAGAAAGAGAGAGAGAGCGCGCGCGCGAGAGAGAGTGTCATTCATATGACGGCATTTTAATGCCATTAATAACCGAGCGCACAACTGAAGCTTGCGCGCGCAGTAAATCACTTCCGCGAGAGGATCACAGATCTACACGCGAGGAAACAGAAGCCCGCGAGCTCATTTTAAACCCGCGCGCGCGCATGACATCTCCTCTGCGCGCAAATCAAGCCCTCGCGTGCTCGGACACGACTCGTAGCACGCGTGTCATCATTCCCCACACTCGCGCGAACACTTTTTATTTTTGACAGTCGTGGGGCGGGACTTTACTTATTTCATTGTAACCTCAAATGTCATTGTTCAATTCAGTTTTTCCGTAAGTCTGTTGTGATTGGACGCCTGTTGTAAAACGATTAGACATGGCTTCATCAATGCCCAGATGAAAAAAATACTACAGTAATTTATAGTAAATACTATAGTGTTTTTGAACCATACTATAGTAAAGTACTTGAATTAATTTGTTGTGGTAATTCTATAGTTGCTGTGGTAATATAACAACTATAGTAATATAAACAAATGACTTTACCCAATACTGTAATAGGTTTTCTCCAACTATAGGGTATATTATACTACAGTATACACTACAGTTTACTGTAGTAAAAACTAAGGTATACAGTATTTATTACAGTTTATCAGTTCACTAACTATAGTTAATACTACTGTATGCTAAAGCTTTCATTAACAAAGTGTTGTAAATAGTATAATGTATACAGTATACTATACTATAGTATGGTTCAAAAACACTATAGTATTTACTATATGCAAGTGAGTTAAACCTTATTTATTGACTGATTGATTGCATTATTATTATTATTATTATTATTATTATGTCCTTACCAGATACTATATTAACTTGATTTATTATTTTTATGGAGCTGTAGCTGCTGAGGGAAAACTGTATCTTAACTTTAACTGCAACCTTTCAATGGGGTAAAGTGCTGAAACACTTTTATACTATATTTAATGGAAAATATATTAACCTGACAATATATTAAACTGACAAAGAATGATAACAAAAAGCTTACACAACAACTCCTGCTCACTGATATGAACAAGTGATTTATCTTTTATCCACATTAAGCAATTTTGGATTTAGAATCATAGTTACAACTATTTAATGGACACTTTTCACATTTCAGAAGTTCTCAGAACTGATATAATTTTGGCGGTAAACATAGATACTGTCTAGTGGAAGTATAGTGGTAATGTAGCGGTGAACTACAGCAAATATAACTGTGTGTTCTCATTTTCCTCCAGCAGCTACAGCTCCATAAAAATAATAAATCAAGTTAATATAGTATCTGCTAAGGACACATTATAATAATAATGCAATCAATCAGTCAATAAATAAAGTTTAACTCACTTGCATCTGGTCCATTGATGAAGCCATGTCTAATCATTTTACAACAGGCGTCCAATCACAACAGACTTACGGAAAAATTGAATTGACCAATGACATTTGAGGTTACAATGAAATAAGTAAAGTCCCGCCCCATGACTGTCAAAAATAAAAAGTGTTCGCGCGAGCAAAATAGAAGATCGAGCGCGAGTGTGGGGAATGATGACGCGCGTGCTGCGAGTCGTGTCCGAGCACACAGGGCTTGATTTGCGCGCAGAGGAGATGTCATGCGCGCGGGTTTAAAATGAGCTCGCGGGCTCCGTTTCCTCGCGTGTAGATCTGTTATCCTCTCGCAGAAGTGATTTACTGCGCGCACAAGCATCAGTTGTGCGCTCTGTTATTAATGGCATTAAAATGCCGCCATACATTCAGTCTGTGTCATTCAGAGCGCGATTCCGCCTATCCCGCCTTCACTAATCGATAACGAATTGTGATTGAAAGCATGCAGTTCGCAAGTGTGTGTTGTCATCATTAATTTCGAAGTATTTCCACACCTCTGAGTCTGACATTATTTCTGCTGCTGCCGCCGGTGTCTCTGTGCACGGAAAATTCTGTCAGTTATGTCACGTGAGGTATCGGTCTGTGGTATCGGGGGTATTTTTACGAGTACGAGTACATGAGCTTGGTATCGGTGCATCCCTACTAAGGAACATGAACATAAACCTCATCAACAGCAGTTGAACAAAACCAGACAAAAGACAATGATAACATGAGGGCTATATATACACACACACACTAATGAACAAACAAGAAACACCTGAACACAATGAACCAATGAAAACGTGACACATGAAACAAGGAACCAATCAGAACGTGACACATGGACAGGGGGAGCACATGACAAGAGGCTTGTTTGAGATGAGCAAATTCTGCGCAGAACCGATCTGTGATCACCACGAGATGCATGCCGGTTAGAAATGTGTCGCCTTGGGCCGCCTTGCTCTGATGTCATGCCGACGCGTGTCAAAAAAAAGTCCCGCGAAGGCGAGGCGGCCTCATCGGATTCTGCAGTCGGGCGCAGTTGTTCTCCACTGACTGCGCTGACCAAAAGCATGATGGGAAACGGCTTGATGACGACACAGCTTAATGCTTATTGGTTTAAACAACTGTGATGTATTGATCTGTTTTAAAATGTTTGACTTTAAAACTCTAATATCATGTTTTTGTGTGTAAAAATAATGTGCGAATATTCCCAAACTCTCTGACAGTGCGATCTCTCTATGGGTGATGTGATTGCTGTCATTTAAAAAAAAAAAAAAAAATCATTTTTACTTTAATTATAAAAACATGTCTATAATTAAAGTAAAAATGATTGATACACACATCTTTCGAATGGAAATAAATAACAAGTACTTTGCGTGTATTGTTCATTATGTTTATTTTCATATAAAAGCAACAGAACTTAAATTACATCCAGTTTATCAGCAACACAGCGCACGAGTGTGAATCCCGCGATATCCGCCTTTGATCTCGTAGGTTCTGATCCACTACGAGAACAGAGAACTGTCCATCTTGCTGCACTTTTTTCACTCCTCCCCTCACTGCAGCCGCCTACTCTCACCTACATTTCAGGCGAGGCTAGGCGCATCTCAAACAAGCCTAATATCACATGAGGAGCAAGACTGTGAGAATTATACAAAATAAAAGACATGAAAACATAAACTAAACTAAACCCAGAACAGACGTGACACTGCCTCACGGTGCAGCACTAAAGCAAATGAACCTTTTCCAAAACTTGTTTGATTGTCTTCTGCTCAAGGAAATACTTTTATTCCTTAATCTGTTAATGTTCGTTTATACAATTATTCATTGTTCATGTTCGTTCACAGTGGATTAACTAATGTTAACAGAAAACTTTTGTATCTAAAACTGTATTAGTAAATGTTGAAACTTACATTAAGGTTATTAAATGCTGTACTAGTATTGTCCATCATTGGTTCATGTTAACTAATGTAGTTAATGTTACAAATGAACGTTTATTGTAAAGTGTTAGAGAGTCGACAATCCGCCGGTTTCACAGACAAAGTTTAAGCTAGTCTAACTAAAATGCAAGTTTGAGCTGTTTTACCTGTATGTAACTTGCACTGACATATCTTAAAATATGGTCGGTAGTATTTTTAAATGAACAATGTGTCGTCTTTCTCCATGTTATTTGTCAGCAAAAGTTTGCTGGATGAAGATAAACATGTTACTTGATCATCATAGATCTGAGTCATTTTCTTTTCTCTTTCTGTCTTCAGTCTGAGTTACTGCAGTATTACAGAGGAACAGTGTGTCATCCTGACTTCAGCTCTGAAATCAAACCCGTCACACCTGAGAGAGCTGAAACTGATCTGGAATAAACTAGGAGACTCTGGAGTGAAAAACCTCAGTGATCTACTGATGAACCCACAATTCAAGCTGGAGAAACTACAGTTAGTATCATTATACTGTATTTACTGTTTAGTTTATTTTAAGTCAACAGGGCACAAGTCACATCATTTGTAGCTCTTGTAAGGGTGGACCTCCTACAGGGGTTCAGGCTGTAGGGTTGCCGAGCGACTAAAGAAACGTTATCAGCAAGATGGTAGAAAACTGTACATTTCTTGTCTATTACCACCCACTGCAACTTATAACAACGACGGAAATAAGCGCAGTTATAATAGCAAAATATGTGGGAGAGCGTTGCTATAGGGTGACGATATTATATTGCAATAGGGAGCACATTAATGTTAATACCAAATCAAAACTAGTTAGCACATCATTTGTAATAGAAAGGGTTTAATGACAATATCTAGTTATGGTTACACTTAAAATAGTTACAAAAGATATGTATGAGATGATAAAATCTTACACCATTAATCGTACCCAGCATGTATGTAAAAAGTTACCTGAGAGATAGAGAGAGAGTGAAAGAGAAAGAGAGAGAGAGAGAGAGAGAGGGGGCAGAGAGTGCCCAAGAAAAGAGGCCGAGAATAAAAAGAGACAGAGCAACAGTTACAATCTTCTTTTATCCTTTCCTTGACCATGTGACTGAAACCCAAATATGAGACATTCAAACTGACCAATCAGGAAATTAAAACTTCCCCCACTGTACTAAAGGTGTGACAATTTGCAGACCCCCAATGTATATACATTTTGGCCTAAAGGGCTTGATCTCTATCAACACCTCTTTGACTTCCAAATGGCACTTGTAGCAAGAGAGAGGGGGTTGAAACACTGTCAAAATTCAAATTTAAACACTGAAGCCCATTAGACTCAATTAAACTGACATTCTGTGTACTATTTCTAATCCATTGAAACTCATTCAAATTCATTTAATCTATCTATCTCATAGCAACCACCCAGAACATCATGGCAACAGCATAGTAACCACAAAGAACACCTTAGTAACCGCATAGCAACTACCCAGATCACCATACCAAACCCCCAGAATACCCTAACAACCACATAGCAACACCCTACCAACCACCCAGAATAGCTTAGCAATGGCATGGCAACATCCTAGTGACCATCGTGAGTACCTTAACAACCACATGGCAGCACCCTAGCGGCCACCCAGAATACCCTAGCAACCGCATAGCAACACCCTAGCAACCATCCTGAGTACCTTAGCAACCACATAGTAACACCCTAGCAACCATCTTGAGTACCTTAGCAACTGTATAGCAACACCCTAGCAATCACGCAGAATACCTTAGCAACCACATAGCAACATCTTAGCAACCACATAAAACCCTTGCAACCACTCAGAGTACCCTAGAAACCACATATCAACACCCTAGCAACCACCTAGAGTACCCTAACTTTTTTATCTAGTTTTCATTAAACTTTGAAGCAAAATAGTTTCATATGCTGGAATCTGACAAATCTTTGCTGTGAAACAAGACAGAAGTGAGAACAGACTAAAAAACAGTGTAACAAATTGTCATGAATGGCTGGTTGTAATGAAGCTCACGACGATGGAGAATACAATAACACTGTCTTTAATCACAAATCTAACATGTAGGAGAGATAAAACACAACCACTTCAACATAAACGACAGAACAATGAACAGACAGAACTAAGAGTTTAAATACACAGACAGAGTAATCAAGGTAAAACAGAACAGCTGCAGGAACTAATTAACAACCAAGAACACTAACTAGGGAACACACACAGACAGCAACACCATGATAATAAAACACAACAAAACTGTTACACAAATAGATTATTCTGAAATGTTACATTTATACTGGACTAATGGTACTTTTCACTAAATCTTCTTTTATTAAGCAAAATGTGTATTTAGAGATTGTCAATTACACTCTAAAATGACTTTATAATTGATTTAAATAATAATTCATGAAAAATGTGAAAATAGTCCATTTAAATGTTAATTTTTCTGTCGTTTCTATATTGATCCTATATATTAATCTAGAGTGATAAATTCACTTATTTTTGGGAGTGAGGACGGATCCAGACTTGGATTGTAACTAGTATCCTCAAATGCTCCTGTCTTGGTTTGTTCGTTTATATCATTAAGTTTCCATGTTTTTGCTGGTTTATTAGTGACTGTATGACATTTATTCATGATTCATTTAACTCACACATGAACTGAACATGGATTTGAGTCATTTTCTCTTTCTGTCTTCAGTCTGAGTAGATGCAGTATTACAGAGGAACAGTGTGTCATCCTGACTTCAGCTCTGAAATCAAACCCGTCACACCTGAGAGAGCTGAACCTGAGCGGGAATAATCTAGGAGACTCTGGAGTGAAAAACCTCAGTGATCTACTGATGAACCCACAATTCAAGCTGGAGAAACTACAGTTAGTATCATTATACTGTATTTACTGTTTAGTTTATTTTAAGTCAACAGGGCACAAGTCACATCATTTGTTGCGCTGCATCTCCATCTGAAGAAAGATTCAGAAATAGTATTAAAGGATTATTTCACTTTCAAATGAAAATTAGCCCAAGCTTTACTCACCCTATGTAAGAAAAATATCAATAATTAATTAAAGTTATGAAGTCAAATATCGAGCTTCTGCCAGACTGCCTTCTGCCATTATAAAGCTTGGATGTGTCAGGATATTTATTAATATTTCTTTGATTATGTTCATCAGAAAGAAGAAAGTCATATACACCTAGGATGGCTTGAGGGTGAGTAAAGCTTGGGTCTGGAAAAGCCAACTTAAGCCGGGGACACACTTAAAGTCGGCATGAAGTGGAAGTTGCGATTGTCTTTTCTTCTCTACTGTGACGTCTAGCTGAGTGAAACGGCATCTAAAATAAGAGGGCGGTACTTGATTTCGTACTTCGGGAATTGATTGGATCATTGGAAGTTGGGCGTTGCTAACAAAATGGAGGCAGATCTGAATGCCTGTTTGGGAATTTCTCTCCACCGGACTCTCTGTGAGCACCCTCACGTTACTGTAAGAACCTTATTTATTGAGGATGACGAGGACGGTCAACGGCACTAAACAGCGAGAGAGACTGACTGATTGGCTGACGGTGTGTGTCCACCATAGCATGTGACAGGAAGAGACGATGAGTCGTTTTGAGGGGGAGAGCAGGTTAATGTTTTTGATTAAAGATTACGAGAGCACATGAATTTTAAAAAAATAATGAAGTTCACGGATAAATTATGTATAATAAATACTAGAATATTCCATAAAAAAGTAAGAGTTGTCAATTTTGATTTCATGCCGACTTTAACGATTGTAAGGCCGATTATGAATGTAAATTGATACTTATCACTGATCGCGCTCAAACGCATCCAGTCAGAGCCAGTTGCGTTCAGTCGGCGATTACAAGTATTTAAATCTGCTTCAGTCGCAGGAAACAATCGCTGTGTGTTGAGCTCAGTCTTACGATGTTTTAGCTAGTCGTTAAATGTGTGCCCGGCTTTACTGAAATGCCATTTAAACTTATTTTTCTGAGACTAAAAATTCTGACTCTAACTCCTCCTAGAGGTTTAAAGCTAGAACTACCAAATTCGGCTCAAACCTTCAGACTGTTCTGACTTAGTGTGCTTTATCTTTTCTAACTGATCGGACTTACAGTTTTCCTAAAAATGACTATTAAAACTCTGAAAAATCCCATTGACTTTCATTGATGGAATGTTCAGATGAGCCAAGACTGTTCAAACTCCAACTGTCAAAATTCAAATTTAAACACTCTGAAGCCCATTAGACTCAATTAAACTGACATTCTGTGTACTATTTCTAATCCATTGAAACTCATTCAAATTCATTTAATCTATCTATCTCATAGCAACCACCCAGAACATCATGGCAACAGCATAGTAACCACAAAGAACACCTTAGTAACCGCATAGCAACTACCCAGATCACCATACCAAACCCCCAGAATACCCTAACAACCACATAGCAACACCCTACCAACCACCCAGAATAGCTTAGCAATGGCATGGCAACATCCTAGTGACCATCGTGAGTACCTTAACAACCACATGGCAGCACCCTAGCGGCCACCCAGAATACCCTAGCAACCGCATAGCAACACCCTAGCAACCATCCTGAGTACCTTAGCAACCACATAGTAACACCCTAGCAACCATCTTGAGTACCTTAGCAACTGTATAGCAACACCCTAGCAATCACGCAGAATACCTTAGCAACCACATAGCAACATCTTAGCAACCACATAAAACCCTTGCAACCACTCAGAGTACCCTAGAAACCACATATCAACACCCTAGCAACCACCTAGAGTACCATAACTTTTTTATCTATTTTCATTTGAAAGTGAACTAATCCTTTAACAGGTTTGTATGTGTATCAGTAAAAAGAGCATTAAACTTTGAAGTATTTTAAACTTTGTGGCTGTAAAATAGTAAAATCTGACAAATCTTTGCTGTGAAACAAGACAGAAGTGAGAACAGACTAAAAAACAGTGTAACAAATTGTCATGAATGTCTGGTTGTAATGAAGCTCACGACGATGGAGAATACAATAACACTGTCTTTAATCACAAATCTAACATGTAGAAGAGATAAAACACAACCACTTCAACATAAACGACAGAACAATGAACAGACAGAACTAAGAGTTTAAATACACAGACAGAGTAATCAAGGTAAAACAGAACAGCTGCAGGAACTAATTAACAACCAAGAACACTAACTAGGGAACACACACAGACAGCAACACCATGATAATAAAACACAACAAAACTGTTACACAAATAGATTATTCTGAAATGTTACATTTATACTGGACTAATGGTACTTTTCACTAAATCTTCTTTTATTAAACAAAATGTGTATTTAGAGATTGTAAATTACACTCAAAAATGATTTAATAATCAATTCAAGAATAATATATTCTTGCATTAAAAATGTAAAAATAGTCCATTTAAATGTTAATTTTTCTGTTGTTTCTATATTGATCCTATATATTAATCTAGAGTGATAAATTCACTTATTTTTGGGAGTGAGGACGGATCCAGACTTGGATTGTAACTAGTATCCTCAAATGATCCTGTCTTGGTTTGTTCGTTTATATCATTAAGTTTCCATGTTTTTGCTGGTTTATTAGTGACTGTATGACATTTATTCATGATTCATTTAACTCACACATGAACTGAACATGAATTTGAGTCATTTTCTCTTTCTGTCTTCAGTCTGTTTAGATGCAGAATTACAGAGGAACAGTGTGTCATCCTGACTTCAGCTCTGAAATCAAACCCGTCACACCTGAGAGAGCTGAACCTGATCTGGAATAAACTAGGAGACTCTGGAGTGAAAAACCTCAGTGATCTACTGATGAACCCACAATTCAAGCTGGAGAAACTACAGTTAGTATCATTATACTGTATTTACCGTTTAGTTTATTTTAAGTCAACAGGGCACAAGTCACATCATTTGTAGCTCTTGTAAGGGTGGACCTCCTACAGGGGTTCAGGCTGTAGGGTTGCCGAGCGACTAAAGAAACGTTATCAGCAAGATGGTAGAAAACTGTACATTTCTTGTCTATTACCACCCACTGCAACTTATACCAACGACGGAAATAAGCGCAGTTATAATAGCAAAATATGTGGGAGAGCGTTGCTATAGGGTGACGATATTATATTGCAATAGGGAGCACATTAATGTTAATACCAAATCAAAACTAGTTAGCACATCATTTGTAATAGAAAGGGTTTAATGACAATATCTGGTTATGGTTACACTTAAAATAGTTACAAAAGAGATGAATGAGATGATAAAATCTCATACCATTAATCATACCCAGCATGTATGTAAAAACTTACCTGAGAGATAGAGAGAGAGAGATAGAGAGAGAGAGAGAGAGAGAGGGAGATTTGATTTTGATTTTTCAAGCATCTTTATTTAACAAAACTAAAAAAATCACATCAAGTCACATGACATCAAAAATTCCACAAAATTTAAAACATTTTATAAAAAGACTGCAAATTGAAGTTCATTTTCAATAACGGAACACAAAGCTCCTCTATGACACCATATTCTTTCAGAAATATTTAAGGAGTCCATAGCTTTTTAAAAACGAAAATCAATTAAAAGCCTTGATTTGATCATAGCTGCAAACACCTTTTCAACATTATGATTGATTCTTTGCTCAATTTTTTCTCTTCTGCTAATGTAAATGGCCATTTTGGCTTTTCCCAAAATAAAATTAAGCAATTGACAATCATTCGTTCTTTTTTGAACACATTTAAAACCCAAAATAAAACTCTGCACAAAAACTTCTCATTAAAACAATTAAAAAGATTTTGCAAACCATCAAATAAAGGTTTAAGTCTTGAGCAATACAAAAAAGTATGAAAAACGGTCTCTTTCTGAAAACAAAAAGGACATTCATTGCTAAAATCTGGATTCAAAACAGAAATAAAAGCATTTACAGCAATAATGCCATGCAGAATTCACCATTGTAGATCTCCAGCTCTTTTAGTTAACGGTGGCTTGTACAGTGCTCTCCACTCTGGTCTAACATTATTACTCATCTTAAAAACAGTACGCCACGGTGTGTCAATTCTTTCATGTAGTCCCCTTTTGTTAAAAACTTTTACACAAGCTTTATAAATTTTTTCCCCCATTACTTTCATACAAATCCATATCTGTCACCTTTTCAGATTCCAAAATAAAATCCTGTACAATCTCCTAAATTTTGTGAAAGAAGCAGATTTGGAAACTGGTCCTTTTCATTAGGGATAAATTCCCCTTCACTATAACCTTGAAGCATTTTTAATTCTTCTATTATAAAAGCATATTGTAATTTCTGTAATACTTGTGTAACAATTCGAATGGATTTCACTCCTAAAAGAACAGCTACATCCTCAGTTTTACCAAAACTTGGCCCAGCCACTTTGATTAAACATCCAATCGTTATAATCTTGGATTTAATGAATGCTGCAGTCATTGTCCCACATGCACCCAAAATGTCCAAACGTGATCCATAGATCAGGGGTTCCTTCAATAGCCAGAATAAAGATGACGTAGGATCAGTTCTTTTCACCTGAAAGAGATCCCATACTTTAAAAAGATTCCTGTAAAACTCTGGCATCCTGGATGTGTTGACTTTTTTGGGATCCAACAAGAACAAAGGCTTATCCAAGCATAGTCCTTCAGCAGTCTTTAAAATAATACTGGCCACTGGCCTCCAGCTTAAGTTCTCTGGGCCAGTAAGGAATCGCTGTATAAACTGTAAGCGAAAAGCTGCAGTCCTACTTTGTAAATGTACAAGCCCTTGCCCTCCTTCTTCTCTTGGTAAATACAATACATTATGGGGTACCCAATGCATTTTTTCCCCAAAAAAATCTATTAATATGGATTGGATTTTCCCAAGTAAATATGCAGGTGGGTCTATACAAGCCAGTCGGTGCCATAAAGAAGAGGCCACCAAATTATTAATAATAAGGGTACGTCCTCTATATGATAAATTCTTTACAATCCATTTCCATTTCATTAAACAACCTTTAAGTTTTTCAGTTATTCCCTCCCAATTTTTTTGAACAAACATTTCGTCTCCTATAAACAATCCCAAATATTTTAAACCATCTTTTTTCCAAGTTAACCCATTTGGGAGTGTTGGAACCCCTCTTTCCCACTTTCCTATTAACACTGCTTCACTTTTACCCCAGTTAATTCTAGCTGAAGAGATGACTTCAAAATCCCGTAATGTTTTCAATAATGTGTCTACATCATTTTGCTTATTTACTATTATGACAACATCATCAGCATATGCTGATAAAACTAAAGTGCTTTTACTGGCTTGTATAGATACCCCTTCTAAAACTCTTCTCAATTTATTTAAAAGTGGTTCGATTGCTAGTGTGTAAAGTATCCCAGACAGAGAACATCCCTGTCTTACTCCACGACACACTTTAAAAGGAGCACATAAGCCACCGTTAACTTTCAATACACTCTCAATGTCATTGTATAAAACTTTTATATATCTAATAAAATCATAACTAAAACCAAATGCGTGTAAAGTTTTCTACAGATAGTCATGTTCTACATGATCAAACGCTTTCTCTTGATCTAAGGAAATCAAACCCATATCTATATCCATAATTTTAGAAACATCAAATAAATCTCTTATTAAATGGATATTATCAAAAATTGATCGCCCAGGTATACAGTAGGACTGACCAGAGTGGATTACCTCCTCCAAAAACCCTTCCTAGTCTAGTAGCTAACACTTCTGAAAGCAACTTATAGTTACAGCACAACAAGGATACAGGTCGCCAGTTTTTTATGTCTCTCACATCACCTTTTTTCGGCAAAAGGGTAAGGACCGCTCTTCTACAGCTCAGCGGCAGAAGTCCTCTGACTAGGCTGTCACTGAGAACTGCCAGCAGATCCTCCCCTATCATAGGCCAGAAGGTTTTATAGAACTCAACTGGGATTCCATCTGTCCCAGGAGCCTTACCATTCTCCATGCTTTGGAGAGCTTCGTGCAGTTCACCTAGGCTTATAGCCCTCTTGAGTGCTGCATTAGAGTCCTCAGAGACCTTTGGCAGTTCCTCAAAGAAACACTGCTCAACAGACTGATTCTCCTCGTGCTCACAACTATAGAGTTTTTCATAAAAAACATTTGCTCTTTTACGAATTTTAATAGGGTCTGATATCAGAGAACCAGTCTCAGAAAATAAAGAATGTATAACACGTTTTTGACCGTTCTTGTTTTCTAGACTAAAGAAGAATTTTGACGGCAAATCCATCTGGTCTATATCTTGAAATCGAGATCGAACTAGCGCTCCCTGTGCTTTGCATGTCAGACAACACCGATTTCTTTAAAAAAAGGCCTTCAATATGCATTTGATTTCCACTTGACTGTGCCGCTTCTTGAAATTTCAGAATTTCATCCTCTAACACTCTAATAGATTTAATTATATCTTTTGTGACATTATGAGTGTACTGTTGACATAGTTGCTTAATTTGAGTTTTACCAAACCCCCACCATCTTTGCAAAGACTGAAAACTTGCTTTTTCATTCCTAAAATTTTCCCAAAAGAATTTAAACGTATCTATAAAATGTGCATCACTTAATAAATTTGTATTAAAATGCCAGTAAGCACTTTTCAGCTTGACAAAGTTTAAAGTTACTGTACTTATAACTAGACTATGATCAGAAAACCCAACTGGGGTTATGAAGCAGTTCTTAAAAATGCTAAGATGGTGTTTAAAACAATATAATCTGTCTAATCTCGCTAAAGATAACCTATTATCATGGGCATGTGTCCATGTATACTGTTTTAAATTCCCATTTAGACACCTCCATACATCACATAAATCATTTGTTTCAACCATCTGAGTAAGTCGTTTACGAGAAGGCATATGTGGTTCTACGTGATTCCTGTCTACGTTACTTTCTGCACAATTAAAATCTCCACCCAAAATTAAATACTCTTCACTATTACATTTTTCCAAAGTTTCAACAAGAACATGTAAAAACACCATTCGTTCTGATGGTAAAGTTGGGGCATATAATTGTGGGGCACACAAATAAAAACAAAAGTGTGATTCTCAACCTGAGCTCGAATCTTTAGCAGTCTACCTTTCACAACCTCTTCCGTCTCAATGGAACAGGGAGTAAAACTGTTAGCAAATAAAATAACAACCCCTCCACTAAATGAAGATTTATGACTTAAAAAAGATTGAACCTTTAAATTCTTTTTCCCATTCAGCAGCATTGGTTACATCACTATGTGTTTCTTGTACAAGTAAAACATCAATTTTTTTTTGACTCATAATCTCATACATCATTGAGCGTTTTACACGATCTCTAGCTCCATTCACATTTAAAGACGCAATGCGAATGTCACCCATTTGAAAATAAAAAAGTAAACTTAAACCATAAAGAAAAAAGCAGCCAATAAGGGCCAAAAGTTTGAGCCAAATAACTGCCATTAACTTTTAAACTGGTTTTGTAGCTTTGTCACAAATCTTTTCAATCTGTATACCTCTTTGTTTGTGAAACATCCTTCACTCATAAACATCCTAGTATTTTCCACAAAGCGTTTAATGTCTGGAAAATAGTCAGCAACCTGTACCCCCCTCAGATTTTTTGTCAGGTTTAAAAACTTCCTAATTTCCTCAGTATCATAATCTTTACATGTCCATTTATTCTGGGAACAACTAGAAGCACCAGAATCGGAGAAATCGCTCTCACTGCCAACATCATCCACATCAGACTCCTTTTCATTTTCTGCTTTTCTAGCTTGTTTCGATTCAAAAACCTTGTCTTTCTTTTTTCTCTTTAAAGGCGTTTTAAAAACAGCCTGATCCATATCCATCATTAAACTATCACCTAAATTAACACTCTCGGAAGGGGACATTTTGTTCAACCCTACACTAACATGTGAAATATCCATGTTCTCATCAGCCTTGGACTCATTTCTGGCAACAACAGTGACAACTAATTCATTCTCTCCATGATTTTTTTCTGAGGCCTGATTCACCTCTTCTGTCTTTGAAAGAGGCACCGTATCAGTTGTGTTACTAGTGGATGGCCTGGGCTCAACTTGGCTTGGATCAGAAACATTATCTGTTAATCCTTCCTCCCTGACTTGCACACCATTTTCACCTGAGGCATCTTGTGCGTTTGTGCCATTTTTGTCTGGACAAACACGCACAAGATGTCCCGTTTTACCACAGCCAAAGCACTTCATCACATCAGTACTTACAAAGAAGGTGTAATCAAAGTCATCAACCCTCAATTTCAGATTCAGGTTAAGCTCATTTCTATTATCTTTCAGGATCATATAAACAAATCTCCTAAAAGATACTACATGTTTAATCAAGTCTGACTTCAGAGAGCGATTCTTTTCATAGGACTGACTATCTTTCCAAAACGTGACAGTTCGTTGTTTAACATTTCGTCTGTAATGAAAGGTGGAACATTAGACAACGTGACCTTCTTCGCAGGGGTAGAAAGGGGAAGCACTGGGGTAAACAAACCGCTAATTACCACTCCTTTCTCCACAACTTCGTTTGCTTTCTCGACTGAATTCAAAAACAAAACCATAGCGTTATTCATTCTAGGAGCCGCTAAAATACATTCATGGCCAACGACATCACCAACAGCCAGAATGCACTTCTCTACATTCACCGCGGACACCACTTTCACTCCGTGGCGCCGTGTGAGAGACTCCAAACTAGTGCTTATGTTTTGGGCTGCCGTGCTTTCCAGTGATACACTGGTTGGCGACGGCCAACCCCCCCAAAGAAAACTAAATCACCACTTGATTTACCACAGATATCAAAGCCCAAAAACAAAGAAAAAAGATGCCAGCGCAGAGAGAGAGAGAGAGAGAGAGAAAGAGAGAGAGAGAAAGAGAGAGAGAGAGGGGGCAGAGAGTGCCCAAGAAAAGAGGCCGAGAATAAAAAGAGACAGAGCAACAGTTACAATCTTCTTTTATCCCTTCCTTGACCATGTGACTGAAACCCAAATATGAGACATTCAAACTGACCAATCAGGAAATTAAAACTTCCCCCACTGTACTAAAGGTGTGACAATTTGTAGACCCCCAATGTATATACATTTTGGCCTAAAGGGCTTGATCTCTATCAACACCTCTTTGACTTCCAAATGGCACTTGTAGCAAGAGAGAGGGGGTTGAAACAGTAAAGCAAATGTCTTTGTTCATTTTAAAATATCTTTTAGATATTTTCAATCTTACACGCTGCATCTCCATCTGAAGGAAGATTCAGAAATGGTATTAGTTAACGGGTTTGTATGTGTATCAGTAAAAAGAGCATTAAACTTTGAAGCATTTTAAACTTTGTGGCTGTAAAATAGTTTCATATGCTGGAATCTGACAAATCTTTGCTGTGAAACAAGACAGAAGTGAGAACAGACTAAAAAACAGTGTAACAAATTGTCATGAATGTCTGGTTGTAATGAAGCTCACGACGATGGAGAATACAATAACACTGTCTTTAATCACAAATCTAACATGTAGGAGAGATAAAACACAACCACTTCAACATAAACGACAGAACAATGAACAGACAGAACTAAGAGTTTAAATACACAGACAGAGTAATCAAGGTAAAACAGAACAGCTGCAGGAACTAATTAACAACCAAGAACACTAACTAGGGAACACACACAGACAGCAACACCATGATAATAAAACACAACAAAACTGTTACACAAATAGATTATTCTGAAATGTTACATTTATACTGGACTAATGGTACTTTTCACTAAATCTTCTTTTATTAAGCAAAATGTGTATTTAGAGATTGTAAATTACACACTAAAATGACTTTATAATTGATTTAAGTAATAATTCATGAAAAATGTGAAAATAGTCCATTTAAATGTTAATTTTTCTGTCGTTTCTATATTGATCCTATATATTAATCTAGAGTGATAAATTCACTTATTTTTGGGAGTGAGGACGGATCCAGACTTGGATTGTAACTAGTATCCTCAAATGCTCCTGTCTTGGTTTGTTCGTTTATATCATTAAGTTTCCATGTTTTTCCTGGTTTATTAGTGACTGTATGACATTTATTCATGATTCATTTAACTCACACATGAACTGAACATGGATTTGAGTCATTTTCTCTTTCTGTCTTCAGTTTGAGTAGATGCAGTATTACAGAGGAACAGTGTGTCATCCTGACTTCAGCTCTGAAATCAAACCCGTCACACCTGAGAGAGCTGAACCTGAGCGGGAATAATCTAGGAGACTCTGGAGTGAAAAACCTCAGTGATCTACTGATGAACCCACAATTCAAGCTGGAGAAACTACAGTTAGTATCATTATACTGTATTTACTGTTTAGTTTATTTTAAGTCAACAGGGCACAAGTCACATCATTTGTTGCGCTGCATCTCCATCTGAAGAAAGATTCAGAAATGGTATTAAAGGATTATTTCACTTTCAAATGAAAATTAGCCCAAGCTTTACTCACCCTATGTAAGAAAAATATCAATAATTAATTAAAGTTATGAAGTCAAATATCGAGCTTCTGCCAGACTGCCTTCCGCCATTATAAAGCTTGGATGTGTCAGGATATTTATTAATATTTCTTTGATTATGTTCATCAGAAAGAAGAAAGTCATATACACCTAGGATGGCTTGAGGGTGAGTAAAGCTTGGGTCTGGAAAAGCCAACTTAAGCCGGGGACACACTTAAAGTCGGCATGAAGCGGAAGTTGCGATTGTCTTTTCTTCTCTACTGTGACGTCTAGCTGAGTGAAACGGCATCTAAAATAAGAGGGCGGTACTTGATTTCGTACTTGGGGAATTGATTGGATCATTGGAAGTTGGGCGTTGCTAACAAAATGGAGGCGGATCTGAATGCCTGTTTGGGAATTTCTCTCCACCGGACTCTCTGTGAGCACCCTCACGTTACTGTAAGAACCTTATTTATTGAGGATGACGAGGACGGTCAACGGCACTAAACAGCGAGAGAGACTGACTGATTGGCTGATGGTGTGTGTCCACCATAGCATGTGACAGGAAGAGACGATGAGTCGTTTTGAGGGGGAGAGCAGGTTAATGTTTTTGATTAAAGATTACGAGAGCACATGAATTTTAAAAAAATAATGAAGTGCACGGAGAAATTATTCATAATAAATACTACAATATTCCATAGAAAAGTAAGAGTTGTCAATTTTGATTTCATGCCGACTTTAACGATTGTAAGGCCGATTATGAATGTAAATTGATACTTATCACTGATTGCGCTCAAACGCATCCAGTCAGAGCCAGTTGCGTTCAGTCGGCGATTACAAGTATTTAAATCTGCTTCAGTCGCAGGAAACAATCGCTGTGTGTTGAGCTCAGTCTTACAATGTTTTAGCTAGTCGTTAAATGTGTGCCCGGCTTTACTGAAATGCCATTTAAACTTATTTTTCTGAGACTAAAATGTCTGACTCTAACTCCTCCTAGAGGTTTAAAGCTAGAACTACCAAATTCGGCTCAAACCTTCAGACTGTTCTGACTTAAGGGGGTCGCACACCGGACGCGAAGCTCAGCACCACGCTACGTCTTTAAAATCCGAACGCATTGTTTTCTATGAGTGTACGCACACCGGCGGTGACATTCGGCGCCTGTCCGCGGCGCTTAGCTACGACTCAGGAAGTTGTTCAAAATCCTGCTGCGCCACAGAGCGCCATGTACATTGTTTTACATTAAATTTATATTATATTTATCTCAAATCGTTGTTGATGCACATACTGACTTCACCCTGTGCTGGAAGATACATCAGTTTCACATTCTTAATTTAACAGCTTGAATAAAGTCTAAAAATGTATAATAAACGTAGCCTTTGCTTTCATTTTGCTCTGTTGTGTCATTTTTCCATGTACACTAACCTCTTTGCGAAATATTAAAGCATAGACATATGTAACGTTTCCCCGTCGACTTAAAACTCACCCATCGTGCAACTCTTCTATCAGGAGTCAATTCAAAATTGAGCTCGCGCGTATATAATGTGCGCGGCCAGTGTGCGATACCTGTGAGTTGTCCACGACGCGGCGCGGCGCTGAGCTTCGCGTCCAGTGTGCGACCCCCTTTAGTGTGCTTTATCTTTTCTAACTGATCGGACTTACAGTTTTCCTAAAAATGACTATTAAAACTCTGAAAAATCCCATTGACTTTCATTGATGGAATGTTCAGATGAGCCAAAACTGTTCAAACGCCAACTGTCAAAATTCAAATTTAAACACTGAAGCCCATTAGACTCAATTAAACTGACATTCTGTGTACTATTTCTAATCCATTGAAACTCATTCAAACTCATTTAATCTATCTGTCTGACCATTTCTATCTATCTATCTATCTCATAGCAACCACCCAGAACACCATGGCAACAGCATAGTAACCACACAGAACATCCTAGTAACCGCATAGCAACTACCCAGATCACCATACCAAACCCCCAGAATACCCTAACAACCACATAGCAACACCCTACCAACCACCCAGAATAGCTTAGCAATGGCATGGCAACACCGTAGTGACCATCGTGAGTACCTTAACAACCACATGGCAGCACCCTAGCGGCCACCCAGAATACCCTAGCAACCGCATAGCAACACCCTAGCAACCACCCAGAATACCTTAGCAACCACATAGTAACACCCTAGCAACCATCCTGAGTACCTTAGCAACCACATAGCAACACCCTAGCCACCATCCTGAGTGCCTTAGAAACCGCATAGCAACACCCTAGCAACCACGCAGAATACATTATCAACCACATAGCAACACCCTAGCAACCATCCTGAGTGCCTTAGAAATTGCATAGCAACACCCTAGCAACCACGCAGAATACATTATCAACCACATAGCAACACCCTAGCAACCATCCTGAGTGCCTTAGAAATTGCATAGCAACACCCTAGCAACCACGCAGAATACATTATCAACCACATAGCAACATCTTAGCAACCACATAAAACCCTTGCAACCACTCAGAGTACCCTAACTTTTTTATCTAGTTTTCATTTGAAAGTGAACTAATCCTTTAGCAGGTTTGTATGTGTATCAGTAAAAAGAATATTAAACTTTGAAGCATTTTAAACTTTGTGGCTGTAAAATTGTTTCATATGCTGGAATCTGACAAATCTTTGCTGTGAAACAAGACAGAAGTGAGAACAGACTAAAAAACAGTGTAACAAATTGTCATGAATGTCTGGTTGTAATGAAGCTCACGACGATGGAGAATACAATAACACTGTCTTTAATCACAAATCTAACATGTAGGAGAGATAAAACACAACCACTTCAACATAAACGACAGAACAATGAACAGACAGAACTAAGAGTTTAAATACACAGACAGAGTAATCAAGGTAAAACAGAACAGCTGCAGGAACTAATTAACAACCAAGAACACTAACTAGGGAACACACACAGACAGCAACACCATGATAATAAAACACAACAAAACTGTTACACAAATAGATTATTCTGAAATGTTACATTTATACTGGACTAATGGTACTTTTCACTAAATCTTCTTTTATTTACAGATTGTAAATTACACACTAAAATGACTTTATAATTGATTCAAGTAATAATTCATGAAAAATATGAAAATAGTCCATTTAAATGTTAATTTTTCTGTCGTTTCTATATTCATCCTATATATTAATCTAGAGTGATAAATTCACTTATTTTTGGGAGTGAGGACGGATCCAGACTTGGATTGTAACTAGTATCCTCAAATGCTCCTGTCTTGGTTTGTTCGTTTATATCATTAAGTTTCCATGATTTTGCTGGTTTATTAGTGACTGTATGACATTTATTCATGATTCATTTAACTCACACATGAACTGAACATGGATTTGAGTCATTTTCTCTTTCTGTCTTCAGTCTGAGTGAATGCAGTATTACAGAGAAACAGTGTGTCATCCTGACTTCAGCTCTGAAATCAAACCCGTCACACCTGAGAGAGCTGAACCTGAGCGGGAATAAACTAGGAGACTCTGGAGTGAAGCACTTATGTGACGTACTGAAGGATTCACACTGTAAACTGGAGAGATTGAGGTCAGTAACATTCTTCACATACAAGAATCAAAATGCTTAAAATCACTTTAACAGTTTAAACTAAAACACTTTATACTCAATATCTCACAATGAGTCTGAGTTCACATTATATTTGCTCAAAATTCTTCACCTTAATGATTTGTTTGTAAGATAATCTCTCTTCCTCTGTTTGTGTCTTTCTAGTCTACGGGACTGTGGCATTACAGATGTTTCTTCTTTAACTCAGTCTTTGACTAACTCAAAAGCACTGCAGTTTTTAAAATATCTTGATCTGAGTTATAATAAGATAGGAGACTCAAAGCAGCTCAGTGACGTGTTACGAGACTCAAACTGTGTCCTGAGGTGAGGAAACATCACTGTGATATTAAAGAGATCTTCATTTACCTCTGATATGTGAACAAACCTTTCAGATTTTCGTGAAAGGAAATTATCATTAAGCTTTATTGCAACAAAGGGTTTGTGTGAGAACAAAATGTGAAGTTATTAAAATGTTCAACACAAAGGAGGAAAGAGAACAAAAGCACACTGTCACAGCTTTATACAACAACACCTGCTTTATTAACTGTGTCAGTAGTGAATCATTTCAGTGTGAAAATAGACTTGTTCAGATTGTAGGAAAACGCTGCACTCCTGCTAAAATCAGTGCGTTCAGCTTCAGCTCACAGCCGTCCAGCCTCACATGAGAAATGTCTCTGTCTCTAGTGTGTTTTTACTTTGACAAGCAACACGTCACACTACTTTACACTCACTTTACTTTCAGTTATTTACTAAGAGCCCTACAAACATGTTTAAACTAGAGGACAAACGGCTTTAACTAAAGGTTTTTGTTTTAATTCAGAATATCATTTGTATTTGCTCCCTGTGGTTTATTCCATACGCCGTACACTCATTAGTTTCTTCTTTACAGTCACTCAATAGGAGTCACACCAACACAAACACACACACATATCAACACGATTCATGTTTCAATGTATTATATTTAAAACACAAATATCTCTGCAAGATCATGTAAAGTCAGTAATTAATCTGATTACAGGAATTTAATGTAACTTCTTTTTACTCAAAAAACAGTAATTGAAATATATTAACTAATTTGCATATTGAACACTGATTGTTTTCTCTTCTGTTTCACCTTACAGAGTAGATGGTAATCTGTGAAATCATCATGAGAGGAGCAGAAATCATCAGGTGATCCACAGAAGAGTCTCACTACTGTGTCTATGAGGAGAAATAAATGTGTGATTAATGTGTAAATGTGTTTCATACAGATGGAAGAGACTCAGACTTTACAATGAAATAAAGCAGCATGTGTGTTAGAAACATGTGATATTGAATGATTAATGTTGCTTTAGTATTCAGACAAATGATGGTTTAGTTTTATTTAAAGGTGAACAGGAGGAAGAAGCTCAGATGAGTCTGTCAGCAGAAATCTTCAGGCTCTTCAGTATCAGACCTACAAATATAATAATGTTTGGATTGAACTCATCCATAATGATTCAAATGTTTCTAATCATAAACGTGATTGTCAAGTATAGCACATAAATGTATCAAAAGAGATAAAGTCTACATGTTAATTCAAACATTTACATGATATCTTTTAAATTTTATGCACAGAATATATTCGTTTATTTTTGTTATTCTGTTTTATTTTATATTAAGTTATCTATGTGTCTGTTGTTAATGCACAGATATACAGTATATTGTCTTTGTTCTGTGGATGGAGTCTCTTCTAGACCAACTAAACATTTTCATCAGTTAACAGCATTTGTGTGTCTTTCAATTGATTTTGTTTGAAAAGTTCACTTGTCTGTTGTATTATTGAAGCTACATGAGCAGATGCAGAAAGATTCTCCTTCTTAAATAAAGGTGAAGTTGTAGATATTAAACATAAAACCATATGAGCGATCTTTAGGATTGTTGGAGAATCACGTTACATTGTGACCTCGGTCAAAATCGAGGGGTCGAGGGTCTGTCCAAATAAACTGCCCTTGTCCACTTTGTCCAAGTTGAATGACTTCAGAATGTAGCAGGGATTCCCCCGAGGGGAAGTTAAACGCAGCCAGTATTAGGGTTGTATGTTAATTGAAATCATAATAAAACCACGATGAAAGCATGATTTTTTTTCCACCAGCCCCTGCAGTGTGTAATCTGAATACAGCACGCCTAAATCCAGCATGAGAACAGAACAGACCGGGTTTATCGTTACAACATGGAAGAAAGCAAAGAAACGGAAGGTGAATTCAGGCCAGGATAAGGACTTGACCCCCCAAAAAAATCAACATCTGTAGTTTGGGAATATTTTGGATACTGGAGAGATGAGAACCAGATAATTTGCAAAACACTGCAAGATTTGAGTGAGTTTGACAAGGGCCAGATTGTGATGCTAGACGACTGGGTCAGAGCATCTCCAAAACTGCAGCTCTTGTGGGGTGTTCCCGGTCTGCAGTGGTCAGTATCTATCAAAAGTGCTCCAAGGAAGGAACAGTAGTGAACCGGCGACAGGGTCATGGGCGGCCGAGGCTCATTGATGCACGTGGGGAGCGAAGGCTGGCCCGTGTGGTCCGATCCAACAGACGAGCTACTGTAGCTCAAATTGCTCAAGAAGTTAATGCTGGTTCTGATAGAAAGGTGTCCGAATACACAGTGAATCACAGTTTGTTGTGTATGGAGCTGCATAGCTGCAGACCAGTCAGGGTGTCCATGCTGACCCTTGTCATTTTTGACTGGGAACACTACGAGTGTGATAGGGTTTTCAACACAGCACAAGGGTTAAAGCAGTTTCATCTTTTCTCAATAGTGTGTTTATCTGCTGGTGAAATTAAAGATCTGGTGGAGTGTTGTGGTAAAAAAAAAAAAAAAAAGGATTATTACTACAGAACTGAGATACATTGTTGGAACAATACTGAACATCTGCTGACCTCGAGTACATCTGTCCTCTGTGCTCATTAGATGAGAAGCTCTGTACAATATCTTGCTCTCATTTATGGACATTTCAATTCATAACATACAATCCAAGCACAACAGACTACACCATAGTGTTCTTGTAAATGATATTAATGCACTCTATTCAGCCATAAATGAACATGCCCAAGCTTGACTGATTTAATACACAATTTGTGTATTGCAAAGATCCTTATTTTATATTTTCATCAACACTTCAGCTGACTGGTTCGGCTTCCGTTCTGATCTCCTCATATTCTCACTGCACGTCTTTTCCATTCACTGCCTCTCACAAGCTGCCATTTATACACTTGATTTTTTAAGGCTAAGCATGGAGAAATAACAGACTTATGTTAAACATAAGTTAAATAGCTAATGTGCAAAACTGGAATATGGCAAAAAATAAAAAATAAAAAAAACACTTCTGGAGGGAATTAAACCATAACCAAAACCAAATCATTCTGATGACAGACTTTGGTGAGGCGCTTCAGAACCACCAAACCAACTTTTGAGATCCTGCGATGCGATTGGTCCGCTGGTTAGTCCAGCTATCCAATCACAGCCTCTGTTGAGCCAAAGGCATGTGAGCTTTTGTTGCGCATCGAGGAATTTATTCAGTAAATGTTTCCATCGTAACTTATGCGCATTTCTTATTGGATAAAACAATTATCCGCCTCAGTTGAGCTTATATGTTTTTTATGCACATTTTATGCATCTTGGCATTTCCATCCAGCGTTTTTTATTGCAATATCCCAAAATTTGCATATAAATAAGTGGATGGAAACAAATGCCAGTACACACAGTTAACATGTTTAATGTAGCTGTGCACAAAGATGTAGACGCAAATGATCTTGCACAATGACACTTCAGTTCATCTGAATTTCACACTATTGACTCTTGCTCACTACATCAACTTTTGGCGACATTTCCTTCGATGAGACAGCAGAGCGCTGGATGTGACGAAACTCCTTCCACATGGCAGGCAGCGGTGCGGCTTCTCTCCGGTGTGAACTCTCTTGTGTATTTTCAGGTTCCCTGACTGACTGAAGCTCTTGTCACAATGTGAGCACTTGTAGGGTTTCTCTCCCGTATGGACCTTCTGATGCTCTTTCAGATATTTGGCTCTAGAGAAGCTGTTCCCGCACACCGAGCACACGTGAGCTTTCTCGCCGCTGTGTATTTTCTGGTGCTCTTTCAGGTAGCCCAGCTGCGAGAACATCTTTCCACAGAAAGAGCACAAGAAAAGCTTCTGGTGAATTTTCTGGTGGATCTTCAGGTGCTTCGCTGAAATGAAGCTTTTACCGCACTGGCCGCAGCTGAACGGTCTCTCTCCCGAGTGCGAGTGCTGGTGGTTTTTGAGGATGGTGGCCTGCGTGAAGCTCTTCCCACACTCGTGACACGTGAACGGACGCTCTCCGGAGTGAATGCGCATGTGGTTCTTAAAGTGTCCTTTGCGTATGAAGCTCTTGGCGCACAGCAGGCAGGTGAAAGGCTTCTCTCCGGTGTGGATCCGGATGTGATTCTCCAGGCTCTCTTTGCGTGTGAAGCTCTTCCCGCAGTGAGGGCAGCTGAACGGCTTCTCTCCGGTGTGTGTTTGCAGGTGTCTCTTCAGATCTGCGTTTTTGAAGAAGCTACTGCCGCACTGCAGACAGGTGAAATCACGCTCTCCGGTGTGAATTTTGATGTGGCTTTTAAGGTTCACTTTGAGGGTGAAACACTTCCCACACTGAGGACAGATGAATGGTGTTTTTTTGGCTCCTGTTCTTCGCTGAGAGAAATCGCTTTCGGTCTGTGAGCGACTCAACGATTTTTCTCCCGTTATGACCTTCTGAGGTCTCTGATACTGATGATCCTCCTCCACTACATTCAGTTCTTCACACTCCACTTTCACTTCCGTCAGGTCTAAAATCAATTCAGAGAAATAAGAAACAAAAGTGACCCACAGTTTCATGGCAGAAAGCAAGAGGTCAATCATCAGGGCTCCAGATGAACACATGAACTGATCCTGGCACTGGTGAAAATTACAACAGTCATATTATTATAGTACTGCACCAGTACAATCAGTTCGGTCAATAATAATGTTTACTAGAGATGCTCTGATCTATCGTCTGCAGATCAGTATCGTGACTATCGGTGACTCGATCGGTAGTGACTAAATTTGGCCGCTCTCACGAACCGAATAGTACCGCTGATGAGCACAGATCACCAATCATTTCTTCTGGTGTATTTGCACTAACAGGGAATCTCTGACTTGCGTCTCCTCGTCTCAAGTGTGTGTTCAGACACGTATCATGTCACGTGACTCTGTGAGGATCATCTCAACATCTTTGGACCATGATATTTAATTTCTGAGCTCATTTATATCATGATTAGAGATGCACCGGTCAGAACTGGACAGTTTTTAGTTTTATTTTGGCCAATCTTTGTTCTGGACTTGCACACAAACTACATTGCAATCATTTCCCAAAATGTAATTTGTGTAAAAAATATTAGGAAGTCTGTAAACAGGAAGTTAACACAGACCAGAGACGGGACACGCTGAAGACAGACGCAAAGAGAAGATCAGAGACGAACCAGCAGAGAAAATACCAGAAACAACAAGATCACTGTTCACGATGTTTAAAATATAGGAAGAAAAATACAAATATTGAATTGGGGGAGGGTGTTTATATGAATGAATCTCTGAAGGGAACTGACTGTCTTCAGAAAGGTTTTGATGACATCTTTTCCTGTATAAAGTAGTGTTTATAACTGCTTTGTGTTCAGCGGTACTCAAAGAAACCACTTCTGCTCCATAAGCGCCACCTACTGTCAGAGAGTGAATCTGCATTTTCATTCAGTCCGTCTGCTGTTTTTGTTTTATGCAGCATAATTCCACACATCTAAAGTTTAAATCTTGTAATTATACAATCTAATTTAAAACAACTGTTCATGTTACATGTGTGCAGCATCTTTGTTTGGATCATGATTAAAATGCAGAGGTTTACTCTAATTTCAAATGACTACAAGTATTTAGTTTGGCCTGTTATAGAGCAAATAAACAGCAAATAAATTTGCTTAAAGAAAAATAAAAATAAATCTGTATTTGAATCGGCCAATTTGCTAAGAAAAAACATCAGAATCAGCCATGAAAAACATGATTGGTGCATCACTAATCATGATCATCTGCAAAGAAAGATCATTTAACAGCTCCTGTGATTTTCACCAAACAGTCATTAATGAAGAGTCAAGAATGATCACAGACCTCTCTGTTCCTCAGTTTCTTCATCATTCATTCTGCATGTTTCTGCATCACTCGTGTCTTCACTCTCCTCTTTAATAAACTCCATCTTTACAATAGTGTCACTCGCACTGTTCACTTTCTACACCTGGAAACTGTTGGAGCAGAAAGTCATTATTAATATTAAGTGCTGAATTCATCATACGATGGTCACATGTCACTCATGAATATTAAAAATGTGTGTGACGTGACAGGATATGAACCATAAACTCACAGCTGCTTGTGTGAAATAACACTGAAACACCTCAGCCGTGACTGACTGTGTTTCTGTGAAAACCTTTAGAAAGCAGGTGTGTTAGAAATAAAATCACTGATGCCACTGTATTAAGACTTTCAGTGTTTCTATTATAACATGAACTTACATATTCAGTATTTTGTATTTTTTTTAATAAATACAACTGATTATATAAAACAATTCTCAACTTTTTTTTTTTGTAGCTGATAATGATTCATATATGTTATATATCAATATCCTATAAAATCTTCTACTATCACTGTATAGGAACTGTAATATAATGTTTAATAATATATATAATATAATGTACTGTCACCACAGATATGTCTTTGGAATTAATAATAAAAAAGACCTATTTTAATTTTCATTGCAAATACAATGACTGAATTAATTTTAAATGATCTAATCGCCCTAAATCTTATTTCTAAACTCAGTATTGTTTGTACTGCGCTGTCTCGCGTTTATTTATGCTTAAAGATGTCAGACAGCACGTGTCAGTATTTGTCACTTTCTATATCTATATCTATTCATCACATATACTGGCGCCATAAACAGATATTTTAGAGGAGAAAACATTATAATCAGATCAGGCTAGCGCTCACTGGCTTTACCAGAGCTGCCATAACTAATACCAGATCATCTGCAGAATGTGTAAACTACTGTAAAACATAAATACATTTACCGTTACGCCAGCTTTCCTCTCGCCTTCTATAATATATGGAGAGATTGATATGGCATTTCAATGGCAGTTGCTCCGCTGGCGCGTGACACCCGGAAGTGCGCGATCTGCTCACTGACGCGCGGTCCTAGTGCCAGGTTGATTTGAGCCAATCAGACAAACCCATTTTGTTTAAGATGCACTGTGTGATTTTTTGCTACTTAAAAGGGTTTTATGTTTTTACATTAAAAGAGTTAATCACATGGGATAACTCATTTTAGTTTTATAGAAAGTGTTTTTATTATTATTATTATTATTCTACATGAGTGTATTCATATTGACACAACATGACTATACAGAGGTACCACTGATGATAATAGCAATGTAGGAACTACACAAATATTCTTACATTATAAAATATATTTCTATCGTAATAAAGTTCTTGTGATCAAATCAAAATTTTCAGCATCATTACTCCAGTCTTCAGTGTCACATGATCCTTCAGAAATCATTCTAATATGATGATCTGCTGTTCGAGAAACATTTATGATTATTATCAGTGTTGACAGTTGTGCTGCTTCATATTTTGTGGAAACTGTGATACAACTTACTATATGATACCAATGATACTAATTTCTTTGTATGACAGTCTGGCCAAAAATTATGTCTGCACAATTTTCTGTGTGAAAACCATGATACTACATTTAAAAGTTTGGGGTAAGTGGATTTTTTTTTAAATACTTTTATTCATTAAGGAGGCATTAATAATCAAATGTGACAGTAAAGACATTTATAATGTTACAAAAGATTTCTATTTCAAACATAAATTAGCATCGTGCCCCAGAAGACAAATTCATGACAAAATGACCAAAAATAATATTTTATGTTTTCATTAATATTTTAGAATTGACTGATTTAGCACATCATAGCACACTCTTAGGCTCTTAATATTACAAGCAGGTATTTTCAGTTCTCAGTGCAATATTTTGTTGGTTCTCTCTTGTTTTTGTTAATTTATAATGTCCTTGTATGACAGCCTGGCCAAAAAAATATGTCTGCACAATTTTCTGCGTTCCTCAAATGTTGTTGTAACGGTTGATGCAAGACAAGGAGAGATGAAGATCTTGAGACAAAGTGGTATTTCTTAATTGAAAACAAAACACTCAGGAACCATTCGTGGGTCTGTTTTTCCATCACGGTTGGTGCAGGTCAAGGTGAGATGAGGCTAGGATCTACACCAGGACTGGGCAACACTGGCCCTCGCCATCCACTTTCCTGCAAAAACTTCCTCCAACCCTGATCAAACACACATGCCTGTAGCTTTCTGGTCATCCTGAAGACCCTGATTAGCTTGTTTGGGTTTGTTTGATTAGGGTTGGAGGTAAGCTTTACAGGAAAGTGGATTTTGAAGGCCAGAGTTGCCCACCCCTGATCTAGATGTAAAACACCAATTGAAACCTTCGTGTTTTAATTGTTTATATTCTGAACTAATACATTCATGTCTCTGTACTGCCTTTCTCACTGCAGGTAATGTGTTTTAGTAAATGGCTCTTTTGGAGCACATTTGCTCCTGAGGGCAAACCATGACCTGAGGCTACAGATTGGAGCATGAATTTTTCTAGGGGCCTGTATTTATTATGTATGAAAGATTTTAAGTGTCTTTGAAGGCCAGCTATATGGCTGAAACTCCTCCTGCATGTGAAAGGCTTCTCTCCAGTGTGAATCCTTGTGTGATCCTTAAGGCTTGCTTTACATGTGAAACTCTTTCCACACTGAAGGCAGGTGCATGAAGTTTTAGCTCCAGTTCTTTTTCGTGAATAATTCTTTTTAGATTTCTTTCCAGTTTTCAGATGTTCTTCTTCATCTTCACTCAGTTCTTCACTTTCCTCTTCCATTAGGTCTGAATGAAACAAATAAATGGTTAAAAATCAAATTGAGCAGAATACAGGTGAAACAGGATCTAGTTGATCAAAGTGACCCTCAATTTAACAGCACAACACATCAGAGCTCAAGTGTCTGTTTTATGTGATATTTTTATATGCTAAACATTAATAATCTCATTTGTAATGGCAATAAAACTGGGAGAAAGTTGATAGAGGCTGAGAGGACGAGGATGCAGAAATGAGAAATGAGAAGCACCTACTGCTGTTTTACTTTAGTGACCCTTTTCACAAACCTTAATTTAGAGAAATATTAATAAGCTCTATAAGTCAATTAAACAATTTTTTTTTACAGATATAGAGAGTAAACAAACAAACAAACACAAAAATAATAATAAGGTTAAAATGTGTATATGTTTCATATGCCTTTTTTTTTTTGTTTGGAGTAGTCATTTGGGTAAAGACTGTGGATTTCAGATATATCTCAGAAGAAAACAGCAGACGGATCCACTCAGTGTTGTGAGAGAGAGTTTCATATGGGCTGAACAAGATGGTGTCTGTGATGTTTATTTCCTCTGTGTGTTTCTATAAATTATTGCATGTATTTTTGTGCAAGTGAGATGAGTAAAGAGCATCTGTTGCATAAATCATTCTGTCTGGGGCCGTATTCACAAAACATCTTAAGGCTAAAAGTAGCTCCTAACTTGCAGATTTAGGAGTAACTCTTAAAAATAATGGGTGTGTCAGTCCTAATTTTTGCTCTAAGAGTATTTCACAAAGCTTTTTAGCACTAAAACTAGCTCCTAAATCTGTGAAACGTTAGGAGTAGTCAAGAGGACACTAAGAGAAAATCACAAACAATCCTAAAATGATTGTTGCCCAAAGACACTGAACACCACTGAGGCAAAAGGTGATAGATCCTTGAGTCTTGAGCCTTTTCTTCATAAATGCAAGACATATTTTGATTTATAGATTTGAATCTATGATAAAAAGCCAAAAATAGGGGATACAGAAACTGTCGAGGTAACTATAGGTGAGTCGGCTTTCATTTGTGTATACACTACCAGTCAAAAGTTTAGAAACATTACTGTTTTTAATGTTTTTGAACAAAGTCTCTTATGCTCATTAAGGCTGCATTTATTTCATAATAAATACAGTAAAAACAGTAATATTGGGAAATATTATTACAATTTAAAATAACTGTTTTCTGTTTGAATATATTTTATAAAGTAATTTATTCCTGTAATCAAAGCTGGATTTTCAGCATCATTACTCCAGTCTTCAGTGTCACATGATCCTTCAGAAATCATTCTGATATGATGATTTGATACTCAGTTATTATCAATGTTGAAAACAGTTGTGTTGCTTAATATTTTTTTGGAACCTGTGAGTGATACTTTTTTCAGGATTCATCGATGAATAAAAGCTTAAAAAGAACAGCATTTATTCAAAATATAAATCTTTTCTAATAATATAAATCTTTACTATCACTTTTTATCAATTTAACACATCCGTGCTGAATAAAAGTATTAATTTCTTTCAAAAAAAGAAAGAAAGAAAAAACAATGACTGACCCCAAACTTTTGAATGGTAGTGTATATTGTTACAAAAGATTTCTATTTTAAATAAATGCTGATATTTTTAAACTTTTTATTCATCAAAGAATCCTGAAAAAGTATCACAGGTTATAAAATAATATAAAACTGTTTCCAACATTGATAATGTTGGGCGCTGCTCGACCTGGGCAACAGGTAGCTGCACAAAGGTTTTTGTGGCTTACTATTGAAATTGTTCGATTAGAAGATTGGAAGATGACTGCACTCATGCGTGTCCTTTGGATGGGAATTGTTTTGTTTTCCCTCGTTACGAGTACAACTTTGGCGGCACATGGTCATGAACAGGACGCCATCTTCTACACCAGGGAGGCGCTTCTTATGGCATTGCGCTTCGCTGGTACGCGTTTTGAAGCCCCCGCTAATTTGCCTCATTTACCCGAAGAGCTGCGGAGACGACCGCAACAGCAGTTTTGGCAGTATTTGCTTCGCCGCGAGCTAGAGGCATAGTTCGGCGCAGAGGTAAACGGGGAGGTGTACGACAGCGTTTGAGGAGGAGAGGAAATCGTCCAGCTCTGCCTTCGATAATCTTGTTTAATGCCCGTTCATTACGAAATAAAATGGATGAATGTCGGATTAATTAAACTTTTCGTTACGAATATCGGTATATCGGCATCTTGGCTGTGACAGAGACGTGGCTTCAGCCTGACATCCCTGATGCCTATGTTCAGGTGGATGGTTTCACATTGGTGCGTGCGGACAGAGATCTGGTCAGATCAGGAAAATCCTGTGGAGGTGGAGTTTGTGCTTTTATAAATGATCGGTGGTGTGGCTGCATTACTGTGAGGGAGACTATCAAGTGACAGAGACGTGGAACTGTTGTGCATTAGTTTGCGACCATTTTATGTGCCACCGGATGGTAACGCAGTAAGAGCTGCGACGCAGGTGTCTGAGTGCGTGCAACAGCAGCTCCAGCGTACGCCTAATGCTCCTCTGTTTGTTCTGGGTGATATGAATCGTTGTCTTCTTGAAAGATTTCTTCCTGGTTTTCAATAATATGTTAACTGTAATACAAGGGGCATTAATATTTTGGACAAGTGCTATCTGAACATATCAAATGCATATACTGTGAAAGTTGTCACTGTAAATAAACTTTTTTTTTAAATGTCAAATTGTATATGACAGACGGATTATATATATATATTCTATCACCGGCATGTACACAGTTTGCTATATTCATCATTATTTGCTGGACAGACCCTCTGATAACTTTTTCCACCATTCAGCTCTTTATTAACTTTAGAGAGCCTCTTCATGTGTACTGCAGTGCGCAGGCTCATGGCAGGATTGAGCGCGAACGTGAGATTACGGCATGGTGTGGCCGACCACTGCCCAAAATAAAAAAAAACCAAAATCGCTAATTTTATTTAAATATAGCTAAAATAGCTCCTTGTCGCAAAACATTAATCAAAGTCGCAGCAACAATGAGAAAGTAGCTAAATTTGGCGACAAAATCCCCAAATTGGCAGCATTGATCACCATGTGCATAGCAGAGCCATGTCTCTACATGACTCTGGACTGTAGGTACTTGCCATATTGCTCTTTTAGCTGTCTTTTCCGTCTTTCTCCCGAACGAAGAAGGTATGCTGTGTTTCATGCTACAGATTAGTTGTTAGCATTGGTTGAAAATAATTCACATACAGAAATACAAGATGTTTAAGTTGTTTTTATTTATTTTGTCCGTTATTTACAGATGTAAGATCATATATATTTAACATGCATGTTTCATTGTTGTGGATTGGTATACTTGGGAATGTTATTTTTGTTGGCAGTGTTACTGATGTTACTGCGTTTTCTCCATTTCTGTCCTTTTGCTTCTCTTTTCCGTCTTTCTCCCGAACGAAAGAGTGTTACTGATGTGTGAGCTGAAGCTGTCGTGACGGCCTATCTATATAAAAATACATTCCCTATGCAGACCCAATCCGGCGCTCTCCTGTCGTTTTTCACTTATTTTCAACACAACGCAGACTACAGATTAGTACAGATAGTACAGAAGCATACGGCTACATTAACATGGGCGTGCTTTGTGAGCGGGACACGAAAGTATGGTAAAGTTCCTTGAAACGGCATCAAATACGCAGAAACTGCGAAACCAAAACGCTTTATTATGCATACCAGTGTATTCAATTGGTGAAACATACGTTTTTTAAATATATGATCCGTGAAATATCACGTGACGAATCTGTCGCAGTCTAACTTCTGCTGGAAATCCAGGTAAACATCTGCGTGCACGCGCATAAGAATTTTCCACAAATGACAATCTTGAAAGCCATGGATGTTAAAACACGAAGAAAGGGTTACTGGGAAAGGGTTATTGAAAACAAGTATGTTTCTGAAGGTTTTCTCCCATTTTATCTACCGTTTTAGGCTGTTGTTTTTGTGATGTGAAATCGAAAGTATTTTTGAACCAGACATTTACAGTAGACATGTAGATGAAGCCTAAGGTTTTTTTTTTTTTTTTTTTTATTAAATCGAATATTTCAGTTCATATAGCAATTATGATTAGTAGTTATACAGTATGACCATTATAATTCAGGTTACTTTTACTCAACCATCATTGTGAACTTAAAGTAATGTTTAAATGACAAACGATTAAACAAATAATAAAGATTGGGTAAATATGATTGTAAAATTATATCAAACTGCAATAGAGAATATAACAAATTGGGTAAATTTCTGTTCCCCAGTGAATTCATATTTAGAGTCATGAGTCAGTTAAACTCTGAAAACAATCTGAAATTATTAAGACCATTCAGTTATTTTACATGACAATATATTTGTAACTCACTTTATTTTATTCATTGTTTTCTCTGTTGTTGTTAACTCATCATTCTTCATTATTTTCTTCAGTAACTGCCATGTTCTTCATCTCTGTAAAATCTTGTCATTTCCAGGTCCTGCTAAACGATTGATTGTTTTCTCAAACCAGTGCTGATCAGAGGAGCGAGGAAAGGACTCTCTCTCTAAGATGAGTCTCTCAGAGAAACACAGGTAAGACTGCGTCTGTTTCACACAATCATTTTAAACTCTGCTGGAGTTTGTTTTTTAAGCATTGTTTTATATTGGAAAATGCTTTGCACAACTTCAAATATGAACTTCTTAAATTAACTCTGACATTGTCTATAAAACTCTGTTTGCCACAGGACTCTATAGACAATATCACAGTTAATAATTTATAGATGTGACCACACTGAATTAATCCAAATACATGATTTCAACAAGGTTTTTAGATCATAAAATTATTGACAGACATAAGAGAAACAGCTGTTAGCAAAACTGTGTCACACAGACATTTCTGCTCTCCATTTCTGTTAATTAAACAAAACTTGACATGTTCTCTTAATTTAGTATTGTTTAACATATTTAATCTCACTCATGTACATTAATGAAATCATTAAACCAATGTGAGCCAGTAAAATAAAATGATTGTTAACTGTAAAACTATAAATTGTGTGAGTGTGTGCATTTCTGTGGAGGATTAGATAAAGACACGGATGTGTTTCAGACACAGTTGAACCTCCTTTACTAAAGTGTTTTTCTCTCTGTTCTTTGTGTCATTAGTGTAAGATCAGGATCACATGTGTCCAGCTCTGTGTCTCTGAAGAGTGATCGGTCAAAACATGAAGGACCAGACTTCAGTGAGGAAAAACCATCATCTGATAAAAGGTATTTTGTGTGTTTACATTATAGGGTTGCATTATTTGTCCACAGTGGTGTATGTGATTGAACTTTTTTTCTTCAATATTTTCTTTGAGTTTTAACATTTACAATTACATCCTGTACCGACGGTACCAAACATTTATGCACTATAGCATGTAGGCTGAACCCAAACAGATTATCAGAGCAAATCAGTAATTTTAAAACTCTGTGAGACGTAATTTCACAAACAGTGTGTAGTGGCTTTCCTATAAGCCCTGGAACAGGTGATAAGATGTTCTTAACTCGTATGTTTCATTTAATAAAAGAAACTGCAGCTTACAACAAAGCACATGGGTTCATGGCTCTACCTCTGTGTGATACTGGAAGAACCATATATTCCCGCCACCTGTTTCCCCCACCACGCAATCGTGAGAAGTTTAAATATCATATAACTCCTCCCAGTCCACACCGCCATCTAGTGGTTAAAAATTACATTTGGCTCTTACAGTGTGAGTGATTTAGTGGTACCACGTTTTCTCTCTCTCTCTCAAAATGCACAAATGGCTTCACATCCATAGTGTCCACATTGATTTTGCTCTGCAAGTGAGCTGCACGGTGCACTGCACAATATGGTGCAATAAAAGACTTTAGCGCACACCGTTTTAAATCATGACAGTTTATAGATTTAAGCGATTTAAATTATAAAGTACTCGTGCTCTCTGAGAGATTACACACAGTTGGTTATGTGAATGTCTACAGCATGTGTAACAGCATATTGTCTCCATCCAGTAGGTCTTAGTGACAGCAGTCTTTAAAACCTGCTACTGTCTACTATTGGCTGTCTGTATTATTAATGATAATCAAACAACAAAAGAAAAGCTTTAATAAGGATTAATCTATATTTAACTTATATTGTTATGACTATGCAGAGATATTTTATATTTGATTATTTAATTTCTGTGGTATTTTTACTTGAATACTGCTGTTAGGCCTACCTGAAAAAAATATACTACTTTGGTTTACCAACATAGTATCCACTTTGGTATTGAGTACTGTGTACTTTTGGTGGTATCTGTACAGACTACTAAGATTTTTGGTATTGTGACATCACACACATTAGTAACACTCTGCGTATCGACAGCATCCTCAGTAATATCAGCCATTTTTTTCAGTACTGTTTCTCTGCATGTTATTCTACTAAGGCTTGCGAACAGTATTTCCAAACTACATCATCCAGTAAGTGCTAAATAAGCTGTTCAGTGATAAGAAATGTGCGAAGCAGAAAACTTTATGATTTTTCACACGGCCATCTTACCTGAAGTCCTCTATGTGATTGAACTTGAATAAAACAGTAAGTCACAATAAAACTCAATTCCTGGGAACCTAATGGAACTCAGTCTAGTAACGCAATTACACAGGCAGAAACAAAGAGGCATAAATTCACTATGGAAAATAGATCATGCTAATAAACATGTATATGTCCATCCATCCATCCAACCATCGTCATAAATGGACAAATGCACAGCTATACTGCATTTAATTACTATTTGCAACATTAAACCTTTTCAAATAAAACTAAAGTATCTCCTGTAGTAAAGTGTTTTTCTCTCTGTTCTTTGTGTCATTAGTGTAAGATCAGGATCACATGTGTCCAGCTCTATGTCTCTGAAGAGTGATCGGTCAAAAGATGAAGGAAAATAAAAGTGAAAAGATTATTTTATTCTTCAAGTTAAACTGTTTTTAAACAGTCCACAATTAGCAGGTGAACTGGTAATAGGTGAGGGTTTCGTGTTTGGGTGTAAAAGAGCTTCTCAGTCTTTGCAAGATAAGATGGCTCACCACTTTGTGCCAAATGTCAATAGAGAATTGTCAAACAAAATCACATTTCTCAATGCAAGATTTTCACCATCTACCATACATAATATTGTAAAAAGATTCAGGGAATCAAGAGAAATCAGTCTGTAAAGGGCAAGGTAGGACACCTCAGTTGAATGTGCATGACCTTTGAGCCCTCAGATGGCATTTCATTAGAAACCGTTATGCTATTGTGTTAAATACAGCCACATGGACTCGGGAGTACTTTGAAGAACAGTTGTCACTTAACAGTCTGACGCTGCATCAAGAAATGCAACTTGAATCTCTGTTACTCAAGGAGAAAGATATACATTGATTCTATGCAGAGATGCTGCCGAGTTCTCTAGGCCCGAGCTCATCTCAGATGGTCTAAAACACAGTGGAAATGTGTGCTGTGGTCAGATGAGTCCATGTTTCAGCTTGTTTTTGGAAAAAACTGACATCGAGTTCTCAGTCCCAAAGACGAAAGGGACCATCCAGACTATCATCAGCGACAGGTGCAAAAGAAAACTGTCATGGTATGGGGGTGCATTAGTGCAAACGGCATGAGTGACTTGCATTTGTGTGAAAGTACCATTGACATGGAGGCATATATTTGGATTATACAGAAACATAAACTGCCATCAAGATGACATCTTTCCTGGGTAGCAAGACAATGCCAGGCCTCATTCTGCACGTGATACTTAAGTGGTTCCTAGTCATTATACACCATAGAGTGGATGTGTTTGACTGCCTGCCTGCAGTCCAAATCTGACTCTTATTGAAAATGTATGGAACATCATCAAAAAGAGAATCAGACAATGATGAACACAGACTGTTGTGCAGATGTCTTGTATCTGGTGAAATTGGGTAAAAATTCCACTTGCAAAACTGCAACAATTAGTATCCTCAATTGATTAGAGATTGTAAGTAAAAGGAAAGGTGGTGTGACACCATGGTAAACATGGCTCCCAACTTTTCTGGAGTGTGTTGCAGCCATCAAAAATCTTTTCTTTGTACTTTTGTCGGTTAAATAGAGGTTCCAGAGAATTAACAAATCACAGATTCTTAATTTTATTCTATTTTACAAAATGTCCCAACTTTTCTGGAAATGAGGTATTTATTTGATTACAGGCTTCAATATGAAACATTAGACTCAGACGTTCAGACTCACAGGAACCATAAGAATGTCAAAGACAATCTCCTGTGGATCTTCCAGGTAGGAAAACACATTTTCATAAATGTTTAATATTTATAACTAATAAATTTGTTATTGCACATTTTTTTCCTATTTATTTAAAATAACAGCTGTTAGTATTTTAACTTTTTTTTTTTTTTAACAAATATTATAATTATTGAATAAATAGTGTTGACCAAATGTAGCTGTACAATTTGGTTTAAATTGTGTTATTCTGTCTTTTTTTTTCTTACTTTTGTTTGTAGGATCTTCAGAATAAAATAATCACATTTCTGAAGAACGAGCTGGAAAATTTTAAGAAAATATTACAAAATGAGGACACACAAAACTTTGTGGAGGACTTTAATGAGAATAGATGCAGTATCAAAGCAGCAGCTCTTGATCTCACACTACATTACCTGAGGGAGATGAAGCAAGATGAAGCTGCTGATGCTCTAGAAGGTCAGAGACTCATGACCATCTGTCAGATTGTCACTTATTAATGTAGAGTATCTATAAAACTATAAAATAAGACTAAAACCATGTAATTTTTGTCTTTGTGTTTAGATGAGCTGTTCTTCATTCATCAGCTAAAATGTGGCCTAAAGAAGAAGTATCAATGTGTGTTTGAAGGAATTGCGAAGCATGGTGACTCCACACTTCTGAATAACATCTACACAGATCTCTATATCACTCAGGGTGGCAGTGAACAGGTCAATACTGAACATGAGGTCAGACAGATTGAAGTTGCTTCCAGACGTCATGAATCTCAAGAGATTCAGGTTAAATTCACAAATTTGTTTGAAGCTCCTGAACAAGACGAGGAGATCCGAACTGTACTGACAAAAGGAGTCGCTGGCATCGGAAAATCAGTCTCTGTGCAAAAGTTTGTTCTGGACTGGGCTGAAGGAAAAGAAAATCAAGATATCAGTTTCATATTTCCTCTTCCATTCAGAGAGATGAACTTAAAGGAGAAAGAAAAACTAAGTTTGATGGATCTTTTAGCTCATTTTTTTCCAGAGACAAAAGGACTGAACCTTACAAGAAGGAATCAGTTCAAAGTCCTGTTCATTCTTGATGGATTGGACGAATGTCGCCTTCCTCTGAAGTTTGATTGTAATGAGACGTGGAGTGATGTATCGTCACCAGCCTCTCTGGATGTTCTCCTAACGAACCTCATGAAGGGAAATCTGCTTCCTTCTGCTCTCATCTGGATCACCACCAGACCAGCAGCTGCCAGTAAGATTCCTCCTGACTGTATTGACCGGCTGACAGAGATACGAGGATTCAGTGACGCACAAAAGGAAGAGTACTTCAAAAAAAGATTCATGGATCAGAATCAGGCCAACACAATCATTGATCATGTTAAAAAATCAAAGAGTCTCTTTATCATGTGCCACATCCCAGTCTTCTGCTGGATTTCAGCCACTGTTCTCCAGAACATTCTAGAGGAGAAAATAAATAATGATGTGAAAAACAATCAGGCTGATGAGATCTCTAAAACACTACAGGAATCAAATACTGAAGACACTCCCAAGACTCTGACACAAATGTACACACACTTTCTCCGCTTTCAGATCCAGCAGAGCCGCCGAAAGTATGATGGAGAATACACAGCAGATGTTTCCTGGGATAAAGACGCCATCCTTTCACTGGGGAAACTGGCATTTCATCAGCTGAAAAGAAACAATGTGATCTTCTATGACACAGACCTGGAAGCCTGTGGTATTGACGTCTATAAGGCATCAGTGTACTCAGGCATGTGTACCCAGATCTTTAAGGAGGAAACAGGGATCATTCTTGGTACCATGTACTGCTTTGTTCACTTGAGCATTCAAGAGTTTATTGCAGCCCTTTATGCACATCTGTTTCTAGACATCAACAAGGAAAGTGTGTTTGTTCATGAGTCTACAGAACAGGTAAACAAAAATGAAACCATGATTGATTTTCTCAAGACTGCAGTGGACGAGGCGCTCAAGAGTGACAATGGACACCTGGACCTTTTCCTTCGCTTCCTCCTCGGTCTGTCAGTCCAGTCCAATCGACGACTCTTACGGGGTCTGTTGACACAGCAGGAGGACAATGACCAGAGCAACAAGGAAATAGTTCAGTACATCAAGCAGAAATTAGAAGATAATCTGTCTGCAGAGAGATCCATCAATCTGTTCTACTGTCTGAATGAACTGAACGACCAAACTCTGGTGAAGGAGATTCAGACCCACCTTAGTAAAGGAAGTCTCTCATCTGGTGACCTTTCACCTGCCCAGTGGTCTGCTTTGGTCTTTGTGTTGTTGACATCAGAGAAAGAGCTGGAGGAGTTTGAGCTTCAGAAATTCAAGAAATCAGATGAGTGTCTCATTAGATTATCGGCAGTCATCAAAGCCTCCAGAAGAGCTCTGTAAGTCATTTAACATGTTTTGTCATGTTTTGCTCTCATCTGAAAAATGCATTTATCTACATTATTCTATAGTTATTCCCCATCATGAACATGAACTTAAAACTGCAATATGTAAGATTTTTGCAGTAAAATATCCAAAAACCACTGGGTCAGTGTTATATATTTTGTTCAGTTGAGTACTTACAATATCCCAAATGTTTCAAACTATTTGTAAATCATGACAAAATTGCAATTTTAACCAAGGATCCAGGACATGTGAGTGAGTCACCTGTCAGTGGCGTCATATCCACGTTACCATCGGTTTCCAATAGGGCTACACGATTTATCGTGATTAAAATGCACACGATTTGGCAAAGGCTGTGATTATTTAATGCGCAGCTTGTCAGAGCTGTACGGCTCTGTGATCAGTAGTAAATGCTTATCCATCTGAAAGCCAGAGGACACTCTTGCGCAGAAACTCAAAATATGCCCTGCCGCAGAAGAAGATAACATCATATTGCTGTAGCTTAATAAACAGAAGATTTAAACACTTTGATTGATTAAACATGACTAATAAACACATGACTGCTTTATTCTGTGTAAGAAGCTCAACTGTTGTTATAAAGTGAGTTTGGAGTAAAACGTCATTAAATGTTGTCTTTTGTTGGACAAGATGTTAAAAAATGTTTCTCATGTCTGGAAAGATGTTTGATGCATTTGCTTTTTTTTAAATGTACATTATGAGCGATTCAAACTGCCAGTGCTTTCAGATAAATTAGCATTTGGAGCCATACTTCATTAACAAGCTTCGCATAAAAAAATAATCGCAGCCTTTGTGATTTCATAATCGCACTAAAAATCGCGTTCAAGTTCAATGTTATTTTTTGTATCGTGCGATGAATCCTGCAGCCCTAGTTTCTGGTTTTATTTTGTAGAAACCATGGAAACACCAAAGATGCTTTAATATTACATGTTTTATTAGACAAGGGAACATCTGTTTTGATACATTTATAGACAGAAAACTAATTGTTATATAGCTCAACACGCTTAGTCTTATTGTTTAAATCTAATTTTCTTTATTTTTTTTTTTTTAAAATTTTGCGAGTACCATGCCTCAGAGAAAAACACTATTTTGTCAAGTGGTTAACATAGCATAATCAGATGCAGCTTTATTTTTAGTAACAATAATACAGAATTTTTTACATCATACAATACGTTTTAAAATTAATTGCATACCATTTATTAACACAGCATTTATGATATTCTAAAATTGATCAAGCTTACTGCAGTGTGCAACAAGTGACTCATAGCAGCCGCAGAGCGAATGCACAGAATGTTATAACATAATTTTCCACACACTCAAATGTATGTAATATGATAAACAGAGCTTTGTTACCTCATACTCATGACCGGAAAAGCGGAAGCATAATAAAAGTTCTGCTGCTCGCGAGGCGTGTGTTGTGTTCGTCTCTCATTAACAATCACCGGCTGTGAGGTGAAGACCACATGTCCCAAGATTCCTCGCTCAAACTTGGCATCATCAAGCTATGCTATGTTTTGAATAGGCGACCTCTAGCACAGTGATTCCCAACCTTTTGTCCATGAAGCCCCCCCTCCATATATATAAGAAACCCTGAGGACCCCCGCCAAAAAAACAAAACAAAAAAAAACATGCAAATTCACTCTCTACTAGAAGGTGGTGCTTATGGAACAGCAACAATACACTGCAAAAAAATGTTTTTCTTACTTAGTATTTAAATATCTAAAAAAATCTTAAATCAAGATGCTTTTACTAGACATAAGATATTTTTTCTTGTTTTTTGGGAAAAAAATCAAAATGATTTTTGCTTAAAACAAGCTAAATTATCTGCCAATGGGGTAAGAAAATAATCTTGTTTCTCTTTGGGACAGTAACAAGAAACAGTTCCATTCCAGATAAGATAGACTACTCTATTACTGACAATCCTTAAGCTCTAATGAGGAAAACACGCTCCCATGTTAGGGAAAGAAGAGAAGATGGTGGAAAAATTCTAGTTAAGTAGTTTGAACCATACAAACGTTTTCACTGCGTTATTGTATACACACCAGCTGCTGCTGACTTTTCATTTTTGCCGCAGCTCTCACAGCTGGTGTGAACAAGCTTGCGTCTTTTGCGTCATAAAAATGTTTGTGAGCGGCATGCTGAGAGACCACGTACAGAATCAAAGGAAGTAATTGACAACATTTTCGGATAAGTGGCCGATCATTTGGAGTATTCTTAGAAACTATACAAAAAGTTTGTTTCGTATCCATGTTTGACCTCAAAACATATAAACTCTCGTGGTCCTTTATAAACCCCAGGTTGGAAAACACTGCTCTAGCGCAGTGGTTCCCAAACCTGTCCTGGAGGACCCCCAGCACTGCACATTTTGTATGTCTCTCTCATCTAACACACCTGATTCAACTTATCAGCTCATTAGTAGAGACTGCAAGACCTGAAGCAGGTGTGTCAGATAAGGGTGACATACAAAATGTGCAGTGCTGGGGGTCCTCCAGGACAGGTTTGAGAACCGCTGCTCTAGCGGATGAAAAACTAAATATTGCACCTTTAACCCTGTAAAGCCTGACATATGAAATAATAGTCTGAAAAATCTATTTTTTTTTTTTTTTATGGTGACAGTTTATCAAACTTTTAGATAAAATATAAAAGAACATAAATATTTGCATATTTGTTTTGGATCATGTGATACACCAGACTTTTATAATTATATATTGGTTCATATTCATACTTGAGGAAGGAAAAATACACAGTTTTATTCAGATGCCTAAACTGTGGAAAAAAAAAAAAAAAATGCAATTTGGTACAGATGTTATTGCCAAGAAGTAAGATGAAATTCTAAAAGGTTATAATATGAAACAATGAGATTTTTATATAACTATATAATTAAAGTACATGTTTATTATCAGTTGGTACTCTGTATCTCCCAATAATTTGATATTTTAAATGCTTAGTTTTATGAGTAGTTTTGTAGTTTTAATTGTGTATGTACTGCAATAAGTAGACGATTGAGAGATTTACAAAAAAATGTTTATCAAACGCCTGCTGTATCATATTTGATGTACATATTTTAAGGTGGTTTGTTTTTCTACAAATATCAAGTTCAAAATTTTAAATTATGTATTTCTAATTTAGTAAACATAAATACAAATTTTATTTCAGCAATTGTTATGGATGCGTTTTTACTATCTTTAAATTAATGATATTTCACCCAATGGCCACCCTGCTTTCTAAGATATTGGCATCAGCCATTGGTTGACCACTATGAATAATCAAGAAAACTTTAATTGCTTTAATCCAGTAAATGTTAATTGTGAAATATTAATAACTAATACAATTTCTTAGGTCCTTAGATTTAAGAAATCTTAGCTTTACTTAAATCATTAAAGATTTCATAGCAAAAAGACGTGTACATGTGAATAGAGGCATTTTTTGAATTATAGTGAAAGGCCTTTAACTTGCTATAAAAGTGTGAACTGTCTTATCTAATAGTGTCAGTGCAGTCAAGTCAATAATACTACTGAATATTAAGTGTCCCCAACTAAGCATGCCAAAGGCAACAGTGGCAGCAACCTAGGGCTGCACAATTAATCGAATTTCTAATCGTGATTATGATTACGGATGCCACGATTTCATAATCATTCAAAGGCGTGATTACAAAGAAAAATATCCACTTACATTATTCTGTGTGTTTAAGAGGTGTGTTTAGAGCATGTTACGTTGTGAGAGGCGAATCACGACTAACGTTACTTCAGAATGTAAAAGGTCTAACCTACCACAAAAGGATCTACCAGTGACGTAAGTGTACGCTGATGTGTCGAATGCATGCGAAACACCAGCACCCGCCATTTTTAAAAAGCTGTGTACACAGCCTATATATTTACTCCGCAAACTAACTAACTGTACAAACATGAAAAACAGTGATAGGACCTCTCAACCTTATGCTAAGGAGAAAATCTAGCGTGACTTTGAGCAGACCAAGCGAAACATGACTATGTATTTCTGCTAAGCTAGCGACATTGGGCATCAACCACATGGCAAAAGCTAATACTTTTTCATATACTGTCTACTTGCTTTGTATAACGGTTCTATAAATAATGTATTAGACAGGACTGTTAAAGAGATCATAAACTAATGAAGATGGAGAATGCGAGCATTGTGTGCTCAGGATCTGTCTGAACTGTTCTCAGTGCCGTCAAAATAAAAGTCAACCGCGCCGTCAAAATAAAAGTAACAACAACAAGCGCAGTTTACGTCACTTCAGGCCCTAGGGGAACATTAGTTCTCGGGGAACCACACTGGTGGCTAGTTCCCATATCTAAGTTCCAAGAACAGCCCGATGCAAAAGCCCCTATTATTGTATCATGAATATGTTGACTTTTTATTATTATTATTATTTAAAGAAGAAACCAAACCAATGTAGAGTTGACTTTTGAGGTTTAATGCTAAAGAAAAACATTTCAGGAAGAGTGTTTTAAGCTTGTTTTTTATTTTTATAGAAAAATATGGCATGCAGTTGCTTCAAACAATGGTATAAAGCTATTCAATACATCTTTCAATGTAAATTGTGATAATTGTAATTAATAATCGCAATTACAATTTAAATCGACAATTATGATTTTTGTCATATTCATGCAGCCCTACAACAACGCAAACTCCATCAGGTGGCAGAAATAAAGAAAAATCCTTGGGAGAATCCAGGCTCAGCTATAAGGCTATAAAAAGCTATAAATCTTTACACAAATAATGTTTTTCCTATCATGCTTCATTCTATCTAGGACATTTGTCGCTGAACAAAAAATACTAATGTACAGGAAATACTAGTTTTTGAAGAGTGATGCTAGTTTAGCTCAGCCTCTTTACTGTGTATATGCGGTGTATGTCCATAAAATATTTGTATATAGAAAAATGTATTGTAAATGTTCCATCTAATTCTGTGATGTGATTTATTTCCCTTGTAGGTTAAATGATTCTAACTTAACAGACAAAAGCTGTTCAGCTCTGGCTGCAGTTCTTGGATCAGATTCCAATCTGAAAGAGCTGAACATGAACAATAATAATCTGCAGAATCCAGGAGTGAAGCTGCTTTGCACTGGACTGAAGAATTTGAAGTGTAAATTGGAGATACTGAGGTAAGTTGAGCCACAGGAGTCACACGACGAGAGTGAGGTGCGACGACTGACAGGACGATGCCGGTGGCAAAAGCACGAGAGAACTATCATTAATAAAAGGCGCGTCTGTCGACCCCAGAGGGTCAATCCAGTAAATGTTAATCTCGAGTTATAAATAACAAAAATTCTTAGGTTCTTAGATTTAAGTAATCTTAGCTTTACTTAAATCACCCGGCACAACGCAAAGTGTTTTTTGCTAGTTTCAGCCCGACGCAGTTATCATTTTCACGACCTGCGCCACGTTGTTTAAATAGCAAATTTATTTGTGCCCATTTGGCGTGCTGGTCTGAAAATTAGGTGTGTTCAGGCACATTGTTGGCATGTTACTATTTTGATGCAACTGAAATAGACTGCACCATTGACCAACTGAAACCCGGTCTAAAGTCAATGGAGCAATATTTGTTCTGTTATTTAAAGAATGCGTTCGTATTATGCGCCTATAGGCGGGTGCACAATGCGCATATACCAGGGGTCTCAAACTCAAATTGGCTGGGGGCCGTTGCTGTGATTGACACCTCATAGGTGGGCCATTTTAACATTCAAGCACAAAAAAGCACAAAATTTCTGAAAATTTACTTTCCTTTTCATTATTTCTCTTTTACTTCAAATTTCATTACTAAAATATTTTTGCCATACTTAACAAAAACTGTAAACAGCAGTGTCTCTATCATTGTTACATACAGTATTAGTTTTTAAGTGGTTTAAATCGGTGCTCGTGACTTGCGGGAGTGCTTTTACTGTAATTTAGGCAAGACTTTTTCCAGGCGCGCCTATGCCGCAGCGAGATGAAAACATCTCAACTTTTCAGAATGCCGCAGGTCGTGACCAGGACCAACCGATGAGCTTGGGCCTTTCCTTAACAAGATCAAAAGCTCAGTCGAACAGCTGATCATAGCTGTACTGTATTTCTCATCTCCATAAATATATCTAGTAGAAGAGCTAATGCAAGGACTAGAAATCAATTTTTCTTTTGCTGAAACTTCCTCATCATCGTAGAGAGCGCAGTTCATGATTGCATAGCAACGACAGACACCACGGGAGCGAAAGCACTTTGGAAAGAAGGAGAAAGCGGCGCGGCCACTTATGTGACGCGATATGTGAATGGCCCCTTAGGACGGCGACTTTTTCTTTGCATATGGAATATGGTATGAGACAACTAGAGAATAATAATAATAATAATTTAGCGGGCCGGATTGTGTTTTATTTTTGAGATCAGTTGCGGGCCGGGTGGTGAGGGAGGGGGGACTGTAAATGGCCCGCAGGCTGGCAGTTTGAGACCACTGACATACGCTCTGCTTATTACACACACTGGGACGCGCAGCAGCACACAAACATGCCAAATATTAAAAATAATAGGATTACAATCAGGGCTCTGAACCGGTTCAAGGAACAAAAACGAAAACCGGAAACGAACAAAATTTTTACCAGAACGTAACCAGAAACGGAAACTAAATCAAATTTAATCGTTCTGAACAGAAACGCTAATTTGAAATGTCCATTAACCGGTTAATAACATTATTTTATCGTTCTGTTTAATATTTTGATTTGGCAGTCAACCAATCACGAATTCAAATAGTACAGCCTATGCAAATGTGATGCTGATGCATCCAAAGTGTGTGAAATGCCCGCGCTGACGCGCTCAGGCTCAGCTGTCAAGTCATCGTAGGTTAGGTAAGTCACAATAACAATGCCCTGGCATTAGTTTTTCCGAGGATATATGTCACCAACCGTCAAGCATTAGGTCTGCATTTAAGTGAAAATGAATGTCAAGTAATATACAGCTTTTGAAACCAGCGGAAATTGCAGGATAGTAGAACATAAATTCACACAACGCGACATCACACAAACTATAGGCCTACATAACACATATAAAATAAAAGGTAATATTTAGGCCTATAGGCTACGTGAAATATTTCACTTAAATAATTAGGTCTACAGATTAACAAAACGAAAGTGGTTCATTGTGGCGCACTCCAAAGATCTAGGAAAGGAAACAGACATTCTGCTTGTTTTCATTATTTAAGTGTCTTTTGTAAATGTATGAATGTGTCTTGCTTTTACCTGTATGACCATAAATTACGGTGTACAGTTTACTGTCTTAGAAGGAAAAAAAATTCCAGTGGTTGCGCCGTTGCCTCGCGCGCACACTCAAATTCTTGCATTGCTTACTTGATATCACAGCCTGTTAAATAATTAAAATAAAATACAATCAACCTAAAATATAAAACGTTACACTGCTCAATTAAATTCTGTAATACAATCTGCCATTTACCACCCATGACCACCGCCTGACTGTGCTGTTATGTGAAGGATGATGTCGATACTGATTCTGCTCAGAGTGGAACGATTTAATTTTTTTTCAGTTTTTAAGCCCTGATTACAGTGTAAAAGATTATTATTGTGTATAAAGATAAAAATGCTTTGGTGGAATCCAGCTTTTCCCGTAGATGGTCTGCTCATGCGCTATAACCTTGTGCATGAGCAGATCCGTTTCCTCCCTAGAGAAGCGTTCAGTTTTTCCGCTTGCAAATTCCGCTATGTAAATAGCGAATCCGCCATGGCGTGAGCGCAACTGGCTTTTAAAGGGAATGGGAGATGAGACTCTGATTGGTTTATTGCACGTTACGCCCATACACACCCATTACTCATTAGGAGAATAGGGACAACCCTTTTGGACCATGCTTCGGGCGCACCACCCATTTTTCCCGTCATTAAACTAGCAAAAGTGAACTCGGACATGCCCTAAGCGCGCTTGCGCCGTGCGCTTTAGACTATGCGCTTAGATCGTTAAAATAGGGCCCTAAAGATTTCATAGCAAAAATATTTTTTTTGAGATATAGCAACCTCCTTTAACTTGCTATAAAAGTGTGAACTGTCTCATTTAATAGTGTCAGTGCAGTCAAGTCAATTCAATTCAATAATATTGTTGAGTATTAAGTGTCTCCAACTAAGCAAGCCAAAGGCAACAGTGGCAAAAACCCAAACTCCATGTGTGTGGTGATGCGAGATACATGTGTCATCTCATTGTCTGAATTATCCAAACTTTCAAGCTTTCCATCTCCCATTATTCCCATAAACTCTTTTTTGCACAAGTCAAAAACCACCTCAAGCGAGTGTAAAAACTTTTTTAAGACTCTTTTTTTCCGAAATTTGGTGTTTCCATCGCTCGTTTCTGATGCTGTACTTCAAAATGTGCATAAAACATGGTGATGGAAACATAGCTAATGTGTCGTCTTTCTCCATGTTACCTGCACCTGGATATCCCTGTTTATTTGTCAGCAAAAGTCTGCTGGATGAAGCTAAACATGTTAGTTGATCATCATAGATCTGAGTCATTGTCTTTTCTCTTTCTGTCTTCAGTCTGAGTAGATGCAGTATTACAGAGGGTCAGTGTGTCATCCTGACTTCAGCTCTGAAATCAAACCCGTCACACCTGAGAGAGCTGAACCTGAGCAAGAATATAATAGGAAACACAGGAGTGAAGCACTTATGTGATGTACTGAAGGATTCACACTGTAAACTGGAGAGATTGAGGTCAGTAACATTCTTCACATACAAGAATCAAAATGCTTTAAATTACTTTAACAGTTTAAACTAAAACACTTTATACTCAATATCTCACAATGAGTCTGAGTTGAAGTCTGGACTTTAATTAGGCCATTCCCAAACTTTAATTTTCAAATTTTTCATCATTTTCAGGTTGCTTGTTGTGGATCATTCAGATCAAAGATGTTCACAGCTGTACAGTTTTAGATAATTGAAACCTTGGAAGTGATGTTGATGTCTAACATATTAAAGTTCTCTGTGCCTCTTGTTTGCCTCCATATTCAGTTGTCAGTTTTTACAACTAACTTTCAATACATTTGTACAAAGAACAAAATAAAATTAATTTTATGGATTTATGTTGTTCAGCTTTAACTGATTAATCATCTGAATGTTTTGATTCCTGTTCTAGACTCTCTAACTGCAGTGTAACAGAAGAAGGTTATAAAGCTCTGGCTTTAGCTCTGAGATCAAACCCTTCACACCTGATAGAGCTGGATCTCACAGGAAATGATCCTGGACAATCAGGAGTGAAGGAGCTCAGTGATTTACTACAGGATCCAAACTGTCAGCTGAAGACACTGAGGTGAGACGGGATGAAATCATTAACAAAATTAGTTATATGCAAGCTAAATATTTATAACAAATATATTATTTTAGTTATACAATAAGCTGGACAATTTGTTGCATCAAAATGATCAAGATCAGATCAGATGCTGTGGGTTCTGACATGATGATGATGATGACCGTCAACACAGTTTAGTTGTGGTACAAGCTACAGGTCAAATAGACATTATGGGTCAGTATATGTGCTATTCTGGAGTATGGTATACCTTGACAATTAACTTGCACAATTTTGTTTTTGTGCACACTTCTCATTAAAAATTCTTAGTAACCTTTCAATCAAATTGTTTTTTGAACACAATTGTTTTCCATCAAGCCCAGATTCACTGTATCTCTACAGCAGGTCTATGAGTCTCCAGATGTTCACAAACATGCAGTTTCTCAAACCAGTTTTCTCTGTTGATGTTTCTCACACCTCCTGCTTAAAAGCCAGAATGATCTAGTGAGCGTTTGTCTTTCTGCTCTGTGGGACGTTTCTGTTCTTATGAGTTTGCTTTAGGACTGAGTGTCACTCTAGTTTCTTTTAAATAACTCTGTTAGACTTTGTTTTCAAGTATTTATATATTTATTTCTGTATTTAAATGTTCAAAGAAAAGTGTTACATGTAATAATTAACTAGAGCTTGTCTTTAGTACAATAATTCAGTTTTTTATCTTATCAATCATGTTTGTAATGCAACAGACATTTAGTTGAGAACTGAATTGACTCTTCTGCAGGTTTTTGAGTGCTGCTGCAGATGAAGCCTGTCAGTATGTGAAGAGAGTTGTGGGTAAAAACCCGTTACTCCTGAGAGAGCTGAATCTGAGTAAACATGAACTAGGAGACACAGGAGTGAATCAGATCGCTGCTCTACTGCAGGATAAACACTGTCAACTCAACACACTGACGTGAGTATTGTTCATTTATTTAAAATATTAATTACTTTTAATTGTAATGTTACTGAAGCTGATAATAATATTTCCTCACGTATTTGAGCCAGAGCAGTTTTTTCTCAGTGTCACACTAGGTCTGTCACTATAACTACTTTTACGATATATTGTTCCAGAAATAATTGCAATAAACAATATTACTGTCATTTTAAGATCATTTTATGCCACTGAATATATAATCATAATATAACAGCATAATAATGAAAGTAGGCCTTCACACTTTCAAATGACAACAACCATTTAATTCTTTAGATCATGGAAATGAAGGATCAAAAAATGTAATATCCTAAATAAAAAACTTGAATAAATGGTAAATGGTAAAAAAAAAAAATGCACAAAAGGCATTATGAAGATTTTTGATTTACAGATTTTTCCCTGACCTTCTGTTCTCAGTAAAGTAAGGGTGCAATATTGCTGAAAACACAAACCCTACTTAGCAGTCAGATGTCCGTATGAACAAAGACAATTATATTTACACCAGAACAGTGGATTGTGGGTTTGAAATTAAGAGCATTCGGACTTGTTCTTCCAAACTGTCTGTAGTTGTCAGGAAAACACTATAATGCCTTAAATAACGCCTTTTTTCACCTGTTGATGACTGCTCTGCGTAGGAACTGCAGATGACAGCATGATTAGCAAAATGTTGGTGACATTCATTATAGAGGTGTCGCAATATACCTGTATTGACGATAATCGTGATATTTAAAGCATGAAATATCGACATTGTGTTAATTTAGGGTTTGACAATATACAGGTATTGGTGATAACCACAATATTTAAAATGAATAGGACTCTTATGATATCATGACATGTAAATACTCCAGCGCCAGTACCTGGTTGACCTCTCCGGTGGCAGTATTAGACCTTAATGCTGACACCTGTCAAACAAGAAGACGACACGGCGCACGCAGCTATTCAAAGAAGAGCCATGTCCTCCGAGCGGAAGAGTGAGAGGCTCTGTCCAAACCCGAAAAAAGTAAGCTCGACAGCATGGGAGTTTTTCGGCTCCTTAGACAGCCCAATCTGCAGAATTTGCCTGGCTACAGTCAGTGCGAAGGGTGGCAACACCACCAACCTTTTTACCCACCTCCGTGTCCATCACCCTGCAGATTACGCCATTTTACAGAGAGTAAGTTGCGATTATTTTACTAGTCATGGAATGGGAAATGTTATATTAACCTGTTAACAGTGATTTTCTGTGTTCATATATTTAAATAAAGGATTATTCTTTTAATAAGTACCGTGTTTTCTTTACTCGTCTTACTCAGCATGATGTAACTATGCATGCAGTTATATGCCCTCAAAATTCAAGTTTTTGTCATTATATCATATGATGTAGTTGTATTACAATATCACACGAGCAAGTGTGCCGTTTTCCCCAAATCAACACAAATGCATTGTTCATTTAACTTGTTAAATGAACAATGTGAGTTAAATTTTAGACACAGTATTGTTAATATTGTTTTGTTTTTTTTTCTTTATTTCGCCAAAGAAAATTTCAAAATTATGAACAGCTTCCTGAATGAATCAATCATTTGAACAAATCGGTTGAATGAATGACTCACTTACTCATTAAGACAGTGACTTGCTGCCACCTACTGGCAGTTTAGTTTCATATTTAAAGTACATTTTAATTAAAAAGTTAAAATTAGAAATAATTCCATATTTAAATATTGAATTAAATTTATGTAGACAAATTGTAAATGCTGTGTAAATATAATAATGCCACTTCTCATTCTGTGTCACCTCTGTATTGCAAAGATGGATTTTGTTGATAATGATTTCATTTGATCGGTAACAGCCCTAATGTATAGGCTGCTAGGCTAGTATTACTGTTTATTTCTTCAGGTCTTAAAAAGGTCTTAAAAACCCTTAAATTTGACTGAATGTGCAGCAACCCTGAAAAGGAAAAACTAAATAAACAAAGTAAAAATTAATTTGACTGATACATTTTTCCCTCAAGGATTCTATAGATATTGCGATATATCGATATCGTGAATTCTTTTGGCCACAGTATTAATTTCTTTTCAAAAAAATAAAAATAAAAATTCTTACTGACCCCAAACTTTTGAACAGTAATGTATAATGTTACAAAAGCTTTGTATTTCAGATAAATGCTGTTCTTTTGAACTTTCTATTCATCAAGTAATCCTGAAAAAAAAGTACACAACTGTTTTCAACATTGATAATAATCATAAATGTTTCTTGAGCAGAAGATCATCATATTAGAATGATTTCTGAAGGATCATGTGACACTGAAGACTGGAGTAATGATGCTGAAAGTTCAGCTTTGATCACAGGAATAAATTACTTTATAAAATATATTCAAACAGAAAACAGTTATTTTAAATTGTAATAATATTTCACAATATTACTGTTTTTACTGTATTTTTAATTAAATAAATGCAGCCTTGGTGAGCAGACAAAACTTCTTCTTATTGCACAATAAATCGATATATTGATTATTGCGACAGGCCTACGTCACACAGAGCCACAACAATGTAAAGTAATACAATTAAACAGGAAATTAAAAACACAATTAAAACGTGACATCAAGCTTGAAATATTTGACTAAGACAGTTTGATCATGGGTCAATAATTATTTCAGTTACTGTGGAGGGAGAACAATGGGTTTCTTCCAGAGCTTAGAAAACTCTTCAAATAAGTGATGGATTGAAAAAACACCTGGATATCCCTGTTTATTTGTCAGCAAAAGTCTGCTGGATGAAGCTAAACATGTTAGTTGATCATTACAGGTCTGAGTCATTGTCTTTTCTCTTTCTGTCTTCAGTTTGAGTAGATGCAGTATTACAGAGAAACAGTGTGTCATCCTGACTTCAGCTCTGAAATCAAACCCGTCACACCTGAGAGAGCTGAACCTGAGCGGGAATAAACTAGGAGACTCTGGAGTGAAAAACCTCAGTGATCTACTGATGAACCCACAATTCAAGCTGAAGAAACTAGAGTTAGTATCATTATACTGTATTTACATTTAGTTTATTTTAAGACAACAGGGCACAAGTCACATCATTTGTAGAGCTGCATCTCCATCTAAAGAGAGTCAGAAATGGTATTAGTTAACAGGTTTGTATGTGTATCAGTAAAAAGAGCATTAAACTTTGAAGCATTTTTTGAAACTTTGTGGCTATAAAATTGTGTCATATGCTGGAATCTGACAAATATTTGCTGTGAAACAAGACAGAAGTGAGAACAGACTAAAAAACAGTGTAACAAATTGTCATGAATGGCTGGTTGTAATGAAGCTCACGACGATGGAGAATACAATAACACTGTCTTTAATCACAAATCTAACATGTAGGAGAGATAAAACACAACCACTTCAACATAAACGACAGAACAATGAACAGACAGAACTAAGAGTTTAAATACACAGACAGAGTAATCAAGGTAAAACAGAACAGCTGCAGGAACTAATTAACAACCAAGAACACTAACTAGGGAACACACACAGACAGCAACACCATGATAATAAAACACAACAAAAGTGTTACACAAATAGTTTATTCTGAAATGTTACATTTATACTGGACTAATGGTACTTTTCGGGTGGCGCTTAATAAACTGGTAAACTTTATATCCGTAAAATCAACTCCAACTGCTCTCACCTTCATTACTGCTGTATCCAGTATCACTCTGGAGACTGTAAGCTGGATCACAAACAGTTTACTGATCTATCCTTGAGTAACACATTTTTAGCGCAACCTCTGTTTTGTATTGTCCCTTATATTGACATTCGTTCACAAAGAAGTCTGGTGTGAAATGATTCGCGCAGACATAAACGAATTTCGGTAGAGTTGAGGGAGCATTTTCTGCGAAAACAAAATTAATCCACCTCATCTTCAGCGGCTCAGATTTAGGGAGTAAATGGAGAGAGCTATGTGGATTAATCCATCCAGCTACAGAACACCTAAAATGCTTGGGAGACATTCTCGTCAGTGCAGCAATGGCGGACTGTGTACAACTCGCTGTGATCTCGCTCAGGGCGGTTCTATGTTAAAACGGCAGTGTCTGTCAACATTCGTGGGCGGGGCCTGTGGCTAATGTGACGTCACACTGCCAGGGATCTGGAAACGGCTTGTTCTGAGACACTGCTTATGATTTATGGGGATTAAAAAAAAGGAGTGGTTGGATTTTTATCATTAGGGTGGTTGTGTTCACACACTGCTGACACACATTTATAGCCAAACACCATGTAAAAGTGAATTTTGAATAATAGGTTCCCTTTAAGTTTCCATGTTTTTGCTGGTTTATTAGTGACTGTATGGCATTTTTTCATGATTTATTTAACTCACACATGAACTGAACATGGATTTGAGTCATTTTCTCTTTCTGTCTTCAGTCTGAGTGAATGCAGTATTACAGAGGAACAGTGTGTCATCCTGACTTCAGCTCTGAAATCAAACCCGTCACACCTGAGAGAGCTGAACCTCAGTTTGAATCAACTAGGAGACTCTGGAGTGAAAAACCTCAGTGATCTACTGATGAACCCACAATTCAAGCTGGAGAAACTTTCATTATCATCATCAGTTTTCACGCAGTTAGTATCATTATACTGTATTTATCATTTAGTTTATTTTAAGTCAACAGGGCACAAGTCACATCATTTGTAGTGCTGCATCTTCATCTGAAGAAAGATTCAGAAACGGTATTAGTTAACAGGTTTGTATGTGTATCAGTAAAAAGAGCATTAAACTTTGAAGCATTTTAAACTTTGTGGCTGTAAAATAGTTTCATATGCTGGAATCTGACAAATCTTTGCTGTGAAACAAGACAGAAGTTAGAACAGACTAAAAAACAGTGTAACAAATTGTCATGAATGTCTGGTTGTAATGAAGCTCACGACGATGGAGAATACAATAACACTGTCTTTAATCACAAATTTAACATGTAGAAGAGATAAAACACAACCACTTCAATATAAACGACAGAACAATGAACAGACAGAACTAAGAGTTTAAATACACAGACAGAGTAATCAAGGTAAAACAGAACAGCTGCAGGAACTAATTAACAACCAAGAACACTAACTAGGGAACACACACAGACAGCAACACCATGATAATAAAACACAACAAAACTGTTACACAAATAGATTATTCTGAAATGTTACATTTATTCTGGACTAATGGTACTTTTCACTAAATCTTCTTTTATTAAGCAAAATGTGTATTTAGAGATTGTAAATTACACTCTAAAATGACTTAAAGGGGACATATGCCCTCTTTTACAAGATCTAAAATAAGTCTCTGATGTCCCCAGAGTGTGTATGTGAAGTTTTAGCTCAAAATACCCCACAGATAATTTTTATAGCATGTTAAAATTGCCACTTTTTGGGGTTGAGCAAAAATGCGCTGTTTCAGTGTGTGCCCTTTAAATGCAAAAGAGCTGGTGCACTCGGCCTAAGAGGGCGGAGCTTCAAGAGCTCGTTCTCTGGTGTCAGGATTCAGTCAGGACGCGCTATAATGTCAGAAACTGCGAATATATGCTGCATGGAGATAGAACAGGTATAGTTTTGTTTAATTATGGTTGTAACTTATATTGTCTTATTGTTTTTATCCACTATATTAGTATAAGCCTGTTTACTGACGAGTTTTATAATGTTTATTGTACTTCACACAAAATATGAAGCATCTGTTTTCATTCTAGAAAATCAGTGTAAGAGCTTAAAACACAGTGCAAGTGTGCATTAAAATATTATCCATAAACTCTCTCTCTCCCTTGCATTATCATCAAGATACACAGCGAATTATACAGAAACACTTGTTACAACTAACGGTAAACAAATATATAAAGACCTTATGCCTTTTCGGGTGGTGCTTAATAAACTGGTAAACTTTATATCCGTAAATCAACTTTGAATTGTCCCTTTGTATTGACATTCATTCACAAAGCAGTCCTGTGTGAAATGATTTGCGCAGATGAATTTCGGTAGAGTTGAGGGAGCATTTTCACATTTTCACGTTTCTTCGAAAACAAAATTAATCCACCTTGTCTTCAGTGGCTCAGATTTCAGGAGTAAATGGAGAGAGCTATGTGGATTAATCCATCCAGCTACAGAACACCTAAAATGCTTGGGAGACATTCTCGTCAGTGCAGCAATGGCGGACTGTGTACAACTAACTCGCTGTGATCTCGCTCAGGGCGGTTCTATGTTAAAACGGCAGTGTCTGTCAACATTCGTGAGTGGGGCCTGTGGCTAATGTGACGTCACACTGCCAGGGATCTGGAAACGGCTTGTTCTGAGACACTGCTTATGATTTATGGGGATTATAAAAAAAAAGGAGTGGGTGGATTTTCATCATTATAGGGTGGTTGTGTTCACACACTACTGACACACATTTATAGCCAAACACCATGTAAAAGTGAATTTTGCATAATAGGTCCCCTTTAATAATTGATTCATATATAAGATATTCTGGCATTAATAATGTAAACAATAGACCATTTAAATGTTTATTTTTCTATTGTTTCTATATTGATCCTATATATTAATCTAGAGTGATAAATTCACTTATTTTTGGGAGTGAGGACGGATCCAGACTTGGATTGTAACTAGTATCCTCAAATGCTCCTGTCTTGGTTTGTTCGTTTATATCATTAAGTTTCCATGTTTTTGCTGGTTTATTAGTGACTGTATGACATTTATTCATGATTCATTTAACTCACACATGAACTGAACATGGATTTGAGTCATTTTCTCTTTCTGTCTTCAGTCTGAGTTACTGCAGTATTACAGAGAAACAGTGTGTCATCCTGACTTCAGCTCTGAAATCAAACCCGTCACACCTGAGAGAGCTGAACCTGTGTGAGAATAAACTTGGAGACTCTGGAGTGAAAAACCTCAGTGATCTACTGATGAACCCACAATTCAAGCTGGAGAAACTAGAGTTAGTATCATTATACTGTACAGCAGTTACAGTGTGATTGAAGTTTATTTATTTTAAGACAGCAGAGCTTATGTTTCACTTTCTGGGGTTTCCCAATTGGTTACATTTTATGTGTGTTTTTAAATCTAGTTAGTAATTGATTACATTTCCAGCCTTTGATATGATGTACTGATTGTGTACATGCAGAAATCTGCCTTTTCAATAGAGAACAAAGAATAGAGACATCAAATAAATAGTTAAAAATGAAAGAGAAGAAACAGTATCTTCAGCACACAGAACTAGTGTAACTGGGTTTCGAAACAGACTATTGGAAACTAAATGCTGCTGAAGCTCTTCAATAAGATGATCATCATAGATGTGAACTATTGTTATTTCTCTGTCTTCAGTCTGTATAGATGCAGTATTACAGAGAAACAGTGTGTCATCCTGACTTCAGCTCTGAAATCAAACCCGTCACACCTGAGAGAGCTGAACCTGAGCTGGAATAAACTAGGAAACACAGGAGTGAAGCACTTATGTGACGTACTGAAGGATTCACACTGTAAACTGGAGAGATTGAGGTCAGTAACATTCTTCACAAGAATCAAAATGCTTAAAATCACTAAAACACTTTATACTCAATATCTCACAATGAGTCTGAGTTCACATTATATTTGCTCAAAATTCTTCACCTTAATGATTTGTTTGTAAGATAATCTCTCTTCCTCTGTTTGTGTCTTTCTAGTCTACGGGACTGTAACATTACAGATGTTTCTTCTTTAACTCAGTCTTTGACTAACTCAAAAGCACTGCAGTTTTTAAAAGATCTTGATCTGAGATGGAATAAGATAGGAGACTCAAAGCAGTGGCTCAGTGACGTGTTACGAGACTCAAACTGTGACCTGAGGTGAGGAAACATCACTGTGATATTAAAGAGATCTTCATTTACCTCTGATATGTGAACAAACCTTTACATTTTTTTAAAGTAAATTATCATTAAGCTTTATTGCAACAAAGGGTTTGTGTGAGAACAAAATGTGAAGTTATTAAAATGTTCAACACAAAGGAGGAAAGAGAACAAAAGCACACTGTCACAGCTTTATACAACAACACCTGCTTTATTAACTGTGTCAGTAGTGAATCATTTCAGTGTGAAAATAGACTTGTTCAGATTGTAGGAAAACGCTGCACTCCTGCTAAAATCAGTGCGTTCAGCTTCAGCTCACAGCCGTCCAGCCTCACATGAGAAATGTCTCTGTCTCTAGTGTGTTTTTACTTTGACAAGCAACACGTCACACTACTTTACACTCACTTTACTTTCAGTTATTTACTAAGAGCCCTACAAACATGTTTAAACTAGAGGACAAACGGCTTTAACTAAAGGTTTGTGTTTTAATTCAGAATATCATTTGTATTTGCTCCCTGTGGTTTATTCCATACGCCGTACACTCATTAGTTTCTTCTTTACAGTCACTCAATAGGAGTCACACCAACACAAACACACAAACATATCAACATGATTCATGTTTTAATGTATTATATTTAAAACACAAATATCTCTGCAAGATCATGTAAAGTCAGTAATTAATCAGATTACAAGATTTAATCTAACTTCTTTTTACTCAAAAAAAGTAATTATAGTAAATATATTGACTAATTTGCATATTGAACACTGATTGTTTTCTCTTCTGTTTCACCTTACAGAGTAGATGGTAATCTGTGAAATCATCATGAGAGGAGCAGAAATCATCAGGTGATCCACAGAAGAGTCTCACTACTGTGTCTATGAGGAGAAATAAATGTGTGATTAATGTGTAAATGTGTTTCATACAGATGGAAGAGACTCAGACTTTACAATGAAATAAAGCAGCATGTGTGTTAGAAACATGTGATATTGAATGATTAATGTTGCTTTAGTATTCAGACAAATGATGGTTTTGTTTTATTTAAAGGTGAACAGGAGGAAGAAGCTCAGATGAGTCTGTCAGCAGAAATCTTCAGGCTCTTCAGTATCAGACCTACAAATATAATAATGTTTGGATTGAACTCATCCATAATGATTAAAATGTTTCTCATCGTAAACGTGTGTAACAGGGCGTGTTTCAGGAACTACAAATCCCATCAGCCTCGGTTCTATAAAAGGAAGTGATGAGATTTGTTCTTCCACTTCCGCCCTTTGTTTCTCCGCTGACGATTCATGAATGGAAGTCGCGGCAGATTTGAGGTATGGCATTGATGCTAGATTAGTAAATGTTGTGAAGTTATTGTACATGTAGTGATGTGTTAAATAATGGGTTGCCCTTCTGTTTGTTGTACATCTTCCTGGTTATTGAAATGGAAGTTGCAGCAGGTTTACGTATTGCATGGTGGCAATAGACCAGCAAATGTAAGGACCGCTTATGTGCAGTCACATGTCAAATATTGGTGGAACATAGTTGAGTGTTGAACACATGACGCATCGTTTAGGAGGTAGTAGTTTTATTATTTGATGATCGCGTGGCCATGTGTATTTAACACGTGTTTTATTGATGTTATTTTGTTTGTTTTTTTTATTTTTTTGTGGGTAATTGCATTGAAGGTTTGCTGCATCCTTTTAACATGTTGATGTTTCTTTTTCATAATATTTTCTTTTGAATAAAATGTTGTTCATTGAAGCTTCACTACCGCCTTCTGCCTGATTATTTTTCCCTTTTTGGGTCATGATATCACAGTTGGCGTAGTCGGCAGGGTTGTTTGTGGCGAAGGTGGTTGTGAAGTTTTTTTTTTTTGTTTTGTTTATTTTTTTGTATATTGGTTTATGTTTTTTTTTTTTGTACCTGAATAAACGGTAGTCGTGCATGAAGGCGATCATCAGACTCTGCATCGTGGGACCTTGTCGTCTTTCTCTGAACTGTTTTATAAAATAATCTGTTAACAGATATGGAACAAGAGCTACTAGACTTACAGGAGCAGATACGTCACCTGCAGGCACAAAATGAGCAGCTGATGAGAGAGCATCCCCCGTCCAGTAGTAATGCTCCTAACCAATCACACCCTTCTATGACTAATGCCAATTCTTCATCTCCAGTGTCTTTTAGTAGGGTACTTTATGTCCCTCGGGAGAGGAAGTGTCCGCGCTTTTATGGAAATATGGACTCCACATTAAGTGTTGAGGACTGGACTGAGGAGGCCAAGGTGTGTATTGAGGGCAGGGGTTGGTCTGATAAAGAAAAGGTGGTGTTTCTGCTTGACCATTTGGGTGGGGAAGCTAGAACGGAGATAAAACTCCGCCCACCAGCTACTAGGGAAATTCCAGAATCAGTTTTTGATATCTTACGAGACTTGTATGGGGGAAAACAGACATTTGTGCAATTACAACAAAGATTTTATGAACGAAAACAGAAAGAAGGTGAATCATTGACTGAATTTTCCCATGCTTTAATGTCCTTAATGGAATTGATTCTGGCTGGTAATCCAGGCAGTGTTCCGAGTTCTGACAGGGTGCTTCGAGATCAGTTTGTGGAACACGTTCGAGATGTGATGCTAAAACGTGAACTAAAACGATTAGTACGGGAGAAGCCATCCTCTACTCTACTGGAGGTACGAAGTGAAGCTCTTAGGTGGGTGGAAGAGGGGAATAGAGAAGTAATTGCTTCATATGTTCAGCCATGGTGTAATGTTACTCAAGGCAGGGTAGTTGAGCCTGAATCTAAGGTTAGATTTCAGGAATCTACAGAGTTAAAAGAAGTTAAAGAGATGTTGAGGCAGCAACAAGTACAAATAAATGAACTTACCCAGCGTCTTGAAAGCTTTATGTCTCAAAAGAATGAGTCCTCTGTCACCTCATCTAGGCAAAATAGTTCACGACGATGCCTTCGTTGTAATCGAATTGGGCATATAGCTAGATATTGTCGACAACCCTGGCCTATAGATGCAAACTCTAGATCACCTCAAGTGAATGTGAACGAGACTTCTGTGGGGGAGCCTGATAGTGTAGTATCCCCTACCATTTTGAGTCATATTGTGGAGGGGGATAGTGAAGTTTCACAGACACCTGTTTGCCCTACTATTTTACAACGTCTTGTAGGCAAATGTCCTATTGTAACTGTGGAGATGGGGGGAGTAGAGATTTCTTGTTTATTGGATACAGGGTCAATGGTGACCACTGTAACGGAGTCATTTTTTGAGAAGCATTTCCGACAACTGGGAGCAGACACACTTAAAAAATGTAGTTGGCTTCAATTAAAAGCAGCCAATGGTCTTGAGATACCATATGTGGGATATTTTGAAACCGATGTGATTGTGTTGGGGCAAATTCTTCTAGGACAAGGTATTTTGGTTGTGAAAGACCCTGTTGATACTTTGTTCCATCAGAGGAAAGAGCTGATTCCTGGCCTTTTAGGTATGAATGTGATTGGACAGTGTTATAATGATTTGTTTGAAAAACATGGCCCAGCACTATTTTCAGTTCCACAGGTCAGGCAGGCAGAATTAGGTTGGAAGGATGCCCTGTCACAGTGCCATCGAGCAGATGATGCCCCTTTTCCTGGATTTATTGGTTACGTGAAAGTGCAGTCCCACCATCCGGTTCAGATTCCAGCCGGGACCATGAGGTTAGTGCCTGCATTGTGCCCTAAGAGAATAAAAAGTTGTGCTTCTGTCTTTTTAGAACCTCTGGGTCCCGATGATGGGGGGCTGCCTGCTGGGGTGTTAATCTCCCCTGCCTTGCTGCAGTGTATCCAAGGAGTAGTTTATATACCAGTGGTTAATGTTAGCACAGAACCCCTATATTTACCATCAAGAATTAGATTGGGTAGTCTAGCTAGTGCTGAGGTAGTGATACAATCAGATCAAGATATTCTTTTTAAGGAAGCTCTATCATGTGATTCTAATACTGTGATTGTTCAGTGTCAGACTATTACAACAGCCTCGAGCATTGATGTTCAAGGGCTAGAACTGCAGGGACTGTCAGAGACTGAGAAGGAGGCCGTTAGGAGACTTTTAACAAAGTATTCTGATGTTTTTGCCAAGCATGATAATGACCTAGGGTGTACAAACTTAATTGATCATGCAATTCCTTTATTAGATAATACACCCGTACGCCAGCGACATCGTAGAATTCCTCCCAGTCAGTTTGAGGAAGTAAAGGCACACATTAGACAGTTGTTAGACAGCCAAGTCATTAGGGAGAGTTGCAGTCCGTATGCTTCGCCTATTGTATTGGTGAAGAAGAAGGATGGCTCCCTGAGGATGTGTGTTGACTACCGCCAGCTCAATTCTAGAACTCGCAAGGATGCCTATCCCTTACCAAGGATAGAGGAGTCACTTGATGCCTTGACGGGAGCAAAGTGGTTTTCAACATTAGACCTGGCTAGTGGATATAATCAGGTACCGGTTGCTGAAGCAGATCGTTTTAAGACTGCCTTTTGCACCCCATTTGGGCTCTTTGAATTTAATAGGATGCCCTTTGGGTTGTGCAATGCCCCAAGTACTTTTCAAAGGTTAATGGAGCGAATTTTTGGGGATCAGAGTTTTCAGTCCTTATTGCTCTATTTGGATGATGTTATTGTTTTCTCAGCTACCGTCGAGCAACATCTTCATCGACTGGAGCTGGTGTTCGATCGACTGAGACAACAGAATTTGAAGATAAAACTCAGTAAATGTTGCTTCTTTCAGCCAGAGGTACGTTATTTGGGGCATGTGGTTTCTTCCACAGGAGTCAGTACAGATCCAGAGAAGATATCTGCTGTAACTAAGTGGGCTCGTCCGCAAAATCTTCAAGAACTTCGATCCTTTCTTGGCTTTGCTAGTTACTATCGGCGGTTTGTTAAAAATTTTTCTTGTATTTCTGGACCATTGAATACTTTAGTGGCAGAAGTGATCAGGGGACAAAAAAGCAGACGACCAAAGATTGATCTGGGGACTAAATGGACTGACTCATGTGAAAATGCATTTCAAACTCTTAAAACTGCTTTGACCAATGCTCCAGTCCTCGCTTATGCAGATTTTAATAAGCCCTTTATCTTGGATATTGATGCAAGTCACCAAGGTTTGGGGGCTGTTCTATCTCAAGAACATGGGAGTAAATATCGACCAGTTGCTTTTGCCAGTCGAGGTCTGCGACCATCTGAACGTAATATGCAGAATTACAGCTCAATGAAGTTGGAGTTCTTGGCTCTAAAGTGGGCGGTTGCAGAAAAGTTTAGAGAGTATTTGCTTGGTCAGAAGTGTCTGGTGTATACAGACAACAATCCACTCAGTCATTTGCAGACTGCAAAACTGGGGGCATTGGAACAACGATGGGTTAACCAGCTTGCGGACTTTGATTTGGAGATTAAGTATAAGCCTGGACGTTCTAATGTTAACGCTAATGCTTTGTCTAGAAAAACTGCTGCCCCTGTAGCTGAACTGTCTATGATTACTGCTGTGCCAAGGGAATTATATCAATGTGCTCATGACTTTCAGCATGTTGTTTTAAGTGAAACAATTTCTGCTCTCCCTGAACAACCCAGAGAAAGTCTTAGCAATTTGCAAGGATCCGATTCAGTTATTGGGCGTTTTCTTGTTTATTGGGATCGCCAAAAGCCACCAGACGCACAGGAGAGAGCATTAGAGTCATCGGAAGTACTTGAATTGGTACGGCAGTGGGGAAAGCTTGTGAAAATAGAGGGTGTATTGTATCGTCGGTTCTGTCCCCAGGATGAACATCGAGAAATTTGTCAAGTTGTGTTACCAGCTGCTCTCAGGGAAAGGGTTCTTACAAGTCTGCATGATGATCATGGCCATCAAGGGATTGAGCGGACGGCGAGCTTGGTAAGAACCCGGTGTTATTGGCCTAGTATGTTCAAGTTCATTGAAGAATGGTGTAAAAAATGCCAGCGTTGCACCCTAGCTAAAGTGGTACGACCAAAAGTACGTAGTTTTATGGGGCACTTGACAGCAGAGAGGCCATTAGATATATTGGCCATTGATTTTACTTTGCTGGAACCTGCATCAAATGGACTTGAAAATGTACTGGTTATGACTGATGTATTCTCAAAGTTCACGCAGGCTATTCCAACAAAGGATCAAACGGCATCAACAGTGGCACGTGTTTTAGTAGAACGTTGGTTCTACTTATTTGGTGTGCCACGACAAATTCATTCCGATCAGGGGCGGTGTTTTGAAAGCAGACTCATTCAAGAGTTATGTAGACTGTATGGCATTTCGAAAACTCGTACTACACCTTATCGACCACAAGGAAATGGCCAATGTGAACGTTTTAATAGAACAATGCATGATTTGCTGCGTACTCTGCCTCCAGAGGAAAAATGCCATTGGCCAGACCATCTTGCCCAGGTAGTGTATGCGTATAACACCACTGAGCACCAGGCTACTGGGTACTGTCCTTATGTCCTTATGTTTGGACAGGAACCACATTTACCTCTCGACTTCATGTTGGGATTGGACAGTCATACCCAGAGTGAAGTGGACTGGGTAGTGGACCATAAAGACAATCTGGAGCGGATGTTTAATAAGGCTCGAGCCCGCCTTAAGTGTGCCACAGAACATCGTGCCCGATTAAATGATCTTAAGGTGTGCCATGAAAAGTTACAAGAAGGTCAGGTGGTGTATCAGAGAGCTCATAACATAAAAGGCAGGAATAAGATCCAAGATGCCTGGGATCCTACTCCTTATAAGGTGGTCCGCTGTCCAGATGGAAATGGAGCAGTGTATTTCATTGCCCCGGTGGATGGAAGAGATAATCCCAGACATATTCACCGTTGTGAGTTGCGTCCAGCTCATATTTCCTTGGATAATCCTGGACTTCCGGTTCTAGTGGACCATCAAGAAACCTCTGAAGACCGAGATGGGGACATGGTTGTTGTGTCCCTACGGCCTGAGTGTACATCTGCTCATGACAAAGTCGTTAGACCTCAAGAAGATGATATCTATCCAACTATAGCAGAGGATGGTGTTAAAGACTATCAGCCTTCACAGCAAGAAGCTGTAGTAAGGCGTACCAAGAGGTCAACAGCTGGATGCCATGCAAATCCATATCGTCTCCCTCGGCCAGCAGGTACTAGTGAAGTCCAGCTAAGTGGTCAGTTTGTTCTCCCTATGACAAGGCTGTCCATCAATAGGCCCTATGAAATGTTCCGCCCATGGTTATAGTGTGATGTGATCGACGGGACGTCGATTTAAATCCAGGGGGTAGATTGTAACAGGGCGTGTTTCAGGAACTACAAATCCCATCAGCCTCGGTTCTATAAAAGGAAGTGATGAGATTTGTTCTTCCACTTCCGCCCTTTGTTTCTCCGCTGACGATTCATGAATGGAAGTCGCGGCAGATTTGAGGTATGGCATTGATGCTAGATTAGTAAATGTTGTGAAGTTATTGTACATGTAGTGATGTGTTAAATAATGGGTTGCCCTTCTGTTTGTTGTACATCTTCCTGGTTATTGAAATGGAAGTTGCAGCAGGTTTACGTATTGCATGGTGGCAATAGACCAGCAAATGTAAGGACCGCTTATGTGCAGTCACATGTCAAATATTGGTGGAACATAGTTGAGTGTTGAACACATGACGCATCGTTTAGGAGGTAGTAGTTTTATTATTTGATGATCGCGTGGCCATGTGTATTTAACACGTGTTTTATTGATGTTATTTTGTTTGTTTTTTTTAGTATTATGGCTGGATGGTTGCCCGAGTGTCATAAACCAAAATAACGGATGGTAGAGGTATTATCCTTATTTTTCTTAAAAAAAAATAATAAAGGGTTCATAAAAGGGAGTTTTAAATGTTTTAATGATTTTAATGTGTATTTTGAACGTTTTATATTTTTGTAAGATGTTTTGGTTATGTGACTTTTTTTCTTTGTATTGTAAATATTTCTTTTTAGTAATGGATTGTGTTTTCCCTTACAGGGATGCACGATTACCGTTTATTTTAGGTTGAATTATTGTTGAGATTGTGTCTTTTTTTGGTTGGATGTGGGAGCAGAGTTGGCCACGGGAGAACTGAGGCCACACTAAAGACAAAAAAAGGACTAAGTAGATCATAGTCACTTTACAGTGCTGATTTACTCATTCTATTTGCATTACCCACTGTTAACATTGTTTTTGTTTTGTTATAGATTTCTTTTTGACCTGACAGTGGCTGCGGGTTTGCCTTCACTGGTGGATAGCAGTGGTGTGGTGGTTTGGTCACTTTATTTTTCTTTTCTCCTAGGTCTGCAGTGTGATTTGCTGTGAGCTTGATTGTAGTGGGAGCACGTTTGTCTGAATGCCACTTCTGTCTTCACAATCTAGGTAACCTGTGGCCATCTGTGGGTTTTGTTCTGTTTATTTGTTTTATTTTTTTATTTTTTTGTGGGTAATTGCATTGAAGGTTTGCTGCATCCTTTTAACATGTTGATGTTTCTTTTTCATAATATTTTCTTTTGAATAAAATGTTGTTCATTGAAGCTTCACTACCGCCTTCTGCCTGATTATTTTTCCCTTTTTGGGTCATGATATCACACGTGATTGTCAAGTATAGCACATAAATGTATCAAAAGATATAGTCTACAAGAGATATAAACTTATCTGTCTTAAATGTCATGCACAGAATATATTTGTTTATTTTTGTTACTCTGTTTTATTTTATATTAAGTTATCTATGTGTCTGTTGTTAATGCACAGATATACAGTATATTGTCTTTGTTCTGTGGATGGAGTCTCTTCTAGACCATCTAAACATTTTCATCAGTTAACAGCATTTGTGTGTCTTTCAAAGTTCAGAACAATTGATTTTGTTTGAAAAGTTCACTTGTCTGTTGCATTATTGAAGCTACATGAGCAGATGCAGAGAGATTCTCCTTCTTAAATAAAGATGAAGTTGTAGATATTAAACATAAAACCATATGAGCGATCTTTAGGATTGTTGGAGAAGAAATCATGCTGGGCTGCATTTCTCAAAGCATTGTGAGCTCAGCTGGTCTGATCTGACTAATATATAAATACAGAAATGTTCCCATTGTAAGTATGTTTAAAGGGACAGTTCACCCAAAAAAAAAAAAAGTAAATGATCATTAATCACCCTCATATAATTTCAAACATGTATGACTTTCTACTGTGGAAACACCAGAGAAGATATTTTGAGAAACGTTTCAGTGTCTGATTGGTTGCCAACATTCTTCAAAATATCTTCTTTTATGTTCTACAGATGAAAGAGTCAGAAAAAAAATGCAGGTTTGAAACTACATGAGGGTGAATAATTGATGACAGAATTGTTATTTTGGGGTGAAATATCCCTTTAAGGCATTAGCACTTTATCTTAGCAACTTCAAAATGTTTCTAAAGAAAAATTAAATTATACCATCTAAATTATATCATGAATTATATCAATCTATAAGGATAAGCGTTTGACTAATGATATGGGTTGAAATCTCTAACAAAGTAAGAGGTCCTCACTGGTGAACCTGGGGCACGTTCAAGCTCAAACCGGTGCTCAACGTTTCGCTACGGTTTCCGGGTTGAACGACATGTTTCCTGGAAACGGTGCAACGGGGTTTGAGATCCGTCTTCTCTTGTTTGGTGGGTGTGTCAAAAATGTCAGCCCAATCAGCAGCAACATGTAAATAAACCACGCGGTATTAAAGAGACAGCAATGGGTCCAAGTAAAGTCGTTTACAAATGTGTCCGCTGCAGCTCGGTATACTCAACAATTGAAGATATTAGAAGACATGTCTGTCGTAAGAGTTTTATAGTAAAAATATAGAATATCAACATGATGATGTAGTTGTTTATATTTTTGCTACATTGCAAGGCAAGTTTATTTGTATACAAAATTTTGCAGTATTAAACACGTATTTATATCGATTTCATCAGGCTCTGAAAATTCTTCTAAAAGAACACAAAGAATGGCCTTCTCAGCTGCCATAGTTGTAAAGTTGTGTTTTTTGTTTTGTTTTGTTTTTTAGTAAAAATTTTCATAGTGTTGAACTATAATCTCTAAATTTTCATTAAAAAGATGATGATGGACTTGATCAAACTGAACTCAACAGACTTCTGATCAACTGTAAGTTCATTAAAAAGTAAAATGACAAGTTAAATGAAGCTGAACTCAACTGTTTTTTGTTGCTAACAAATCTGTACATTTATTTCTGAATTTGTATATTCCTATATTTTATTTGTACATTTTTTTATTTGGATTCTTTTAATTGTGGTATATTTCTTTGTATGTCCATACTGAAGATAAAAGAACAAAATGAATAAAAAATGTTAAAACGACTCACCGACAAAACAGAAATAGGTCCTGTGCAGCAGAATTTGTCCATTTGTCTTAAATAAACATGTACATTTTGATAGACAGATAGGCTAAATAAACAAAACATACATGCATAAAATGTGTGGAGGAGTGAAAACATCTACTTTATGATTTATTTGTTGATTTTGGCAGATCTGCTCCTCTTACCACACAGTAATTCAACTCCAGTGAAGCTCCTCCTACAGCAATTCACCAATAAATGCTGGAATATTTCCATCAGTCTACAAGAACTGACGGGAGAAGCTTTTCGAAACTCTGAATCAATTGAACCAATTGATTCACAAAATGATTCACTGTTTCGAAGCGCACGAAACGCCTCACGCTGGCAACACCAGTCTCTAAGTCTTAATAATTCACAAGATTATTATTCATATTTATTATTCATATTAATACTCATACATAATCCTGCAGCTTTTACTCCTACTGCTGTCATTGGCTACTGCCTCAATTCCTGTACATAGGAAAGTTTATATTAATTCCATTGTATTCTTTAAAATGATTGCAAATTGGGCCCCGTCTGTTCATGATACATGATGTCTCTCCGCACCTCATAACCTCTGCTTGCAAGAGTGGAAATGCTAATTTGATTGTCACATGACATCAGATATTCGATTATTTTGTCATAGATCAGTTACACTGCTGATAACGTCCCGTTTGCATGTAAATTGTTATTTTTAAACAAATTTATATGAATATAGCTTGCTATTAAAAACATACTTTTAATGCCCACATATCAGTGAACTTATTATATAAATGCATTTAACGTTTAATTATGCAACACTCTTTACAGAAGGAAATCATTCAGTTATGTATAAACTCAAAACATCATCAAGTCCAGTGCTGGGCACATTGGGCAACAAGTGTCCTCCAACGTATCCAATCTGTGGCCACGTTCTCCACATCTTCCCATGGGACACGACATTCTTCAGGTCTTCGTGAAACATCTGTCTCCTCGTCTTCCTTGGTCTTCCCTGTCCCCTGCATTCTCCTGGTGGTGTCCACTTCATAACTGTGTTTGGGTGTTGTTGTTCGGGCATGTGTAGGATGTGTCCAGCGAGGTGCACCCTTCGCTCCGTCACAGTTTTTAAAAGTCTTCACGTGGAGTCCCACTCCTCCTCATGATCTCTTTGAAACATGAAAATAGTCATTTATCTTTTTCCGTGTTGTTAAAGCATTTTGTTTTCTCTTTTCAGCTTCATAAACTGTACTTGATGTCTGCCTAATGCCTTTATCAAAAAAGCATCAGTGCTCATCAGGAGTTTTGGTAAAGGACATATTCATTGCCATCCACCAGTTCTAGTCATGCAGCGACTTCATGATGCAATAGTCAAATATATATTTCTGCATGTGTTTATAGCAGGTGTTTATCTGAACAATTGAAGATAGTGAGAGTGTTCAGGAAAACCTTTTGAAAACAATCAATATTTATGTAATTCTGTTTGGTTCTGATAGAGTATTACAGAAATGACACATTGACATACTGGACATTATTCTGTGAGTTTGTTACCTTTAAATTTAGATGGACTTAAAAATGTCTTGCATTTTGCTTCGTTAAATCTTTTATTACAGTGTCACTATAGTAAATGTCCACCATAACTACATCTGTGGTTATGGTTATGGTATCATTATATCACTGCCTGGTTAATGTAAATGTAAAATACCCGTGAATGTATTTTATAGAAGCTGAAAATATTTAACATTTATAATAATCATGAACTTTTTTAATTTACAGTAAAAGTGAACAATAATCACAAGGATATTGTATTAAAATGTTGTTCTTAATTTTGCCTATTTGTTCTTTCAAGGGAAGAAACATATTTTCAGAAAAAGTTGCATCTCATCTCTTGATTTGTATAAATAATACTTCATCATAGAGATTTTTTTAAAGTTATGTTTCACTATAATAGATTTCCTCTGTTTCTGAATCTTTTTTTTTTTTCCTCATAATAAACTGATTTTATACTGTTGTGCAGTAGTTTGGGCACTACATTTGTCTTTAAACAGTTTGACATTAAATATTGGAATATGATTACAAAATTGTGTGCATTCATTATGCTTTTATTTTAATAAAGTTCAAATGGTGGAGAATGGCATAAAGAAGTGATTTATTGTACACCTTTAATATACTATACATACTGTAAATGTTAGAAGCACTTTAGTAGATGAAATTATCTTTAGTTAAAATACTGCAAAACTACCCCTGCTGTAGAAGGCCATTGCGCCTTAGAAAAAAAAGTTTCTCTTTCAAATGTATTCATGCATCAGTTTAACTACACAAAGGAGTCTTTCGTTTTAAAATGTGAGTTTTATTATTTAATTAGATGAATTAAATATTTAAGGAATCTCTCCCTTTAGCTGGAACCGGAAGAGATCTGTCGTCATTTACCATAAATGGACAAGTAAGTGTGACGCCTCTGTTCAGCTGGGTTGTCATTGGCTGTGACTTTATCACAGAACTCGCTGCGATTTGATCTTTTTACCCAAATAAAACGGCGCTTCATCTTATAAAGTATGTTTTAGTGTGATGATTACGTTAGTCATACATTAAGTTAACTATAAAGTGTTTCTATGTTGTGAGAAATTACTCCTTTACTGAGATCTCAACCCTAACCCTCAGCATCTCTGTATATTTCAATGAACTACAGCGCCATGTTTCCCGTTCCACTGATAGAATGACAGAGACATATGGGTAATGTAGTTTAACATGTTTACTAATGAAATGACAAATGTTAAATAAATAAGATCTTTAATGGACAACTGGATATCTAAATAAGTTTACTGTGCAAACATTTATGACATATATGAGGGACAGGCTGAAATTTGATATTTTACTGTGAGCACTTTTAAAACACCTTTATGCCACCTTTCCATGTATATCTGAAAACTGTGCCTAACATTATTTAGTAAACAAAGCATAAGCAGTTGTCCTGGTGATTTTCTTTTTGATATTCTAACTGGACTTTGAGTTACAGCCATTTGAAATGTGCATTTTTTGCTCTTCCAGGGGCTGTTACTGGATCCCTGGGGGTGGAAGGGCAGTAAAATCTACACAGATGTATTCTCCTCATCATGGATAACAAACTTTGTTGAATCACATTTAAATATTGGAGTATTTGAACTCATCCAGTCAACTATGATCCAGAAAACAGATTTGATATTGTGTTGGAAAATAAAGATTCATTATCACAGCTAAAGTGGTTTCTCGCTCTTCCCTGTATGTCTCTATCATGTTCATGTTCTTCTTCTTCTAAACAGTTTGTTCAGTACCTACAGTTCAACTGATGAACAGAAGATGTGATCACTGATGTGGTGCAGCTTTTTCTCAACCAGAGGAAGAAGTCTTAAATCCCATTGTCAGGCGTTCTCCAGTCCTGGTCTAAAAGTAAAACAAAAAACACAAACAATTCAAATGAAGTAGTTTAATGGACAGTCAGGTCAGCTTGTGTTCTGCATGATTTAAACAGTGGTCGGCTACTCTGGCCCTCAGCGTCCACTGTCCTGCAGATTCAGCTCCAACCTCAAACCCTCCTGCCTATAACTGTCTATAAGTAAACCTGAAGACTGGTTAAAATGTTCAGGTGTGCTCGATTAGGGTTGGAGGAAAACTCTCCACCTCAAAAAGGAGACAGCAAAAGTTTCCCGTTCCTGATTTAAATTTACAAAGCAGCAGTACATTATATACGCATTGAAGTATTATATTTATATAATAATGCAGCACATAATGTAAGTACTGAACAAAAACTATTTTACCCATATCAACAGCAACCTGTTTTAAAAGATCTTTTAGAAAGACATGCTCTCTTTTGAGCCTTTGCTAGAGATGCTTGACATCTTTCAAGACAACATACTCTTCTGTCCCTTGATTCAAGAGCATCATCTGGTCAAAAAACAAGTGATAACCTGAACAATGTAAAATTGTTAAAATACTGTATGGAGGAGAAAACATGAATTATATATATATACACAACAACAACAAAAATTTGTAACTGTGTATAAGAAAAAATATATAAATACAAACGTATATATTTTAATAGTATTTGTATATTTACTACAAGTATATTGATTGCTCAATTTATTTGCATTTTTATATAGGTTATACCATATATTTAGACTGTCATTTATTATCTATTTATTTCATTCACTCTTTTTTTAATTTATTAATTAATTTATTTGTTTCAAATATTTCTTATATATGTAATATTGAAAAACAAAATAAGCAAATTATAAACTAAAAAAAAAAAAGATTCATCCAACAAATATTGTTCATGATAAACTCTTCTGAAGCACTAAAAAGACTTCACTGCTTTTCACGATTAAGTCAAGCAGTGTAAGTTTTGGCATGTAGTATCTGAATTGTTACACAACGATGAATCACTACATATTTCTTTTAAACTCTGTCTATTTCTCTTGATGATGAATTAGAAAGCTTTGGTGGCAATTAAAATACTAGTTACCCTATTTTCAGCATATTTTTGGATCTTTTGTGACGTCTTTTATCCCCACAGATGTCATCAAAGCCCTTCAGATCAGAATAAAGGTGATGATTGTTAATGTTGAATTTCAGTTTCGCGGATTAAAGTCCGAATGAAACGGAAGTTGAGCTCGTCTTTTCTTCTCTATTCTGATGTGTATCTGAGTGAAACGCTTCTGGAACAAGAACAAATGTAGGGCGGGGCTTGATTTTGTCCGTGAGGAACTGATTGGATGATCGTTGAAACTAAAACTAATCCATATGAATTGAGCGGTTTAGTCCAAATTCTCTGAAGAGACACAGTCGCTTTATATGATGAACAGACTGAATTTATGCTTCTATTCACATATAAACATTGATCAGTGAACATAAAGAAAAGCTCAACTGAACACAGTGGTGTAGTTTATGTGATATGTAGATATATGCCATATACCCACTAGGAAAGGTCAAGGATTTCCGTATACTCACTTAAAAAAGCGCGAGGATATGTAACCATCCAATAAATCACAATATGATTTGTGGTTTGTTGCTTTTGACATGAAACAAAGTCTCATATTTCTCAACATCTCAAGTTTCATATTTTGCCCATTTTACTTAGGAATAAAAAAAAACATAAATACCGTTTTGGCGCTCTTTAATGTGTCGTGACAGATCGCTGTAGTTCAAGAGAAGCGGCAGCCTGATGCGCACGTGAACTGATCCTCTCCTCCGCTTTAATACTAGTTACAGTGCGAAATAAACATGAATGAACATCTCAAGGTATGATAAAAGATACAAAACTTAACGAAATCCGTATCATGTCTCGTATAATCACTTAATCAGTGTTTAAAGACGTTAATAACAGCTTGTAAACAATGTCACGTAACAGTCACATTTACCTCAGAACACACATATTCAGTGACCATAAACTCGTTAGCTAGAAAAATGAACTCTAGAGAGCAGCATTTAGCTAAATATAGCACCATATTACATATTAATTATAATTTTTAATGTTCTTCAATAGCCTATATTATGCATGTTTGAATAAATCCGTCAAGATGGCAGACACCATTTAAATGTTTATATTTCAAAAAAGGAACTGGAGAAATAATTTTAAAGTTAGTAGGCCTATTATAACTTTATTATTATAAAAATTTCCTTAAGTGTAATTTTAAGTTTGTATACAAATCAGTTCATTTGAACCTTCAATATTAATGTAGTACCAACTGATTGCCATGTATATTATACAGCATTAGTTGAGAGATTGTTTTTTCTTGAGAAAATTTGCCATGTACTGTACCTGATTTACAGTATATCCAAAATAACTGATATCAAATCAAATTCCAAGTTAGTGAATTGAAATGCATAACTATGATGACAGATTGGCAGGAAATGGTGCAAAACAGAAAACAAAGTCCAAACAGGGTGATATTGTGACATAATGATAAGCCTCATCTTTCTATTATTGTTACACTCTAAAAAATGCTGGGTTAAAAACAACCCAATTTGGGTTGAAAATGGACAAACCCAGTGACTGGGTTGTTTTAACCCAGCAGTTGGGTTAAAAGTTTGCCCAACCTGCTGGGCAGTTTGATTTAACCCAACTATTGTTTAAAAATGACTATATGGCTGGCTTAAAATGAACCCAAAATAGGTTGGAAATTGAATATCAGAGACATAATTACTAGGCAACAATAATAATCAAAGGTGAACATTTATTAATAAACAATTTAATAAATGTTTATTGTTTTATTATTATATGTAATATAAATAAATGTTAATTTCCAACATATTTTGGGTTCATTTTAAGCAAGCAATACAGCGATTTTTACACAATAGTTGGGTTAAATAAAACTACCCAGCAGGTTGGGCAAACTTTTAACCCAACCGCTGGGTTTGTCCATTTTCAACCCAACTTGGGTTGTTTTTAACCAAACATTTTTTAGCGAATAATAGTTGCAACTTGCACTCTTAAAAGTGCATTGAAACTTGCCAGCTGATAAAACCTATGATCCAGGGACCATATTCACATCTAAGGCTATCTTAACTGGCTGAGTTCGGTGGTGATTAAAACTAACCAGTAGAAAATCAGTCCAGAGTCTCTTCAGCTGTAAATGTCACTGGCTGTTAAAGTCTTTTGTTGATTATAATAAATTGACATTTTGATAACACACACATAAGCAGTCTTTCAGAATGCTCTCAATTACATGTAGCCTAGATCAGATGTATACTATATGCATTAGTGAGTGTGGTGGTGCTTATGGGGTGTTGCTCTGGGACAGGTAAGTATGAGGCTGGGAGGGAAAAATCACAGTATACTCACTACAAAAAACTAGACTACACCACTGACTGAACACAAACCTCATCGGCTCTTGATGAAGCTCAAACGTGTGGCGAAACACGAGAATGAACCTTTACAATTTGGATCATGTCATAATGAACGTAAAGGTTTTGCAAGCGAATGAGAAAGTTCTTCCAGGGGGACTTAAAAGTTTTGTGAGCGAACGCAAAGTTTCTGTGGGAACGGGATACGTTTGCAAAAGTTTTGAGTGAATGCAAAAAAATCATCCTTTCTCCATCTCATATTTTTGTCCCCTTAGGGGCTCCATACTACAAAGAATAGCCTTCATTGTGTTTTTGATGTGGTTTTGTTTGTTCAGTGAACATTTCAATCTGCAGTAAGTTCATGATTGAGGATCAGAGCCACATGTTTGCATTATTCTGTTTTGTCAAATAGGATTGCCTTTACTTTATTTACACCAACTGTGACACCGTAACAACATTTACACCACTGCTGTGAAATATGACATTTGCATGTTGTTTAACACTTTTTCAGTGATAAATGGTCTCCATCCAGCCACATGGTCTATAAAACTAACATTTATGTCAATGGATTAGAAACCTTAAAATAGAAAAGATAAAGCATGTGTACATCTGGGACAATGATATCAATGTAAGTGATGAGAGATTTATTAGACTTGGTTCTTTCTGACACCACATGTTCAACATTGCCATCTGCTGGCTCTTTTGAGGAACACATTTAGACTAAATTTATTTATTTATTAATTTTTTTTTTTTTTGCTTTAAACAACAAAATAAAACAACATATACTTTGGAGCCAGGGGAGCAAAGAACACACACATTACAGAAAAATAAATAAATAAATCAAATATAAAATACATTCACAGAAAAAACAAGACCTTTGAATCATTCAAAAAGTTTGAAGACATTACACAGATAAACAGTCTTTATAGCTTTTCTATTATTACTATTCTGAATAGTGGACAAGTACTTTTCAAATTCTTTAAGGACTACTGAAAAAAGAGGCTTTTTGTTAGAAAACTTACACTTATGAATGTGAAATTTGACTAATAAAATTAACAGATTAATTACAAAAGCTTCCTTATTCACCCTGCTATCATACTTTATAAATCCAAAAACTACATTTTCAAAACACAAAACAAAAGTAAAGAGTACCTTTTTCTTAATAAACAGAGATACATCATACCATAGCTTTATCACATGACTACAATTCCAAAAAATGTGGGGTACTGTTTCCAAATGCAGAGAGCAAAAAGAACAGTTAACATCAATATCTTTCTTAAACTGACTAAGGTAATGTTTGACAGGGTAGAATTTGTGTATTATCTTAAAAGAAATCTCTTTGACCTTGTTTGTAATAAAAAACACTTACCCAATCAATGTCCTGGACAAATTTAGTCCAATAAACAGTAGAGCAAGACTTAGTAACAACCTCCATTAAAAATAGAGAGCAAATAGATTTGTTTTTGCTTTTGGACTGTGAAAAACAGATTTTACCACATACTGTATCAGTTGGGTCAATTATGGGCATATCAACCGGTGACAACATATCTCTACATAAGGAAATGATACCAGAATTGATTGCAGAGAATACAAGAGAGAATTCCTTGGGCGTCACAGGAAAATTAAAATGCATAAGAAACTCGTCATACGTCATAAGATATCCCTGAGTGTTAAACAAATGACAAACTAAAACTATACCCTTATCAAACCAACTTTTTAAAAAAAACTTTTGTGTTTATACAAAATACAACGGTTATTCCAAATAAAATAACGTTGTGGAGAGAAGTTGTGCTTGTAGATCAATTTCCAAGCCAACAAAGCTTGAGCATGAAAGGCAGACAATTTCACAGGCAACTTGTCAATTTTGTAATCACACATTAGTAAAAAAGAAAGACCCCCACGTTGATCAAAAATAAAATTAGGAATAAAATTCCATAAAGAAGGTTGTTTTAGACAAAAATTTAACCAGTTAATTTTGAGGGTATTATTTAACGTAGAGAAATCTAGAAAATCAAGGCCACCATTTTTAATTGAATTCATAACAACAGATTTGCGAATATAGTGTACACGATTCTTCCATAGAAAATTAAATAAAATCTGATCAATAGTTTTGGTAGTTTTATTGTCTAAATGTATAGATGAAGCAATATAGGTTAGTCTAGAAACGACAGAAGAACTCTTCCTCTAAGGGAGAGGTCTCTTAACAACCATAGATTAAATTTGCTTTTAATCTTTTCACAGGCAGGATTATAATTCAGATAAACTCTATCTTTTTCATTTTTCGAGACAACTACGCCTAAACAATTAAGAGCTTCTTTAACAGGGATACCATCCACAGATACAACAGAGGAGTTTTTCAAGACTAATATTTCACATTTTTTAATATTCAAATACAAACCTGAAGCATTTGAAAACAACTGAATAATTTTAATTGCCTGATGAACCTGGCTAGAATTTTTTAAAAATAAGGCTGTGTCATCCGCAAGTTGACTAATTAAAATGCTTCTACCAGCAATATGAATTCCTTCTAGCTTACTATCTTTAATAAAATGACAGAAGACCTGTGCAACAATAAGAAAGAGATACACAGAGACTGGACAGCCTTGCCGAATTCCTTTTTCTAGAAAAAATCTTTGTGTTGTGCCATGTGCTAATTTCACTGAGCTTTTTCCCCCAGCGTACAGAGTTTTCATAGCATTACAAAAATAGGGCCCAAAACCAAATCGCTCTAGACAAAAAAAAAAGAAAAAAAAGAATGGATGCTCAATAGTATCAAAGGCTTTGAAAAAGTCTAAAAAAAGAATTAAGCTGTCATCCTTAATAAGATCTGAGTAATCAATGAGGTCAAAGACAAGTCTAATATTATTACAAATATGACGGTTTTTCATGAAACCTGATTGATTCTCATCAATAATGGAGTTCAAAATCAACTTGAAACGCCTTGAGAAAATTAGGGCAAACAATTTATAATCATTATTAAGAAGGCTGATAGGTCTCTAATAATCTAAAAAAAGAGTATCCTTTTTAGGTTTAGGTACTAAACATATGACACCCTGCTTCATACTAGCTGTAAGCTCAGAGCAATTCAAGCTCTCTGTGTAGACTTCGAGAAGAAAAGGGATAGAAGCTCAGAGTAAAACTTATAAAATTCAGCCGTTATCCCATCATTACCAGACGACTTGTTATTTTTTAATTGAGAAATTGCTTCCTTAACCTCATCAACAGTAATAGGCGAATCACAAACATTTTTTTCATCTAGATTTATAGCATTGACATAACCAAGATGTTTACAAAAAGAATCTAAATTTAAAGATTTATACAAATTTGAATAAAAGTTATAACAAAATTGGGAGATTTCTTTAGGATCTTCTGAAACAGAACCCCCAATATTTAATTGAGAAATAGAATTGTATTTAGCCCTATTTTTCTCAAGTTTAAAAAAATAAGACGACAAATTCTAGCCAGCTTTGCCTTGACCTAATGAAAGCACCTTCCGCTCTTAATTTATACAAATCATCTAACTTAATTTGCAAGTCAACTAAATACGCTTTCTGACTATCCGCCAAATTTTCAGGTAAAATCTTGGTAAGAGATGAGATTTCACTAACAACCTTCATTTCTTCTACACGTTTTGATTTGGCCAAATTAGAACTAAATTTTCTTTAAAATGTCCCTATTTCAAATTTTAACAATTCCCAATTGGTTCTAAATGAATTTTCTTGTTTAGCTTTATTTCAATAAAGACCAATAAGTCTTTCCAGCTCTGACTTAATCTCATTATGTTTAAGTAATGAGCTATTCATCTTCCAATAAGACGAGCCTCTGTTGTATCTGGCTTCAGGAGAAAGCAAAATTTGAATGCAAACAGCCTTATGATCTGTCAACGGTGTCGCAGAGATATCAACACAAATAGCATCTTTGTTGAGATTCTTAGAGACTCACCAAAAGTCAATTCGTGAGAGTCTAGATGAATTTTTATTGCTCCATGTGTACACTCTATCATTTATGTTTTTAGCCCTCCACACATCTATAAGCTCAAACCTATTCATAAATGCTTTCAAAGCGGAGTTTGAATTTGTAGGGCGACCAGGAGGCCACCTATCAAGGGATTCATTTAAGACAATGTTAAAGTCGCCACCTATCAATAAGTAAGCATTTGGAAATTTTGACTGCCAATGAGCAAGCTTATCTTCCACAGAAAATAATAACTGATCATTCTCAGATCTAGAGTTATACCCATAATAATTAACAACAATAAGATTCACATTATAACACTTTAGAACAAATAAAATAAAGTGTTCATACTCATCACAGTACGTGTGCAAAACATCACCTGCAAAGTTATTTAACAAGAAACCCCTGCTGAATGCTCTGAACCATGAGAGAACCATATGTCGCTACCCCACTGTGATTTCCAAAAATTTCTATCAACATCTTTAGAATGGGACTCTTGAAAAAATACAAAGTCAGAACCAAACTGTCTGGCAAACAAAAACAAGGCCTTGCGTTTAACAGCATCTCTTAAACCCCTGGCATTTAAAGACACAACAGAAAAAGACATTTAAGGGAACTCACAAACACTATTAACCTACTTTAGAAAACATCTAGACAATCAAAATTATTTGAAAAAAGGTCACAAAATTAAAAAGTGCTAGGAAAGGTCAGATAACAGCAGCACCATTTTACACCTCAAAGATTGCAAAAAGAACCATAACAAAAACCAGAGGCAGTCTCTAAGTGGTACAAAAGCCAAAATCTTTTTCAGGAATGTATTCCTGACATATCAAACAGTGAAAGTCAAATTTGGCAACGTCAGGTATTAAGATAAAAACATCTTATGTAGAGAGAATAATTTCACCCTGTCCTTGAATCAAAGCTCTGCCTCCGACGAAATATGCCGTCTTCCCCTCTGCACGTGCCTTTTGGACCTCTGGCCACAGTTTCCTTTTCCTTTCACGATCTCCAGCCGAAAAATCCTCCATGAAACGCAGACCGTTATCTCTCAGATACGAGGGATTTTTTGCGGCCTTCCAGACAGCATCTCCATAAGAGTGAACGGAAAACTGTACGATAGTCACCCTGGATCTTTCCGCGCCACTCTGTTGAATCTTCCCGAGACGGTGGAAAGCTTGTCCTTTGCACTAGGAAGAACGTTTTGGCAGATTTTGATCACTTCAAGGCGAATATCTTCATGCGCATTTTCTGGAATTCCGCCAATCCTCAGATTACGTCTTCTCAAATAAGTTTCCATGTCATCCATCCTTCGCTGCATCTGAGCTACGGGTCGTTCAACATCATCCATACGGCGTTCGAGACTCGTAACCTTCTCAACAACGACCTTCAATTCAGCAGACATGTCAGAGATCTTCTTTTCTATCCCATCAGAGCGGCTGTTGATCAACTGTGTTATGCCTAACAGCTGCGACGAGATATCAGCTCGAGTATCGTCACTCGCTCTTTTCTTTGTGATCTGCGATTTACTCGGTGTGATAGGCAGTACAGGAAACTCTTCTTCAGCTAAACTAAACATATCTTCCTCACTCGCACAAGAAGCACATTTAGACTAAAATGTAACTAGATCCCAGTTTCAGCTGTTTATGGTCACATACTTTTTTTTCTTCTTTTAAATTAAATAAATATGGTTTGCAGAAAAAGAGTGGATCTGAAAGAAGTAACAACACAAGTTTGACTGCTGGAGAGAACATCACCTGACATTAGAAATAATGCTCTAAAATGAGCAGCTACACCTTTACATGCTTTAACAAGTTTTTATTTTTAACTTCTTAGGAAAGAGGTATGTCAATTTGCTTTAGAATAAACTGAGATTTTAAAGTGAACATTACTTGTAAGCAAACAGAAATAATCTCTAAAGCCTCTGAAGATGTTCTCAACTCCACTAGATCAAAACAGCTTTAAAATAAATCAAATATAAATGCTTCCTCAGGTCAGGTCAAGTAATATATAGTCTTTTGGGTGAAGAACAGTTAATTGATTGATGTCTGTAGGTGTCGACAACACTGTCTATGACATGCAGAAATCACATGCTCTGGGTGGCCTTATAAACCTGTTTAGATTAAAAAAAAAAAATTATTAAATTAAAAATCATACACAGATATTCCATATTTTTAAAGATATAGAGAGCCTGTCTTTAGAGGCCATCAAAAATTTGGACACAAGAATTTCCTGTTTTTTTTCTTTTTTTTTTTTTTTTCTTTGAAAGTAAAAAAAAATTGAAAACAAACCAACCAACAAACAAACAAAAAAATAATAATAAGGTTAAAACGTGTATATTTCACTGTGGATTGCAGATATATCTCAGAAGAAAACAGCAGACGGATCCACTCAGTGTTGTGAGAGAGAGTTTCATATGGGCTGAACAAGATGGTGTCTGTGATGTTTATTTCCTCTGTGTGTTTCTATAAATTACTGCATTTATTTTTGTGCAAGTGAGATGAATAAAGAGCATCTGTTGCATAAATCATTGTCTGTCTGGTGTCTATAAGCAGTCTGCTCCTAATACAAAAGGATTGAATGTACATAACAAATACAAACCTCAGGATGTCAGTCATTTACAATATCCAGTATCTTAGATTATAATCCAGAAACACGGAATATAACAAATGCACTGATGAAATGTTAGTTTAAGTGGTCTTAAACATAGGATTTAGACAGATGTGGTACAATATCGCTCCAGTACAGTAGGTGGCGTTCAGCTGGTTCGAAACCTTCCTGTAAAACCCGCGAAGAAGAGAAAGTAACGTCACATCGCAGTGAACAACACGGTAATTTATGTAGGCTATATTTAATCCACAATCCATCGACACCAGCAAGAGATCTTGAGAACGACACGAGCTGACAGACAACAAGGAGGTAAAAGAGGACGTTTATATAAAATACTTATAAACTCTCTTCTTAGTGGACAAGACTTCAAGAAAGTAAGTGAGGGGGTGTATCTTTCAATAACCCTTAATAATCAACTTATTGAGAAATGGTTATTGAAAACGAATATGTGTCTGAAGGTTTTCTCTTCTGTTTTAGGCTGTTGTTTTTGTGATGCGAAATCGAAAGTATTTTTGAACCAGACATTTACAGTAAACATGTAGATGAAGCCTAAGTTTTTTTTTATTAAATCTAATATTTCAGTTCATATATAACAATTATGATTAGTAGTTGACCATTATAATTCAGGTTACTTTTACTCTACTCTTTTCAAATGATTCTAAAGTAATTATGAATTCAACCATCATTGTGAACTTAAAGTAATGTTTAAATGACAAACGATTAAACAATTATTAAAGATTGGGTAAATATGATTGTAAAATTATATCAAACTGCAAAAGAGAATATAACAAATTGAGTAAATTTCTGTTTCCCAGTGAATTCATATTTAGAGTCATGAGTCAGTTAAACTCATTAAACAATCTGAAATTATTAAGACCATTCAGTTATTTTACATGACAATATATTTGTAACTCACTTTATTTTATTCATTGTTTTCTCTGTTGTTTCTAACTCATCATTCTTCATTATTTTCTTCAGTAACTGCCATGTTCTTCATCTCTGTAAAATCTTGTCATTTCCAGGTCCTGCTGAACGATTGATTGTTTTCTCAAACCAGTGCTGATCAGAGGAGCGAGGAAAGGACTCTCTCTCTAAGATGAGTCTCTCAGAGAAACACAGGTAAGACTGCGTCTGTTTCACACAATCATTTTAAACTCTACTGGAGTTTGTTTTTTCCTGTGAATAACAAAACTTTAAGTATTGTTTTATATTTCTTCAGTTTTGAAGAAATTTCAAATATTTCTTTAATTGACATTGTCTATAAAACCCCATTTGTCACCGGACTCTATAGACAATATAATTTGTTAATTTCCTTCTAGACGCGACCACACTGAATTAATCCAAATACATGACTTTGGTTTTTAGATCATAAAATTATTGACAGACATTAGGAAACAAATATACACTTAATTTAATTGAAGTATGCTAACAAAACTGTGTCACACAAACATTTCTGCTCTCCATTTCTGTTAATTAAAGAAACTTGACATGTTCTCTTAAAATGTTCAAGTATTTTTAACATATTTAATATCACTCATGTACATTAATGAAATCGTTAAACCAATGTGAGCCAGTAAAATAAAATGATTGATAACTATAAATTGTGTGAGTGTGTGCATTTCTGTGGAGGATTAGATAAAGACACGGATGTGTTTCAGACACAGTTGAACCTCCTTTACTAAAGTGTTTTTCTCTCTGTTCTTTGTGTCATTAGTGTAAGATCAGGATCACATGTGTCCAGCTCTGTGTCTCTGAAGAGTGATCGGTCAAAAGGAGTACCACCAAACTTCAGTGAGAAAACACCATCATCTAATAAAAGGTATTTCATGTGTTTACATTATAATGTTGCATTATTTGTCCACAGTGGTGTATGTGATTGAACTTGACTGAATAAAACAATAAGTCACAATAAAACTCAATTCATGGGAACCTTATGAAACTCATTCCAGTAACACAATTACACAGGCAGAAACAAGGAGGCATAAATTCACTATGAAAAATAGATCATGCAAATAAACATGTATATATCCATCCATCCAACCATAGTCATAAATGGACAAATGCACAGCTATACTGCATTTAATTACTATTTGCAACATTAAACCTTTTCAAATGAGACTAAAGTATCTCCTGTACTAAAGTGTTTTTCTCTGTTCTTTGTGTCATTAGTGTAAGATCAGGATCACATGTGTCCAGCTCTGTGTCTCTGAAGAGTGATCGGTCAAAAGATGGAGTACCAAACTTCAGTGAGAAAACACCATCATCTAATAAAAGGTATTTCATGTTTCTAATTTTTGGTCACTCGTTGACTGTTAAAAAAGTTTTATCAGTGATTATCAATCATGAAACATTTTTAGATCAAATATTTATCAAAGTTTTCTTGGCTAATGTTTTTTTTTTTCTAGCTTTCTGTAATATTTTGCCTAGAAAATCAGTATTTTATTTTATTGTATTTATTTGATTTCAGGCTTCAATATGAGACATTAGACTCAGACGTTCAGACTCACTGGAACCACAAGAATTTCAAAGACAATCTCCTGTGGATCTTCCAGGTAGGAAAACACATTTTCATAAATGTTTAATATTTATAACAAATAAATATGTTATTGAACAAAGACATTTTATTTAATACCTCTTGATCACTTATTTTTTCCTTTTTAAGCACACTTTTTATATGTCAAAAATAACAGCTGGTGTAGTGTTGGCCAAATGTAGATGTACGATTTGTTTAAAACTCTGTTATTCTGCCTTTTTTCTTACTTTTGTTTGTAGGATCTTGAGAGCAAAATAATCACATTTCTGAAGAAAGAGCTGGAAAAGTTTAAGAAAATATTACAAAATGAGAACACACAAAACTTTGTGAAGGACTTTATTGAGAATAGATGCAGTATCAAAGCAGCAGCTCTTGATCTCACACTACATTACCTGAGAGAGATGAAGCAAGATGAAGCTGCTGATGCTCTACAAGGTCAGAGACTCATGACCATCTGTCAGATTGACACTTATTAATTTAGACTATCTATAAAACTATAAAATAAGACTAAAACTATTTTTTGTCCTTGTGTTTAGATGAGCTGTTTTTCATTCATCAGCTAAAATGTGGCCTAAAGAAGAAGTATCAATGTGTGTTTGAAGGAATTGCGAAGCATGGTGACTCCATACTTCTGAATAACATCTACACAGATCTCTATATCACTCAGGGTGGCAGTGAACAGGTCAATACTGAACATGAGGTCAGACAGATTGAAGTTGCTTCCAGGCGTCATGAATCTCAAGAGATTCAGGTTAAATGCACAAATTTGTTTGAAGCTCCTGAACAAGACGAGGAGATCCGAACTGTACTGACAAAAGGAGTCGCTGGCATTGGAAAATCAGTCTCTGTGCAAAAGTTTGTTCTGGACTGGGCTGAAGGAAAAGAAAATCAAGATATCAGTTTCATATTTCCTCTTCCATTCAGAGAGATGAACTTAAAGGAGAAAGAGAAACTAAGTTTGATGGACCTTATAACTAATTTTTTTCCAGAGACAAAAGGACTGAACCTTACAAGAAGAAATCAATTCAAAGTCTTGTTCATCCTTGATGGATTGGACGAATGTCTCCTTCCTCTGAAGTTTGATTGTAATGAGACGTGGAGTGATGTATCGTCACCAGCCTCTCTGGATGTTCTCCTAACGAACCTCATGAAGGGAAATCTGCTTCCTTCTGCTCTCATCTGGATCACCACCAGACCAGCAGCTGCCAATAAGATTCCTCCTGACTGTATCGACCGGCTGACAGAGATACGAGGATTCAGTGATGCACAAAAGGAAGAGTACTTCAAAAAAAGATTGACGGATCAGAATCAGGCCAACACAATCACTGATCATGTTAAAAAATCAAAGAGTCTCTTTATCATGTGCCACATCCCAATCTTCTGCTGGATTTCAGCCACTGTTCTCCAGAACATTCTGGAGGAGAAAAGAAATAATGATGTGAAAAACAATCAGGCTGATGAGATCTCTAAAACACTACAGGAATCAAATACTGAAGACACTCCCAAGACTCTGACACAAATGTACACACACTTTCTCCTCTTTCAGATCCAGCAGAGCCGCCGAAAGTATGATGGAGAATACGCAGCAGATGTTTCCTGGGATAAAGACGCCATCCTTTCACTGGGGAAACTGGCATTTCATCAGCTGAAAAGAAACAATGTGATCTTCTATGACACAGATCTGGAAGCCTGTGGTATTGACGTTTATAAGGCATCAGTGTACTCAGGCATGTGTACCCAGATCTTTAAGGAGGAAACGGGGATCATTCTTGGTACCATGTACTGCTTTGTTCACTTGAGCATTCAAGAGTTTATTGCAGCCCTTTATGCACATCTGTTTCTAGACATCAACAAGAAAAGTGTGTTTGTTCATGAGTCTATAGAACAGGAAAACAAAAAAGAAAGCATGATTGATTTTCTCAAGACTGCAGTGGATGAGGCGCTCAAGAGTGACAATGGACATCTGGACCTTTTCCTTCGCTTCCTCCTCGGTCTGTCACTCCAGTCCAATCGACGACTCTTACGGGGTCTGTTGACACAGCGAGACGGCAATGACCAGAGCAACAAGGAAATAGTTCAGTACATCAAGCAGAAATTAGAAGATAATCTGTCTGCAGAGAGATCCATCAATCTGTTCTACTGTCTGAATGAACTGAACGACCAAACTCTGGTGAAGGAGATTCAGACCCACCTTAGCAAAGGAAGTCTCTCATCTGGTGACCTTTCACCTGCCCAGTGGTCTGCTTTGGTCTTTGTGTTGTTGACATCAGAGGAAGAGCTGGAGGATTTTGAGCTTCAGAAATTCAAGAAATCAGACGAGTGTCTCATTAGATTATCGGCAGTCATCAAAACCTCCAGAAGAGCTCTGTAAGTCATTTAATACGTTTTGTCATGTTTTGCTCTCATCTGAAAAATGCATTCATCTATATTATTCTATAGTGATTCTCCATCATGAACATGAACTTAAAGGCTCTGATATACTTCAAGCGAAGTTCTTTTTTGTTCTTTGTTTAGGGGTTAAACGAGGTTCGAAATACATGAGTAGTGATATACTGTAATCGAACATCTGATGCCACCCACACTGTTGAGAGTGACGGTTAAATGAATATGTAAAAATGTTGCATGCTTTCATCTCAGTAACAAAATATAAACACAAAAAAATTGAGAAACTAGCAAGGATTTTTTAATAAAGCATAAGAAAAGCATCTGATCATGGCAATGTGGATATGTTTGTTTGCACTCCAGTAAAGTCACGTTGTGTTTATATTATAACACTTCATAAAATAAATTGCTTTAAATCAAGCAGCTTTACCGCAAACAGCTTTTTTTAGCGGACCAATGGTAATAGTGTTTACCAGCCGAAGCAAACTTTTCCAGAAAGCTGTTTCGAACTTCCAAAACTAACTCCAAACAAACTTTGTTTCGGCCTGGTTTTGTTTGAAATGACGTCACATCAGTTCGTTCTGAAAAAGTCTGAAAAAAATCTATTTTTTTAATTAAGACAGTTTATCAAATCTTTAGACAAAATATAAAAAAACATTTAAAAATGTTTGCGTATTTGTTTTGTATCATATGATACTCCAGACATTTATGACTCAAATTATATATTGGCTCATACTTCTACTTAAGGAAGGAAAAATAGATACATTTTATTCAGATGTATAAAAAAAATTGTAATTTGGTACAGATGTTATGTATATTGCCTAAAAATTAAATGAAATTCTGAAAGGTTATAATATAAACCAATTAAATTTTTATATAACAGGCTAAATAAAGTACAAATACATTATCAGTTGGTACTCTGTATCTCTTAATAATTTGATATTTGAAATGCTTAGTTTTATGAGTAGTTCTTTAGTTTTAATTGTGTTTGTACTGCAATACGTGGATGATTGAGAGATTTACAAATAAACATTTATAAAAAGTCTGTTGTATCATATTTGATGTACACATTTTAAGATGGTTTTCTATAAATCAGTTTTTTTTATTAAAATATTTATTTCTAATTAAGTAAATATTAAGTAAAATAAATATAAATTTAATTTCAGCAGTTGTTATTGATGTGTTTTTACTATCATTAAATTAATGATATTTCACCCATTGGCCACCCTGCTCTCTAAGATATCAGCATCGGCCATCAGTTGACCACTATGAATAATCAAGGAAACCTAAATTGCTTTAGTCCAGTAAATGTTAATCTTGAAATATTAATAACTAATACAATTTCTTAGGTTCTTAGATTTAAGTAATCTTAGCTTTACTTAAATCATTAAAGATTTCGTAGTAACAAGACGTATATATGTGAATGGAGGCATTTTTTCAGACATCACTAACCCTAAAATTTACATAAACCCCGCCCCTGAGAACACGCAACAAAAGTGGTGAGGCCATGTTGGGCTGCTTTAGAGAAGAGGAAGAGTTGTTATAATAGTGTTGTTGTCATGCTGTCATTTTACACCGGACTGCTTCATAAACAAGTTTCAGTTCAATGCTGGATTTGCACAAAAGATTAACATGACATATGCTAGTCGATGAGTTGAATCAACTCCACAGCAACTACATAAATTTATCCACTAACCATTCAGAATTGTCCAGTTTCATTCTACAAGTTGTACCTTCTTCCTGAGTCTCTCCATCAGTGTCCGACTCCGGTTTGAACAGTGTAAGGCTGAACACCGTTACTGACAACCCTCATTTTGGCTGCATGAGATTCTCCAGCTTTGTTGTTGTTGAGCAACCGAAGCATGAGCTGTTAAAGCTCCGCCCTCTTCTGGAAAGCAGGCTGCAAGCAGCAGCTCACTTGCATTTAAAGGGACACACAAAAACGCTGTGTTTTTGGGAAATATATTTAATGTTTGTATGTAGAAAATGTATGTGATCCATATAATTCTGTGATGTGATTTATTTTTTCTTGTAGGTTAAATGACTGCAACTTAACAGACAAAAGCTGTTCAGCTCTGGCTGCAGTTCTTGGATCAGATACCAATCTGAAAGAGCTGAATATGAACAATAATAATCTGCAGGATTCAGGAGTGAATCTGCTCTGCACTGGACTGAAGAATTTAAACTGTAAATTGGAGATACTGAGGTAAGTTGAGCCACCGGAGTCACATGACGAGAGTGAGGTGCTATGACTGACAGGATGATGTCAGAGCCAAAGCACAAGAGAACTTTTGTTAATAAACATTGCATTTCTTTGTTTAATATAAGTGAGATTGTCTTTGTTTTATTGTTGTTGTGTTTTTCATAAAAAAATAATAATGAACTACGAACTAAGCATTCATTCTAAAATCCAAAGATTTTTTATTTATTTTTTACAATGTGGGTGTACCATATCACCCGTCTTATTCATTTTGGTAACAAAAGTCCAATGTTTAAAAAGCGAATTTGTCATTGTGCTATTTTATTGGTGATGTGTTTTCATTAATAATAATGAGCCACAAACTAAGCATTCGTTTTAAATTAAGGGGAAAATACAAATACCTTTTATTTATTTGTAACAACGTGAGTATACCATGTCATCAGTGCTATTTCTTTTGTTGATAAAAGTTTGATGTTTAATATAAGCGAGTTTGTCATTGTACTATTTTATTGTTGTTGTTTTTCTTCATTAAGAGTAATATTGAATCAAGGAAAGGAAAGATCTAATGTTAAAGATCAAAATGGGCTCACTGCACAAGATGGTGTCTTTGAGCTTTGGCAGTATGAGTGTGTGCATGTTTACTTCTGCTTAGGGATGCACCGATCCGATACTCAGATCGGGTATCGGCTCCGATACTGCCATTTTTGCCGGATCGGGTATTGGCCGGATGGGACCGATCCAAATCTGATATTGTGTGTTATTGTTAAGCTCCACAAAAGGCACAAAAACATTAAAAAGCACCATAAAGTTTCCGTGCACTATATTCCAAGTGTTCTGAAGCCATTCTATAGTTTAATTTGAGGTACAGATAAATATTTAAGTCATTAAATTAAAGTTCACGTAAATGCCTCCCTCCGCTGCGGCTGTCAATCATTCTCCATTCAAACTGCGTTTCGCGTTCAGTTACGACAGTCAACACAATGAAAATCTCTCCAAGTTGAGTCAATGTCTCTATTATTATACTTCATCTGTAGACAACGATACCGGTAATAGAATCAACGCATCAATATATCTTCACTTTCTTTATCTGCGCTTTGAACTTTTCAGTGCGGAGCGCTGCCGCTGCGCACTGTGACTCCATGATGCCGCAAGCGCATCATTCTGCACACGGGATGCGCATAAGCGCTTTGTGCTGCTCTGTATGGGAGCCAGAATATTATAATACTTGTGTGCAATGAATGAATTAATACCATTTTTTGTTCTGTCCTATCTATCATATGTTGCTGCCTCATTAAAAAAAAACTCCACTATAAATTTAAAAGAAATGTCTTTTAATTTTATAGTATAGCCTATATTTATATATAAATATATTTAGTTTGTCATGTATGACTCAAACATTCATGAAAAACAAGCCATGAGTCATGGATGAAGGAATCAGCTGGACACCTGTTTATTTTGAATGTCTACCAAGCTAGTGAAGCTATTGGTTTATTTACAGTTGTTGCATTGATGCACAATTATTTAATACATAATTCACTACATTTTTTTTTTTTTTACAAAGGAGAGGAAAGTAATGTTTAAGTCAAGCTTGATACCTTGCACAAAAGAATGATCCCAGTTTCTTCCACACAGTGAGGCATACAGTTTATTAGGTAATTTAGCACTATTTTTATTATTACTTGAATATTGGATCGCTATCGGCCGATACTGAATCCCAGGTATCGGAAGCAAAAGCGGATCGGTGCATCCCTACTTCTGCTCTTACTCTTTCGGTCTTAGCGACGTTCGCATTTACTGCAAGAAGAAACCTTTATATATAACTTGGCTAGGTATAAAAAATGTTTGTTTTAAATTAAAGAGAAGATGATGGTTTATCAGAGACGAAAGAAAACATCATTCTTACATTATTGTGTACCTCTGTGGCTGTAATTCATCAGTATATGCAGAGATTATCTTTCATTCTTTCTCCTCGTTTGTCTCCATATTCATTTGTAAATTTCTGCAACTAACTTTCAGTACATTCATACAAAGAACAAAATAAAATTCTTTCTGAGGATTTCTGTTGTTCAGGTTTAACTGATTAATCATCTGAATGTTTTCATTCCTGTTCTAGACTCTCTAACTGCAGTGTAACAGAAGAAGGTTATAAAGCTCTGGCTTCAGCTCTGAGATCAAACCCTTCACACCTGATAGAGCTGGATCTCACAGGAAATGATCCTGGACAATCAGGAGTGAAGGAGCTCAGTGATTTACTACAGGATCCAAACTGTCAGCTGAAGACACTGAGGTGAGACCGGATGAAATAATCAACATAATTAACAAAATGCAAGATAACAAAATATGCAGGCTAAATATTCATAACAAATGTATAATTTTACTCATACAATAAGTTGGACAATTTGTTGCATCAAAAAGAACAAGGTCAGATCAGATGCTGTGGGTTCTGACATGATGATGATAACCGTCAACACAGTTTAGTTGTGGTACAAGCTAAAGGTCAAATAGACATTATGGGTCAGTATCTCTCCACAGCAGGTCTATGGCTACGTTCAGACTGTCAGTCCAAATCCGACTATTTGTGTATCCGATTGGAATCTGATCTAAAATTATTGACGTCCACATTGTATATCGCAACTGTTCAGATCTGATTTGTGTGTCCATGCCACTCTTTCGTTTTCTGGAATATCTACATTGGTTTCTATGGCAATGATTTTGCGTTGGTAGGCATACACCAAAGACAACAACAACAACCGCAGGATGGAGGGCTTTGTAAGACAGATGTTGTCTTATTTACAACATGACATTGTGTAGCCGCCACGCGCTGGACTACTGTGTCTTCTGAGGCAGTGACAGAAACGTAGGAGGCGGGTATGTGCAGCTTTATTCCACGCTGTCATCTCTGCTGGTTTCAAAACATGTCTCTGTTATATTGTTATTCTGCTCGTCCGGCACTTTGCAACAACAACCTTGTTTCTGCTGCAACTTTCAGTATGTTTCCTATAACAATGTCTGATGTTTACATTTTATGTGGCGTGAGAAAGTCACATAAACCACACGAAATCCGATCAGAGCGGTCAGACTGATACAAATTTCTAGAAATGTGATTTGAAAAGGTTTTTTAAACCACATATGAGTGTCGTTTGAAATGGATTTGTAAAAGTTGCATTTCATGTGATTTTTGGCCATTCAGACTTGATAATCTGATTGGATTTCAATCGGATTTCAATCGGATATGCGCAAAAAACGGATTTGGACTGACAGTCTGAACGAGGCTTATGAGTCTCCTGCTTAAAAGCCAGAAAAATCTTGAGGCTTTAATTTCACACTCTGTATTCATACTGAAAATCATGATCTAATGAGCTTTTGCCCTTCTGCTCTGTGGGACGTTTCTGTTCTTATAATTTTGCTTTAAGACTGAGTGTCGCTGTAGTTTCTTTTTTAAAAATCTCTGACTATTAGACTTTCTTTTCAAGTATTTGTATATTTATTTGTATATTTAAATGTTCAAAGAAAAGTGTTACATCTAAATAACTTACTAGAGCTTGTCTTCAGAACAATAATTAAGTTTTTTTTTTTTTTTTTTTTTTTTTTTTTTTAATCTTATCAATCATGTTTGTAATGCAACAGACATTTAGTTGAGAACTGAATTGACTCTTCTGCAGGTTTTTGAGTGCTGCTGCAGATGAAGCCTGTCAGTATGTGAAGAGAGTTGTGGGTAAAAACCCGTTACTCCTGAGAGAGCTGAATCTGAGTGAACATGAACTAGGAGACACACGAGTGAATCAGATCGCTGCTCTACTGCAGGATAAACACTGTCATTTATTTAAAATATTACATTACTTTTAATGGTAATGTTACTGAAGCTGATAATAACTTTTCCTAATTTATTTGAGTCAGAGCAGTTTTTTCTCAGCCACAACAATGTGAAGAAATACAATTAAACAGGAAATTAAAAATGCACAATTAAATCGTGACATCAAGCTTTAAATATTAGACTAAGACAGTTTGATCATGGGTCAATAATTATTTCAGTTACTGTAGAGGGAGAACAATGATTTTCTTTCAGAGCTTAGAAAACTCTTCAAATAATTAAAAATCAAAAATAAAATGTGAATTAGGTGCATTTTCATCAAGTTGGTTAAGCGGATGGCGGTGGTGTTGGTAACTAGGGGTGCGCCAATAAGATATTCAGTATATTCAGTATTTTATTGTTGTTGTGTTTCTTCATTAAGAGTAATATTGAATCAAGGAAAGGAAAGATCTAACGTTAAAGATCAAAATGGGCTCACTGCACAAGATGGTTTCTTTGAGCTTTGGCAGTATGAGTGTGTGCTTGTTTACTTCTGCTCTTACTCTTTCGGTCTTAGCGATGTTCGCATTTACTGTAAGAAGAAACCTTTATATGAAACTTGGCTAGGTGTAAAAAATGTTTGTTTTAAATTAAAGGGAATATGGTGGTCTATCAGAGACGAAAGAAAACATCATTCTTACATTATTGTGTACCTCTGTGGCTGTAATTCATCAGTATATGCAGAGATTATCTTTCATTCTTTCTCCTCGTTTGTCTCCATATTCATTTGTAAGTTTCTGCAACTTTCAATACATTCATACAAAGAACAAAATAAAATTCTCTCTGAGGATTTCTGTTGTTCAGGTTTAACTGATTAATCAGCTGAATGTTTTCATTCCTGTTCTAGACTCTCTAACTGCAGTGTAACAGAAGAAGGTTATAAAGCTCTGGCTTCAGCTCTGAGATCAAACCCTTCACACCTGATAGAGCTGGATCTCACAGGAAATGATCCTGGACAATCAGGAGTGAAGGAGCTCAGTGATTTACTACAGGATCCAAACTGTCAGCTGAAGACACTGAGGTGAGACCGGATGAAATAATTAACAAAATTAGTTATATGCAGAGTTATATCTAGAGTTTTCTCTAAAGGGCGTGTCCGTGGCGGCCTGAGAAAATTCGATGTTTTTCCATGAAACAGGCAGTTGTTGTAACTCGGGCATACAATGTCTGATCTGCCCCAAACTTCACATGTTTTATTAGAGTCCTGGCCTGAACACATCTATATGCCAATATTCAATTAGTCATGGCGCCACCTGCTGGAAACAGGAAATGGCATGTTATACATTGTAATTCACTCCCAGAAACATATTTAAATATGCCATGAAGTACCAAACATACTAGAAACACATTAAATCATGCAACACTTGGCTAAGTGCTAATGTATGCGATTAACGCCACGAAACAGGAAGTTGTTGTCACTCAGGCATATAATGTCCGATCTGCTCCAAACTTCACACGTTTGATAATAGTCCTGGCCTGAAGACATCAACATGGCAATATTCAGTTATAGTCAAAGTGCCATCTGCTGGCAGCAGGATGTGTGATGCATCAAAATGACATAGCCATATTTCTCCTCTATTTATCTGCTTAAATAACTATCGCCCACTGTTTACAGTTTTCCAGGTGGTGGTGTGAGAGCCCTTTCATCGCTGCTTGCAGCTTCAACTACGTTTTTTATCTTATCAGTCATTTTTGTAATGCAACAGACATTTAGTTAAGAACTGAATTGACTCTTCTGCAGGTTTTTGAGTGCTGCTGCAGATGAAGCCTGTCAGTATGTGAAGAGAGTTGTGGGTAAAAACCCGTTACTCCTGAGAGAGCTGAATCTGAGTGAACATGAACTAGGAGACACACGAGTGAATCAGATCGCTGCTCTACTGCAGGATAAACACTGTCGACTCAACACACTGACGTGAGTATTGTTCATTTATTTAAAATATTAATTACTTTTGTTGTGAATCATTCAGATCAGAGACTTTCACAGCTGTACAGTTTTAGATAATTGAAATCTTGAAAGTGATGTTGATGTCTAACATAATAAAGTTCTCTGTGTCTTTTGTTTGCTTCCATATTCAGTTGTCAGTTTTTACAACTAACTTTCAATACATTCATACAAAGAACAAAATAAAATTCTCTCTGAGGATTTCTGTTGTTCAGGTTTAACTGATTAATCATCTGAATGTTTTCATTCCTGTTCTAGACTCTCTAACTGCAGTGTAACAGAAGAAGGTTATAAAGCTCTGGCTTCAGCTCTGAGATCAAACCCTTCACACCTGATAGAGCTGGATCTCACAGGAAATGATCCTGGACAATCAGGAGTGAAGGAGCTCAGTGATTTACTACAGGATCCAAACTGTCAGCTGAAGACACTGAGGTGGGACGGGATGAAATAATTAACAAAATTAGTTATATGCAGGATAAAGAATCATAACAAATATATTATTTTAGTCATACAATAAGTTGGACAATTTGTTGCATCAAAATGATCAAGATCAGATCAGATGCTGCAGGTTCTGACATGATGATGACCGTCAACACAGTTTAGTTGTGGTACAAGCTACAGGTCAAATAGACATCATGGGTCTGTATATGTGCTATTCTGGAGTATGATATACCTTGTCAATTAACATGCACAGTTTTGTTTTTGTGCACACTTCTCATTAAAAACTCTAGATAATCTTTCAGTCAAATTGTTTTCTGAACACGGTTGTTTTCCATCAAGCCCAGATTCACTGTATCTCTACAGCAGGTCTATGAGTCTCCAGATGTTCACAAACATGCAGTTTCTCAAGCCAGTTTTCTCTGCTGATGTTTCTCACTCCTCCTGCTTAAAAGCCAGAAAGATCTTGAGGCTTTAATTTCACACTCTGTATTCATACTGAAAATCATGATCTAGTGAGCTTTTGCCCTTCTGCTCTGTGGGACGTTTCTGTTCTTATGAGTTTGCTTTAGGACTGAGTGTCGCTCTAGTTTCTTTTAAATAACTCTATTAGACTTTGTTTTCAAGTATTTATATATTTTTTTGTGTATTTAAATGTTCAAAGTAAAGTGTTACATCTAAATAACTAGAGTTTGTCTTAAGAACAATAATTAAGTCTTATCAGTCATTTTTGTAATGCAACAGACATTTAGTTGAGAACTGAATTGACTCTTCTGCAGGTTTTTGAGTGCTGCTGCAGATGAAGCCTGTCAGTATGTGAAGAGAGTTGTGGGTAAAAACCCGTTACTCCTGAGAGAGCTGAATCTGAGTGAACATGATCTAGGAGACACAGGAGTGAATCAGATCGCTGCTCTACTGCAGGATAAACACTGTCGACTCAACACACTGACGTGAGTATTGTTCATTTATTTAAAATATTAATTACTTTTAATTCTAATGTTACTGAAGCTGATAATATTTCCTCACGTATTTCAGTCAGAGCAGTTTTTTTCTCAGCCACAACAATGTAAAGTAATACAATTAAACAGGAAATTAAAAACGCACAATTAAAATGTGACATCAATCTTTATATATTAGACTAAGACAGTTTGATCATGGGTCAATAATTATTTCAGTCACTGTAGAGGGAGAACAATGATTTTCTTCCAGAGCTTAGAAAACTCTTCAAATAAGTGATAGATTGAAAAAACAGCTGCACTATAAACACAGAGATGTCTTTCCTGACTTTCACAGGTTAATTCTGTGTAAATGTTAGTGATTGAACTCGCAATCAGAGGCATAATAAGACCGTGGCGACAGGAAATCCCAGTTGAGGTGTATTTATTGAGCAGACTGTCAAATCCCACAGCGAAAAAGCCAAACAAGAAAACTATAACAATAAATGTTGAAAAAAAAAAAAAAAAAAAATTGACAAGTCTGTTTTTGGAACGTAGTCACAACAGCAGTTGTGTAGTTTGAACACCCAACCTCACCCAACCTCACCCAACCTCACCCAACCTCACCCAACCTCACCCAACCTCACCCTCTAGACTCGACTTCACTCCACCCACCATGTGTTAACTCTGGCAGCCATTTTGTAGTCTAGGCCATACCCTGGACTGTACCATTCTACAGGTAAGTTTTACTTTCTTACATTTGCACTTATCACCTTATGCATATAAAAACAACATCTATCCATGATTAAATTGCGCTATAACACAATATAACAATACAACAAATAAATTAACAAAGATAAACCTTGTTTTACAGTAATATTGGAAACCCCCCTATGACATCATACCCAACATGGTTTCTCCCATTCAGAAGACACGTCCATCATGTTTAAATACTCCACTTTTAAAACAATACAGGTTTGGTCACTAGTGTTTTACAAGCAGGTAAGTTATATTTGTTATACTGTGTAAACTCATCTTAAATAAAAACTTTAAATCAGACATATGTGTATTGTGGTTATTTATACTAACAATGAATGTGCAACGTTAGCGCTAACACATTGTGCACATCCACTACACCTAACAAACAAATGCACATTGTATCCCCTCATATCTTAAACACATGAAACACAATACATTCAAACATACACAAACATTGCACAAGTCTGTGAATGCATGATATCAGTGTCAATAAACAGACCGTGTTAATGCTGCAACAATATATGTGTGTGTTAGATATGGTGTATGTGCATACAGTCCAAACATGATCACGGGGTTGCTCCGTGACAGTAAATTAAATATAAGTGTGTATATATTGATTGCTCTTTGTGAACATGACTGCTGAATGTGATCATGTTTACTGATTGCTGGTGTGGAACAGTTTTTTTTTTTTTTTTTTTTTGTGACATCAGAACTGTTTATAACTGCTTTCAATTTAATGTTATTTCACAAAATGTAAAATGTCTAATTTTGGTGCAGCATATACTGTAACTTTCAAAAATCTGTGATCAGTATCTGCCTGTAATAAGATCCACTGAAGGCAAGTTGACTGAACTCAAGTGCAGCTTTATTCTAGTGATGTTACTCCTGATACCGAGGCTTCGAAGCTTGTGTCGAGAACGTCAGGTTCTTCCCGCCGGAGCTCCGTATCGAGGCTTGTATTGTTTTAGTGAAATGACGTCACCGGTGATGTTCGAAGCCTCGAGAAGGGGTTCACTTTTGGAGGAACAATGTGTTTTTTTCCTCTCGTGTTTCACAAGCACTTTCACTTCTCTCTGTCCAGTCCACCTTAATCACTTTCACTTTTTTTTCAGTTTAAAGAACTTTGTTTTTTCTCGTATGTTCAACAAAAGCATTGCCCAATTAAAAAAATTATGAAACATTATGAAACAACACAACATAAATACTTAACAGAACTAATTATTTATTTATTTGTGTATGTTAATGTATGAACCATGTTACACACATTTTGGCGCTGTCAAACTCAAAGAAAAAAAAAAAGTTTTTCCTGCCCCATATTTCCATTGATCATCATGTGTCTCTGTGTGCATTAAAAGCCTCGAGAAATGAACCACTTTTCAACACATCTGGCTGGAAAGCTTCAAAGCTTCATGAAGTTTCATCTCACCACCACTACTTTATTCAAATAAACATGAACAAAATTAAAATAAAGAAATGCTTGACTAAGGAATAGGGATGCACCAATACCATTTTTTCAGGGCCGAGTACGAGTACCGATACTTTTTTTCCTGGTACTCGTCGATACCAATGCCTATACATTTATTAATTTCTCTCTCTCTCTGTTTTTTTTTTTTTTGATGTTGCAGTTTTCCAAGCACAACACAGTTAGACTAATGAATGTAGGACAACTTATTTATCATTACTCTAATGAAAAAAGTAATAATTTTTATGTGCTTGTCACAAAAAGAACAAAAATTTCAGTGTCCAATAATCTTCAAAGGGCATAATTACCAATATATATAATTGTTGTTATATAAAAAGACATTTACAAACAATACAATAAATTACCAATACTATAGAGATACAAATTAAATAAACTTGTTTTTCAGATACAGTAGGTTTATTTTCCATGTATACATTTATTTAACATATTTTGTTGTTTTATTAACATTAATGACAAATATAGGCTATGGTCCCTTTAAGACCGAATCCATGGATACTGACACATATCCTGTTTTCACCCAAATGTTTACGTCCACTTAAGCCATAACTGACTGTATTTACCTAAGATACTCCACACGATGGACATTTTGACAACTGTGCATTTGACCATTCAGGCGCGAGGAGAACCGATCGTGCGCAAGAAAGAGAGAGAGAGAGAGAGAGAGAGAGAGAGAGAGAGAGAGAGAGAGAGTGTCATTCAGTCTGTGTCATTCAGAGCGCGATTCCGCCTATCCCGCCTTCACTAATCGATAACGAATTGTGATTGAAAGCATGCAGTTCGCAAGTGTGTGTTGTCATCATTAATTTCGAAGTATTTCCACACCTCTGAGGCTGACATTATTTCTGCTGCTGCCGCCGGTGTCTCTGTGCACGGAAAATTCTGTCAGTTATGTCACGTGAGGTATCGGTCTGTGGTATCGGGGGTATTTTTACGAGTACAAGTACATGAGCTTGGTATCGGTGCATCCCTACTAAGGAACATGAACATAAACCTCATCAACAGCAGTTAAACAAAACCAGACAAAAGACAATGATAACATGAGGGCTATATATACACACACACACTAATGAACAAACAAGAAACACTTGAACACAATGAACCAATGAAAATGTGACACATGAAACAAGGAACCAATCAGAACATGACACATGAACAGGGGGAGCACATGACAAGAGGCTTGTTTGAGATGAACAAATTCTGCGCAGAACCGATCTGTGATCACCACGAGATGCATGCCGGTTAGAAATGTGTCGCCTTGGGCCGCCTTGCTCTGATGTCATGCCGACGCGTGTCAAAAAAAGTCTTGCGAAGGCGAGGCGGCCTCATCGGATTCTGCAGTCGGGCGCAGTTGCTCTCCACTGACTGCGCTGACCAAAAGCATGATGGGAAACGGCTTGATGACGACACAGCTTAATGCTTATTGGTTTAAACAACTGTGATGTATTGATCTGTTTTAAAATGTTTGACTTTAAAACTCTAATATCATGTTTTTGTGTGTAAAAATAATGTGCGAATATTCCCAAACTCTCTGACAGTGCGATCTCTCTATGGGTGATGTGATTGCTGTCATTTAAAAAAAATATATAACATCATTTTTACTTTAATTATAAAAACATGTCTATAATTAAAGTAAAAATGATTGATACACACATCTTTCGAATGGAAATAAATAACAAGTACTTTGCGTGTCTTGTTCATTATGTTTATTTTCATATAAAAGCAACAGAACTTAAATTACATCCAGTTTATCAGCAACACAGCGCACGAGTGTGAATCCCGCGATATCCGCCTTTGATCTCGTAGGTTCTGATCCACTACGAGAACAGAGAACTGTCCATCTTGCTGCACTTTTTTCACTCCTCCCCTCACTGCAGCCGCCTACTCTCACCTACATTTCAGGCGAGGCTAGGCGCATCTCAAACAAGCCTAATATCACATGAGGAGCAAGACTGTGAGAATTATACAAAATAAAAGACATGAAAACATAAACTAAACTAAACCCAGAACAGACGTGACACTGCCTCACGGTGCAGCACTAAAGCAAATGAACCTTTTCCAAAACTTGTTTGATTGTCTTCTGCTCAAGGAAATACTTTTATTCCTTAATCTGTTAATGTTCGTTTATACAATTATTCATTGTTCATGTTTGTTCACAGTGGATTAACTAATGTTAACAGAAAACTTTTGTATCTAAAAATGTATTAGTAAATGTTGAAACTTACATTAAGGTTATTAAATGCTGTACTAGTATTGTCCATCATTGGTTCATGTTAACTAATGTAGTTAATGTTACAAATGAAAGTTTATTGTAAAGTGTTAGAGAGTCGACAATCCGCCGGTTTCACAAAGTTTAAGCTAGTCTAACTAAAATGCAAGTTTGAGCTGTTTTAACTGTATGTAACTTGTACTGACATATCTTAAAATATGTCAGTGCCATTGATTTGTCTCAAGATGCACACCAGTAATGTGTTTTTCTTTGGTACGTTTATAAAAGCTACATAAATACCTTAATTTAACTAGACCCTAATCCCTGTCTGTGAAACCGGACCAATGTGTCTGAAAACAACCGACATAAACACATCAAACCAAGGGTGACATTGACAAGAAAGAACCTTAAAGATGACATGAAATAAATTTGTAAACGAACATAAATAGATTGACGATTTCAGCCTTTGTATTGTTATAATGTCGGTAGTATTTTTAAATGAACAATGTGTCGTCTTTCTCCATGTTACCTGCACCTGGATATTCCTGTTTATTTGTCAGCAAAAGTCTGCTGGATGAAGATAAACATGTTACTTGATCATCATAGATCTGAGTCATTGTCTTTTCTCTTTCTGTCTTCAGTCTGAGTGGATGCAGAATTACAGAGGAACAGTGTGTCATCCTGACTTCAGCTCTGAAATCAAACCCGTCACACCTGAGAGAGCTGAACCTGAGCTGGAATGAACTAGGAGACTCTGGAGTGAAAAACCTCAGTGATCTACTGATGAACCCACAATTCAAGCTGGAGAAACTACAGTTAGTATCATTATACTGTATTTACTGTTTAGTTTATTTTAAGTCAACAGAGCACAAGTCCCATCATTTGTAGCTCTTGTAAGGGTGGACCTCCTACAGGGGTTCAGGCTGTAGGGTTGCCGACATAACCACAATAGCAACACCCTAGCAACCATCCTGAGTGCCTTAGCGACCGCATAGCAACACCCTAGCAACCACGCAGAATACATTATCAACCACATAGCAACATCTTAGCAACCACATAAAACCCTTGCAACCACTCAGAGTACCCTAACTTTTTTATCTAGTTTTCATTTGAAAGTGAACTAATCCTTTAACGGGTTTGTATGTGTATCAGTATAAAGAATATTAAACTTTGAAGCATTTTAAACTTTGTGGCTGTAAAATAGTTTCATATGCTGGAATCTGACAAATCTTTGCTGTGAAACAAGACAGAAGTGAGAACAGACTAAAAAACAGTGTAACAAATTGTCATGAATGTCTGGTTGTAATGAAGCTCACGACGATGGAGAATACAATAACACTGTCTTTAATCACAAATCTAACATGTAGGAGAGATAAAACACAACCACTTCAACATAAACGACAGAACAATGAACAGACAGAACTAAGAGTTTAAATACACAGACAGAGTAATCAAGGTAAAACAGAACAGCTGCAGGAACTAATTAACAACCAAGAACACTAACTAGGGAACACACACAGACAGCAACACCATGATAATAAAACACAACAAAACTGTTACACAAATAGATTATTCTGAAATGTTACATTTATACTGGACTAATGGTACTTTTCACTAAATCTTCTTTTATTAAGCAAAATGTGTATTTAGAGATTGTAAATTACACTCTAAAATGACTTTATAATTGATTCAAGTAATAATTCATGAAAAATGTGAAAATAGTCCATTTAAATGTTAATTTTTCTGTCGTTTCTATATTGATCCTATATATTAATCTAGAGTGATAAATTCACTTATTCTTGGGAGTGAGGACGGATCCAGACTTGGATTGTAACTAGTATCCTCAAATGCTCCTGTCTTGGTTTGTTCGTTTATATCATTAAGTTTCCATGTTTTTGCTGGTTTATTAGTGACTGTATGACATTTATTCATGATTCATTTAACTCACACATGAACTGAACATGGATTTGAGTCATTTTCTCTTTCTGTCTTCAGTCTGAGTTACTGCAGAATTACAGAGGAACAGTGTGTCATCCTGACTTCAGCTCTGAAATCAAACCCGTCACACCTGAGAGAGCTGAACCTGAGTGAGAATAAACTAGGAGACTCTGGAGTGAAAAACCTCAGTGATCTACTGATGAACCCACAATTCAAGCTGGAGAAACTAGAGTTAGTATCATTATACTGTATTTACCGTTTAGGTTATTTTAAGTCAACAGGGCAGAAGTCACATCATTTGTAGCGCTGCATCTCCATCTGAAGAAAGATTCAGAAATGGTATTAAAGGATTATTTCACTTTCAAATGAAAATTAGCCCAAGCTTTACTCACCCTCAAGCCATCCTAGGTGTATATGACTTTCTTCTTTCTGATGAACATAATCAAAGAAATATTAATAAATATCCTGACACATCCGAGCTTTATAATGGCAGTGAAGGGGATCAATGAGTACGAGCTGAAGAAAGTGTCTCCATCCACATTCATCCATCATAAATATGTGCTCCACACGTCTCCAGGGGGTTAATAAAGGCCTTCTGAAGCGAAACGACGCGTTTATGTAAGAAAAATATCAATAATTAAACAAGTTATGAAGTCAAATATCGAGCTTCCGCCAGACTGCCTTCCGCCATTATAAAGCTCTGATGTGTCAGGATATTTATTAATATTTCTTTGATTATGTTCATCAGAAAGAAGAAAGTCATATACACCTAGGATGGCTTGAGGGTGAGTAAAGCTTGGGTCTGGAAAAGCCAACTTAAGCCGGGGACACACTTAAAGTCGGCATGAAGCGGAAGTTGCGATTGTCTTTTCTTCTCTACTGTGACGTCTAGCTGAGTGAAACGGCATCTAAAATAAGAGGGCGGTACTTGATTTCGTACTTCGGGAATTGATTGGATCATTGGAAGTTGGGCGTTGCTAACAAAATGGAGGCAGATCTGAATACCTGTTTGGGAATTTCTCTCCACCGGACTCTCTGTGAGCACCCTCACGTTACTGTAAGAACCTTATTTATTGAGGATGACGAGGACGGTCAACGGCACTAAACAGCGAGAGAGACTGACTGATTGGCTGACGGTGTGTGTCCACCATAGCATGTGACAGGAAGAGACGATGAGTCGTTTTGAGGGGGAGAGCAGGTTAATGTTTTTGATTAAAGATTACGAGAGCACATGAATTTTAAAAGAATAATGAAGTGCACGGATAAATTATTTATAATAAATACTAGAATATTCCATAAAAAAATAAGAGTTGTCAATTTTGATTTCATGCCGACTTTAACGATTGTAAGGCCGATTATGAATGTAAATTGATACTTTCACTGATCGCGCTCAAACGCATCCAGTCAGAGCCAGTTGCGTTCAGTCGGCGATTACAAGTATTTAAATCTGCTTCAGTCGCAGGAAACAATCGCTGTGTGTTGAGCTCAGTCTTACGATGTTTTAGCTAGTCGTTAAATGTGTGCCCGGCTTTACTGAAATGCCATTTAAACTTATTTTTCTGAGACTAAAATTTCTGACTCTAACTCCTCCTAGAGGTTTAAAGCTAGAACTACCAAATTCGGCTCAAACCTTCAGACTGTTCTGACTTAGTGTGCTTTATCTTTTCCAACTGATCGGACTTACAGTTTTCCTAAAAATGACTATTAAAACTCAGAAAAATCCCATTGACTTTCATTGATGGAATGTTCAGATGAGCCAAAACTGTTCAAACTCCATCTGTCGAAATTCAAATTTAAACACACTGAAGCCCATTAGACTCAATTAAACTGACATTCTGTGTACTATTTCTAATCCATTGAAACTCATTCAAACTCATTTAATCTATCTATCTTATAGCAACCACCCAGAACACCATGGCAACAGCATAGTAACCACACAGAACATCCTAGTAACCGCATAGCAACTACCCAGATCACCATACCAAACCCCCAGAATGCTCTAACAACCACATAGCAACACCCTAGCAACCACCCAGAATAGCTTAGCAATGGCATGGCAACATCCTAGTGACCATCGTGAGTACCTTAACAACCACATGGCAGCACCCTAGCGGCCACCCAGAATACCCTAGCAACTGCATAGCAACACCCTAGCAACCACCCAGAATACCTTAGCAACCACATAGCAACACCCTAGCAACCATCCTGAGTGCCTTAGCAACCGCATAGCAACATCTTAGCAACCACATAAAACCCTTGCAACCACTCAGAGTACCCTAACTTTTTTATCTAGTTTTCATTTGAAAGTGAACTAATCCTTTAACGGGTTTGTATGTGTATCAGTATAAAGAATATTAAATTTTGAAGCATTTTAAACTTTGTGGCTGTAAAATAGTTTCATATGCTGGAATCTGACAAATCTTTGCTGTGAAACAAGACAGAAGTGAGAACAGACTAAAAAACAGTGTAACAAATTGTCATGAATGGCTGGTTGTAATTAAGCTCACGACGATGGAGAATACAATAACACTGTCTTTACTCACAAATCTAACATGTAGAAGAGATAAAACACAACCACTTCAACATAAACGACAGAACGATGAACAGACAGAACTAAGAGTTTAAATACACAGACAGAGTAATCAAGGTAAAACAGAACAGCTGCAGGAACTAATTAACAACCAAGAACACTAACTAGGGAACACACACAGACAGCAACACCATGATAATAAAACACAACAAAACTGTTACACAAATATATTATTCTGAAATGTTACATTTATACTGGACTAATGGTACTTTTCACTAAATCTTCTTTTACTGAACAAAATGTGTATTTAGAGATTGTAAATTACACTCTAAAATGATTTAATAATTGAATCAAGTATAAGATATTCTTGCATTCAAAATGTGAAAATAGTCCATTTAAATGTTAATTTTTCTGTTGTTTCTATATTGATCCTATTTATTAATCTAGAGTGATAAATTCACTTATTTTTGGGAGTGAGGACGGATCCAGACTTGGATTGTAACTAGTATCCTCAAATGCTCCTGTCTTGGTTTGTTCGTTTATATCATTAAGTTTCCATGTTTTTGCTGGTTTATTAGTGACTGTATGACATTTATTCATGATTTATTTAACTCACACATGAACTGAACATGGATTTGAGTCATTTTCTCTTTCTGTCTTCAGTCTGTATAGATGCAGTATTACAGAGAAACAGTGTGTCATCCTGACTTCAGCTCTGAAATCAAACCCGTCACACCTGAGAGAGCTGAACCTGAGCGGGAATAAACTAGGAGACTCAGGAGTGAAGCACTTATGTGACGTACTGAAGGATTCACACTGTAAACTGGAGAGATTGAGGTCAGTAACATTCTTCACATACAAGAATCAAAATGCTTAAAATCACTTTAACAGTTTAAACTAAAACACTTTATACTCAATATCTCACAATGAGTCTGAGTTCACATTATATTTGCTCAAAATTCTTCACCTTAATGATTTGTTTGCAAGATAATCTCTCTTCCTCTGTTTGTCTTTCTAGTCTATGGAGCTGTGGCATTACAGATGTTTCTTCTTTAACTCAGTCTTTGACTAACTCAAAAGCACTGCAGTTTTTAAAAGATCTTGATCTGAGTTATAATATGCTAGGAGACTCAAAGCAGCGGCTCATTGACGTGTTACGAGACTCAAACTGTGTCCTGAGGTGAGGAAACATCACTGTGATATTAAAGAGATCTTCATTTACCTCTGATATGTGAACAAACCTTTCAGATTTTCGTGAAAGGAAATTATCATTAAGCTTTATTGCAACAAAGAGTTTGTGTGAGAACAAAATGTGAAGTTATTGAAATGTTCAACACAAAGGAGGAAAGAGAACAAAAGCACACTGTCACAGCTTTATACAACAACACCTGCTTTATTAACTGTGTCAGTAGTGAATCATTTCAGTGTGAAAATAGACTTGTTCAGATTGTAGGAAAACGCTGCACTCCTGCTAAAATCAGTGCGTTCAGCTTCAGCTCACAGCCGTCCAGCCTCACATGAGAAATGTCTCTGTCTCTAGTGTGTTTTTACTTTGACAAGCAACATGTCACACTACTTTACACTCACTTTACTTTCAGTTATTTACTAAGAGCCCTACAAACATGTTTAAACTAGAGGACAAACGGCTTTAACTAAAGGTTTTTGTTTTAATTCAGAATATCATTTGTATTTGCTCCCTGTGGTTTATTCCATACGCCGTACACTCATTAGTTTCTTCTTTACAGTCACTCAATAGGAGTCACACCAACACAAACAAACAAACAGATCAACATGATTCATGTTTTAATGTATTATATTTAAAACACAAATATCTCTGCAAGATCATGTAATGTCAGTAATTAATCTGATTGCAGGGATTTAATTTTTTTTACTCAAAAAAACAGTTTTTTAATAATATAGTAACCAATTTGCACTTTGTTCCACTGAACACTGATTGTTTTCTCTTCTGTTTCACCTTACAGAGTAAATGATCAATCTCCAAACACCTCTAAACATGTTTAATCTCCAAACACCTCTGACAGATGCTCTATATCATAGTGTGAAATCATCATGAGAGGAGCAGAAATCATCAGGTGATCCACAGAAGAGTCTCACTACTGTGTCTATGAGGAGAAATAAATGTGTGATTAATGTGTGAATGTGTTTCATACAGATGGAAGAGACTCAGACTTTACAATGAAATAAAGCAGCATGTGTGTTAGAAACATGTGATACTGAATGATTAATGTTGCTTTAGTATTCAGAGAAATGATGCTTTAGTTTTATTTAAAGGTGAACAGGAGGAAGAAGCTCAGATGAGTCTGTCAGCAGAAATCTTCAGGCTCTTCAGTATCAGACCTACAAATATAATAATGTTTGGATTGAACTCATCCATAATGATTAAAATGTTTCTAATCATAAACGTGATTGTCAAGTATAGAACATAAATGTATACATTTATTTAGTTTTTCTAACTACTTCTAACTCTCTTCTAACTCTCAACTACTTATTTACTCTTACTTGAGTCATATTATGTTTTAGTACTTCTACTTGTACTCAAGTAAATTATTTCTTACGTAGCAATACTTAAGTCAAATTTTTTCAGTACTCTTTCCACCACTGGAGCAGCATGTGTAAGCACTGTGAGATGCTGTTGTGACATCACAATCACATTACATTGTGACCTTGGTCAAAATCGAGGGGTCGAGGGTCTGTCCAAACAAACTGCCCTTGTCCACTTGATGAAGTTGAATGACTTCAGAATGTAGCAGGGATTCCCCCGAGGGGAAGTTAAACACAGCCAGTATTAGGGCTGTACGTTAATTGAAATCATAATAAAACCACGATGAAAGCATGATTTTTTTTCCACCAGCCCCTGCAGTGTGTAATCTGAATGCAGCACGCCTAAATCCAGCATGAGAACAGAACAGACCGGGTTTATCGTTACGACATGGAAGAAAGCAAAGAAACGGAAGGTGAATTCAGGCCAGGATAAGGACTTGACCCCAAAAAATTAACATCTGTAGTTTGGGAATATTTTGGATACTGGAGAGATGAGAACCAGATAATTTGCAAGACACTGCAAGATTTGACTGAGTTTGACAAGAGCCAAATTGTGATACTAGACGACTGGGTCAGAGCATCTCCAAAACTGCAGCTCTTGTGGGGTGTTCCCGGTCTGCAGTGGTCAGTATCTATCAAAAGTGCTCCAAGGAAGGAACAGAGGTGAACCGGCGACAGGGTCATGGGCGGCCGAGGCTCATTGATGCACGTGGGGAGCGAAGGCTGGCCCGTGTGGTCCGATCCAACAGAAGAGCTACTGTAGCTCAAATTGCCTAATAAGTTAATGCTGGTTCTGATAGAAAGGTGTCAGAATACACAGTGCATCACAGTTTGTTGTGTATGAAGCTGCATAGCTGCAGACCAGTCAGGGTGTCCATGCTGACCCTTGTCATTTTTGACTGGGAACACTACGAGTGTGATAGGGTTTTCAACACAGCACAAGGGTTAAAGCAGTTTCATCTTTTCTCAATAGTGTGTTTATCTGCTGGTGAAATTAAAAATCTGGTGGAGTGTTGTGGTAAAAAAAAAAAAAAAAAAGGATTATTACTACAGAACTGAGATACATCGTTGTAACAATACTGAACATCTGCTGACCTCGAGTACATCTGTCCTCTGTGCTCATTAGATGAGAAGCTCTGTACAATATCTTGCTCTCATTTATGGACATTTCAATTCATAACATACAATCCAAGCACAACAGACTACACCATAGTGTTCTTGTAAATGATATTAATGCACTCTATTCAGCCATAAATGAACATGCCCAAGCTTGACTGATTTAATACACAATTTGTGTATTGCAAAGATCCTTATTTTATATTTTCATCAACACTTCAGCTGCTGACTGGTTCGGCTTCCGTTCTGATCTCCTCATATTCTCACTGCACGTCTTTTCCATTCACTGCCTCTCACAAGCTGCCATTTATACACTTGATTTTTTAAGGCTAAGCATGGAGAAATAACAGACTTATGTTAAACATAAGTTAAATAGCTAATGTGCAAAACTGGAATATGGCAAAAAATAAAAAATAAAAACACTTCTGGAGGGAATTAAACCATAACCAAAACCAAATCATTCTGATGACAGACTTTGGTGAGGCGCTGCGATGCGATTGGTCCGCTGGTTAGTCCAGTTATCCAATCACAGCCAAAGGCATGTGAGCTTTTGTTGTGCATCGAGGAATTTATTCAGTAAATGTTTCCATCGTAGCTTATGCGCATGTCTTATTGGATAAAACAATTATCCACTTCAGTTGAGCTCATATGTTTTTTATGCACATTTTATGCATCTTGGCATTTCCATCCAGCGTTTTTTATTGCAATATCCCAAAATTCACAAATAAATAGGTGGATGGAAATGAATGCCAGTACACACAGTTAACATGTTTAATATAGCTGTGCACAAAGATGTAGAAGCACATAATCTTGCACAATGACACTTCAGTTCATCTGAGTTTCACACTATTGACTCTTGCTCACTACATCAACTTTTGGCGACATTTCCTTCGATGAGACAGCAGAGCGCTGGATGTGACGAAACTCCTTCCACATGGCGGGCAGCGGTGCGGCTTCTCTCCGGTGTGAACTCTCTCGTGTATTTTCAGGTTCCCTGACTGACTGAAGCTCTTGTCACAATGTGAGCACTTGTAGGGTTTCTCTCCCGTATGGACCTTCTGATGCTCTTTCAGATATTTGGCTCTAGAGAAGCTGTTCCCGCACACCGAGCACACGTGAGCTTTCTCGCCGCTGTGTATTTTCTGGTGCTCTTTCAGGTAGCCCAGCTGTGAGAACATCTTTCCACAGAAAGAGCACAAGAAAAGCTTCTGGTGAATTTTCTGGTGGATCTTCAGGTGCTTCGCTGAAATGAAGCTTTTACCGCACTGGCCGCAGCTGAACGGTCTCTCTCCCGAGTGCGAGTGCTGGTGGTTTTTGAGGATGGTGGCCTGCGTGAAGCTCTTCCCACACTCGTGACACGTGAACGGACGCTCTCCGGAGTGAATGCGCATGTGGTTCTTAAAGTGTCCTTTGCGTATGAAGCTCTTGGCGCACAGCAGGCAGGTGAAAGGCTTCTCTCCGGTGTGGATCCGGATGTGATTCTCCAGGCTCTCTTTGCGTGTGAAGCTCTTCCCGCAGTGAGGGCAGCTGAACGGCTTCTCTCCGGTGTGTGTTTGCAGGTGTCTCTTCAGATCTGCGTTTTTGAAGAAGCTACTGCCGCACTGCAGACAGGTGAAATCACGCTCTCCGGTGTGAATTTTGATGTGGCTTTTAAGGTTCACTTTGAGTGTGAAACACTTCCCACACTGAGGACAGATGAATGGTGGTTTTTTGGCTCCTGTTCTTCGCTGAGAGAAATCGCTTTCGGTCTGTGAACGACTCAATGATTTTTCTCCCGTTATGACCTTCTGAGGTCTCTGATACTGATGATCCTCCTCCACTACATTCAGTTCTTCACACTCCACTTTCACTTCCGTCAGGTCTAAAATCAATTCAGAGAAATAAGAAACAAAAGTGACCCACAGTTTCATGGCAGAAAGCAAGAGGTCAATCATCAGGGCTCCAGATGAACACATGAACTGATCCTGGCACCGGTGAAAATTACAGTAGTCATATTATTATAGTACTGCACCAATACAATCAGTTCAGTCAATAATAATGTTTACTAGAGATGCTCTGATCTATCGTCCGCAGATCAGTATCGTGACTATCGGTGACTCGATCGGTAGTGACTAAATTTGGCCGCTCTCACGAACCGAATAGCACCGCTGATGAGCACAGATCACCAATCATTTCTTCTGGTGTATTTGTGTTAGCAGGGAATCTCTGACTTGCGTCTCCTCGTCTCAAGTGTGTGTTCAGACGTGTATCATGTCACGTGACTCTGTGAGGATCATCTCAACATCTTTGGACCATGATATTTAATTTCTGAGCTCATTTATATCATGATTAGAGATGCACTGGTCAGAACTGGACGGTTTTTAGTTTTATTTTGGCCAATCTCTGTTCTGGACTTGCACACAAACTACATTGCAATCATTTCCCAAAATGTCATTTGTGTAAAAAATATTAATAAGTCTGTAAACAGGAAGTTAACACAGACCAGAGACGGGACACGCTGAAGACAGACGCAAAGAGAAGATCAGAGACGAACCAGCAGAGAAAATACCAGAAACAGCAAGATCACTGTTCTTGATGTTTAAAATATAGGAAGAAAAATACAAATATTGAATTGAGGGAGGGTGTTTATATGAATGAATCTCTGAAGGAAACTGACTGTCTTCAGAAAGGTTTTGATGACATCTTTTCCTGTATAAAGTAGTGTTTATAACTGCTTTGTGTTCAGCGGTACTCAAAGAAACCACTTCTGCTCCATAAGCGCCACCTACTGTCAGAGAGTGAATCTGCATTTTCATTCAGTCCATCTGCTGTTTTTGTTTTCTGCAGCATAATTCCACACATCTAAAGTTTAAATCTTGTAATTATACAATCTAATTTAAATCAAAAACAACTGCTCATGTTACATGTGTGCAGCATCGTTGTTTGGATCATGATTAAAATGCAGAGGTTGACTAATTTCAAATGACTTCAGGTATTTAGTTTGGCCTGTTATAGAGCAAATAAACAGCAAATAAATTTGCTTAAAGAAAAATAAAAATAAATCTGTATTTGAATCTGCCAATTTGTTTAGAAAAAACATCAGAATCAGCCATGAAAAACATGATTGGTGCATCACTAATCATGATCATCTGCTGTAGTTTAAGTTAAGATATGCTGTTTGTTTATGCATCATAATCCAACATGGTGCAAAGATAAAGAAATTCTCAAAGAGTGACACGAGATGCTAAAAAACACCGTGTTCGTCTGAGGGATTTTACACACAAACACTCACTATAGAGAGTGAAACTGATGTGAATATTACTAATTAAAAGAAAGATCATTTAACAGCTCCTGTGATTTTCACCAAACAGTCATTAATGAAGAGTCAAGAATGATCACAGACCTCTCTGTTCCTCAGTTTCTTCATCATTCATTCTGCATGTTTCTGCATCACTCGTGTCTTCACTCTCCTCTTTAATAAACTCCATCTTTACAATAGTGTCACTCGCACTGTTCACTTTCTACACCTGGAAACTGTTGGAGCAGAAAGTCATTATTAGTATTAAGTGCTGAATTCATCATACGATGGTCACATGTCACTCATGAATATTAAAAATGTGTGTGACGTGACAGGATATGAACCATAAACTCACAGCTGCTTGTGTGAAATAACACTGAAACACCTCAGCCGTGACTGACTGTGTTTCTGTGAAAACCTTTAGAAAGCAGGTGTGTTAGAAATAAAATCACTGATGCCACTGTATTAAGACTTTCAGTGTTTCTATTATAACATGAACTTACATATTCAGTATTTTGTATTTTTTTTAATAAATACAACTGATTATATAAAACAATTCTCAACTTTTTTTTTGTAGCTGATGATTCATATATGTTATATATCAATATCCTATAAAATCTTCTACTATCACTGTATAGAAACTGTAATATAATGTTTAATAATATATATAATATAATGTACTGTCACCACAGATATGTCCTTGGAATTAATAATAAAAAAGACCTATTTTAATTTTCATTGCAAATACAATGACTGAATTAATTTTAAATGATCTAATCGCCCTAAATCTTATTTCTAAACTCAGTATTGTTTGTACTGCGCTGTCTCGCGTTTATTTATGCTTAAAGATGTCAGACAGCACGTGTCAGTATTTGTCACTTTCTATATCTATATCTATTCAACACATATACTGGCGCCATAAACAGATATTTTAGAGGAGAAAACATTATAATCAGATCAGGCTAGCGCTCACTGGCTTTACCAGAGCTGCCATAACTAATACCAGATCATCTGCAGAATGTGTAAACTACTGTAAAACATAAATACATTTACCGTTACGCCAGCTTTCCTCTCGCCTTCTATAATATATGGAGAGATTGATATGGCATTTCAATGGCAGTTGCTCCGCTGGCGCGTGACACCCGGAAGTGCGCGATCTGCTCACTGACGCGCGGTCCTAGTGCCAGGTTGATTTGAGCCAATCAGACAAACCCATTTTGTTTAAGATGCACTGTGTGATTTTTTGCTACTTAAAAGGGTTTTATGTTTTTACATTAAAAACAGTTAATCACATGGGATAACTCATTTTAGTTTTATAGAAAGTGTTTTTATTATTATTATTATTATTCTACACGAGTGTATTCATATTGACACAACATGACTATACAGAGGTACCACTGATGATAATAGCAATGTAGGAACTACACAAATATTCTTACATTATAAAATATATTTCTATCGTAATAAAGTTCTTGTGATCAAATCAAAATTTTCAGCATCATTACTCCAGTCTTCAGTGTCACATAATCCTTCAGAAATCATTCTAATATGATGATCTGCTGTTCGAGAAACATTTATGATTATTATCAGTGTTGACAGTTGTGCTGCTTCATATTTTGTGGAAACTGTGATACAACTTACTATATGATACCAATGTTACTAATGTCTTTGTATGACAGTCTGGCCAAAAATTATGTCTGCACAATTTTCTGTGTGAAAACCATGATACTACATTTAAAAGTTTGGGGTAAGTGGATTTTTTTTTAAATACTTTTATTCATTAAGGAGGCATTAATAATCAAATGTGACAGTAAAGACATTTATAATGTTACAAAAGATTTCTATTTCAAACATAAATTAGCATCGTGCCCCAGAAGACAAATTCATGACAAAATGACCAAAAATAATATTTTATGTTTTCATTAATATTTTAGAATTGACTGATTTAGCACATCATAGCACACTCTTAGGCTCTTAATATTACAAGCAGGTATTTTCAGTTCTCAGTGCAATATTTTGTTGGTTCTCTCTTGTTTTTGTTAATTTATAATGTCTTTGTATGACAGCCTGGCCAAAAAAATATGTCTGCACAATTTTCTGCGTTCCTCAAATGTTGTTGTAACGGTTGGTGAAAGACAAGGAGAGATGAAGATCTTGAGACAAAGTGGCATTTCTTAAATGAAAACAAAACACTCAGGAACCATTCGTGGGTCTGTTTTTCCACCACGGTTGGTGCAGGTCAAGGTGAGATGAGGCTAGGATCTACACCAGGACTGGGCAACACTGGCCCTCACGGTCCACTTTACTGCAGAAATATCCTCCAACCCTGATCAAACACACATGCCTGTAGCTTTCTGGTCATCCTGAAGACCCTGATTAGCTTGTTTGGGTTTGTTTGATTAGGGTTGGAGGTAAGCTTTACAGGAAAGTAGATTTTGAAGGCCAGAGTTGCCCACCCCTGATCTAGATGTAAAACACCAATTGAAACCTTCGTGTTTTAATTGTTTATATTCTGAACTAATACATTCATGTCTCTGTACTGCCTTTCTCACTGCAGGTAATGTGTTTTAGTAAATTGCTCTTTTGGAGCACATTTGCTCCTGAGGGCAAACCATGACCTGAGGCTACAGATTGGAGCATGAATTTTTCTAGGGGCCTGTATTTATTATGTATGAAAGATTTTAAGTGTCTTTGAAGGCCAGCTATATGGCTGAAACTCCTCCTGCATGTGAAAGGCTTCTCTCCAGTGTGAATCCTTGTGTGATCCTTAAGGCTTGCTTTACATGTGAAACTCTTTCCACACTGAAGGCAGGTGCATGAATGTTTAGCTCCAGTTCTTTTTCGTGAATAATTCTTTTTAGATTTCTTTCCAGTTTTCAGATGTTCTTCTTCATCTTCACTCAGTTCTTCACTTTCCTCTTCCATCAGGTCTGAATGAAACAAATAAATGGTTAAAAATCAAATTGAGCAGAATACAGGTGAAACAGGATCTAGTTGATCAAAGTGAGCCTCAATTTAACAGCACAACACATCAGAGCTCCAGTGTCTGTTTTATGTGATATTTTTATATTCTAAACATTAATAATCTCATTTGTAATGGCAATAAAACTGGGAGAAAGTTGATAGAGGCTGAGAGGACGAGGATGCAGAAATGAGAAATGAGAAGCACCTACTGCTGTTTTACTTTAGTGACCCTTTTCACAAGCCTTAATTTAGAGAAATATTAATAAGCTCTATAAGTCAATTAAACAATTTTTTTTTACAGATATAGAGAGTAAACATACAAACAAACAAAAAAATAATAATAAGGTTAAAATGTGTATATGTTTCATATGCCTTTTTTTTGGTAGGAGTAGTCATTTGGGTAAAGACTGTGGATTTCAGATATATCTCAGAAGAAAACAGCAGACGGATCCACTCAGTGTTGTGAGAGAGAGTTTCATATGGGCTGAACAAGATGGTGTCTGTGATGTTTATTTCCTCTGTGTGTTTCTATAAATTACTGCATTTATTTTTGTGCAAGTGAGATGAGTAAAGAGCATCTGTTGCATAAATCATTCTGTCTGGGGCCGTATTCACAAAACATCTTAAGGCTAAAAGTAGCTCCTAACTTGCAGATTTAGGAGTAACTCTTAAAAATAATGGGTGTGTCAGTCCTAATTTTTGCTCTAAGAGTATTTCACAAAGCTTTTTAGCGCTAAAACTAGCTCCTAAATCTGTGAAACGTTAGGAGTAGTCAAGAGGACACTAAGAGAAAATCACAAACAATCCTAAAATGATTGTTGCCCAAAGACACTGAACACCACTGAGGAGAAAGGTGATAGATCCTTGAGTCTTGAGCCTTTTCTTCATAAATGCAAGACATATTTTGATTTATAGATTTGAATCTATGATAAAAAGCCAAAAATAGGGGATACAGAAACTGTCGAGGTAACTATAGGTGAGTCGGCTTTCATTTGTGTATACACTACCAGTCAAAAGTTTAGAAACATTACTGTTTTTAATGTTTTTGAACAAAGTCTCTTATGCTCATTAAGGCTGCATTTATTTCATAATAAATACAGTAAAAACAGTAATATTGGGAAATATTATTACAATTTAAAATAACTGTTTTCTGTTTGAATATATTTTATAAAGTAATTTATTCCTGTAATCAAAGCTGGATTTTCAGCATCATTACTCCAGTCTTCAGTGTCACATGATCCTTCAGAAATCATTCTAATATGATGATTTGATACTCAGTTATTATCAATGTTGAAAACAGTTGTGTTGCTTAATATTTTTTTGGAACCTGTGAGTGATACTTTTTTCAGGATTCATCGATGAATAAAAGGTTAAAAAGAACAGCATTTATTCAAAATATAAATCTTTTCTAATAATATAAATCTTTACTATCACTTTTTATCAATTTAACACATCTGTGCTGAATAAAAGTATTAATTTCTTTCAAAAAAAGAAAGAAAGAAAAAACAATGACTGACCCCAAACTTTTGAATGGTAGTGTATATTGTTACAAAAGATTTCTATTTTAAATAAATGCTGATATTTTTTAACTTTTTATTCATCAAAGAATCCTGAAAAAGTATCACAGGTTATAAAATAATATAAAACTGTTTCCAACATTGATAATGTTGGGCGCTGCTCGACCTGGGCAACAGGTAGCTGCACAAAGGTTTTTGTGGCTTACTATTGAAATTGTTCGATTAGAAGATTGGAAGATGACTGCACTCATGCGTGTCCTTTGGATGGGAATTGTTTTGTTTTCCCTCGTTACGAGTACAACTTTGGCGGCACATGGTCATGAACAGGACGCCATCTCCTACACCAGGGAGGCGCTTATGGCATTGCGCTTCGCTGGTACGCGTTTTGAAGCCCCCGCTAATTTGCCTCATTTACCCGAAGAGCTGCGGAGACGACCGCAACAGCAGTTTTGGCAGTATTTGCTTCGCCGCGAGCTAGAGGCATAGTTCGGCGCAGAGGTAAACGGGGAGGTGTACGACAGCGTTTGAGGAGGAGAGGAAATCGTCCAGCTCTGCCTTCGATAATCTTGTTTAATGCCCGTTCATTACGAAATAAAATGGATGAATGTCGGATTAATTCAACTTTTCGTTACGAATATCGGGACGCAAGCATCTTGGCTGTGACAGAGACGTGGCTTCAGCCTGACATCCCTGATGCCTATGTTCAGGTGGATGGTTTCACATTGGTGCGTGCGGACAGAGATCTGGTCAGATCAGGAAAATCCTGTGGAGGTGGGGTTTGTGCTTATATAAATGATCGGTGGTGTGGTTGCATTACTGTGAGGGAGACTATCAGTGACAGACGTGGAACTGTTGTGCATTAATGCAGGTGTCTGAGTGCGTGCAACAGCAGCTCCAGCGTACGCCTAATGCTCCTCTGTTTGTTCTGGGTGATATGAATCGTTGTCATCTTGAAAGATTTCTTCCTGGTTATATGTTAACTGTAATACAAGGGGCATTAATATTTTGGACAAGTGCTATCTGAACATATCAAATGCATATACTGTGAAAGTTGTCACTGTAAACAAACTTTTTTTTAAAATGTCAAATTGTATATGACAGACGGATTATATATATATAGCTTTTAGCTGTCTTTTCCGTCTTTCTCCCGAACGAAGAAGGTATGCTGTGTTCCATGCTACAGATTAGTTGTTAGCATTGGTTGAAAATAATTCACACACAGAAATACACGATGTTTAAGTTGTTTTTATTTATTTTGTCCGTTGTTTACAGATGTAAGATCATATATATTTAACATGCATGTTTCATTGTTGTGGATTGGTATACTTGGGAATGTTATTTTTGTTGGCAGTGTTACTGATGTTACTGCGTTTTCTCCATTTCTGTCCTTTTGCTTCCCTTTTCCGTCTTTCTCCCGAAAGAAAGAGTGTTACTGATGTGTGAGCTGAAGCTGTCGTGACGGCCTATCTATATAAAAATACATTCCCTATGCAGACCCAATCCGGCGCTCTCCTGTTGTTTTTCACTAATTTTCAACACAACGCAGACTACAGATTAGTACAGATAGTACAGAAGCATACGGCTACATTAACATGGGCGTGCTTTGTGAGCAGGACATGAAAGTATGGTAAAGTTCCTTGAAACGGCATCAAATACGCAGAAACTGAGAAACCAAAATGCTTTATTATGTATACCAGTGTATTCAATTGGTGAAACATACGTTTTTTAAATATATGATCCGTGAAATATCACGTGACAAATCTGTCGCAGTCTAACTTCTGCTGGAAATCCTGGAGTCCATTGGCAAAGTCACACACACACCTGCATAATACCAAACAAGCCCTGCAATCACAACATTAAAAGAAGAAGCATTCTTCCCTCTTCAAGGTTGAGTTTCATCAGGACCCACAAAAATCTTAGCTTCATTCAACCAGAACAAGAACAACAGGACAGAATACGTCTTTCACACAGAGCAGAATCTAACAGTGCATGAGATAGTTACCTTCATATCCACCTTATTTTTCAGCTGGGAGATTTCAAAACACTACTTCATAAAGCTTCGAAGCCTTTGTGAATCTTTTGTTTCAAATCAGTGGTTCAGAGTATCAAACTGCCAAAGTCACGTGATTTCAGTTGATTCAAAGCTTTGAAAAGTTAGTTAATTCTCCCATCACTAGGGCTGCATCCGAAACCGTATACTTCCTTACTATATAGTAGGCGAAAAACAGTATGTGACAAAAAAAAGTTTGTCTGAATTCACAGTACTCCTAAATGGCAAAAAGTACCCGGATGACCTACTACTTCCGGCGAGATTCTGAAGTGAGCGGCTGTGTCCGAAATCGCCCCCTATACCCTTCAATAGGCACTATTTGAGGGGACAGCCATTTGTAGTGGTGTCCGAAACCATAGTGGACAATGTTGAGTGCACTCATTCAATCCCACAATGCACCGCAATAACGAGTGTACAACCGATATACGCTCAACGGCTAGAGAATACCCATAATGCACTGTGAGTTGCGTGTCCGCAGCTGAATCAATCTTTCATTCATTTTCCAAACTGCGCTGGTCCAGCATAATATCATACAGCTATAAATTCCTTTTTAATTGATAATTAAATAATTTAATTAAAGTTTGTACATGCTAGTTTCCATGGCAGAGTTCAACATAAATATTCATTACTACTGGATCTGCCAGTTTGCTACGTTTCAAATGATTATTAAACAAACTATGCGAAATCGGCAGCCCAATTTGACAGCGTGGCGAATGTAGTAAATCCAGATTACATTCATACTACACACAACTCATACTATATCATACTTTTTGTAATTACTCATTCAAAATAAGTACCTACTCAAGAGAGTATGATTTTGGATCCAGCCTGGGTACGAGTGGACGTGGACAGAGTAAAATAAGCTAAAGTACTTCTTTGTTTTTATATGAAAGAATAGACCAATTAATACGATTATATGTAGCCAACAAATCAATTATGACTTGTTAATAAAACACGTAAAGGACTTTGCATGCCTACTAATAATTTAAACTTTATCTGGCTGACGACACAACTCTGTTTTTGAAAAATAAAGATCAAGTTTCTTTTGCCTTAAATATAATTAATCTCTTTCCATCTGCTTCTGGTTTAGTTCTTAATATTCACAAATGTGAACTATTATCTATCAAACATTCGACTGATATTAAAATTTGTGACATTCCAGTTAAATCTGAAGTTAAATACTGGTATAATTATTTGTAAAGATCAGAAAAAAAGACCAAAACTTCACTTTGAACCTCTTATTCTTTCTGTCCAACATGAACTGAGCTCTTGGTTACAGCGTGATTTATCTATAACAGGTGGAGTGTTGCTCTCTAAAGCAGATGGGTTATCTCGGGTTATTTATCCCACAATGGCTCTGGATGTCTCTGTGGAGATTTGTAGAATGCTGGACAAAATTACAGTAGACTTTGTTTGGAAGTCTAAAAGTCACTTAATTCAAAAGAGTGTTATGATAGCTGATCGGGCAATGGGTGGTTTCGAGTTAGTGGACTTTTCCACTCTTAATAATTCTTTCAAGATTAAATGGATAAAGTCTTTTTTGAACAACCCCACGTCTTTTTGGAATATTATCCCAAATCATATTTTCAGTTCAGTTGGAGGTCTGCATTTTTTGTTGTGCTGCAGCTATGACATCTCTAAAACACCTTTAACTCTTTCTAGTTTTCATAAACAGGCTTTAATATGCTGGTCCCTAATATATAATTATAATTCTTCTCCACATAGCTATTTTATCTGGAACAACCAAAATATTTGACATGAAAATAAATTCCTTTTTTTTAATAATTGGTTTGATAAAAATATACTTTTAGAGAGTCAACTTTTAGATGATAGGGGTGTCTTGCTCTCATATGAACACTTTCCCAGTCTTCCCAAGAGAGTATGCCATTGTTTTTGGTGCAGTTCCTGATTGTGTCAAATCTTTAGTCAATCCTGGCCCTAAAGGTCCTTTATGCTCTCCTCCTGTTTTTGACAGCACAAATCTATTTGTTGATCAATGTCTTCTCAGCAGTTTGTCAAACAAAAACATTCGCTCAATTCTTAACAGAAATCAGATCTCTTTACCTGCTTGTGTAAGCTTTTGGAATAACAAATTTAATGATATAATTTGGGAAGATTTCAGGATTCTTTGGCAAAATATATTTTATCTAAAGTTGTTGAAGTCTCTATTAAAATTATTCACAACTGCTACTCAGTTAATTATAAACTAGCTTTATTTAATAATAATATTTCTCCCATGTGCTCCTTTTGCCATCATTCTGAAGAGACGATTAACCATTTGTTTTGGGACTGTGTGTATTGCAAAGTATTTTGAGTTGATTTTTCAAACTTTGTTAAAAGATATCTATCGTCTAACTTCTGTATAAGCCCCAAAAATGTGTTTTTTGGTGTTTCTCTTAATTTAGACCCTTCTCATTTTAATTTTGTACTTAATTTACTATTCTTTCTTGCCAAATTTTATATTCACAAATGCAAATTCTCTAGGAAAACTCCTTCTTTTTTATTTTTAAGAAATATTTTGATTTATATCTAAACTCTTTAAGAAATTCTAAAAATGTTATTGCATGTAAGACTCTGTTACGGTGTAATACATTTGGCCTAATTTAATATGCTTTTTTTGTGTGTGTGTGGCTCTCATCTTTGTTCTGTTTAGTGTTGTTAAATATTGTTTGTTGCTGTTTGTCTTGTATTTGTTGTTATTGCATAAAAAAGTTTTAACTTAATCTATATCTGTTGCTTTTTGTGATTAGAAGACATGACTACACTATAGACACAATATGATACACTAATGTTGGAAAGAAAATACAGTTTTACTTCAGTGCGCTGACAAGTCTGATCATCCACTGAAATAAAAGACTTATTGAAACTAATGTCCCATGTTAACATGGGCGTGGTTTGTGAGCGTCACACGAGAGTATGGTGAAGTTCCTTGGCATCAAATATGGCAAAAAAAAGAAGAAGAAAAAAGCATCAAATACGCAGGAACAGACACCGCGAAATCAAAACGCTTTATTATGCATACCAGTGTATTAAATTAGTGAAACATACCTGTGAAATATCGCATGTGACGAATCTGTCGCAGTCTAACATCTGCTGGAAATCCAGGTAAACATCTGCGTGAACGCGCATGTCCGTAGTTATCTCCAGTTGATCCATAACACCTGTTGATACTCCGAACAGACGAAGAATTTTCCAGAAATGACAATCTTTTGAAAGCCACGGATGTTAAAACATGAAGAAAGGATTACTGAGAAACGGTTATTGAAAACGAATATGTTTCTGAAGGTTTTCTCCCATTTTTTCTTCTGTTTTAGGCTGTTGATTTTGTGATGCGAAATCGAAAGTATTTTTGAATCAGACATTTACAGTAAACAGGTAGATGAAGCTTGACGTTTTCTTGTCATTTTTTATGGTCAAAGAACAAAAATCTGCTATTATTAAATTGAATATTTCAGTTCATATATAGCAATTATGATTAGTATTTATACAGTGTGACCATTATAATTCATGTTACTTTTACTCAGTTATTTTAGGATCATTTGAAAGTAATGAATTCAACCATCACTGTGAACTTGAAGTAATGATTAAACGACAAACGATTAAACAATTATTAAAGATTGTGTAAATATGATTGTGAAATTATATTAAACTGCAATAGAGAATAAAACAAATCAGGTTTAAACAGTGTAAATTTCTGTTCCCCAGTGAATTCATATTTAGAGTCATGAGTCAGTTAAACTCATTAAACAATCTGAAATTATTAAGACCATTCAGTTATTTTACGTGACAATATATTTGTAACTCACCTTATTTTATTCATTGTTTTTGCTGTTGTTGTTAACTCATCATTCTTCATTATTTTCTTCAGTAACTGCCATGTTCTTCATCTCTGTAAAATCTTGTCATTTCCAGGTCCTGCTGAACGATTGATTGTTTTCTCAAACCAGTGCTGATCAGAGGAGCGAGGAAAGGACTCTCTCTCTAAGATGAGTCTCTCAGAGAAACACAGGTAAGACTGCGTCTGTTTCACACAATCATTTTAAACTCTGCTGGAGTTTGTTTTTTCCTGTGAATAACAAAACTTTAATCATTGTTTTATATTTGCAAATGTTTTGCACAACTTCAAATATGAACTTCTTAAATTAACTCTGACATTGTCTATAAAACTCTGTTTGCCACAGGACTCTATAGACAATATCACAGTTAATAATTTGTTAATTTCCTTCTAGACGTGACCACACTGAATTAATCCAAATACATGACTTTGGTTTTAGATCGTAAAATTATTGACAGACCTAAGAGAAACAACTGTTAGCAAAACTGTGTCACAGACATTTCTGCTCTCCATTTCTGTCAATAAACAAAAACATATTTAATCTCACTCATGTACATTAAAGAAATCATTAAACCAATGTGAACCTGTAAAATAAAATGATTGTTAACTGTAAAACTGTAAATTGTGTGAGTGTGTGCATTTCTGTGGAGGATTAGATAAAGACACGGATGTGTTTCAGACACAGTTGAACCTCCTTTACTAAAGTGTTTTTCTCTCTGTTCTTTGTGTCATTAGTGTAAGATCAGGATCACATGTGTCCAGCTCTGTGTCTCTGAAGAGTGATCGGTCAAAAGAAGGAGTACCACCAGAGTTCAGTGACAAAACACCATCATCTAATAAAAGGTATTTTATTTTCATTATAGGGTTGCATTATTTGTCCACAGTGGTGTATGTGATTGAACTTTTTTTCTTCAATATTTTTTTTTTGAGTTTTAACATTTAAAATTACACCCCATACCGTAAGTACAGATGGTAACAAACATTTATGCACTATAGCATGTAGGTTGAACCCAAACAGATTATCAGAGCAAATCAGTAATTTTAAAACTCTGAGACGTAATTTCACAAACAGTGTGTGTGATTCAGTGGTACCACGTTTTCTCTCTCTCTCAAAATGCACAAATGGCTTCACATCCATAGTGTCCACATTGATTTTGCTCTGCAAGTGAGCTGCACGGTGCACTGCACAATACGGTGCAATAAAAGACTTTAGGGCACACCGTTTTATATCATGCCAATTTATAGATTCAAGCGATTTTAAGCTATAAAGTACTCACTCGCTCTCTGAGAGACGGTCTTCAGTCAGTGCGCTCTCAACCGAAGCACACACACATAGCCGCCTCTCGCGAGTGTCATCCTTTAAAACCTGCTACTGTCTACTATTGGCTGTCTGTATTATTAATGATAATCAAACAACAAAAAAGCTTTAATAAGGATTAATCTATATTTAACTTATACAGTTCTGACTATGCAGAGATATTTTATATTTGATTATTCAATTTCTGTAGTATTTTTACTTGAATACTACTGTTAGACCTACCTGAAAAAAATATACAGCATTGTTTATTTTGTATCTTTATTTTATTGTATTTATTTATGCTACTGCTTCTAATGTGTTCATTCATTATTGTTTTATTACTGAGTATTGCAACGAATTACCTCATAAAAACACAAATACATTGAGTGAGAAAACATTTTGGTGAAATAATTGTAATTTTTTAAAAATATGTATAAAAATGACATCATCCAGTAAGTGCTAAATAAGCTGTTCAGTGATAAGAAATGTGCGAAGCAGAAAACTTTGATTACGTGTTTGAACTTGACTGAATAAAACAATAAGGCACAATAAAACTCAATTCCTGGGAACCTTTTGGAACTAATTCCAGTAACACAATTACACAGGCAGCCACAAGGAGGCATAAATTCACTATGAAAAATAGATCATGCAAATAAACATGTATATATCCATCCATCCAACCATCGTCATAATTGGACACATGCACAGCTACACTGCATTTAATTACTATTTGCAACATTAAATCTTTTCAAATGAGACTACAGTATCTCCTGTACTAAAGTGTTTTTCTGTCTGTTCTTTGTGTCATTAGTGTAAGATCAGGATCACATGTGTCCAGCTCTGTGTCTCTGAAGAGTGATCAGTCAAAAGATGAAGGACCAGACTTCAGTGGGGAAAAACCATCATCTAATAAAAGGTATTTTATATTTCATGTAATTCTACAATTAGCAGGTGAATTGGAAATAGGTGAGGGTATCATGTTTGGGTGTAAAAGAGCTTCTCAGTCTTTGCAAAATAAGATCGGTCATAGGTCACTACTTTGTGCCAAATGTTATGAGAGAATTGTCACATTTCTCAATGCAATATTTTCACCATCTACTACCATACATAATATTGTAAAAAGATTCAGGGAATCAAGAGAAATCTCAGTCTGTATAGGGCAAGGTAGGACACCTCAGTTCAATGTGCATGACCTTCGAGCCCTCAGATGGCACTGCATTAGAATCCGTTATGCTAATGTGTTAAATACAGCCACGTGGACTCGGGAGTACTTTGAAAAACAGTTGTCACTTAACAGTCTGACGCTGCATCAAGAAATGCAACTTGAATCTCTGTTACTCAAGGAGAAAGATATACATCTGTTCTGTGCAGAGATGCTGCCGAGTTCTCTGGGCCCGAGCTCATCTCAGATGGTCTAAAACACAGTGGAAATGTGTGCTGTGGTCAGATGAGTCCATGTTTCAGCTTGTTTTTGGAAAAAACTGACATTGAGTTCTCCGTCCCAAAGACGAAAGGGACCATCCAGTAAATGTGTCTGACTGACTGCCTACAGTCTAGATCTGACTCTTATTGAAAATGTATGGCCCATCATCAAAAGGAGAATCAATGATGAACACAGACTGTTGTGCAGATGTCTTGTATCAGGCGAGATTGGGTAAAAATTCCTCTTGCAAAACTGCAACAATTAGTATCCCCGATTCCAAAATTATTAAAAATTGTAATTAAAAGGAAAGGTGATGTGACACAGTGGTAAACATGGCTCTGTCCCAACTTTTCTGGAGTGTGTTGCAGCCATCAAAAATCTTTTCTTTTTAGTTTTGTCAGTTAAATAGAGGTTCGAGAGAATTAACAAATCACAGATTCTTAATTTTATTGCATTTTACAAAATGTCCCAACTTTTCTGGAAATTAGGTATTTTATTTGATTACAGGCTTCAATATGAGACATTAGACGTTCAGACTCACAGGAACCACAAGAATTTCAAAGACAATCTCCTGTGGATCTTCCAGGTTGGAAAACATTTTCATAAATGTAGAATATTTATTTATAACTAAGAAAATTGTTATCGAGCAAAGAAATGTAACACAGTTTAAGCAAAATCGTACATCTACATTTGATCAACACTATTTATTCAATAATTATAAATTTGTTAAAAAAAAATCCAGTTAAAAGATTAACATGCTAATCAGCTGTTATATTTAATAAATAGAAAAAAAAAAGTGCTTAAAATGGAAAAATAAGTGATCAAGAAGAAGTTATTCTGTCTTACTTTTGTTTGTAGGATCTTGAGAGTAAAATAATCACATTTCTGAAGAAAGAGCTGGAAAAGTTTAAGAAAATATTACAAAATGAGAACACACACAACTTTGTGAAGGACTTTAACGAGAATAGATGCAGTATCAAAGCAGCAGCTCTTGATCTCACACTACATTACCTGAGAGAGATGAAGCAAGATGAAGCTGCTGATGCTCTAGAAGGTAAGAGACTCATGACCATCTGTCAGATTGTCACTTGTTAATGTAGACCAGAGGTTCCCAACCACATTCCTGGAGGCCCCCCAAAAATGCATGTTTTCCATGTCTCCTTAATCAGACACACCTGATTCAGATCATCAGCTCATTAGTAGAGACTCCAAGACCTGAAATGGGTGTGTCAGACAAAGCAGAGATACAAAATATGCAGTGTTGGGGGCCCTCCAAGTCAAGTCAAGTCACCTTTATTTATATAGCGCTTTTTACAATGCAGATTGTGTCAAAGCAGCTTTACATTGATAACTGGTATATAATTTTGGCTGCACAGCAGCTCTTAAAGAATAGTGTCAATGTCGGCAGATCAAAGCACTGTTGAATATCAAATGTCAAGTGTCCCCAACTAAGCAAGCCAAAGGCGACAGCGGCAAGGAACCCAAACTCCAACAGGTGACATCAGATGGCAAACAGGTGGCAAATAGACTTCTGTGTTAAAATGGAGAAAAAAACCTTGGGAGAAACCAGGCTTAGTCAGGGGGCCAGTTCTCCTCTGGCGAACAGTGCTTTGTTACGATTCAGGTTGCTATCTTATGTCTGATAGGATCGCAACATTCAAAGTATTTATTCCAGTTCAGTCCAGTTGAGGATCGTATTCATCACACCGGTATGGACGGTTTGTTGAGGAGCTGTGGCACTGGCTGTTGTGTCGATGAGGCCTTCACAATGGATGATCTAGTTGACTCAATCTCTGCTGATACTTCAGGGCTACGTTGTGGTTGTGTCAAGGCGCCGGTCCTCGGTCTCACCTGGATACGGCACCGGATCTGGTTGACTACGGTAGACCTCGGGATAAACAGAAAGACTAATATTAGCGTAGATGCCGTTCTTCTTCTGATGTAACGAGTACATCTGGTGTTATAGGAAGTGTTCCCGGTTCCGGCTGACCTAATTTATGCAGCCTAATAATCCTTTAACGGATTTGAAAATATAAATTGATAATGTGTTATGTGTACGCCAGGTTAAAGAGATGCATTTTTAGTCTAGATTTAAACTGACAGAGTGTGTCTGCTTCCCGAACAATGCTAGGAAGATTGTTCCAGAGTTTAGGTGCCAGATAGGAGAAGGATCTACCACCTGCGGTTGATTTTGATATTCTAGGTATTATCAGCTGGCCTGAATCCTGAGATCGCAATAGACGTGAAGGACTATAATGCTTTAAGAGCTCGCTCAGGTACTGGGGAGCTAAACCATTTAGTGCTTTGTAAGTAATTAGCAAGATTTTAAAATCTATACGATGTTTAACAGGAAGCCAATGCAGTGTTGACAGAACTGGGCTAATATGGTCATACTTCCTAGTTCTAGTAAGAACTCTAGCTGCTGCATTTTGTACAAGCTGTAGTTTATTTATCAGGAACAACCACCCAGTAGAGCGTTACAGTAATCTAGCCTTGAGGTCATGAACGCATGAACTAACTGTTCTGCATTTTTCATTGAGAGCATATGTCCTCCAGGAACGTGGTTGGGAACCACTGATGTAGACTATCTATAAAACTATAAAATAAGACTAAAAATATCTATTTTTTCTTCCTGTGTTTAGTTGAGCTGGTCTTCATTCATCAGCTAAAATGTGGCCTAAAGAAGAAGTATCAATGTGTGTTTGAAGGAATGGCAAAGCATGGTGACTCCATACTTCTGAATAACATCTACACAGATCTCTATATCACTCAGGGTGGCAGTGAACAGGTCAATACTGAACATGAGGTCAGACAGATTGAAGTTACTTCCAGGCGTCATGAATCTCAAGAGATTCAGGTTAAATGCACTAATTTGTTTGAAGCTCATGAACAAGACGAGGAGATCCAAACTGTACTGACAAAAGGAGTCGCTGGCATCGGAAAATCAGTCTCTGTGCAAAAGTTTGTTCTGGACTGGGCTGAAGGAAAAGAAAATCAAGATATCAGTTTCATATTTCCTCTTCCATTCAGAGAGATGAACTTAAAGGAGAAAGAAAAACTAAGTTTGATGGACCTTATAGCTCATTTTTTCCCAGAGACAGAAGGACTGAACTTTACAAGAAGAAATCAATTCAAAGTCCTGTTCATCCTCGATGGATTGGACGAATGTCGCCTTCCTCTGAAGTTTGACTGTAATGAGACGTGGTGTGATGTATCGTCACCGGCCTCTCTGGATGTTCTCCTAACGAACCTCATGAAGGGAAATCTGCTTCCTTCTGCTCTCATCTGGATCACCACCAGACCAGCAGCTGCCAGTAAGATTCCTCCTGACTGTATCGACCGGCTGACAGAGATACGAGGATTCAGTGATGCACAAAAGGAAGAGTACTTCAAAAAAAGATTCACGGATCAGAATCAGGCCGACACAATCATTGATTATGTTAAAAAATCAAAGAGTCTCTTTATCATGTGCCACATCCCAGTCTTCTGCTGGATTTCAGCCACTGTTCTCCAGAACATTCTGGAGGAGAAAAGAAATAATGATGTGAAAAACAATCAGGCTGATGAGATCTCTAAAACACTACAGGAATCAAACACTGAAGACACTCCCAAGACTCTGACACAAATGTACACACACTTTCTCCGCTTTCAGATCCAGCAGAGCTGCCGAAAATATGATGGAGAATACGCAGCAGATGTTTCCTGGGATAAAGATGCCATCCATTCACTGGGGAAACTGGCATTTCATCAGCTGAAAAGAAACAACGTGATCTTCTATGACACAGACCTGGAAGCCTGTGGTATTGACGTCTATAAGGCATCAGTGTACTCAGGCATGTGTACCCAGATCTTTAAAGAGGAAACAGGGATCATTCTTGGTACCATGTACTGCTTTGTTCACTTGAGCATTCAAGAGTTTATTGCAGCCCTTTATGCACATCTGTTTCTAGACATCAACAAGAAAAGTGTGTTTGTTCATGAGTCTATAGAACAGGAAAACAAAAATGAAACCATGATTGATTTTCTCAAGACTGCAGTGGACGAGGCGCTCAAGAGTGACAATGGACACCTGGACCTTTTCCTTCGCTTCCTCCTCGGTCTGTCACTCCAGTCCAATCGACGACTCTTACGGGGTCTGTTGACACAGCAAGAAGACAATGACCAGAGCAACAAGGAAATAGGTCAGTACATCAAGCAGAAATTAGAAGATAATCTGCCTGCAGAGAGATCCATCAATCTGTTCTACTGTCTGAATGAACTGAACGACCAAACTCTGGTGAAGGAGATTCAGACCCACCTTAGCAAAGGAAGTCTCTCATCTGGTGACCTTTCACCTGCCCAGTGGTCTGCTTTGGTCTTTGTGTTGTTGACATCAGAGGAAGAGCTGGAGGATTTTGAGCTTCAGAAATTCAAGAAATCAGACGAGTGTCTCATTAGATTATCGGCAGTCATCAAAACCTCCAGAAGAGCTCTGTAAGTCATTTAATAAGTTTTGTCATGTTTTGCTCTTATCTGAAAAATGTATTTATCTACATTATTCTATAGTGATTCCCCATCATGAAAATGAACTTAAAGGCCCCAATATACTTCAAGCGAAGTTCTTTTTAGTTCTTTGTTTAGGGCTAAAACAAAGCTCGAAATATGTGAGCAGCGATATACTGTAATTCGAACATTTGACACCACCCACACTGCTGATAGCAACAGTTAAATGAATATGTAAAAATGTTGCGCGCTTTCCTCTCATTAACAAAATAAACACAATAAAATCGAGAAACTAACAAGGATTTGTGGATATGTTTGTTTGCACAAGCTCTGTAATTCGGCACTCCAGCAAAGTCACGTCGCGTTTATATTATAACACTTTATATATTCGTTTCTGCCTGATTTTGTTCGAAATTATGTCACATCAGTTCGTTCTTCGATTTCATTTGAAGTATATACCCAGTAAAGCCTGACATGAAATAATAGTCTGAAAAAAATCAATTTTTTTTAATGGAGGCTGTTCATCAAATCTTTAGACAAAATATAAAAGAACATTTAAAAATGTTTGCGTATTTGTTTTGTATCATATGATACAACAGACTTTTATGATTCAACTTATACATTGGCTCATTCTTCTACTTAAGGAAGGAAAAATAGATTATATTATTATTATTATGATTATTACTATTATTATTAAATAGACATTTTATTCAGATGCATAAAAAAAATATATATTTAATATTTGTATGTAGAAAATGTATTTGTATATGTTTCATCTAATTCTGTGATGTGATTTATTTCTCTTGTAGGTTAAATGACTGTAACTTAACAGACAAAAGCTGTTCAGCTCTAGCTGCAGTTCTTGGATCAGATACCAATCTGAAAGAGCTGAACATGAACAATAATAATCTGCAGGATTTAGGAGTGAAGCTGCTCTGCACTGGACTGAAGAATTTAAACTGTAAATTGGAGATACTGAGGTAAGTTGAGCCACAGGAGTTACATGATGAGAGTGAGGTGCTATGACTGATAGGATGTTGTCAGAGGCAAAAGCACATGAGAACTTTTGTTAATAAACATTGAATTTCTTTGTTTAATATAAGTGAGTTTGTCTTTGTTTTTATCGTTGTTGTTGTTTTCATTCATTATTTATTTGTTACAATGTGGGTATACCATATCATCCATCTTATTCATTTTGATAATAAAAGTCCAATGTTTAAAAAGCGAATTTGTTATTGTACTATTTTATTGTTGTTGTGTTTTCATTAATAATAATAAGCCACAAACTAAGCATTCGTTTTAAATTAGGGGGAAAATACAAATTTCTTTTATTTATTTGTAGCAACGCGGGTATACCATGTCATCAGTCCTATTTGTTTTGTTGATAAATGTTTGATGTTTAATATAAGTGAGTTTGTCATTGTACTATTTTATTGTTGATGTGTTTCTGTGTTTCTTTATAAGCAGGCTTGGGAGGGTTACTTTAAAAATGTATTCCGTTACAGTTACAAATTACTTCATAAAAAAAATATTCAGTAACATAATCCAAGTACCACAATATAAAAGTAATGTAATCTGAGTACTTTCGGATTACTTAAAGGTCAAGGTCACATGATCCTTCAGAAATCATTCTAATATGCTGATCTGCTGCTCAAGAAACATTTATTGTGTACAATTGTACAAAATATTTGTGTACAATATTTTCTTTTTGGATTCTTTGATGAATAGAAAGTTCAAAAGAACTGTCACGATCACGTCAGTACCTGTCAGTTCCCGGACTACAGTTCCCATAATCCTCCCTGCCAGTCACATGCACACTCCACACCAATCACCTGTTCCCACATACACCTGTAGCCTATCATCTGGACTATTTAAGACTCACTCACACACCACCTCATTGCAAAGTCTTGTTAACTGTTGTTACATTTCTGAGCGTTATTATCCTGTCTGCCTATCTGCCTGTCTGTTCCCGTTCCCGCCTGTTAACCGTTTTCGACCCGTTGCTGCCTGCCTTTGATCCTTGCCTGGTATACTGTTTTGTGAGTGATATCTACCTGTCCTGACCATTGCCTGTATCCTGACTACGATTCTGCCTGTCCCTTGCTGTTCCTGTTTGTTCCCGTTTGACCCTGCCTGTACGACCACGCTCACTTTCAATAAAGCTTTGCATATGGATCCATGCCTGAGTCCAGCCTCGTTACAGAAGACTTCGCCATACCCAGATCCAGCAGCTGCTATGAGCGTTTCCAGCCTCAGCATGGACCCAGCAATGTGTCTCGTCAACCTTCGTCAAGGTAATTGTACCCTCGAAGCACATATTCAGAAATTTCTGGATATTGTTTATTTATCTGATCTGCCGGACTGTGCCCTCATTGACATCTTTGGCTATGGAATAAACGAACCTCTAAAGAACTATTTACTCACCAATGGTCCCCGAGGGTCGTTCGTGGAATTTCTGGACTTTGCCCTGCTCACTGTTGGTTCACCCTTTACTGTGGGTGTCGCGGAGGAACGCGACACCTCATCTCCTCACGTAATGGCAGCCGCCAAGGAGAACACTCACAAAATGGCGGCCACCATCACAACAACATCACGTCACGTCTCTGAACCTGTCCGAGAGCGGAGAGGGTTGCTGTCCAGTGTAGACGATCCACCATTAACTTCAGTACGAGCAGCTGGCATTCCAAAGCCTCTGCCGGCCGCTTCGCACTCGAGCCCTCCGCCCGCTACGCACTCTAGCCCGCCGCCCGCTACGCACTCGAGCCCGCCGCCCGCTACGCACTCGAGCCCGCCGCCCGCTACGCACTCGAGCCCGCCGCCCGCTACGCACTCGAGCCCGCCGCCCGCTACGCACTCGAGCCCGCCGCCCGCTACGCACTCTAACTCTCTGGATGCTATGGACAAGATGGCCGCTTCGCCAGTGCCCACGGGCAAGATGGCCACCCCTCCTGTGTCGGTGAACATAGGGGTCGTTCCTACCTTTGAGTCCACTCCAGAGCTTAAGCTCCTTGCCCTGTCAGCGCCGCCCAAGCGTCTTGCCCTACCGGCGCCGCTCAAGCTCCTTGCCCTGCCGGCGTCACCCAAGCGCCTTGCCCTGCCGGTGCCACCCGAGCTCCTTGCCCTGCCGGCGCCACCCGAGCTCCTTGCCCACGAACCCGCCACGGCCACCGTTGAATTCCCCAAGAACTTTTTGGGGGGGTGGCCATATACCTGAGGGTGGGGAGCTTGTGGGTGGGGATCCTACACGGCCGCGGCCACCTACGGCCTCTGAACTGCCTTGGCCACCCATGGACTGTAACCCACTATGGCCATTAATGGACTCTGACCCGCCGTGGTCATCTTTGGACTCTGTCCCGCCATGGCCGCCCCCTCCCTATCCATGCCATTTACGTCGCGAGGACGCGCCTTCCGGAAGGGGGGCGTTATGTCATGATCTCCGTCAGTACCTGTCAGTTCCCATAATCCTCCCTGCCAGTCACATGCACACTCCACACCAATCACCTGTTGCCACATACACCTGTAGCCTATCATCTGGACTATTTAAGACTCACTCACACACCACCTCATTGCGAAGTCTTGTTAACTGTTGTTACATTTCTGAGCGTTATTATCCTGTCTGCCTGCCTGTCTGTTCCTGTTCCCGCCTGTTAACCGTTTGACCCGTTGCTGCCTGCCTTTGATCCTTGCCTGGTATATTGTTCTGTGATATCTGCCTGTCCTGACCATTGCCTGTATCCTGACTACGATTCTGCCTGTCCCTTGCTGTTCCTGTTTGTTCCCGTTTGACCCTGCCTGTACGACCACGCTCACTTTCAATAAAGCTTTGCATATGGATCCCTGCCTGAGTCCAGCCTCGTTACAAGAACAGCATTTATTTGAAATATAATCTTTTGTAACATTATAAATGTCTTTACTGTCACTTTTGATCGATTTAATGCATCCTTGCTGAATAAAAGTATTAATTTCTTAAATTTCTTTTCAAAAACAAATAAAAATAAAAATTCTTACTGACCCCAAACTTTTGAACGGTAGTGTATAATGTTACAAAAGCTTTGTATTTCAGATAAATGCTGTTCTTTTGAACTTTCTATTCATCAAGGAACCCTGAAAAAAAAACAAATAACAACTGTTTTCAACATTGATAATAATCATAAATGTTTCTTAGGCAGCAAATCAGCATATTAGAATGAATTCTGAAGGATCATGTGACACTGAAGACTGGAGTAATGATGCTGAAAATTCATCTTTGATCACAGGAATAAATTAATTTATAAAATATATTCAAACAGAAAACAGTTATTTTAAATTGTAGTAATATTTCACAATATTACTGTTTTTACTGTATTTTTAATTAAATAAATGCAGCCTTAGTGAGCAGACGAAACTTCTTTTAAAAACATTAAAAATCTTACCTTGTCTAAACTATATATATATTTTTGGGGGGATCAACTTTACTATTAATAAATTTGCATTTTTAAATTTAATTTTAATTATTTCTTCTCAATTTCTGCAAGTTTTTAAATTTTGCGCATTCCATACTTTTGAATAGGTCTCAACAATAAAAATATTTTACAAATCTGATAAATTATCTATTGCAATATTATTATTATTGTCGTTGTTGTTGTTTAGATCTTAAAAATATAAAAGTCACATCAGATCGGGAACATCCTAGCTGAAGATAATGAGAAGATTACGCCGCTCCCTTTGCCAAGTGCATTCCAAACGGCTACATATGGCACGCGCGTGCCCTGCTCACAGTGATGATCACATAGGTCATAGGGATAATCACTTCCATTTGGAACTTTCCCCGTGCCCCGTTTGGTACGAATAAGCATACCGTTACACCCCTAGTCTTAGACTTTACTAAAAGTTGCTTTTAGCTTCTTTATGAAAGTCTCCTACTCTTAGAAAAGTCCTACTCTTTACTAAGAATTTTTTGACACTATTCTTAAGAGCATTTCTGAGAAGTTTTATACATACAGGCCCTGATTACGTGATGCCATTACATGTATTCCGGTACTCCCCAACCCTGTTTATAAGTAATATTGAATCAACATTAAATATGGGCTCAGTGCACAAGATGGTGTCTTTGAGCTTCGGCGATGCGAGTATGTGCATGTTTACTTCTGCTCATACTCTTTCGTTCTTAGCGACGTTCGCATTTACTGTAAAAGAAACTTTTATATGAAACTTGGCTAGGAATAATGATTTTTTTTTTAAATTAACCTGTTAGCATTCCACTGTACCACCAACGGTACACATACCTTTCAAAAGAGACCAAAACAATGCATACACTTCAAATGGTTCAAGAACAGCATGCAATATAGTTTGGGTGTGCCTACTGTCTCATAAACACCTTTTAGGTGTTTAGGCAAATTTTACAGGAATGCTTATGGGTTAAAGCGAAGATAGTGGTCTATCAGAGATGAAAAAAAAAAACATCATTCTTACATTATTGTGTACATCTGTGCTGTAATTCATAAGTATACGCAGAGATTATCTTTCATTCTTTCTCCTCTTGTTTGTTTCCATATTCAGTTGTGAGTTTCTGCAACTAACTTTAAATACATTCATACAAAGAACAAAATAAAATTCACTTTGAGGATTTATGTTATTCAGGTTTAACTGATTAATCAGCTGAATGTTTTCATTCCTGTTCTAGACTCTCTAACTGCAGTGTAACAGAAGAAGGTTATAAAGCTCTGGCTTCAGCTCTGAGATCAAACCCTTCACACCTGATAGAGCTGGATCTCACAGGAAATGATCCTGGACAATCAGGAGTGAAGGAGCTCAGTGATTTACTACAGGATCCAAACTGTCAACTGAAGACACTGAGGTAAGACGGGATGAATTTGATTAAATATTCATAATAAATATATTATTTTAGTTATACAATAAGCTGGACAATTTGTTGCATCAAAATGATCAAGATCAGATCAGATGCTGCGGGTTCTGACATAATGATGATGATGACCGTCAACACAGTTTAGTTGTGGTACAAGCTACAGGTCAAATAGACATTATGGGTCAGTATATGTGCTATTCTGGAGTATGGTATACCTTGACAATTAACATGCACAATTTTGTTCTTGTGCACACTTCTCATTAAAAACTATAGATTACCTTTCAGTCAAATTGTTTTCTGAGCACAATTGTTTTCCATCAAGCCCAGATTCATTGTATCTCTACAGCAGGTCTATGAGGCTCCAGATGTTCACAAACATGCAGTTTCACAAGCCAGTTTTCTCTGCTGATGTTTCTCACTCCTCCTGCTTAAAAGCCAGAAAGATCTTGAGGATTTAATTTCACACTCTGTATTCATACTGAAAATCATGATCTAGTGAGCTTTTGCCCTTCTTCTCTGTGGGACGTTTCTGTTCTTATGAGTTTGCTTTAGGACTGAGTGTCGCTCTAGTTTCTTTTAAATAACTCTATTAGACTTTGTTTTCAAGTATTTATATATTTATTTGTGTATTTAAATGTTCAAAGAAAAGTGTTACATATAAATAACTAACTAGAGCTTGTCTTCAGAACAATAATTAAGTTTATCTCATCAGTCATTTTTGTAATGCAATAGACATTTAGTTGAGAACTGAATTGACTCTTCTGCAGGTTTTTGAGTGCTGCTGCAGATGAAGCCTGTCAGTATGTGAACAGAGTTGTGGGTAAAAACCCGTTCCTCCAGAGAGAGCTGAGATTGAGTGAACATAAACTAGGAGACACACGAGTGAATCAGATCGCTGCTCTACTGCAGGATAAACACTGTCAGCTCAACACACTGTCGTGAGTATTGTTCATTTATTTAAAATATTACATTACTTTTAATTGTAATGTTACTGAAGCTGATAATATTTCCTCACGTATTTGAGTCAGAGCAGTTTTTTCTCAGCATCACACAGAGCCACAACAATGTGAAGTAATACAATTAAACAGGAAATTAAAAACACACAATTTAAAAAAAAAAAAAAAAATATATATATATATATATATTTATTTGACTAAGACAGTTTGATCATGGGTCAATAATTATTTTAGTTAGTGTAGAGCAGGGGTGGTGAACTCTGGTCCTGGAGAGCCACAATCCTGCAGAGTTTAGCTCCAACACTGATAAAAACTCACTTGACTATAGCTTTCTAGCAACCTTTCAGACCTTGAATAGCTTGTTCAGGTGTGTTTGATTAGGGTTGGAGCTGAACTCTGCAGGACTGTGGCTCTCTAGGACCGATGTTAGCCACCCCTGCTGTAGAGGGAGAACAATGGTTCATTTCTCAAGGCTTCGAATGCACGCAGGGACACATGCTGGTCAACGAAAATATAGTGCAGGAAAAAACTTGTCCGGAGTGTGACAGTGCCAAAATGTGTGTTATGTGTTTCATGATACATTAACATTAACAAATAAATAAAAAAGTTTTAAGCTAGTCTAACTAAAATGCATGTTTGAGCTGTTTTAACTGTATGTAACCATTGATTTGTCTCAAGATGCACATCAGTAATGTGTTTTTCTTTGGTACGTTTATAAAAGCTGCTTAAATACCTTAATTTAACTAGGCCCTAATCCCTGTCTGTGAAACCGGACCAATGTGTCTGAAAACAACCGACATAAACACATTTGTCGTAGTGAACAAACCAAGAGTGACACTGACACGAAAGAACCTTAAAGATGATATGAAATGAATGTGTAAACTAACATAAATAGATCGACAATTTCAACCTTTGTATTGTTACAATGTCTGTAGTATATTTATATGAACAATGTGTCGTCTTTCTCCATGTTACCTGCACCTGGATATCCCTGTTTATTTGTCAGCAAAAGTCTGCTGGATGAAGCTAAACATGTTAGTTGATCATCATAGATCTGAGTCATTCTCTTTTCTCTTTCTGTCTTCAGTCTGTATAGATGCAGAATTACAGAGGAACAGTGTGTCATCCTGACTTCAGCTCTGAAATCAAACCCGTCACACCTGAGAGAGCTGGACATGAGCAGGAATGAACTAGGAGACTCTGGAGTGAAAAACCTCAGTGATCTACTGATGAACCCACAATTCAAGCTGGAGAAACTACAGTTAGTATCATTATACTGTATTTACTATTTAATTTATTTTAAGACATTAAGACACAAGTCACATCATTTGTAGCGCTGCATCTCCATCTGAAGAAAGATTCAGAAATGGTATTAGTTAACAGGTTAGTATGTGTATCAGTAAAAAGAGCATTAAACTTTAAAGCATTTTAAACTTTGTGGCTATAAAATTGTCATATGCTGGAATCTGACAAATCTTTGCTGTGAAACAAGACAGAAGTGAGAACAGAGTAACAGTGTAACAAATTGTCATGAATGTCTGGTTGTAATGAAGCTCACGACGATGGAGAATACAATAACACTTATTCTTACTTTAATCACAAATCTAACATGTAGAAGAGATAAAACACAACCACTTCAACATAAACGACAGAACAATGAACAGACAGAACTAAGAGTTTAAATACACAGACAGAGTAATCAAGGTAAAACAGAACAGCTGCAGGAACTAATTAACAACCAAGAACACTAACTAGGGAACACACACAGACAGCAACACCATGATAATAAAACACAACAAAACTGTTACACACATAGATTATTCTGAAATGTTACATTTATACTGGACTAGACATGTGCCTATATTCGGTAATGCGATATATCACAATAATGAATATGCACAATATTGTTATCGTGGGGTGAGCACTTCAAAATACCGAAAATAATAAATTACAAGTTATTAAAATTTTTATAGTGCATTTAAGAATACTTTCCCCATCAACCGTATAAAATGCACAACACCACTGTATTCTGCATCAAAGGGACGCGCTCAGATGTAAACAAGCCCAACGTGCATGAGAAAGCACATGGCGGAATGATATGTAACTTATTCCGCCATATTGTGCGTTGCACTTTCTCCCATTCATAATAATACGTGTGACGCGTCATGTGTTATTCTATAGTGTTTGTTAATACTTAATAGGCATTTATTTTCAAACTTAAACATTTTTATATTTCAATCTGGACTACAACATGCCCTAATGATTAGAAATGTTCTGATTATTTGTTATTGTTCAGTAAAACTTTGAGACATACAGCTCCATTAGTTAACATGTTAATTCATTATTACCAAACTGACAATGAAAAATACTTATAAAGCATTAATTATTCTTAGTTAATGTTAATTTCTTAGTTACTGTTTAATAACATTACTAAAATCAGAAGAACTTATTTAATGGACCTGAGATAAAACTAACAATGATCAGTTGTATTTCTTAACTAACAATAACAAAAAATAATACTTTCTGTAACAAATGTAACTGTTGCTGAATTTTAGTTAATGCATTAAATAATGAGACCTTATTGTAAAGTGTTACCTGTTGTTCTTTATAGCCTAATTCTTTTGCACTTTAATCTGTTTGAAAATGTTACTTTAAATATATTTTTTTGTGTATTGTATTATTGTATTTAAACATTCAGAGTTCTTTTTGTTATTACAAAAAGAGTTCTTAAACCTGTTATAGTATGACAACACTTTTTTTGCAACTTATTTCAGCAATTAATTGCAACATGAAAATTTGATACCGTCACATGCCTATACTGGACTAATGGTACTTTTCACTAAATCTTTTATTAAACATAATGTGTATTTAGAGATTGTAAATTACATTCTAAAATTACTTAATAATCGATTCATGTATAAGATTTTCTTACATTATTAATGAAAATAGTCCATTTAAATGTTAATTTTTCTATTGTTTCTATATTGATCCTATCAGTGTTGGGAGTAACGCGTTACAAAAGTAATGCATTACAGAAACGTATTACTTTTTGCTGTAACGCAGTTATGTAAGGCATTACTAATCAATTTTCAGTAATATTTTACTCGGTACATGTTAAGTAACGTTTGCGTTAAAACACACTTTTAGTCCAAAATTGAATTGTTAAAAAAAACAGCAAGACCGCGAGACCTTAAAGGATTAGTTCACTTCTGAATGAAAATATCCTGATAATTTACTTACCCCAATGTCATCCAAGATGTCCATGTCCTTCTTTCTTCAGTCGAAAAGAAATTAAGGTTTTTGATGAAAACATTCCAGGGTTATTCTCCTTATAGTGGACTTCATTTGGCCCCAAACGGTTGAAGGTCAAAATTACAGTTTCAGTGCAGCTTCAAAGGGCTTTAAACTATACCAGACGAGGAATAAGGGTCTTATCTAGAGAAACCATCGGCCATTTTCTTTAAAAAAAAAAAAATGAAAATGTATATGCTTTGTATAGACACAAATGATCGCATCAGAAGTGCTTCCTCCAGACCGCGATTCCATATTCTTCAAAAAGCTTACGCTGAATGTCAGAACAGAACTGGCGCCGCGTTCGTTCCGTAAGTTGAATAGGGAAGGTGTAGGACATTCAGTGTAAGCTTTTTGAAGAATACGGAATCGCGGTCTGGAGGAAGCACTTGTGATGCGATCATTTGTGTCTATAAAGCATATACATTTTCATTTTTTTAAGAAAATGACCGACCGTTTCTCTAGATAAGACCAATATTCCTCGTCTGGGATCGTTTGGGGCCAATTGAAGTCCACTATAAGGACATGGACATCTTGGATGACATGGGGGTGAGTAAATTATCAGGAATTTTTTATTAGAAAGTTGACTTCAACGAATGAAAAATGCCGCAAGTTCTATTACCTGTTCGTGGTCAGTCAATAGCCGCGTGTGGTGTCCAAGTTTGTAAATAAAGACTAAATAACAGCTTCTGATATATTTGTTTAACGATTTATTTCATTCATCTCCCTTTTGCTGGTGTAACTTTGTATTGTGTGACATTATGTTAAGTTCTACTTCTGTAGTCATTTTGGTGAAAGTAACTCAAAAGTAATACAGGAGTAATGTAACGCATTACAATTCTGAGACAGTAATATTGTAAGGTAAAGAATTACTTTTAAATAACAGTAACAAGTAATCTATAATGTATTACAGTTTGGAAGTAACTTGCACAACACTGGATCTTATATATTAATCTAGAGCAGGGGTTTTCAAACTTTTTTGTCAGCCGAACCCTTTTGGCCCAATAATTTACTTGAAGTACCCCAAGTTTTTTTTTTAGATTTTTTATGTGAATAGTATTTAGCATATTTGTTTGATTTTTAATGATTTAATTATAATTTAATTAATTGCTTGTCATCAACTTACGATATTTTCAATTCGCGAACCCCAGTTTGGGAAACCCTGATCTAGAGTGATAAATTCACTTATTTTTGGGAGTGAGGATGGATCCAGACTTGGATTGTAACTAGTATCCTCAATTGCTCCTGTCTTGGTTTGTTCGTTTATATCATTAAGTTTCCATGTTTTTGTTGGTTTATTAGTGACTGTATGACATTTATTCATGATTCATTTAACTTGCACATGAACTGAACATGGATTTGAGTCATTTTCTCTTTCTGTCTTCAGTCTGTATAGATGCAGTATTACAGAGGAACAGTGTGTCATCCTGACTTCAGCTCTGAAATCAAACCTGTCACACCTGAGAGAGCTGAACCTGATCTGGAATAATCTAGGAGACTCTGGAGTGAAAAACCTCAGTGATCTACTGATGAACCCACAATTCAAGCTGGAGAAACTACAGTTAGTATCATTATACTGTATTTAGCGTTTAATTTTTTTTAAGACATGAGGGCACAAGTCACATCATTTGTAGTGCTGCATCTCCATCTGAAGAGATTCAGAAATGGTTTTAGTTAAAGGATTAGTTCACTTTCAAATGAAAATTAGCCCAAGCTTTACTCACCCTCAAGCCATCCTAGGTGTATATGACTTTCTTCTTTCTGATGAACATAATCAAAGAAATATTAATAAATATCCTGACGCATCCAAGCTTTATAATGGCAGTGAACGGGATCGATGAGTGTGAGCTGAAGAAAGTGTCTCCATCCACATCCATCCATCATAAATATGTGCTTCACACGTCTCCGGGGGGTTAATAAAGGCCTTCTGAATCGAAACGATGTGTTTTTGTAAGAAAAATATTAATATTTAAACAAGTTATGAAGTCAAATATCGAGCTTCCGCCAGACCGCCTTCCGTATTCAGTTACACTTTTTCTATCGCAGAAAACTCATTTATTATTATCTAATAATTAAAAAATGGGGGAAATACATTTTTGAATGTTCAGTTTTTAAAAAAAATATTATCACATTAATTTTAATTATGATTTTTGGTCTGGTTTTAATACAGTTCACCAAAAAACTATTACACTATTAATGGTAACCATTGTAAAAGCAGTTCAAAACAATATGCCTGTTTTTTCACTTAAATGGTTATACCTCTTGAATGAAATTAGATATTGTCACCAAACTTGTCATACTCATGTACGAGTTCATTCTGTGGTCATACAAAAAAATTATAGCCTATAAATTTTGAGCACCTCTTAGACCAAGTTAACGGAGGCCAATCGGGACAAAACTCGGTTGGCCTGTCTGACTCGTGGCCCTAGAGGTCTGTGCGAAGTTTGAAAGAAAACGGCCACTGGGTGGCGCAATCGTGCTTTAGAACCTAAATATTACGCAACGTATCACACATTCACACAATAGTTATATGATATGTTGGATCTCCTCATTCTGAACAACTTTGCCTCAAGAACCACTGCTGTCAATCAAATTGTTCGTTAAACATTTGCGATTATTTGAAAAATCTACTTTTTTGAACTCCTCATAGGCCATTTGTGCAATTTGTTCAAAATTCGACATGCATCATCTAGAAACACTCATGACAAAAAGTTATCAAAAGAATTCCGTTTGGTGATTCAGGTTCGCAACAGAACGCCAAAACGTTTGAAGTAGCAGTTGCCTTTTACTAAAATTATTATATCTCTGGATTGCAATGAGATATTTTCACCAAACATGGTACACGTGTGTACAAGCTCAGTCCGAGGTCACAGTCAAAAAATTGTAGCGTTTGGCCACTTGGTGGTGCTGTAATAGTAAAAAAAAAATGAAAACCACCACACCTACACAACAGTTAGGCTGCTTGACTTGAAAATTGGCATGCACTGTCCTTGCCAAGTTGCCATGATGGAAAAGCGATTGTCCACTTGGTGGTGCTATAACAGGAAAAAAACATGATAGTGGCTAATAATTACGCAATCGTTAATCCGATTGACTTGAAAATTGGCATGCAGTGTCTTGGCCGAAGGTGCCATGAATTTCTATGAGGACCTTCGAGTCTCTTAAAAAACATAGCTGCCATTGACCTATGAAGTTTGAAAACCTGTTTGACCAGGTTAACAGAGGCCGATCAAAACAAAATTTGGTGGACCTATTTGACTCTTGACTCTAGCAGTCTGCATGAAGTATAAAAGAAATCAGCCACTGGGTGGTGCTACGTATCACACATAAACGATATTCATAGCATATGTTGAATCTCCTCATTCTCTATGAGTTTGCCTTAAGGTCCTAGGTATTTCACTCAACCTCAGAACCACTGCAGTACAATTCTCTAGATTTTTTTTGGTCAACAATTATCAAAAACTGTTGAACTTTATCATTTGGATAGCCATAACAGGATCATTCAGAAATGTATCTCCATCTCCAAATGTACCGAAAAGTCTATAAATCTTAAATGCTTTCGTGTCGGCCTAGACCCTAACACCATAAATGGCATAAAGGTCTTAAAAGCTTGAACCCTGATAAATGCTGCTTGCAGCTTTAATAACAAAAGTATGACTTTATAAAAGCACTTAACAAAAAACAAAACAACATAAATATTTAGCATTTTAGACACATTTTAAGTACAAAGTTGCAAATGTATTATTATTTACTTTATTATTACCATTTTATATATTCATATCTGATTCTACCTTCACCACGTGATATAGTTCAGATGTGTGTGTGTGGAAATGATGCATTGTTACCAGAGGTGTAGCCATCATTTCGGAAGTGAGGGGGACAGAAATATTGGGTGTAATACCAGTTTTTATCTGACATTTGTCTAATTAAAAGGTTTTTTTGTTTTTTTTCTTATCTCCTGGTTTTAATAAGAAATCAAATACACTGCTGAACAATAACCAGTATCTAATATTTTCCTCTGTATTTTTGATAATTTTATGATTGGTTTATGTTCTACAAACACTTGTGCATTAAGTCCTCGTGGATTTTATACAATGTAAAAAAAAAAAAAAAAAAAAGATCACAGTGACAGAATAAGGCAATAAATACAGTACCTATCAAAAGTTTGTAAACATTAGAATTGTAATTTTACAATTAAAATAGGCCTATTTCTCTTTTGCTCACCAAAGCTGGAATTATTTAATCAAAAAATGCAGTAAAAATTGTAATATTGTGAAATATTACTACAATTTAAAACAACTGTTTTCTATGTAACTATATTGTAAAATGTAATTTATTCCTGTGATCAAAGCTGAATTTTCAGCATCGTTACTCCAGTCTTCAGTGTCACATGATCATTCAGAAATCATTCTAATATGCTGATTTGCTGCTCAAAAAAACATTTCTAATTAAAGCTGCAAGAAGCATTTACGGGGCCAAGCACAAAGGCGGCACAACAAGCATCAGAGCATCAGACCACCTGCAGCAGTGAGCAATTAAAGACCTATTAAGATCATTTTAGGCAAAAGTGCTGAAAAATCACAAATGCAGTCCATAATAGAGATTTACTAGTTTATCAGTATCAATCAATAGGTGGCGCTGTGACCAAATTAATGTGGTATAGTCAGAGTGAGGTGACAATGACAATTGCAAACTTTGGTGTCAATATGTCAAAGCATTGCAGAGATACAGCCTCAAGAGTCATTTTGGCATCAAGCCTCAAATTCGTTGCTGTGGTATACGAAAAGGGTTTTGTCTATCAACACGAAATCCATAACTTTTTACCAACATGGTCTGAATATGATATGTTTCTATTTTTGTGAAAATTGGACCAACAGTCTAGGAGTAGTTCAAAAAAAGTATGTTTTTAAAGAAAATCAAACTGGTGGACAGGAAGTTTGGCTGACTATGGCAAAATTGGCATTAATGTTCTCAGTATGACCCACGGTATCTATTAAGACCAGTTTCATTACAGTCGGCCACATTTATATAAAGCTATTAGCATTTTTTAAAAAAATTATTACAACGTTTGACCACAAGGTGGCGCTGTCTCAAAACCATTTGAGAACCTTCAGAGCATTGTACCGATGACACATCCTGAGTTTCGTAATGGTACACCAATGCTTTCATATAATATAGCATTTTATATAATAATACTGTATTGTAATGAATGGCAATTTCATGTTTTGTTCAATTATAGCGCCACCAAGAGGCACAATCCCACCAATTTTTTTATGTGTCCTCAGGGTGACCGCATACATGTGTGTGTCAAATTTGGTGAAAGGATCTCATTTCGTTTTGGAGTTATAAACATTTATATGTATGAGAACAAAAAAAAAAGATCCATAGATGACTTTTTGATTTTTTTGCCATTTCCTATCAAAATTTTGACATTTGGGCATTAGTATTTTGTTAACCAGGTTTCATGTTTCCTATGGTTGTTTTCGTCTCGATTGGAGTAACAGTTTCAAAGATATTCTCAGAATTTTTTAAGCGCTAAATCACCACTTCGCACAAACCATAAGTCAAAACCTAGCATGTTTGGTATCGTTGGACTTGGCAAGGATTCAGGAGTCGAAGGAGACTCCTGTGAAAATAAGTCGACCACACCCAAAGTTATAAGCATTTGAATATTTGATCTTACCACTAGGTGGTGCTGGCTTGAAACTTATCAGGCTTCTTCAGGGCATCGTGCTGATGACCCATACCGAGTTTTGTAACAATACGCTAATGTGTTCGTAAAATAAAGCATTTTAGCACAAAATTCAAAATGACCGACGCCCAAAATGGCTGATATGGGAAAATTGGATACCATTCAGCTCAGCATGATGCCCCGAATCTCATGAGACCACTTTTATGATTTCTGGACAAACCTTTCAGAAACTATAAGCAAAAATAACCATTTTTCGTATCTCCAGACCAGTAGGTGGCGCTGCACTGAAATGTTACATGTAGCCTCTGCTCATGCTTGGGATGACATGTACCAAGTTTGGTCTGAATATGATAAAGCATTGCAGAGATACAGTCTTGAGTCCAATTTGGGTGCTCTACATTAAATTAATTTGCGTGTTATTTGAGAATGGTTGAGTTTATCAGAAAACTTTTAATAACTTTTTGTCAACATGGACTGAAGATGATCTGATTTGATACTGACGGTAACTAGTATCCTCAAATGCTCCTGTCTTGGTTTGTTCATTTATATCATTAAGTTTCCATGTTTTTGCTGGTTTATTAGTGACTATAGCATTTATTCATGATTTATTTAACTCACACATGAACTGAACATGGATCTGAGTCATTTTCTCTTTCTATTTTCAGTCTGTATAGATGCAGAATTACAAAGAAACAGTGTGTCATCCTGACTTCAGCTCTGAAATCAAACCCGTCACACCTGAGAGAGCTGAACCTGAGCGGGAATGAACTAGGAGGCTCTGGAGTGAAAAACCTCAGTGATCTACTGATGAACCCACAATTGAAGCTGGAGAAACTAGAGTTATTATCATTATACTGTATTTACCATTTAGTTTATTTTAGGACAACAGGGCACAAGTCACATCATTTGTAGCGCTGCATCTCCATCTGAAGAAAGATTCAGAAATGGTATTTTTACTTATTTTTGGGAGTGAGGACGGATCCAGACTTGGATTGTAACTAGTATACTCAAACGCTCCTGTCTTGGTTTGTTTGTTTATATCATTAAATAGTTAAAAATGAAAGAGAAGAAGCAGCATCTTCTTGCACACAGAACTAGTGTAACTGGGTTTCAAAACGGACTATTGGAAACTAAATGCTGCTGAAGCTCTTCAATAAGATGATCATCATAGATGTGAACTATTGTTACTTCTCTGTCTTCAGTCTGTATAGATGCAGTATTACAGAGAAACAGTGTGTCATCCTGACTTCAGCTCTGAAATCAAACCCGTCACACCTGAGAGAGCTGGACCTCAGTGAGAATAAACTAGGAGACTCTGGAGTGAAAAACCTCAGTGATCTACTGATGAACCCACAATTCAAGCTGGAGAAACTACAGTTAGTATCATTATACTGTACAGCAGTTACAGTGTGATTGAAGTTTATTTATTTTAAGACAGCAGGGCTAATGTTTCATTCTTTATATCAATGCACTTTCTGGGTTTTCCCTATTGGTCACATTTTTTTTTTTTAAATCTAGTTAAATAGATATGCAGAAATCTGCCTTTTCAACAGAGAATAAAGAATAGAGACATCAAATAAATAGTTAAAAATGAAAGAGAAGAAACAGTATCTTCCAGCACACAGAACTAGTGTAACTGGGTTTCAAAACAGACTTTTGGAAACTAAATGCTGCTGAAGCTCTTCAATAAGATGATCATCATAGATGTGAACTATTGTTATTTCTCTGTCTTCAGTCTGTACAGATGCAGTATTACAAAGAAACAGTGTGTCATCCTGACTTCAGCTCTGAAATCAAACCCGTCACACCTGAGAGAGCTGGACCTCAGCTGGAATAAACTAGAAAACAAAGGAGTGAAGCACTTATGTGACGTACTGAAGGATTCACACTGTAAACTGGAGAGATTGAGGTCAGTAACATTCTTCACATACAAGAATCAAAATGCTTAAAATCATTTTAACAGTTTAAACTAAAACACTTTATACTCAATATCTCACAATGAATCTGAGTTGAAGTCTGGACTTTATTTAGGCCATTCCCAAACTTTAATTTTCTCATTATTCAACCATTTTCAGGTTGCTTGTTGTGAATCATTCAGATCACAGACTTTCACAGCTGTGCAGTTTTAGATAATTTAAACCTTGAAAGTGATGTTGATGTCTAACATATTAAAGTTCTCTGTGCCTTTTGTTTGCCTCCATATTCATATTGTTTGCCTCATAGACTTCTTGAGTGTGTTATTCAAGCCTCTAAAGAGCCTTTGTGAGTCTGTGCTGGTGTTAAGGTGTAAGGAACCCCCCATCGGCCCAACGACGGAATCCGACGGCCTTGGCAAAGGTTTAACGTGTGTATGTCTTTTCAGCGCCCCTGTGAAGTTCACTTAATTTCACTCGTTTAATCTGACTCCAATTTCAAATGATTATTACTCTTAGATTGTGTTTCCAATTAGAAATGAATCATTGGTTATGTATTAATTTAGATTATTGATTATTCTGATTACCTTATATTTTCAATTATTCGTTCAGTGCGGTCCCGGTATCGCTTTAGAAAAGTCACTTCGGCCGACTGAGTGCTCTTCTTGGACACAAACTAGTCAGTTCAGACCTTAGACAGAGGATGCAGGGTAAACATCTACCTTTAAGTCGGTTGCGCTCTGCTTACTCGTAACAAAAAGCATAGTTTTCAGAATCAGAATCAGAATCAGAAATCAGAATCAGAAAGAGCTTTATTGCCAGGTATGTTTACACATACTAGGAATTTGTTTTAGTGACAGAAGCTCCACAGTGCAACAGAGTGACAGCGACAAGACACAGATAATAAAAAGAATAAGAATAATATACAAGATAGACAAAGTGCAAAAAGAGCAAAAAACAATATATAATATAGACAATTTGTATGTACAGTTATGATGAGTGCAAATTTGAAATATAAATAAGTATGCATTTTAAGTAAATAATGTATAATAGTGTTGTGTGTTCCGTGTTTGTCAAGTGTTCATGAGATGGATTGCCTGAGGGAAGAAACTGTTCCTGTGTCTGGTCGTTCTGGTGCTCAGAGCTCTGTAGCGTCGACCAGACGGCAACAGTTCAAAGAGGGAGTGTGCTGGATGTGAGGGGTCCAGAGTGATTTTCTTTGCCCTTTTTCTCACTCTGGATAAGTACAGTTCTTGGAGAGTGGGGAGGGTTGTACCAATGATTCGCTCAGCAGACCGGACTACCCTTTGTAGTCTTCTGAGGTCAGATTTGGTAGCTGAGCTGAACCAGACAGATATAGAAGTGCAGAGGATGGATTCAATGATGGCAGAGTAGAACTGTTTCAGCAGCTCCTGTGGTAGGTTGAACTTTCTCAGCTGGCGAAGAAAGTACAACCTCTGCTGGGCCTTTTTCACGATGGACTCAATGTGGTTGTCCCACTTCAGGTCCTGGGAGATTGTGGTGCCCAGGAACCTGAATGACTCCACTGCAGTCACAGTGCTGTTCATGATGGTGAGTGGGGGGAGAGCAGGGGGGTTTCTCCTGAAGTCCACGATCATCTCCACTGTCTTGAGCGTGTTGAGCTCCAGGTTGTTAAGACTGCACCAGACAGCCAGCTGTTCAACCTCCAGTCTGTAAGCAGACTCGTCACCGTCCTGGATGAGGCCGATCAGTGTGGTGTCATCTGCAAACTTCAGGAGCTTGACAGAGGGGTCTTTAGAGATGCAGTCATTGGTGTACAGGGAGAAGAGCAGTGGGGAGAGAACACAGCCCTGAGGTGCGCCGGTGCTGATGGTGCGGGTGCTGGATGAGAATTTTCCCAGCCTCACTAGCTGCTGCCTGTCTGTCTGGAAGCTGGTGATCCACTGACAGACAGAGGTGGGCACGGAGAGCTGAGTTAATTTGGGCTGGAGGAGTGATGGAATGATGGTGTTAAAAGCAGAGCTGAAGTCCACAAACAGGATCCTCACATAAGTCCCTGGTCTGTCCAGATGCTGCAGAACATAATGCAGTCCCATATTGACTGCATCATTCACAGACCTGTTTGCTCGATAAGCAAACTGCAGGGGGTCCAGTAAGGGTCCAGTGATGTCCTTCAGATAAGCCAAAACCAGTCTTTCAAATGATTTCATGGCCACAGACGTTAGAGCCACAGGTCTGTAGTCATTAAGTCCAGTAATTTTGGGTTTCTTTGGGACGGGAATGATGGTGGAGCGTTTGAAGCATGAGGGGACTTCGTACAGCTCCAGTGATCTGTTGAAGATCTGCGTGAAGATGGGGGCCAGCTGGTCAGCGCAGGTTTTCAGACAGGCTGGTGAAACGCTGTCTGGGCCTGGTGCCTTTCTTCTCTTGTTCTTTCTGAAGACCTGGCGCACGTCATCTTCACTGAACTGAATTGCCGGTGTGGGGGAGACGGAGGTTACGGGAGGTGTGAATGGTGTTTTTTCAAACTTGCAATAAAACTCGTTCAGATCGTCTGCCAGTTGTTGATTCTCCACAGAGCTGGGGGATGGTGTCTTGTAATTAGTGATGACTTTCAGACCTTTCCACACTGAAGCCGTGTCATTAGAAGAGAACTGATTCCGAAGCTTATTGGAATAATTCCTCTTTGCCACTCTGATCTCCTTTTCCAGTGTGTATTTGGCCTGTTTGTACAACACTCTGTCCCCATTTCTGCGAGCATCTTCTTTGGCTTGACGGAGCTGGCTGAGTTTTGCAGTGAACCACGGTTTGTCGTTGTTGTAAGTTAAATAAGTCTCTGTAGGAATGCACATATCCTCACAGAAACTGATATATGATGTAACGGTCTCTGTGAGCTCGTCCAGATCGGTGGCAGCAGCTTCAAAAACACTCCAATCAGTCCATTCGAAACAGGCTTGTAAAGCCCGCTCTGTTTCGGTGGTCCATCTCTTCACAGTCTTTGCTACAGGTTTAGCTGATTTCAGTTTCTGCCTGTAGGTCGGTATGAGATGAACTAAACAGTGATCAGACAAACAAAGCTGCCCGTGGGACAGAGTGATATGCATCCTTTATTGCTGTGTAAAAGTGATCCAGTGTATTACTGTCTCTGGTGGGACAAGTAACATGCTGTCTGTATTTTGGAAGTTCACGTGAGAGAATCGCTTTATTAAAGTCCCCGAGAATGATTAGAACAGAGTCCGGGTGTTGTTGCTCACTCTCTGTGATCATATCAGCGAGTATCTGTAAAGCCGAGCTCACGTGCGCTTGCGGAGGAATGTAGACACTCACCAGAATGAACGAGCAAAACTCCCGCGGCGAATAGAACGGTTTGCAGTTAATGAAGAGCGTTTCAAGATCTGGACAGCACATCTTCTTTAACACAGTTACATCTGAACACCACCTTTCGTTGATGTGAAGTTTTTACATATTTTTACATATTTACGAAAACTGCAACTTATTAAGGCAGCGATAGTCAGAAATTGAAACGGTCTCAATTGATGTGCCCGATGCTGAACACAAATTTGCAGTAATACCTTTGCTTTAATCTATTAGAATTAAGAATAAATTAAGAATAAATGCAGAATAAATCAAGAATAACATTTATTTTTCAGGTAAAAACATATCATGCCAATTACATAAATAACCAATTAGAAGCCAATTTAGAAGTCATAAATACATAACATCAGTTGCTCAAAGATGACTCTAAGAGTAAGAAATGCATATAAACACAGGGGTGGGTTAGTGTTTTTAAGACACTCACCCATCTCTGCATGGGGGTTTCTGTCTACAGAAGATCCCACATTACTTAAACTTTCCCTTAAATACCCAGACTAGAACAAAAGGATTGTAAATATTTACTACACCAACACCTGTTTTGGGGGGAGACATCACCCAAAAGGAGGACAGAATTCTCCTTAGTTTTCAATCTTCCTCATAATACCAGTGACTGCTGTGAAATTGAGACCATTTTACCAATTGCACTGAGACATTTAAAATGATACCAAACATTAAAAGGTAAAAACAATAGATACACAAGATACATTATACATAAAATATGCATTCTTGGAGAACTTTCAGTGACTTGAGTCAGGGGGAAAGGAAGGAGGGTGTGTGTGTGTGTGTGGGGGGGGGGGGGTGTCTTTTGTCTCAGCTTTTGTCTTAGCAGGAAAATCAAGTCTTACAAAGGCACCCTACAGCAAAGCTGTGAGCTAAACAGATCTCTCAACTGCTGTTATCACAGCAAGCTGTTTCTGCCGGTTGGTTTGCGATTTGGGCCGGTCCCTCTGTGTGTGACTGTACCTGCAGTCACACCGCGGCTGATCCCTGTGTGCTTCAGCACAAAAAACTAGCGCTGTTTTTCCCCCTTCTAAGAGAGCTTCACAGACGGACACTGCGTCTTTTTCAAGATGTCATTCCATCTGTGTGTTACTGGATGCGGTCGTTCCCTGGTCCCCGCTGATGGTCACAATCGCTATGTCACATGCCTGGGTGTTCACCATGCTGAGGCAGCTTTTGTGGATAGCTCATGTTCTCACTGTGGGAACATGACTATCTCAGTGTTGAGGTCTAGACTCTCGTTCCTTGGTTCTCAGGGAGCGGGGGTCCACCATGTCGTGGAGGACGCCGTATAGCGTTCGAGGCAGACCTGGTCCCTCGTCCACCTTCACCACTCTGGATGGCGGGGAGGCTAAGGGTTACGCCGGGATTCCTCCAGTCGAGTGGTCATTCGTGATGCAACTGTGTCTGACGGCCGCTGGCTGGCGTGGTGAACTGCGTCTCCCATCCCAGGCCTGTAAGTTCTCCTCCGGTCTCACCGAGAAGGCTTACAGAGCCTGTGGACAGGCCGCCTCTGCCCTGCATGCCATGGCCCTGCTGCAGGTCTGTCAGGCCAAGGCGCTCATGGACATGCCCCAGGGTGGTCTTGACCAACAGCTGCTGGGGGAGCTGCGCACTGCCACTGACCTTGCCCTCCGGGCGACGAAGGTGACTGCGCACTCTATTGGTCAAGCGATGGCCACACTTGTGGTCCAGCAATACCATCTGTGGCTGACCTTGGCCGACATTCAATTCAATTCAATTCACATTTATTTGTATAGCGCTTTTCACGATACATATCGTTTCAAAGCAGCTTTACAGAGAATGCATGTCAACATTACAATTTAGAGAATCTGGTATCGGAGGTGACTGTCCAATATATGTGGTTTTCATAATCATGCAGTTAGCTAACAAAGTAATAATTTAGGCAGATTAATTTAAAATCACTGTTAGCAGTTTAATTGAAGGTAGAAGCAATGAACTCCTGGAAATAACGAATTACATATTAACAATAATTAGGATATATAGAAATTGTGGGATTGTGCATGTTGATCCAGATGTTGTGTCATCTGAAATCCTCGCAGGTGTCGTCCCTTCAAAGGTGTTGGTCATCTGAGGTCTTCTTAAGAGGCTGGGTCCAAACTGAAGCTGATGTACTCTCTAGTCACCTCAGGACAGGTGTCCCGAAATAAAACAGAAAAGCAAGTGGAGAATAATTAGCGTAGCTGCTGTTAATAACATTAAAGAAAGATAGTCATGTGCAAGTGATCTGATATGATGCATTATGTGAATGCTTGGCTAAAGAGATTCGTCTTTAATCTAGATTTAAACTGGGTGAGCGAGTCTGAGCCCCGAACATTATCAGGAAGGCTATTCCAGAGTTTAGGAGCCAAATGTGAAAATGCTCTCCCTCCTTTAGTGGACTTAGATAACCTAGGTACAACCAGGTTCGTCATGAGGGAGACCGATAAATATTGATTACTGGACTCCCCCGTGACACAGGTCGGCCTATTCGGCGACACGGTCGAGAGCTTCGCCCAGCAGTTCTCAGCCGCAGAGAAGCAGACTGAGGCCATCAAGCACATCCTGCCCTGGCGGTCTGCTGCTGCCACCACCCCACCGCCTGGCGTCCCCCGGTGTTCAGGGGTGTCCACTACACTAGCGTGTCTGCAGACAATGCACCTGTTCTTGGGGCGGAGATTGCTGTCCTACTGGCGAAGGACGCAATTGGGCAATTCCTCTAGCCGATATGAAGTCAGGGTTTTACAGCCCCTACTTCACTGTACCCAAGAAAGGTGGTGGAACTGGACTCGGTCGCCCGGACAGCGCGCCTCACAGAGGTGCTCAACTGGGCAGCCGACGAGCACTCATGGCAGCCTCCGCTTCCGGGAAAATGGAGACTCCATCCCCAGATGGTCCAGCTGATTTGGCAGCATTTCGGAGCTGCACAGATAGATCTGTTTGCCTCTCCGGACACAGCAAGTATGCGTTTCCCCCAGTGAGCCTACTTGCACAGCCACTGTGCTAAGTCAGGGAGGACAAGGAGCAGGTCTTGCTAGTGGCTCTGTTTTGGCTCACTCGGACCTGGTTTCCAGAACTGACGCTCCTCGCGACAGCACCTCCCTGGCCCATTCCTCTGAGGAAGGACCTCCTGACTCAGAGACGGGGCACCCTGTGGCACCCGCGTCTGGACCTCTGGAGACTCCATGTCTGGTCCCTGGATGGGACACGGAAGTTCTAAGTGATCTACCACAGTCGGTTGTAGACATAATCACTTCCGCTAGAGCACCTTCTACAAGGAACCTCTATGGCCTGAAGTGGAACCTGTTCGTTGAATGATGCTCCTCTCACTGAGAGGACCCCCGAACTTGTTCGATCAGGTCAGTGCTTTCCTTCCTGCAAGAGGGCTTGGAGCGAAGGCTGTCTTTCTCCACCCTCAAGGTGTATGTTGCCGCTCATCACGATGCAGTCAATGGTAAGACTTTGGGGAAGCATGACCTGATCGTCAGGTTCCTGAGGGGGGTGAGGAGACTGAATCCACCTTGCCCTCCCTCCATACCCTCTTGGGACCTGTCCCTGGTACTTACATCTCTCCGGGGACCTCCATTCGAGCCTTTGCAGTCAGTTGAGTTAAAAGTATTGTCCCTTAAGACCGTCCTCCTGGTTGCATTGGCCTTGGTTAAGATGGTAGGGGACCTGCACGCATTTTCTGTTGACGAATCGTGCCTGGAGTTTGGGCCCGGTGACTCTCACGTTATCCTGAGACCCCAGCCTGGATATGTGCCCAAGGTTCCTACCACTCCCTTCAGATATCAGGTAGTGAACTTGCAAACGCTGCCCTCGGAGGAGGCAGACCCAGCCCTGGCTTTGCTCTGTCCCGTCCGTGCTCTGTGCCTGTACGTGGACAGAACGCAAAGCTCTAGGACCTCAGATCAACTCTTCGTCTGTTATGGAGGCCAGCAGAAGGGAAAGGCTGTCTTCAAGCAGAGGATGGCCCACTGGATAGTGGATGCCATCGCCTTGGCTTATCAGTCCCAAGGCGTGCCTTGCCTGCTTGGGTGAAGAGCTCATTTCATTAGAGGAGTTGCTTCCTCCTGGGTGCTGGCGCACAGTGCCTCGATGACAGATATATGTAGAGCTGCAGGCTGGGCGACACCCAACACGTTTGCTAGATGTTATAGCCTTCGTGTAGAACCGGTATCTTCCCTTATACTCGCTTCCAGTAGCCGGTGACGTGAAGGACCCTTTCTGGTGTCGGCTTGCTATGCCATTCCCACTCCCTGGGCCGGATGTGTGCATCTATTGCTCCAGCGAGTTCCCCCTCTGGCGAACCCTGTTGAGTTCCTCCGCCACCCCCTGCGGCTTGGACATTGCGGAGTGTCTGATGCTAGGCCAAGTGTCCGTCCCTGACATTGATGTTTGGCTGGGTGCCATATGTTGTGACCCCTTTACGTAAGCGGTCCCATATGTGTATTGTTCACGGATAACTCCCTACGGTGAGCCCGTGTCTTTCACTTAGCAGAGCCCACTCTGCCGTTCCTGTCAGATGCGTCTCCCCCTGTGCCAGGCTGGAGCCA